>OU744820.1:4526398-5726398 GCA_916614155.1 Mesoligia furuncula | reverse complement strand
ACCCTTATGGTGAGACTAAAGTCTGTCTGTCTGTCACAGCTGGATATCTCAAGAACTACTAATGCTATCAACTTGAAATTTGGAATAGTTTTAGATGACGTTTGCCCAAATATTTTACAAATAAGAAAGAAATATAAATATATGTATATTTTTTGCAACAGGGACTGAAAGGGGGTCTGAAAAATTGGAAGTAGGGCTACTAGGGCATGTGGGGTATCATATGAAAGAGCGCAGTTTGCACATTCTCAAACATTTTTCCTTTTTTTTAGACCGCAAACTTTTCGAGATTTGATGAAACATGAAAAAAATCACCCCTTTTTTTTTTTGGATGGGAAATCAAATGACCCCTCCCGCTCTGGGCGGAGCGGACGGGAGTGTCAGACTCTTACTGACTAAAACCCACCCGTGTTCCTTCAGTTGCCTGTGCCAGGGGCCACGGTATCTCTTTCGAACAACCCGCGACCCTGGCGGGCATCGGCCCTAGCGGACCCCGTCAGTTGGTGCTGACATCTCCTTGAGGCGCGCGTGGAACACAATGCGCCGTCGACCAGGGCCTGGTCCTTACCAGACGGCGAGCTGCCCATGGCTCGCCGTCCGTAAGCCCGCGCCTACGGTGGCCGGGAATCGGCTATCGATTCCCGATGCCCAGGGCGTCTCCTGAAGGAGGCGACAGCCTCCCATGCACTCTCGCTCCGTACCATGGATCGGACTAGGGCCGGACGCGAGAGATCGCCGCCACTGATCGCCTCCGTGAGGACAAGGCGGTGCTCTGCCCAAGCTGGGCAGATCTCCACCGTGTCCTCCGGGCGATCCACACAACGTGGAAATACGACACGAGCGGTAGGGGCACGGAAATATGTAAGCGGTTAAAAGTTTAAGGTTAAGCTGTTGGTCCCGGTTCTCATTCCGTCATACGTGATTCTTCGATAGTCGCTAAGGGTCGTCAGAAGCCCGAAAGTCTGACAACCAGTCTAACCAAGGGCATCGTATTACCCAGTAACTAGATCGTGGTGGTCAGTTAAGTAGTCGCTCCGTGTAAAATAATCGTACCTACCTATTCAGCTGCATCCAGTTAAACTGGAAGCCAACCTCCACATAGTCCGAAAAATCTAAGCACGTGATGATGCGTGCACTGACTGGACAGGTCCACTCAAATCTCCAAAAGACCAATAAGGTTCAACGTTATGTTCATAATTTGTGTGTGCAACTGTGTACGAATAGGTTAACAACAGTGACAGGCAGGGAACAGATACTATCTCTTTCTTTGTGACAGTCACAAAAAAGCTTTCAATAATTAATTCAAAGACTACAATCAATGATATTTTAGTAAACAGATAGGTTATGAGCGCGCAAATCGTGAAGACTAGAAAACGTCCTAATTGGGACGTATTGCCTTTAGTCTGTGTCTCGCACGTCTACGAGTGAGACGGTGCGCGCAGCTACGTAATTACCATCCAAAATGCCATTTTGTGTATTTAGAAAGTGTACCAATTATGATACCAAAGTTAATAAAACACAAGGAATCTCATACCACACGAAAGTGCACATTATACTTCGATTTATTAATATATTTCAATTATTTTCCTAATATTCTGATATTTGGAGGTTAGGAAAAAGAAAGAGATGGAAAATACATTTTTTGTCGTAAGAACGACAAGGATGCGAGCACTCCGGACATAGAATAAAAGTACAGATGCGAATATTAGGCAGTAAAGTCATCTTTACAGCAGAATTCTAGTTTCCCTTTTAATAACTTTTCTTTATAATTTTGTTTGATATATTTAATTATAAATTAAACATGTCATATTATGTATGTCACAGATAGTGTTAAAATAAACCTACCATTGAGATTAAAATTAAATCTTTTCGAAGGTGTATGATTATAAACCTACCATTGAGATTAAAATTAAATCTTTTCGAAGGTGTATGATTATTTTTACAATTGTATTTCTTTCTTTTTAAAACGTGTTTTATTTTTCACCTACTTACCTTTTAATAGTGTTTATTCGTTGCATAGGCACAAATACCGACTACAAATTCTGTACACGCGGTTTGTACTTTCTACCTAGTTAATTTGTTAGTCTATGATGCCAACGTGCGGTGATTGGTAGCCCGAATAATGTTTGTTTACATTCACGCGCAATTGACAACATCTAGCTGTCACTTTTTTTCTTATTGGTTTTATCAAGCTATCCTTTTTCTATCCTTTTTACTTGTAGTGAAATGTAAAATGAATGAAAAGTGTGTATGTGTGCTGCCTCTCGGCGCGGAACACTTTTTTCTGTTGTTTTGTAAGTGTATAACATATCTGTTTATTAGAATATCATTGACTACAATATAATGCGGTGTAACAATAATTCTTACTAATATCTATACCTGTTCTAGACACCGGTTACGGAGTGTGCAATAAAACCACACTTCCTCGGGAATTTCGATGAATTTTGGTGTGGTTTGGGGGTTAGCATAATTATAACATACCTTTTATTCGGGTATCACCCGAGGAAAAGCTAGTATGAAATATATCGACTTTTTCTTCACCTACGTCGGCGAACTTGGTTTATTTTTTAGCTCCGTCTTAAAGATTTTTTCAGGAGTAGCTACAGATACATCTCCATTAAAACAATACAAATGTATCTATCACTTTATTCATTACTAGCGTCATACATAACATACAACAATAAATTATAACAGCCATCTCGTTATGTACATAAAAGAAAAAAACGAAACAAAAAAATAAAATAAAAAATAACTTTTTATTTCCAAAAAAAAATAATTTAATTAACATGATCATTTACTTATATAATATACTGTAACTTGGTAATATAAATCACAATTTACTACATAACATACTGTGTGGCGGCGATTGGAAAGTGGAAAACGTCGCGCGTAGGCCATATGGGACCCGTAAAGGACCCATTCGACCCATATGGCCTGAGTTAGACCATAATATCATGTCTCAATATCATTTAAAAATTATTCATACATAGTGGAAGAACTAGGATTGCTGTTAAAACCACCATTTTGTACTGTCAGTGATATTTTTATATACATACGACTTTTGTTCCCTTTCAATTATTTTGGCGGGTCATCATGGCGAGTCATAGAAGCGTCACCATACCATAGACAAAGCTGAAATATCTGATGTCTGTACTAACCACCAAAATATCGCTATCTCACTCTTTCATTCCAACCAAGTTAAATGTCATCCCATTTACAAGAGTTTTATGGTACTCTGCATACCCCTTAGATAAAAACAGGCGTCATGTTTCATCAGTATTACCAGCAATCCTAGTCAGTTAAACGCGCGACGCATAATAAACTACCTATATAATGTGTCTAAGTTCACTTTTGTTTCGCTTCTTCAGCCTCCAGCCGCTTGCGCATAGATTCTGGCATCTCTGCGGGTGGGGGGCGGGGCATGCGCAGCCATACCTGTAAGAAAGATGCGCGAGAGTGAGTAGGTGTGGGTGGAAAGGGTGTGGGGAGGTCGGGAGGGTGTTTTCTCATTGTATATGTGTCTACATGGTTCAATCGGTAGGAACAATTGATTTTAAATCATTGAGTTGGTGATTTCGAAAGGCAGCTTAGCAATATATGTTTAATTAACTAACTCGTACGATACTGAAGGGTGCGTTTCGAGGAAGTGTCTTGTGGAATTTTCACGTTCAAATAGTGCTGATTTGTAACATAAGTTTAATACACGATTTTTGATTTTTACAACCCAATTCTCAAACGACTCTTGAAGACATTCTTATAAGTCGTGTGTCGCTTCGATACACGTAGGCACAGCGGCCTCATCAGAATACCAGCACTACGGTATTTATTTTTTCAATATTGCAGAATTATGCTGGAATAGCCTTTAGGTCTTTTTTACCCGACTGCGGCGAAGCCCAAAAGGAGGGTTATTTACTTTTTATGGAGTAACAGAGGCTACTGTTATTTTAGAAAACAGAATTAGGGTTCGGCGCAAAAAATTAAAACCCATGAAATACAATCGCGAACGGAGTCGCGGGCACAGCTCGTCTTTGACCGGTTGAATGCCGTAATTACAGAAACGTCATTTATTCAAATTAGGCTGAGAATCAGGACTACGAACGTCAAAATTAGATAAGACTGTCCCCCAAAACGACCGCCCTTCACCACTTCTCAGTGCTTTCGCTGGTGAGAAGAAGTGGCGCAACAAACTTAGTCAGAAAAACTTCCTTTTATCAATCCATTGTGTCTCGCGTGGATCCACGTTCGGCAAACGAAGAGTTAATAAATAATGTGTTACCTTGACGGCATCATAGATGAACCATTGCAGGGCGGTGAGGGTACCGATCATGATAATCCTGGGTCCGAGACCCTTCCAGACGCCGGCCATACCGAGCTTGCCGATGATGCTGCCGACTGTGGCGGTCTTGTCCTGAAAAATTAAGATAACGTTTTACAAAAATGAGATCATCAACATTCTCCTGGTCTTGTCCCAATTTATTTAGGGACGGCGCAACTTACTCGTCGAAGTTTACTCTTAAGAGCCCTCTTACATTTTGGTACTGTGCGCACATCTTTCTTTTTTTTTTGGTTATAAATGGCATCTCGCAGTTCAATCTATGAGGTTGTCGTCTTCTTAACCAGGATTGCCTGTGAATGCCTCAATAAATTAAGGCCTCCAGCCAGGGCGAGCGCGCATAGACGGCGCAGTGAAATTTAGAGTACTTTTATTTTATTTATAAAAAAAATCCCAGTATCAATAAATGTTTTTTTTAATTGATATTGTTTAAGCAATTATTGAAGCCTATTTTAGTACAAATACTAAGTGAAAATGATGTAGAAGTTCGGAGATATTCAGACTTGTTTCCAGTAGAAAATTGAATTAGGTCCAGTATTTTTTTCTTTATTTATAAGGCATATAACAAAAATGTATTCTATTATTATAAAAGTATATGATATAAGTGATATAAAAAAAATGTTTTGATGGATTATATTCAACAGAAACTACAAATTAGAGCTCTCAAATCAGCTCTCCATGAGTTTTTGCCTAAACATGCATCAGGAGAACGGCTATTGCTAAATAAATAAACAAATAATAAAAAAATCGCTTTATTATTATTGTAGAAGAGAAAACGAACTATCTTTATCAATTAATTGCTATTTATACCAATCACCGAATAGTGTTCAATTTCAACGAGGAAATCATGCATCTATGCACATTTTTGTAAGAGGCCTCTTAAGTAAACCTTTTCTGTGACTTAAGTTACCCCACTTTAACACTGAAAAGCGTGACTCTAAAGTACAGGTTTTAGGACACACAAGCTATAAAATAGTCTAAAACACGTGTGACTTAAAATCCAGTACCTACTAAGAATAATGTACTATTTCTTAACTGTTTCAAGATGTTATGTCTATACTAACCTTATAAGGAGGTAAAGTTTGTAAGTTTGTATGTAGGGGGTTATCTCTGGAACTACCAGTTGGATATGAAAAAATATTTTTGTATTTGATAGCCTAATTCTTTAGGAAGGCTATAGGCTATTTAACATCACGCTATGATCCTTAGGAGCCGAGCAAAGAGAAAAAAGTGCGGGCAGGCGATGAGATTGTCTGTGTGGTGCCGGACTTAATGAATTGCACCACCCCATACTTCCCGTGGGTGTCGTAAAAGGCGACTAAGAGTCTTACCGGAGAATGGGCAGCAGCGTTCTCTATTTATTCCACCATCATACCATACTGCGATCGCCAACCCGCCTGCCAAGCGTGGCGATTATGGCAAACCCCCCCCCCCCCCAAATTGGGGGAGGCCTATGTCCAGCAGTGGACGTCTATCGGCTGAAACGACGGGGTGGGTCGGGGAGGGTGGCACGTGGACTAAGTCGCGGGCAGGAGCTAGTATTTCATATAATCGAACATATAGTACGCTAAATTCAGCTGCCGTTCTTCCAATCATGGTTTCTACCGCGAAGAGTCGACGACATATTTAATGTCTCTCCAGATATTTAAACTTCTATGACATTCAACCTCTTTCGTCTCATAAGATGGGCCATAGTGTACATACCTGGTTAAGCTTCGAGACCACGGTGTCGGCGGGGTGGGAGACGATGGCGCAGAACACACCAGCGATGTAACCAGCCGCGAATGTGACGATCAGCTGCTCACCCTTCGAGCACTGTTCACGGGGCTTGGGGACGACGAACTGTTGGGAAATGGTTATCATGTTTTAATATTTAGTACTTTATAATTAGTTGTTCAGCAAATTTACACCCTACGTTATTTTGCCGCGTTATAGTCGTTTTATAAAACTGTCAAAGAATTACAGTTTTGATATACAAACAATACACAAAACGGACAGAATATAATATGGACAATTTGAGTGAATAGTCAATTTGATAATAAATTAATTTCTCTGAATTTATGGCTCGGTTTCAGAATTGAGAGAGAACATGTCAAAGTCTTCTTTGGCATTACTTATTGAGACGCTCCATAAAGTTAAAATTTCTTAGCAAAAATCCTAAGGAATTTTGAATTTCGCAGACTAGTTCTGAACTTCAAATACTCAAATCAGAATTCGGCTGTATGTCTTCCTGGTTTAATAAAAATAAGTATAGAACTTACCTTGTACAACAGCTCAACGGTCTTCTCGAAGCAGGCGAACTTCATCATGGTGTATGGGATCTGCCTACCCCATAGGGGCGCGAGTCCCTTGTACAGGGTGCCGTAGCCTTCATTCAGGACCATCTTGGGCCATGCTTCACGGAGTGAGGTGGCGAAACCAGGCATAGTCTGGATTCTGACCTGGGAAGAGGTGGGTTGGAGTCAGTAAGCTGCTTTTTGGTGATGTTAGAAACAGATGTTATAATGTCCTTCAACCAAAATTAATCATCTTCAAGTTTTCTATGAAATGAAATTTATTTGCAAGAATTGTAGTACAGACGCCAGCACATTAAGCTACCCGAAACTGTCAAATTTTCCCGATCAACTTTGAACCTTATGTTTTAGCGATAAATTTGAAAATCTATTGAAGAAATTTGCTGTGCTGGCGGCTGTACATGATGGTCGGGTGTTTTTTTCAGTGTCTAATACAATTCGATAAAACTAGCATACATTAATTAAATAAATCATAGTTATTAAATGTAAACTGTCAAGTATTTATCAAATTATATAATAGTAAGATGTCTGTGTGAATCTTTAAAGTCGAAATACTCATTCACAGATGATTTGGCCATTGGTTCTATAAAAGTTATGTAAGAATTTTATGATACCTAAGCCCTCCTTCCTAAGATCTCACAATCTCATAGACATCAGGCTTCTCCATCGAGTTCATTAATATAATTGTGCACTCTATAACAATAACCATAAAGTAAGTTATTCCTAAGCCCTCAGATCTCATAATCTCATGTTCACCGGGCACCTCCACCACGCGACCGGCCACACAGCGCGAACGCTGAGCGACGTGTGACGTCACAGACACGGCCGCGCGGCAGCATCCCTCTAGCGCGTTTTTTTCGTCATCGGGCAGGAAATTGATAAATATTGTACTCGTCAGAGTCTCTATGGCCTGTCTCACTGCCACTGGATATTTAAGATCCAGTTTCTCTCGCAGATTATTTGAAAATAGCCCTTACTGCTACGACTTAAGCGCTATCAATGTAAAATTTTTACTACGGAGTTAAGGTCGAAAAGTCGACCTTAAATCCGTCATAAAAATTTTAGTGTACTGCGAAGCAAAGACTTCGCAGTACACTATACAATAAAGCCTTAATTTCATACAAATTCTTCTAATTAATCTGCCAGATACTACTGAGAAACAGGCCTCTACAAGGTCAACCTAAATTACCTAGCAAAACTTCACAAACATGACAGATACGGATATAAAATCAGCCGGTCTAATCTACGTTATTTTTAGTATATGCGAAACATGAATATAGTTTGTTCAGAATAAGTAACTGAATGGATTCCAATAATTTTTACCCCATGTCATATTATGTCCCAAAAATATTTAAAAAAGGTTCAAAGTTGGACACCGAGCGACACTAAGTATGTTATCAAATCTCCGCGCCGAACGGTTAGGTACCAAGGTACTATTATCAATGAGCGCAATGGCGCGGCGCGAGCGGCGCGGGTGCGCATGTTTTTGTACGGACAAACAGGTAACTTAACAAGCTTATAACTTTGTGATTTTTCATGATACAGTTTTGAAATTTTGTACATAGATTCTTTACATAAAAATACTAGACACGTGTTTCGAGTTTCGCGTCTACTAAAAACAATGTTGTATATGATAAAAATCACACCGTTAAAACTTAGGTGAAGGAAACTGGCATTGCAACTGATGCTAGGATTTGACGTTGTTTTTGTTGTTTCAAGTCGTTGCACTGATGGGGTTCCATTCCCCCCTCCATGTGCTGATGATGATCACCGAACTGGTTTTAGTGAGGGTTTGACGTTAGTGGCAGCTCACTTCACCTTAGTGTTCACAGTCGAGATTTTAACAGAATAGTATTAATTGAATCAAGAGGCATAAATGTAGTAATATACTGGATGATTTTTTTTACCGTCTCGAAATTTTTACGGGGTGTTCTACCCATGAATATGAACAACTTTCACTATGGGACCAACTCGGAAATCACGAAAAAAAAATCTGCTGTTTCATACATTTTGGTCAAGTAGGTATTGAACTTGTGTATTAAACAGCTGATTTTTTTTTCGCGATTTTGGAGGTGCTCCCATAGTGAAAGTTGTTCATATTCATGGTTAGAACACCCCGTAAAAATTTCGAGACGGTAAAAAAAATCATCCAGTATAATTATGTTTAATTATATTTAATTTTAAGACTACATTATAACAATTTTCATACGGGAGTAAAATTATCTATCAAAAGTGACACACTATCATTTCTTTTTATTATTTTGAATAGTGTGTTCCTTATTATCTATGGAGGTTCCGTAGCTTCACCTTCTATGCAAACTCCTTGAGAGCCTTGATATATTATGCAAACTCTAACAAATAGCACTACAGATACCTGTCCTGACTGTGAAGATTTGCCAAAGAATTTGCTGTGACCCTGTAAATTCATAAAATTCTTACCTTAGCGGCCTCTAGGGGTGAAAGGGCGATGTCAGCGAAGAACTCAGCAGTCGCAGACGCAGCCAGGTAGACACCAGTACGGTAGGTATACGCCGTCTCCTCGTCCAGAAGGCCATTGTACGTTACTTTGAAGACTTCATATAGACCGAACTTGCAGAGACCCTGAGAGAGATGGAAATAGCGTTAGTAAGTGTAGGAGAGAGAGAGGGAAGATTTGGGGGGGAGTTGCAAGTCTCATAGGTTTTGTGTCTTCAGTTGAATTCACTTTTCAGTAGGAACAATTGGATGTTTGTTTTAATCATTGGTGACTGACGATACATACGTGACACTTCTGTATCGACCCTAAAATGAAAATAGGCGTAATGTCACGTAAAAATACTTTTAATCTAATCTACACTTCCGTATTACATAATGAGCCTATAATGTTGCTAATGCGGGGGACACACCCAGGCCGAATACTATTCTGAAGTGGGCCATAATCCACCACGCGGGTTGTTAGAAGTCCTTCCATATTATTAATCCAATTTTTTTTTTTTTCAAATTGGTACCCAAAGAAAGGGTCCCACGAAAAAGGGGGTGGTTCTTTTTTCTAAAGCCCCCCTTTTTTCTGTCGCGAATCTGAAACTGCTATTGCCAGGATTATATTAAACGTGTAATATTATACAGTATGGAAACCACATGTATGCAATAAATTATACAACATACTTGTTATCGCCTTTTCAGACGACATACAAAAAAAAAACTGGCCAAGTGCGAGTCGGACTCGCACACGAAGGGTTCCGTACCACAAGGCGAAAACGCCGAAAAAAAACACGTTTGTTGTATGGGAGCCCCCCTTAAATATTCATTTTATTTTGTTTTTGGTGTATTTCTTTACCTATGTTAACAAATAAATGAATTATTATAGTATTTGTTGTTATAGCGGCAACAGAAATACATCATTTGTGAAAATTTCAACTGTCTAGCTATCGCGGTTCTTGAGATACAGCCTGGTGACAGACAGACGGACAGACAGCGAAGTCTTAGTAATAGGGTCCCGTTTTTAACCTTTGGGTACGGAACCCTAAAAATGGACGAAAAGGGTCGCGAAAAAAAATCAACTGTTCCCTATGTTCGCATAACTCGTCAAAATGTAGGGAACAGCAATTTTTTTTCGCGACCCATTTATTTCATTTTTTGTAGATCGTACCCATCCAGAGACCAACCGCGGCAAGCGTAGCTTAACCTGATCGATCGACCTGTGCGGCTGTCATTATTTAGCCACGGACCCCTCCCCCCTCTTCCCAAAGCACAATGGTTCCTATTAATGCCATGGTACTGTACCAACTTATTCAAGTTTTTTATAGAAACACCATACCTGTAGCGAGTATCCAATGAAGGTGGGTGCCCATCCCTTGGCGAGCCCCCTCATGCCCTCCTCGGCGACTGAAACCCTGAAGCCGTTGACGACATTCTTGTACTTGTCAGGGTCTACCTGCAGACGGCACTTCACCAGATCGAGGGGCACTACGGCTGTGTGGGTGATACCTGCAGGAGAAAGGGATATTATTAAAAATCACAGCTCAAACATTAAAGAAAGAATCCGAAAGGGTTACCGCTGGCCCGGAACATAAAGGGCTAAGGAAGCCTACACGGGTGGGTTTTAGTCAGTAAGAGTCTGACACTCCCTTCCGCTCCGCCCAGAGCGGGTGGAGTAATTAAAAAAAAAGGATTAAAGAAAGAAAATAACATATATTTGTACTAAATGTGACGCTTTACATTAAAAAAAAAAAACCGGTCAAGTGCGAGTCGGACTCGCGCACCGAGGGCTCCGTACAAATTTGTAGGTATGTAAATACTTTTAAAATTATTATTTTTGTAACATATACGCCCGTATCTTTTGATGGCGTTGACTTAGAAGTATGATTTTTTCACTGCTTCAAGGCATTGCAGCTTTTGATATTAATTTCAACTTGATAACTCCACGCGTTCCTGAGAATCAAGGGTTGATCGAACGAAGTGATCTTATAAGGGTTCCGTATTTCCTTTTGAAGTACGGAACCCTCAAAAATAACTAATTGGGGGAAAATATGCGTCATATCCCCACAAAACGGGCATCGCTCAGCATAATGTTGCGAGTTGTAACACTATGCGAAATGTCACAGTGCTGGTTTTCAGTGACACCCGAGCTCGTACCTAAAGCAGTCTACACATCAAACCCGCCGATCCGCCGACACAGGCTTGTTGTCGGCGGCTTTTATTTCAAAAGGATCATGTCGGCGACTTGTACAGTCAGCAACAAAAGTCGCCGACCCGCCGATGTGATGGCCCGCCGACACGCGCGGGTATGGTCAGCAACAAAAGTCTATTAACACTTCAGTTTTTTTTAATCTCAGTTATTGAGCAAAATATTTGTTCAAAATTGTTAAAAAATAACTGAGATTAAAAAAACTGAAGTGTTAATCGACTTTTGTTGCTGACCGTGCCCGCGCGTGTCTGCGGGCCATCACGTCGGAGGGTCGGCGGGTTTGGTGTGTAGACTGCTTTACTACGAGTTGGCTATGGTATAAGTCTCATGTAATATGCAGAGATTGGACTAACGTCAGGGTAGCGCGAAAGTAAAATTGTCTTAGGTTGTAATTTGCTGGTCAGTGCTAGGTTGTGTGTTGTTCTATTGTAAAATTATGATTCTAAAAATAAATACTATTTGTTATGGCCGCCATAACAAATAGTATTTATTTTTAGAATCATAATCATAAAAATCATCAATATACAGAGTTATTGGTAAAACATTAACAACCTCTTAAGAGGTCATTGTACTCATTATTACGAACAACTTCTACTATGGGACCAAACCTGAAATCGCGAAAAAAAATCCGCTGTTTTTTTCATTTTTCATTTCATTCATTCAAAAAAAATCATTTATGTTCGTATAACTCGTCAAAATGTAGGGAACAGCAGATTTTTTTTTTTCTCGCGAATGATGTTCCCTCTTCTGTTCCCACTAGTGGGAACATCATAGACTAATTATGCTAAGGTTGGCAGTACTCAATATACTTTTTACTTTAATCTTTCAACCTATCACGATTTGTGCACGTGATTGTAATCAATCATTTTGATATCAACTAAAGGTCTACGCTAGACGAGACGAGCACGAGCGGAGCATGAGACGAGCACAAATTCGTGTAGTGTGGACCGACTTACGAGCCTCGAACGAGCGCGTTTCGAGCATTTGGTTCGTGCTCGACTGTGCTCCGCCAATTGTCGGTTTTTTGACGAACACAAAGCGATTTATTTCATTCGAGGACAGTGATCGTTGTAGGTTCGTTGTACGTCCACACTTGACGCCGCGAACACTATGCTCGTCTCGTGCTCCGCTTGTGCTCGGCTTGTCTAGCGTAGATGCACCTTAAAGATTTTTCAGTTACGTAAGACTTTGTTTAAAAAAAATATGTCACTCTAAGTATATTACGAAATCATATTTATCGGGTTTATCTAGCGCTAATTACGAGTAGGTATTTATTATAACGTTAACGAATGCAGACGGATTCGATAAATTGCATGATTTTTTTTTAATGAGGATGCGTAATGTCGTCTGTTGTTAATGTCTTCGGTGATCTTGGAAAATAATACTTGAATTCCGTGGGCTGCCCTAGAGCATACATACATTATCATCTGCCTAGCCTTTTCCCAACTATGTTGGGGTCGGCTTCCAGTCTAAACGGATGCAGCTGAATACCAGTATTTTACATGGAGCGACTGCCTATCTGACCTCCACAACTCAGTTACTGGGTAATACGATACCCCTTGGTAAGACTGGTTGTCAGACTTTCGGGTTCCTGACTACCCGTAACGACTGTCAAAGATCCACGAATGACAGCCGGGACCAACGGCTTAACGTGCTTTCCTAGCACATACATACACGTAAAGTTAAAATACAATTTTTGTCTTGTCTCGTTTTAATTATGTTATGACGTATGTTTATGAGTACTTGAACAATTCGTGCCGATAAGAATTGTATTGTATTTATAACTAGCAGTGCTCTGCGGTATCACCCGCATAAGTGTCGATCCCGTGGGAATATCGGGATAAAAACTATTCTATTTCCTTTCCCGGGACTCGAACTATCTCTATACCAAATTTCATCTAAATCGGTTCAGCAGTTTAAGCGTGAAGAGGTAACAGACAGACACTTTCGCATTTATAATACTAGCAGCGCCTCGCGGTTTCATCCGCCTAGGTGTCGATCCTGTGGGAATATCGGGATAAAAACTATCCTATGTCCTTTAAACTATCTCTATACGAAATTTCATCTAAATCGATTCAGCGGTTTAAGCGTGAAGAGGTAACAGACAGACACACTTTCGCATTTATAATATTGTTGTATTGATTGTATTTTTAAACTTAAAAAAAAAACCTTCAATTGCAAATTTAAAAAGTTATGCTGCAACATTGGTACCAATGCTAAGTCAAACATTGGCCAAAGTCTCGTGATCAATACAAGCTTGTGAATTCATTGGCGTTGGCCCAAGAAAGTGTGACGTACGTAACATTTTGTAGTTCGGTAGTCGGAACCAACTCCTGGCGGTAAGAATTCTAGCCAGATCTCGATTCAACTTACAAGCATTTGTCTTTTCAATTGAAACCAATTTACTGCACGGACATCATTCCTTGATTTTAATAAAGACATCATCATCATCTAAATGTCTAGCTTTTTCTAAACCATGTTTTGGTCGGTTTCCATTTCCAGTCTAACCGGATGTAGCTAAATACCAGTATTTCATTTTGGGTACAATTTAAATGCTCACCAAAATAATTTTTGAACCTACCAAAATGGATAAATGCTCACCAAATCTTGTTTCCCTGAAATAGTAATATTAATACCCAAAATGAAAAATATTGGCGACGTAGGATGCAAGAGCGAGCGAAGGGCACCCCGAGGTTAGGTTTGGTTAGGTTACTTTAAACCCTCTACACAGAAATAGGGGCCCCGCGAAGCGGGGCTCCGTCGAGATAGGATGTGGCAATAAAAAGGAAAATAGGTTAATTTCTAAAATACGTTATGAAACACAATTTGCTTCGCGTTTATCCATTCTGGCAGGTATTTCGAATTTTTGGGTAGTAAAATAGGTACTTTTCTGGTAGGCGTTTTAACCCAAGCCTTTTATTTTACACGAGTAGGGTTGCATACATCGACGCAAAACCTTTTACCGTGGATTGAGTAAGTACTTACATGATTCTGGACTTCTTGCATAGAAATTATTCGAAGGTAATTTAAAAAAAAATTGCTATTCCATACATTTTGACCGGGCAGGTAACTTTGGTAGGAAACAGCCGATATTTGTTTATGGGGATTATAGGACCAAAACCAATGATATTCTAATAAACAGATATGTTATACACTTACAAAACAATAGAAAAAAGTGTTTTCCGCGCCGAGAGGCAGCACACATACACACTTTTCATTCATTTTACATTTCACTCGTGTTGTACGCGCGCCTCAAAGAGATGTCAGCATCGAGGAGGGGCCCCTTAGGGCCGAAGCCTGCCGGGTCAGCGGGATTGTCCGAAAGGGTTACCGCTGGCCCGGAACATAAAGGGCTAAGGAAGGAACACGGGTGGGTTTTAGTCAGTAAGAGTCTGACACTCCCTTCCGCTCCACCCAGAGCGGGAGGAGTCATTTGATGATTTCCCATACGCAAAAAAAAAAAAAAAAAAGGGGATTATAGGACCAAAACGCAATAAACGCAAGTTTTAGAAGCAATAAAAGTATAATTATGCTCAACTACAGTAAACAAAATCAGAAATATAATTATATGATATTCTTCAGGATATCATCCTCATTTTAGAGTGTACTTAATTATTAATTAATAATAGTTATGAGATAATTTAAAAAAAACCTATCAATAATACCTTTATTAAGTAAAAAGGTTCTTTTTCAAAGTAGCAAAACATATGCATTTTTTTTACATTTCGTTTTTTCACATAATTATATTCTTACAATGAGCTTTGAAAATACTTTATTTGATATAAAAAAGTTAGAAATCCTAGTGTAGAGTGATAAAGACGTGAGACGGAGCAAAGACTGCGTCCCCACGTGTGGAATATAATGACCTATGACCTTACAGATAGCAGAACGCGCCTGCGCATCAGTCTGCGTACAATCAAGAGTTTATACCAGACGCAGGCGCAGATTGATCTTGACTTGCGCAAAATTCAAAAGCGATTTGGTCGTGAAATAACTACTTTGAGAAAAGACCTATCCATAATAATATTATAAATTCGAAAGTAACTCTGTCTGTCTGTATGTTACCTTTTCACGCCTAAACCACTGAACGGATTTCGATAAAATTTGGCAGAGAGATAGATTGCGTCCCGGGGAAGGACATAGGATAGTTTTTATCACGATGACGACACTTATGCGGGTGAAACCGCGGGGCGCTGCCAGTTTCGTAATAAATAAATAATAAGCATGGTAGGCCATGTTCGTAACACTTTTTTTTTTTGTAAAATGGATATTGATTTCACGGAAAAATTCATCTGCCAAGTCCGAAGTAGACGATCTATGCTGTGTATTTACTAAGTCGAAAGCAACGACCAAGATTTTGTCTGGACTTTAAGAGACTGTGACCTCTGAGTTTGTTTCGGCCTTTCTTCTCAGAATAGTCAGATAGGAAACGCCGACCTCATCTAGTTTAAAAAAATATAATTGACGTGTAAAAGTTTGTACAAACCTACTTACAGAAATAAATCATTTATCATTTATTTATCATTTAACGACATTTTGCTTCGATTGTTACAATTCAACTGACTCGCATGATGTTCCGCTACTCGAATCGCGACATAAGTTAGAAATGTTACTTTGCGGAATTCGTAAAGCGATTTCCCATCAAAATTTTCGTGGCAGAGGTGTGGCTAAGGACCTATAAAATTTATATCAATACTAGCTTCCACCCGTGGCTTCTCCTGCGAGGTATGTCGCTAAAAACTATCCTAAGTCCTTCCCTGGGATGCTATCTATCTCTCTGCCAAATTTTATCGAAATCCGTTCAGTGGTTTAGGCGTGAAAATGTAACATACAGACAGACAGAGTTACTTTCGAATTTATAATATTAGTATGGATTTTAGGAGAACGTAGTGTGAGACGCCCCCCAGCTAGATGGACCGACGACCTTATAAAGGTGGCTGCGACTCTGGGACAGACTGGATGGCGGAAAGCGGAGGACAGGTTGTTGTGGCGCAACATGGGAGAGCCGTATGTCCAACAGTGGACTGCGATAGTCTGAGCCTATTGATCGACACATATACAAAAAAAAAAGTTTCAAAAAATTTTGTCTGTCTGTTTGTTCCGGCTTATCTGCGAAACGGCTGGACCGATTTTGATGAAAGTAGGTTTAGGGATACTTTGCACCCTGAGGAAGGAAATAGGCGATTTCTTGTCGACATATCTGTTGAATACTAAGTACCTTTAGGTATTTATGGTTGTGACTGTACATGTTTTATGTGTGAGTGGATGATGTAACACTTATGATATTATCACAGGCTCGTCTATCATAATTTTATTTCCAGCTCAGTTATCAATGTGTCAATATTTGGAGTAAATGTAGTATTAGCACGTTTTCAGTTTTATTATAGAAAATTCCATTCATCCATAAGTCGCATCCGGCAATTGACGTTTACAACAAAACAAGGCACGCCACCTAGCGGAACTATCAAGACTGGAGTTGGCGTGTTTTGACAGTCGGGACGTTTCCGCTCGGTTACGGGACCGCATTAATATAATGCGGTCCCGTAACCGACCAACCCGTAACCGTATCCCGTAGTCTTTGGTTACGGGATTGAAGAGAACGCGTCAAGTGGCGCATTCCCACAGACTAAGAAGAGAAGTTACCTTCGCATTCCTCACAGACTAAGAAGAGAAGTTACCTTGCATTCCTTATCCCGGTGACCGAGAAGGCAGACGCTTCGGAACTGTCCTACGTTTTGTTAAAACTATCATCTTCATACCAGCCTGTTATTGTCTAATAGCAGTTGAATTGTGTACCTACAGTGTGTGATTCGCTAGTGTGATTAGTTTGTTCGTAAAATTATAATCTGATTTGAACTGTAGACAGTTTTTCTATTGCGCAACAACCAACACTGCCCATAGTACGCCCACACTAATTAAAATATGGCTGATGATGACGAGACAAACATACCATCTCCGTCACATATTTATGGTCTAACTATATTTACGCCAGAACAAGCGTACCTAAGTAGATTTTTTTATGTATCAATGGTGGTGCAATAACCTCCTTGATTTGAAGTCGGTCTAAAAGTTTTTTTTGGATCAGTCAAAGCGCAACCGGTGTGCATGTATCACCAGTATAGCTATTCACAACCACTCGATACGGTTCCGTATCGTGTGGTTGTTATCGTAGGAGTCCTCTAAACGCTGTTTACAAGTCCAAAACCCGAAAACTTTGACAGTTTAAATCAAATAGACGACCGCTATTCTTCCGACAGCTGTTTGCTGTCGGGGGCAAGGCAAATCAGGTTACGAAATGTGTCGTTTTAGATTCGATAGCCTGTTGGATGGTTGTGAATAGCTCTGAAGATGTATGAACATAAACGAAGGAAAAGGAGTATGTTGTAACGGCATTCTGAAGTTGAAAAAAAGCGTAAGTTCATGATGTAAGTGTAAGAATTGCTTTATTAATTTTCTTTGTAATTTCCAAATTATTTAGAATAGCTATGAAGATGTATGAACGAAGGAAAAGGAGTATGTTGTAAGGGCATTCTGAAGTTGAAAAAAAGCGCAAGTTCATGATGCAAGTGTAAGAATTGCTTTATTAAGAGCGTTTACGCCGTACGGCATTTCATACAAACTTTCAAGCTCTTATTTTTCGCAATGAATGAACCGATTTTAATGAAACTTCATACGCATAAGCAAGATACGAAGGTCTAAAAAGTTAGTAGAAAACATTTTCGAAAAATAGTGTTACAGCCAAATTAGACCGATTTTAATTTTTCCATAGAAACAGAGATTTCCAGTTATCTTTTTTTAAATAAGAAATTTCAAAAATGTTTTCTACTAACTTTTTAGACCCTGGTATCCTGCTTATGCGTATGAAGTTTCATTAAAATCGGTTCATTCATTTCGAAAAATAAGGGCTTGAAAGTTTGTATGAAAAGCCGTACGACGTAAACGCTCTTAATTTTCTTTGTAATTTCCAATCCATTTAGAATAAGTTAGAATTTTAATATAATGTCTTACATAAAATTCGACTGTTGATGGGTGACCATCTTTACATACCGTGACCCCCCTCCGTGCCTCGGAAAGCACGTTAAAGTAAATGGGTAGTGGTAGACCGCGAAATTCAAATTTTCTCACGTTTTTTACAATTTGCAGGTCAGTCTCAGATTGTATCTTGATCAAAATAAGATTCGCGACAATAACAGGTACATATTTAGAGAATTATAATCATTAGAATCTTTAATACATCATTCTAAGTACCAGAGGGCCGGGTCGTTCTTTGGCCAAAGAATTAGCATTGCCATTCAACGTGGCAATGCTGCCAGTCTTCTGGGCACGTTTCCGGATGACAGCGATGCGGACGAGTACTTCGACGCCTAAGTGTCCTTTGTTTTTGTATTTATTTGTATAGTAAGTTAGTCATTTAATTTAGTATTCTAGTGTAAATAGTTTGTATATTCTAAGTTAGATTTGTACCTTATGAACCAATCTCTTATGGAAAAGTGCTTATGATGCTTAATTATTATGATCTTTGACAGTGGTTACGGGTAGACAGAAGTCCGAAAGTCTGACAACCAGTCTTACCAAGGGGTATCGTATTACCCAGCAACTAGGTTGTGGAGGTCAGATAGGCAGTCGCTCCATGTAAAATACTGGTATTCAGCTGCATTCGGTTAGACTGGAAGCCGACCCCAACATAGTTGGGAAAAGGCTAGGCAGATGATGATGATGTCATACATAAACTTCCAAATTATCTAAAGCTAGCCTTAACCGTGATTGAAGACGTTTTGGCGCGAATCGCGGATAATGTCAAGCACAGATTATAAATATCAGCTGTTATCACTGCTCTACATTATCTTTGGGTTGGGCATAGGATATAAATAATGTAGGTAAATGTTAAAAGATATAAGAGGATGTGTTTAAAATAATTAGGTTAAAATCTATTTTATCTATACAAATATTATAAACAGCTAAAATTTGTTTGTTTGTAAGTTTGTATGGAGGGGTAATCTCTGGAACTAGGTCTACCAGAACATTGGCAATGTCAAATGTATGAAAACCACAAAGTTTTTTTTGTTTTTTGCCATGAGATTTTGGTAGACCGTCGGATTTGAAAAATTATTTTTGCATTTCATAGCCCTTTTCTTGAGGAAAGCCAAAAGCTTTTTACTTCCCAGAACTCCTTCACAAAGAACTGAACCAATACTAGTATTTGAATATTTAGTTCTAGTGTTACTATGAGTACCTATAGTTCAATGTACACACCACATTTCTTTAGTACTGACCCTTGGCTCCCTGCCACATACAATAGCCATGACAGATGTTCTCTATTTAAAGATACAAAATAAACTAAAATTTTAATAACAATAGGCAATTCTTAATAGAACCAATGACATTTACAACGTCTTTAATCTGACACACTAGTCTATGCGTTTCAAGGTGGCGCCACTTTCTATGAGAAGCTGTGAAAAATCTGTCACATCCAGTATATTTTATATTAGTTACATATTTCGCCACATGCATAATTATTAATGTATGAAAGTTAACAAGAATTGTGTATGTATGTACGTTAAGTTTATCTATAGTGATGTTAGTTAATTATAGTGTAGTGTAGCTAATGACACCGCGACACATTCAAGGCGAGGCCGCTACATGACATTGGTTCGATTCTCCCCGAAGAAAAGATAGGGCGTGGTCTTAAAGAACTAGCAGCCGATCGATTCTGTAAAAATCTCACCGTGAAAACTTAGGTGAAGTGAGTTTGTTTTTACTAGGAATTGACACTATTGACAGCTCACTCCACGCTCACTTCACCTAAGTTTTCACGGTGAGATTTTTACAGAATAGCACCGCTGTGTTTTTCTCTAAAGTCTATTAAAGCGTTTAAAAATGTTTGAAGTTGTAAACTGAACGTTATTAAATAAATCGTGAATGCAGATTAAACATGTGGATGTCTCGTGAAACTGCAATTGTTTATTTTAAGATTATTTAGCTTGCTTCCGAATTGTGTGCGGTCACTTGAGTGACGTTCAAGTTCAAAGTGCGTTTCAGACCGGCTGGTTTTATAAACTAAAACCAGTATTTCGTGGCTTGGTACAATAGGCCTACGGTACATCAGCAGTGGTAACAAGACCAAATTATAAGCTGGCGTCTTATTCTATTGATGAAACTAGGCCAGGTCAAGATCAAGGTCAAAACCACTGACCTGTAGCTTACTCTAACTGAGCCACTTTACGTGAAATTAATCTGTGAATGAAGCACAGTTTAATCGCATCCTAATAATAATAGGAACAACGCGCCAAGGCTCCGCGCAGACCGAAAGCAGGGCATTTTTTTGAGACATTGAATTATTTGCTGTCATAAAGAGCAAAGTTGTTTAAACTCCCCAGGGGCCATAGAGGGCGCTCGAGTTCAGTGATGGCCCAGTACGGTTGCCACTGAGCCATCACTGATCTGCCGCGGTTTTTTGGTCGAGGGTTCGAACCCAGACAAGCACTTTAGTTTGTGTAAAAAAGTTTATATCATCAAGTCATCAAAGCGGTGAAGGAAAACACCCGGTGGGAACCTGATTTTTTTTTAGAACCAAAGTTTCGAAGATATGTGACATCCAACGCACACTGTGGCCGCGTTGCTTAACAAAAACAATGGCACTGCGGGAGCGCCGGGCGCCGACAAAAGTGAAAACAAAACACAAACAGAATACTTTGCCATCACTGACATATCGGATATACATTAAAACCGAGTATATTCCGAGGACAGATTTTTTTTAATCGTCTTGATAAACAAAGCACGCGCGGTGTCGCTTACGGTAACAGTGGCGCGAGTTCAATGGTTTTTTCCCCATCTCAAAAAAATGCCCAACGTGCCTACAGACGTTTTCACTTCAAAAATCTCTGAACTTACCGCAGGACAGGACACCACCAAGACCGCACAGGGCGAAGTATTTGGGGGAGGCGAATTCGCAGGAGTCGCCTTCCACCACAGCCGCGGCCGCCATGCCGCTCTGTATGGACAAGGATATAATATATATTAGTTACTCAAGCAGGCCTATATTCGAGTCGCACAATCTATTGACTGTCCCATGCATTTATATTTATGAAATTGCCAGGTTTGTGAGGTCCAACCTTGAACTATTTGAACGGAAAGATAACACAAATAAAAGGAAAATTACACATTTAGATTTTGAAATGCCCGTTCAAAAGCTAGAATATTTTCGGCCGAGTTGCGTTTACATGGCTCCCCTGATTTACAATGCTTTGTCTAGGTCAATTACTAAACTACCCTTGAATAAGTTTTGTGTTGCGTTGCGGAAGTGGTTGTTACATGAATGTTTGTATTCGATAGATGAGTTCTTTCAAAAGTGGCCCTGTACATTTTATACAATAAAGCATAGATATATTTAACTGTAATAAGTAAAAACTTGTACTATTGCATGTTAAATATTGGCCAAATGTGTGTTACTAAATATTTTATTAGAAGAACTTCATGTACCTACCATATTTGATGCAATAAATGAATTGAATTCAATTACTAGTTTTTATTCGCGCTAGTTTTTGTTTTTGCCGGGAGCTAGAAAGTTATTCCAGAAAAACCGGGATAAAAAGTATCCCATGACCTATCCGTGTGCCAATTGTTATCCATTCGGCCGTTAAGGCGTGAACAGGTAGTAGACAGAGATAGAATTACTTTCGCATTTATAATATTATAGTATGGTATGGATAAGTGAACGTTTTATACGAATATGAACCTCATTCTCATAAAATTAAGGTTCGTATTCGTATGAAACGCTAACTTGGCGTGGCAAAGTAAAGTCAAAAATCGATCTAAGTTCATCAATGGAAATGTGAGCACTTGACAATTATAATTTTATTCCATACCTAGAGCATTATAGCCCTGGAAAAGTTTTTATACTTTTTTTCTTCTGTCAGTTGTTTTCGTAAAGATGACGTAACACAATCGATCATGAATTCGCGATAAGAAACCGTAGTTACTAAGTCAAGGAACTACTTGAGACGAATCGTTTAATACATTCAAGGAAAATGACAATGAAACATGCTTTCAAGAAGAAATAAGCCCATGAACGCATCATCATCTGCTTAGCCTTTTCCCAACTATGTTGGGGTCGGCTTCCAGTCTAACCGGATGCAGCTGAATACCAGTATTTTACATGGCGCGACTGATCTGACCTCCACAACCCAGTTACAGGGTATTACGATACCCCTTGGTAAGACTAGTCAGACTTTCGGGCGTCTCACTGCCCGTAACGACTGTCAAAGTTCCACGAATGACAGCTGGGCTCAACAGCTTCACGTGCTTTCCGAGACACGGAGGGGTCTCGGTATGTAAAGATGGTCGCCAATCCACAGACCAACCGCGGCAAGCGTAGCTTAACCTGATCGATCGACCTGTGCGGCTGTTAAACTGGCGAAATGTACGTGTCCCAATAGGTACACCACTGTCTAACATTTCGGGGTAAATTGGCGTAATGTTTCGTGATCCATACGAATATTATAAATGCAAAGGTGACTCGTCTGTATACCTTTTCACGCCTGAACCGCTGAACCGATCGTTATGTAATTTGTCAGGTAGGCAGCCTGAGACCTGGAGGAGGACATATCCTGGATCTAGTATTGTATCTTGTTGGTTAAGCCCTCAGCTCTCATAATCTATGGTCACAGGGCAACTGCAGCCGCATCGCACGCGCCCGCCACGTGTCAGTGTCGCCACGACAAGACGACGCGAGTGCGACGTCGACGCGACGCGCACGACACGACCACCCCCCTCCGGCATGAGTTATCATCATTGGGCAGGAGACATTTAAGCCTAGGTACAATACGACCGACGTAACTTGCCGGGCCCGAACTTTGCGCAGAAGGCTGTGCAGTAAGATTTTTGAGATACCAAATGGTGTTATGAGGCGAGTGTGAGTGAGAATACATGCGCGAAAGTTCTTAGTGCCTATGTTCAGGCCTGCCAAGTTACGTCGGTCGTATTGTACGTTTTTTTCCCGCGGCGTTATATTTTCTCGCACTGCGCCGAGAGTTGAAAATACAACAATATGTTTTTTTGCCGCGCTGTGATGGCCTCTGTTGGATTCTGAATGCTCGGCTCAACACCGAGAGTACAAAATCCAATGCGCGATAAAATCCGCCGCGATATTTAAATTTTTTTTTTTTTAAATCTAATTGTGCACAAACACCTATGTAGTCTGTTCATTTTATTATGATCAATATGACAGTTGCAAAAACAATCAATTTCGTATTTTATTTAGTAAACGAATCTTCTAAAATTAGGTCTTATTAGTTATTTAGTTTATTAAAAACTTTCAATTTATACGAAACTCCATCGATTCACATCATAAAAACAAAACTCGAAAACTGTTGTTTTAGCCAACTGTAACATTTTTCTAAAATCTGTGAATGCTGTTAACTATCTAAAAATTTAGGAGTCTTCCTAGAGAGATAGAAAATTGAATGCTCTTTATATGTACACCATAATAATACAGATGTAAATGTAGAGTAATAGTTTGAGAATGTTTAAATTATAATGTAAAACATTTTCCTGGAGGTACAAAGGGAAAGATACCGCTGTCCATATCAAAAATCCATTCTGTCATCATGATCAACACAAAATGAACAGAGTATAATTAGCGCAGTATTGTGTTGTTAAGTTACCTGTTTGATGGCGGGTGTGAGTTCTGTAGCCTGACACTGAGCAGGTGTCAGGGGGCCACGGAACGGCGAGTTCCGCGCCAGATCTGCTAGGGATGAGAACATTATTCTGAAACAACAAACATACAGTTAGGTCAATTAACTCAGCCTATCGCAGTCCACTGCTGGACATAGACCCTACGAGATGCATGCTGAATTCAGGCCGGCAGTGTAATTATTTAGAAAGGCAGTAACATGACTGACTAACATAATAGGGGCAATTATTGGCCATAACCCCCTTAACAAACATCTTTTTAACATAGGCGCCACAGACAGCCCCCTCTGCAGGGGCTGCCTTGACGCCGAGGAATCAGCCGCCCACGTCATCCTGGAATGCGAGGCCGTGGCTTCTCAACGTGCAGAAATCCTCGGAACAATGAAGTCGCTCCATGAAGCCTGTGAAGCTCCCAGGAAGCTTCTGTGCTTTTGGGCGGAGCTAGGCTGGCTTTGCTAGCCAGATTCCCCACGCACAACGGACCGAATGGGAGTCTAAGTGTGGAAAAGGGAGCCCCATCATCATCATCATCAACATGACTGACTGGGCAGGGTGCGGTGGACAATTAATCCTGGAGGCTTTTTAATTTTACCTAAAAGGTTGTTCAAAAACAAAGGTATCCATAGTATCTTGTCATGTCATACTGAGTAATAATTATTGTTGAAAGACAATACCTCCATGATAATTTATTTTATCAGATTTTACCGAGTATATATTACGTTAGCCGGTCATCTGCCCAATTATTATGTTAGGACCGACCATGCCTGAGCATGCGTCAGCATTGGTGCAGAAGAGCTATAAATATAGTAAATAGCATGCCCCCTTGCTAATAAACGTTGTATAGCATCTGTATAGTTACACAACGCTTTGTCTTCTTCTTTCGAAAGTCAAATTACTGATGGCTGAAAGAGATAAATCAGTATGTAACTATTCATCTGATATAATAGCTAGAGTTGCTAGCTGTTCTTCTACATAGTGCATACTAGTTCCATGATAGCTGCCTATAAACTAGGTCAATCAATAACTCCCATAGAGAAGAGGGTATTGACCTGCTGTCAATTTTACTGAGGTTTTTCTTATCACGTTTCTTCTTCAATCATTGTACAATGTTATTTTGTAGTTGATATTTGATTATTAGGAAATGTTTAAGGAAAAACATGTTTTAATTAAAAACAAATATTGATCATAATTATTTTAAGTAGAAATTATTTATTAGGTAAAGTTATTTAAAGCGTTGAGAGAATTGAAAAGTAATGGTGTATATCAGAAGAAATTGTTGTTACTCCATACCAACTTAAAACCGCTGAACCGATTTAAACCGATTTTGACATTTGGTATAGAGATAGTTTAGAGTTCCGGGAAAGGACATGGGATAGTTTTTCTCCCTATATTCCCACGGGATCGAAACGTATGCGGGTGAAACCACGGGGCGCAGCTAGTAATTATAATACTTGATACATGCATGGTCTTTAGCACCACAACAAAAAAATCTGTAATTTAGTTTTTAGAAATTATTAAAATTTAATTGTAAAGTGCATATTTCCAAAGTATACAGGAAAGTCTGCACTCTTACTGATTTCTGTCACGAAATTCAACAAAATTATTTAATAATTTTGGTTCAGAACAAACGTCACAATTCAAGAATTACGAAACAAGTCGAAAATCAATGCCAGTGTCATTTATGACAGCGTACAGATGAAGGTTAGGTAACGAAAATTTAAGATTTTCATATGTTTTACAATAATACTCCAGAAATTATTATGGTAAAAATGGAAATAATTTTCGCTGAAAAATCAAAAGTTGTGTCAAAAACAGGTAAGCACAGACTGCTGAACTTTTTAAATCAATACCGCTCAATTCGGGCGTGTTTCAGCCGACGAGATTCGATTAATTATAGGTATAGCACTCAATAAAATCTACTTGATGTCAATGCTGTCTGCATTTTTTCATCAATTTGCTAATGAAATTTAGAATATCAAAATAAGATATAGAGCAAGGTCACGTGCAAACATAATTTCATTATCGTTACGTAAGGGAAACACCACCGAGATATTTTCCAGTACGCACTCTAAAATGCCTCTTCAAAAGATATTCTGAAATAAAATGCCTTGCTAGTCGTTATGAGACATAATAAAATAATAGTTTCTTTTACTTACATGTTTTAAATCCGATCGAAACTACTCAACACACCGTGGAACACACCGCACCGCACCTGACGCACAGTGCTAAAGGAAACAGTAGTGACAATGCCAGTGCCATAACGGATGTTACATAATCACGTGTACATTTTATATAATGGCAATACTGTTCCACATATGTCAAAACGATCATTCGCAATCACAGACTAAGAAGAGAAGTTACCTTTTCGCAATGGTAAGATTGATCGAGTATAGACGTATAGACTGATAGATTGACAAAAAATATCCAAACATTTTGATTTTGTTTTATCTCAGTAAGATTGACCGGACTGAACTGATGACACATTGATCGTCTAAGGTCTCCCTTATGTACCGACGCCAGCACATAAAGCTACTACAATCTGCTATAGATTTTCAACTTTATGCTAAAGTGTAAAGTTCAAGTCAAGGTTGATTGGGAAAGTTTGACAGTTTCGGGTAGCTTGATATGCTGGCGTCTGTACAAAAAAAATATATGTATTTCCGCCTCTGTGTTAATACATATTTTTTTGTACAGACGCCAGCACATCAAGCTACCCGAAACTGTCAAATTTTCCCATTCAACTTTGAACCTTATGCTTTATCGATAAAGTTGAAAATGTATTAAAGAACTTTGACAGATTGTAGTAGCTTGATGTGCTGACGTCTGTACATTTTTGCCTAACTCTTCGGGGAATACAGCACCCTAATTGCGTAACAGACTATTAATCTAAATCTGAATAATTTTGAAGGATACTGCTAGTCCATTGTTTCTTATGTTCGATAAAATTGTCTGCTCAATGTCGTAGATAACGCAATGAATATTGTTGAACTGTCAAACTGAAAGCCATTGCTACTGAGAGGGTGTTACGCAATTAACCCGAAGGCAAGTGTAGAAAAGTAAACCGTTGGTCGCTGTGACCAAAGTCGTCGTTGCCCAGTGTGTGCGGCCTCTCAGGATTCCTATGCAACTTTCTAACAGGATATTCAACCTACATGAAGTTTTACTAATAAGAGTTTTTATACTACTCTGTGCCTGGTTCTGTCTGTCATACACAGACTCAGAAGAGAAGTTACCTTCTGTCATACAATTGTCACACAGCTCAAACACAAACATGCGATAGAAAGTTTTTTTCGTGAATACTCTTAAAAAACACCCAAAATGTTTAAACAATTTCAAAAATGTGAAAAATAAATAAGGTCAGGAAGCAAAAATGTCAGTTATGATCGAGTTTTGAAACGGTATCCATTTAATTCACATGTCCTGCAAGAAAAAGGAACAATCATCATGTACGTCTACACCAAGGCGGGTTTTAGAAAGCCTCTCAATCAAAGATATATCCCAAGCCAGAGCCGACTGTTTAGTGAATTCGCTAAAGTCGCGGAAGGGCTCGCTAAGCTCTCGGAAGAGCTCGGGAAGCCCTGCCGTGTTTGGCCAATACCTAAGTGACCGCGATGATTCCAATCTGGTATATCGCACTTCACATTGGAAAAACTCGGTAAGCCCCTCCGTGTCTGGCAAATACGTATGCGACCGAGATGATTGCAATCAAGTCGTACATCGTACTTCATATCGGAAGGGCTCAGTAAGCCCCTCCATGTCTAGCCAACACTTAAGCGTTCGAGATGATTGCAGTCTAGGCATATATCGATCTTCACAACACCAATGGCCAGGAAGTAGTAGAACGCGTCCATCAAGTCGAAAGCAATCAAAAACCTGTTCACCACTATGCGCCGAAGTGTCAGCTGTGATTGATGGAATCGAAAATTGCCGAGATGCGATTGGGGCACTTGCCCAAGATGCACAAAGAATCATTAGTGCTGCATCGGGAATTCTAGACGATTGCGTATGTGATAATAAATCAGACCAAACAAAAAAGAAACATAAAAAGGTCAAAAAGGTAGACAGCTGCTGTCGGAAAAACCTCGGGAAAAAAGGTAGCAACAGAGACACGTGTTGTGTTCCATCATGGATGAACAGTTGCGTCTGCGATGAAGTAGAAACAAAAAGTCGACAATCAAACAAAGTTAAAGCAACGGCCAGTAAACAATCCTGCCAGAAAATATGTGAGGAGAAAAGTAACCACAAAGTAACCGCTAGTGATTGCGCCTGTAATGAAAAAAAGAAAGAGCAAAATAAAAAAATCGTCGCGGTTGACAGTAAAACCTGCTGTCAAAAAAAAAGTAGTCAAGACTCATGCTGTGTTTGTATTGCACCCAAAGATCTTGACGACTGCTTCTGTAAGGATGATATGAAAAAGCAACAGATGAAGGTAAAAAAGACAAGCAGTTCATGCAGTTGTCAGAAAAAAATCGAGAAAAAAACTAGTGATAAAAACACCTGTTGTCTTCCACCACTAGTTGTTGATGATTGTGCGTTTGACAAAGAAATGAAAAAACGAAATAAAAAATTAAAAAAGACAGACAGTAGAAACTGCGGTCAGAAAATATTCGTGAAAAAAAGTAGTGGAAAGAACACCTGTTGTGTTTCACCAATAACTGCTGACGAATGCGCCTGCGCTGCAGATATGAAAAAGCGATATAAAAAAGTGAAAAAGACAGACAGCCAAAACTGCTGTAAGAAAATGGAGAAAGGAGGTAGTGACAAGGACAGCTGTTGTATTCCACCGGTAATTGCTGACGATTGCGCTTGTGATGCAGAAATGAGTCAAACCTGCTGTCAGAAAATGGTCCGGAAGAAAAACAGCGTGAAAGACACATGTTGTGTTCCTATTACACCCAAGGATCTTGACGATTGCGTCTGTGAGGGAGACAAGAAGAAGCAAAATAATGTGATTAGAACACAGAGTAAACATAGTTGTCAGAAAGAATTCGAGAAAAAAACTAGTGACAAGGAGGCCAGTTGTGTTAAACCAGTAGTTTTTGACGATTGGATTGGGGCAGAAAATAAAATGCAAAGTGCTAAAAAAGATAAGTTGGCTTCTGCAGCGATGTCATGTGGCATTCCTTCGTGTGCCGAGAAGACTTGTACGTGTCGGTTCCCGCCAGCGTATAGACAATATTTTGATTGCACTGGCCAAATTAGTGGCAGCTGCCAGTGCGATAAAAATACATAGTTTTAAATATGTTAAGTAAAAAAATAGATGACGCATTTAATAATTTTATTTATACATTTAAATTTAAAAACTGACAGATTGTAGTAGCTTGATGTGCTGGCGACAGTACATACCTTGATACCTATATAATATTAAGTACTGAATTTTATTTATTCAATAGCTTTGCAACGCGGCGTTGCCGCCTCCGTAAAAGTTAGAGTTGAAAAATACAGAAAAGGAGAGAGAAACTGATAACCTCTTTCGCAAATTAAAAGTTAAAGTTGAGACCGCGAAATTCAAATTTTCTTACGTTTTTTTGCAATTTGCAGGTCAGTGTAAGATTGCATCTTGATCAAAATATGATTCGCGACAATAACAGGTACTTATTTAGAGAATTATAATCATTAAGAATCATTAATATATCTTTCTAAGTTAGATTTCTATCACCAACCTAATCTCTTATGGAAAAGTGTTAATTGTAGAAATCTAACTAAGAAAGTTGTATTAATGATTCTAATGATTATAATTCTCTAAATATGTACCTGTTATTGTCGCGAATCATATTTTGATCAAGTCTACCACAATACGGAATTGCGATTGCAGTCAAAAGAAAGAAACAGATTGGGAAAAAGAAATATTTTTAGCTATCTGGTAACATCATATCGCACCTTTAGAATTATAGAGACCTAATTCGAAATTTGAAGATTAAATTTTCAACTTTGACTCATAAAATTACCTTGCACGACCATCTTCATCGAATCTTAATAACAGAGACTTTAATTTAAGTCAGTCTTGTCAGATATGTCAGAGTTGTCTATCCTAACTTAATACCGTAAAACGCTGCAACTTTGCCAACTAAGCCCAAGTTTGCCTATTTCGTTTAAATTACGATATTTCGCGTTTGCTAAATTTTTTCTTATTTTCTACCATTTGGTAGTGATTTTACATTATTAGGGCAACAGATTTTTCATTTTTTGTAATGGTAGCTTCATTGTTACTCTGTCAGTTGTGCGACAAACACCGGTGCGCGTAGGTGAAAATTTTTAGTGTCGTATAACTTTTGAAGTTTTAGCTAAAGAAAAGGTGTTTTCGTGCAGCTATAACATCCCAGGGTAAGAACATACTATCTACTTTCCATATTGCTTGATATTTTTATTAAAAGGACACGATTTCATTAAAATAACTTAGTAGGGAATGTTGTGCACTGTTTTGGAAACTTGAGTGACACAACTTTGCCTGGGTCTAGGGTTGTCACTAGACGGATTTTATTATTGATAGGTACCTATATTTTTACTATTTTATTTATTTATTTATATCAGACAACAATAGTCCATTTTGTTAGTACATCTTATAACTAGTGTTAGTAGTACATAAACAAGGATACGACATAGCAGTAGGTGACTGAGGCAGGATGTGCAGAGAACGATAACGCATGGGACGGCACTATATAAATGTTATATTTGCATGAAATTTTCACAGCTTGGAACCCGGTTATATCGAGACTCAAGAGCTTGCATGCACTAAATTCCCTTCGTTTTACGATATTTTAATTTTATTGCATACATTGTTAATGTTCCGAAATCGGGTGAGACACAGGTATTACCTAGAAGTTAGAGCTTCAATTGAAAATGTAACATTTTTTTATGTCAATAGAACATTCTTGAACAATCTTGTCGAGTTTGTAACTGATGTAACCCTAGCTCTTGACAATAGATTAGAAGTAGATGCAGTATACACGGACTTCAGCAGTGCGTTTGATAAAGTTGACCATTCTCTATTACTGTTGAAGTTGGAATACAATGGTATTCATGGCTCACTACTAAACTGGTTTTCATCCTATCTATCCCGTAGATCGCAAATTCTTGTCGTGAACGGTTATGAATCTTACCCATACTACGCTGACTCAGGAGTCCCTCAGGGTTCTCATCTAGCACCAGTTCTGTTTTCGCTCTTCATTAACGACATTATAGATCAAATCCATCACTGTAAATATTTAATGTTTGCCGATGATCTCAAAATTTATAGGACGATCAATTCGATTGCAGATGTCACTCTAATTCAAGAGGATTTAGATAGGATAGAACAATGGTGTCACTTGAACCGCATGAAGCTTAATGTACAAAAATGTAGTCACATTCGATTTAGTAGGAAAAGACAATCCAGGGCTGTCTCATACAATATACAAGGAACATTATTAGAGTCTGTAAATGAAGTTCGAGATCTTGGTGTCATCATGGATGACAAAGTTAACTTCAGAAGTCACATTGATAGCATTGTCACGAAATCAGCAAGGCTACTTGGATTTCTTAAGAGAAGCACTAAAGGCTTCAAGCTGGCTAGAACTAAAATAGTGTTATATAATGCCTTAGTTCGGAGCCACCTTGAGTTTGCGAGCGTAGTGTGGAACCCGCACTATGCTATGCATTCACAAAGAGTTGAAAGCATCCAGAGGGCCTTCACGAAACATCTAGCGTATACCTTCGGTAAAATATCTCCCCGGTGTCCATATGAACAACGTGTTCGATGCTACAATATGGATTCTCTGCGTGACCGTCGACTGACACAGGGTCTAATGTTTCTTTACAAATTGGTCAATAATAAATTAGACTGTGACAGATTAGTTGAGCGTATTGGACTAAAAGTTCCGTACAAAATGCCCAGATACCCTGTTACTGATGTATTCCACACTCGAGCATCCAAGACAAATATTGGAGTAAACTCACCACTAAACCGTCTCAGCAGAGAGATGAATTCTTTGATAAAATTGGTACCAGACGTTGATCCATACCATGATTCCATAAAGGTCTATAAAGCCAAAATACTGAAGTCCCGAAAAACACAATCCGATAATTTGTTATGTTAATATACTCTTTCTTCAAATTCTGCACCTTTTTAAAATTTGTTTATAGAAGCTATACTTTTCATTACGATCTCATTTCTATTATATTGTTTACTTAGTCTTAGTTTTAAGTAAGTGGGCAAAATTGCAATGTTGTGTCTCTATATTTTATTTTTGTTACTAATCTTAAGTTTAAGAAGTATTTTTCCTTTAGTTTAGTTTTGTTATTATTATGTGTGATCACTTATTTCTGAGATTGCTGGTAAACCTATAATTGGCGACTGTGTAAGACCGAGACTTTTGTGATTATAGTACTTAAGATAAATTATACATAGAAGCTGTTGGTGTACCTTAATAAATAAATAAATAAATAAATAAATTCTTATTTTTATTTCGACAGTTATGTTTTCAATCGCCTGTAAGGGTGAGGCAGAGGTGTATCTCTGCCTGACCCTTCAGTGATTACAGGCATGATTTTGTATTTAAGTAAGTCTTAACTTTGTTGCAGTTATATGCAAAAATGCCGAATAATACACAACGAAGCAGGAGAAAACCAGGAGCTCGTAGTTATGCCGATTACTCTGTAGAAATATCAGAAGTTGCTGCAGATCTCGTACGAAAAAAAATCATTTCGTCATACGAAGCGGAAAAGAAATTTGGGATCCCGCGTCAGACCATTTTTAATAAATCAAAAAACATGCATAGTAAACCATTTGATCGACCAACAGAGTTGACAACTGAGGAAGAAGCCCACATCGTAAAAGCCAGCATTGCTAAAAAGCAATACATTTGTGATTTTTACTCATAAGTAGCAATTTGTTTTATTTTTTTACAAAGTGAATAAAAGTTTAAGAAAATAATCCGTATTTTTTTGGGACAACCCTAGAGTCAACGACATTTTTGTATGAAAAGTTTCTGGTACCTGCTACAACATTGCCTATTAGCTGTAAAAAAATATATATTACCGTCATGGCAATAATCTAACTGCTGGGGACAAGCACGGTGTCTCATGTACACGGAAAAAAAATACTAAAAAGATCAACAATATATTTATTGAGATATCCTTCTAGGCAAAGTTGTGTCTTTTACCTACAACTTTGCCTACGACTTTGAGTGCTTGTAATTCTGAATGACGGCATGATTTAAATAGATTTGGGTTCTACCTGGCAAGGCATAAGGTCTGTTTTCCATCTGCAAGTCTTTAGAAGCCGTAATAGTAAATAGGTTCAGAGATACGAACAAAAAACGTTAAAATCCAGGCAAAGTTACAGCATTTTACGGTATTATGTTTTACTAAGATTCGATGAAGGTCGTGCAAGGTAATTTTATGAGTCAAAGTTGAAATCTTCAAATTTCGAATTAAGTAGGTCTCTGTAATTCTAAAGGTGCGATATATAAGCTGTCAGAAAAACGCGCGCGGGAAGAGTACCTTTTACCCATATAATATTAAAAATTTCTTTAATAGATTTTCAACTTTATCACTGAAGTATTTAGGCTCAAAGTTGATTGGGAAAATTTGACAGTTTTGAAGTCGGTTACGTTTTTAGTGACGTCTGTTATAAAAAAACATTTATTAATCTGATACATATGTGGCCCCAAAAAGGGCCTTTTATGTCAACGCACAGCCACAGCCACAGACACGGTGCACTGCACGAAGGCAGTCAACGTGCCGTAGGGCGATGTGTATTGCGTGACGTCAGCAGTTTAAGCGCGTTCGCCTCTGATCCTGCGCGCCAACTGGATGTCCTTGGGCATGATGGTGACGCGCTTCGCGAATCGCGCACAAGTTGGTGTCTTCGAAGAGACCGACGAGGTAAGCTTCGCTAGCCTCCTGCAGCGTCATAACAGCGGAGCTCTGGAAACGGAGATCGGTCTTGAAGTCCTGTGCGATCTCACGCACGAGACGGAATAAAATTGACGTCTGACAGTTTTTGTATGGAAGAACTGTCCAAAAATTCAAAATTATTTCACCGATAAAATTGCCTGGCGTTGGAAAAACCAGCCCTTTGTTAAATAAATCCGTGGTCAACCACGAAGGTCGATCTAGAGAGTTTCTTAAAATGCGTTATAATATTCATCTGTGCCACAGACTACTTACAATATAATACAGGATCTGTGCCTAGATCTGTCAACACGTCTTGTAACCCATTGTCAAGACAAACGGTATTTGAGGTAAATAAACAAACAGTATCCAAAGTAAAATGCTTCAAAATTCAATATCAAAAGTGTGCTAAATTATAAGTAGCAGCCAAATTCAATAGTAATGGTCTAGTTTTGTCTTATTGTCCAGTTTACTCTCATGCCCTCCAAGAAAAAGCCCCTGACAAAGCCAAAATGCACGATATCATCACAGCGTATCATAGAGACCGTGCCAATCCAAGAGGTACGCACTCCTGCGGCCATTTGTGTTCCGAGATCGAGACGGGTCAACGAGCCAAGCCCTTCTGAATGTGACTCGCGCGGTAGTGATGAAGATGTTGGCGCTTCAGGTACATGTTGCTCAGATCCCCAATGCGAAGAAAACACCGCTAGACCGCTTCCAGAACAAGAGCTGAAAACACCAACCTGTTTACCAGAATGTCCAGCTTCACAAGTAGAAGCTATGATTGATGAAATACGGAATTGCCGAGAAATAATTCGGTCGCTTGCGCTGGAAGCAATGGACATTCTCCACTCGGAAAATTCGCGGCAATACAACCAGGTCCAAGCCCAGCAAGGGTCAATAGCCAATGGGGTGACTTCTTGCCAACATGACGCCCAGCAAGGGCCAATAGCCAATGGGGTGACTTCTTGCCAACATAACGCCCAGCAAGGGCCACTTGCCAATAGGATGACTTCTTGCCAACATGACGCCCAGCAAGGGCCAATATCCAATGGGGTGACTTCTTGCGAACATAACGCCCAGCAAGGGCCACTTGCCAATAGGATGACTTCTTGCCAACATGACGACGACTCGGGAGTCAAGTTTATCGAACCAGCCTCCCAAGGGAAGCCAATAGACCAAGGACTAAAAACCGATTGTTCAAAAAAAAAATGCGAAATATCTGAACTTAGAAAATATTCAGGTTCTGAAGGACAGTCCACCCCTCGTTTATTTCCACTACCTCCCATGCTATCGAAGTCACCTACACTTTCAAGAAAATCGTCGGGCCCTATAGCCCAAACTGCTCATCAGATAAAAGAGAAGAGATTGGGTCAAAATTTAGTCAGAAAGAAACCTAGCAACTGTAGCTGCGACGGAGAGAAAAAGCAAAACGTCGACTGCAGCTGCGACGACACAATGAACAAGAAAGCACTAGGATTGAAGCCTAGTGAATGTAGTTGCGACGGAGAGAAAATGAAAAAGGCTGACTGCAAGTGCGACGATAAACCAGAAAATAAAACTGACTGCACGACTATAATTTTGAACACACTTGGCAAGAAACCCAGTGAGTGCCGCTGCGATGGAGAAAAAAATAAAATGGAAAACTGCAAGTGTGACGAGACAATAAAAAAGCGAAACAAAGAAAACGAAAAAAGAGCAAATAAAACAGACTCCAAGTGTTTCTTACAGAAAACATTCGGGTGGAAAAGCTGTGACACCATTCCCTCTCCCGTTGTTGTAGACAATTGCGTCTGTGATGATGAAGAAATGGAAAAGCAAAATAAAGCTAATAGCCAAAAGGAAAAATGTAAGGCGGCGTCTGCATGTTCCATGCCTAAGTGCGCGGCTAACACTTGTACGTGCCATTTCCCGCCGGCTTACAACCAATATTTTAATTGCACTGGCCATGTGAGTGGCAATTGCCATTGTGATAAAAATGCCTAGTTCAAATATAATGCAAAGACGTATTACAATGTACATAATATTAAGTTGTGTGTTTAATTTAGGACTAGCTACAGTGTAACGTGAGGCTAGACAAAGACCTTTCCCCACAACTTGTGATATCTCACCTACATAAATACAAATATGTATTTAGTCTTTGTTCATCCTTACGCGACGTCTGCGATGCGGAGCGTTCGCGCCTAGGACGCCGCGTTAAAGTCCAGGCTACATACCTCTCTAAGGATTTTTCAGTCCTAAAGAATAGACCCGCCGGACAAACAACTCACAAACTATTCCTCGTTATTATATTCTTATAGGTAAGTTGTTGAAGATAGCGTGCCCGCGAGCCCTCTCCTTTTACTGGACAATTTATCTCGTACTAGCTTCCGCCCGCGGCTTCGCCCGCGAGGTATGTCGATAATAACTATTCTATGTCCTTCCCCAGGATGCAATCTATCTCTCTGCCAAATTTTATCGAAATCCGTTCAGTGGTTTAGGCGTGAGGTAACAGACAGACAGACAGATGGTAGCTCACAGTCACATCTAGCACAATTTTCAGTGATTTGTTGGAATCCTATCCTAACTTCCTAACTTAATATTATAAATGCGAAAGTAAGTTTGTTTGTTTGTTACCTTTTCACGCCTAAACCACTCCTCCCCTGAAAACCAACCAATCCTGAAATTTTGCATATACGTTGTCAGGTGTACAGAAACGGACATAGCGGACATTTTATCCCGAAAAAAAGTGCTGTTTCCGTCCGAGGAAAACAACAATAACGTTATTATGATAATTGATTGCGCCACGTGTCTTTCGAATCAAAACAGCACAACGTCTGTCGCTTAGACAAAGAAAAACTAAGGTCTGTCGGGTCGGCTGGTTCATGAATAGTGGTATAGTTGCCGGCACGTAACTTGGCAAGAGTTTTTGTAGTGGGGGAAGTTTGCGCACGCACAATTTCATACATTTTTATATGCGCGAACTTCTCCCACTACGAAAATCTCTTGCCAAGTTACGTGCCGGTAATTGTAGATCGCGAAATTCAAATTTTCTTACGTTTTTTGCAATTTGCAGGTCAGTGTATGATTGTATCTTGATCAAAATATGATTCGCGACAATAACATAAGGTACATATTTAGAGAATTATAATCATTAGAATCATTAATATATCTTTCTAATTTAGATTTCTACCACCAACCACCAATCTCTTATGGAAAAGTGTTAATGGTAGAAATCTAATTTAGAAAGATGTATTAATGATTGTAATATCTATAATTATAATTCTCTAAATATGTACCTGCTATTGTAGCGAATCAAATTTTGATCAAGATACAACCTGACACTTGTGCTGACACTGACCTGCAAATGAGGGATTTTCTTTTTTTTTTTTTTTTTAACGCTTCCCTAGTCGCTGGATAGATGGCGCTGAACTTGGTAAGTTACTGCAAGGAACGGAAGTTACATAATTTTTTTATTAATTCACTTGGATGTAATTTTAAGATCGTAAAACGAAAGCAAACGAAACTGTCACTCAACGAGCGTATATGACGTGATGCAATGTTTTTTTTTCAAGCGTTTTGACTTTGGCATCTAGTAACATAGTCAGTTCAACGCCATCTTCAGGGTTCTTGGGAACTATTTTTTTTTTTAAATACTGAAAAGAAAAACCTCTCATTGCAAAAAACGTAAGAAAATTTGAATCTCGCGGTCTCAACTAGAGTCTGGCAAACGAAAGTAGACACTCGAATTATTTGTAGACTTTTTATATGGCAATGTAAGACAAAATGTCAGATTAAATTTGTCAAAACAAGATGGCATGTTGTTTACGATTTGTTGTGATCTTGTTGAGCATTTTTCTAACTCAAAAATTGATAAAACTATTAAAAGTGGAATGAGGGAGATGTTTCGCATGATTTCCAGAATTTGAAGAAAAACAACAGGAGAAAGACGCCGAATTCAAACTGATACAAGATTGTTTACGTGTGGTGTTGAATTTCTTAGGTTAGTATGACGCATATAAGTTGATACTTTGTTTGAAATCGTAATTTTATCTTTTTACGAAACTATTTCTCTATTTTGATCCACATTCAGTTTACATTACGTTAAATGACTTCATAATAATAATGCATTATTATTTAACATAGGTACCTTAACAAATGTTACAATGTAATATTAAAACACAAATTGTTTTCTTTAACAGAAAATCTGGAGGATGTAGCAGGGATTGATGAGATAGTGAAAACTATTGAAAAACTTACTGATTTGGAGCAAAAAGACAGGATAAGAACCCAGAACCAGTACTTACATGAAATAGCGATCTAAACGCTATTGAGCTGGTATGGAGTTTGGCTAAGCGTAAAGTGGCAAGTAAAAATATTGCCCTAGCCGCAGTGGAGTTAGAGAGGGCTATTAAAGAATCTTTTGAAACCATAACTCCAGAGGAGTGGAAGAAAATGACTGACCATGTCGTACATGTCGAAAATAAATATAAAGAAAGGGACAGAATTACAGAAGATAACTTAGAAAGTTTTATTATTAATGTAGGAAACAGTGATTCCAGTGACTCTATCTTCCATGAATCTTTTCACATGGAAGTTTTAGATTCAGATTTTGATTATGACAGTGAATAAACCAAAATTATTATAGATTATTGTTGTTTAATTAAATCAGATTGCTACATAATACCTATAGTCGTATTTTTGATTCAGACGAAGTAAACTGATTCTTCGAAATGTCACGAAAGTGTCTTTGATTTGGATCATTATAGGTAGTATGATTTTACATCTCAAAACTTCAGTTTACTTTGTCTGATTAAAAATTCGATTTTACGCGATTAGCGTTAGCCATTTCAATATTATTATTATTTACTTAGTTTATACTAAACCGCTGGGTAAAGGGCTCCCCCAAATCCTTCTAGGAACTTGAATTTATAGCAATATAATTATCACAAACTTAGTGGTAGATTTCTTTTGCGCCTAGGTAGGTTAGTAGCTGCTACTACCGCAGTATTGATTTATTTCGTAGATTCATTCCCATTTTTGGACCTGTCCATATGCAGTCAAGCAGTAGTGTACAAATATTAGTTTTTCAGCTAAAACAAATTATTATAAAGTATCAAATTAGGTTATTCCAGGTATGTCATACTAATTTTAGGGTTGCTATATTGATATTTTTTAAATTTGCCGCGCTTTTTCAGTCTCTACTTTCGTTTGCCAGACTCTACCCATTCACCTTAAAGGCGGGAAAAGCTTTCCAAACGGTACTACATTTTATATTTTTATTCCTGGTAATATTGTTCTTTGTATGCGACAGTGGCGCCGAATTTTTGTTTTTTTTTTTTTTGGTCAAGAGGTGATATCTTCGTCGTAATAAAAATTTTTTTTGAACATTATTATATTTGAACATTTGTTTTTGAAGTTTATAACTTATAATTTATTTACATAACCTATGCTAATATTTAAAATAAATACAATAATACGTACATTTATATGAAAAAATAAGAAAAATAATCATAGGGCATCAAAAAATTCGTCCGCATCGCTGTCAACAGGAACAGTGCCCAAAAGGCTGGCAGCATTGCCACGTTGAATGGCAATGCTAATTCTTTGGCCAAGAAATAGGCCAGCCCTCTGGTCACGTGAAGAGTCGACTAACCGCTTGGCGATATCTCGAAAAACCAAGTGGGCACTCGGACCCCATGGCCCTAGTGTTTCAACCCCAAACGGCTCGAACATATAACTCCCAATCAGGTTGGAATATTTTCGCCGTTTGAGGTTTTCTGCACCTGCAGCAGCCGCTCCAGCACAGCCCACCGTGCTAGGAAGATGAGATGGCGCAAGGGTGTCGACACATGTTGCATCCCACACCAAAGGTCTGCCTAACTTCCAGGGCATTATGGTCATCCCGTCTGGTCTCTTCCCATCGTCGCGTGCCAGGCCGTTGGGTTCTAAAACAGCTGGCACCCCGGCGGTGACAAGAGCACGACGGATGATGTCATTAATGCTGGCGTGCCGTGCTATCCGGCCTGCGCTCCTACTGCAAGATAGGCCATGGTGTCCGAGACAGTCGACAGCTTCACCGCACTGACAGCGATGCGGAGCTCCGCAAGGAGCGCCCAAACGCAGACAGGTAGCGAGCCGGAAGGTGGTGTCACCCAGCATAGTGCCTATGTTGGGTGACGGGAGTGCTAATAAAAAATAATTTACAACACCGAAGCCTTGATTCGTACATGATCATTTTATTAAATTCATTTTTCTTGGTCGAATGTCATTTTTACTGCCTACTTTTTCACCCTTGGATCTTCTTGGTGACTTTAATCTGACTTTCTTTTCTTTGACAGCAGGCACAGGCCTTGGATCACTCTGTATTCTAACTTTACGGAAACGAGTACGAGACGAGCGCGTCCCAGGACAACTCATGGCTGTAAAATTAAAATGATTTAGTTAAATCCCTGATCTAGATTTTATATACTTACCGCAAGCTTGCCTGATTGCTCGTAAGTCATCATTTCAGCCGAAAGACGTCCACTGCTGGACATAGGCCTCCCTCAAAAGGGGGGGGGGGTTTGCCATAATCGCCACGCTTGGCAGGCGGGGATGGCGATCGCAGTATGGTATGGTGGTGGAATTCATAGAGAACGCTGCTGCCCATTCTCCGGTACGCCCCTTAGTCGCCTTTTACGACACCCACGGGAAGTATGGGGTGGTGCTATTCTTTAAGTCCACACAGACGAAAGTACTCGCACGAAACTCGTACGAAAGTGCTCGTAAGTACTTATGTTTGAATGTCTTTGGTGATCTTGGAAAATAATATTTGAATTCCGCGGGCCGCCCTAGCTCATAGCATACGCATAATAAACCTATAAATGTTCTCACTGGTGGGCAGTGCCGGATTAGCCCATTAGCAAATTAAGCAATTGCTTAGGGCATCACGTCTCGGGGGGCACCATAAGGTAGAAACAGCACCGATACAATGTTTTCTAGCACATTAATGGCAAGGGTGTTTATCAGCAAGATAGTACAAGACCCAAAAGTCACTAGAGATGTGCGACAATCTTTAAAAATCTCTTGTCGATGTTTTGGAAAAATACGAGTCGACTAGTGGATAGGGGGGCCTACAGGCGTGGATTGCTTAGTTAGGGCATCAAGTATTCTTAATCTGGCACTGCTGCTGGGACACAGGCTTCCTCCAGGTGAGAGGAAGTGGGCCGTAATTCACAACGCGGGCCCAATGCGGGTTGGTAGATGTCAAATGACTTCGATTTCTAGGACATGCCATGCCAATCCCTCATGTTGTTTTCGTTCACCGTTTTCGAGAGCAGTGGTGATGAAATAATTTAAGAGCCCAAAGTAAAGCACCTGTCTGCGTTCGAACTTACGACTGTAAGTCTTGGCCGTTACCACTGCTCAGAATCAGCAAAATAGTGTCCACAAACCGGATTTTGGAGTCTTCGGTTTTTGTTCTGCAGGGCTGACAACATCAAGGGCCTTGGTCAGTGGAGGGCTAGGCGTAGTTTTACGGTGTTTTACCGATGCGGATTTTACTACAAAATTAAAAGTAAAATCATTAGTAATAGTATCTTGATTAGCTTTGTTCGAAAAATAAAAAACCGGCCTAGTGCGTGTCGGGCCACGCATAGTGTAGTGTAGTGTAGGGTTCAATGCATGTCTTTACCAGTTATAAACAAGCAACTACTTCATAATAGTCACTTTAAAGGATTAATGCTAAGGATTTTGTATTTGGTACAAAATTATCCAACACCCAAGTTCAACGACTATTACTGCTAAACTAATATAGTTATCTTAACCGCTATAATTTTCCTTTAAAGTTCATGAAATGCACTATCATCGTGATTTTTTCCAGATTTTTCAAGGTAGCAGTTTAGCTTTTAGCGGGGGGGGGGGGGGGGGCGACGCCCTACTGGAACAAAAATTTGTACCCTACACGATGGCGTAGAGGACGAAAAAAAATATTCAGCTTATCATTTGCCTAGCCTTTTCCCAACCATATATTGCGGTCTGCTTTCAGTCACACCGGACGCAGCTGAATACCAATATTTTGCATGAATCGGCTGCCTATCTGACCTCCACAGCCCAGTTACTGGGTAATACGATACCCCTTGGTAAGACTGGTTGTTAGACTTTCGGGCTTCTGACGACCCGTAACGACTGCCAAAGATCCACGAATGACAGCCGGAACCAACAGCTTAACGTGCTTTCGGAGGCACGAAGGGGTCTTGATATGTAAAGACGGGACCAACCGCGGCAAGAGAAGCTTAACCTACAGGGTATAATTACGTAACACACTATAGGTCTACCAGAACCTCATGGCAAAAAAAAAAACAAAAAAAAAATGTGGTTTTCATACATTTGACAACATTGGCAATGTCCAATGTATGAAAACCACAAAGTTTTTTTGTTTTTTTTTTTTGCCATGAGATTCTGGTAGACCTATATCAGTAGCAATGGGTTTCATTTTGACAGTTCAACAACATTCATTGCGTGATTTAGTTGTTGAGCAAACACATTTTACGAATATATGGAGCAATGGATTAGCAATATACTTTAAAATGATTCAAATTGAGAGTAATAGTGTGTTACGCAATTAGGGTGCTGATCGATCGACCCGATCGGCGCTTATTACTTAACCACAAGCGCCTAGAACTTTTCGGTCATATGGGCCAATGTCCTGTGATCGTTCTGCACCACAATAAAATATGTTGCTTGAAAACCTGTAATTCCCGTTAATTTAAACATTATTAGCCTGTGATGTCCCACTACAGGGGGATCTCTATTCTCTTTCCACTTCTCTCTGTTCAAAGCTGCTAAGGACCAGTTCTTGTTGAAGGAGTCCAGCTCATCCCGCAATCTCCGTCTGGGCCTGCCACGATGTCGTTTGCCCATTACTAGCATGCTCAAACCAATCGGAGCACGCGAAAATCAAAGTCACGAGTGTTTCGCGTGCTCCGATTGGTTTGAGCATGCTAGTAATGAGCATGTGTGTCAGTACCTTTAGAGGGACCCATTGGGTCGTAAGTTTGTTTTCGTTTAAAACTCACCGCAAATCTTTTCCAACTGTTGTCTGATTGGTTTTATCATATACTTCACAGGATTTACTTTGCTATCATTTATGAATCCATACTGGGTCATGTCTATTGAGGCTGTTTTTCTATAGCAAAGTTTTTGAATAAAACCTTTAGTATCTGTTGACATGGTATTGTTTTTAGCGGCGGCAGTGCGCTCTTTTAATTTCACAGAGTTGGTCTGACTGCGTAAGTTGACTTCGCCGTTATCGGTAGTCGATTTCATTTTCTTATTATCTATTATGAATGCTAGGCCTCCCACAAGTTTGACCGATGACCTGTGATGGTCCGGTGGACCGGTCGATATGGCGACGCTTGGGGGAGGCCTATGTCCAGCAAAGGATGTCTTTCAGCTGAAATTAATATTTATCTGATACAAGCTGATTACAATTTGGGATTTTGTGTCACTTTGAAGTTTCAGAAATTGAAAGATTACAGAAGACTAGGGATTACGTGAAATCTCCTCGGAATAAAAAAAAATACTTTTCTATGGGTAAATCTACAAGAACTATTACAATTTTGCATTGCTTATTTATATATAGTGAACACTTCGGTACGGTCTTTCAACACTTTCAACCATCTACAAACAAGTTTCTAAGGCAACATTTAAATATTTATATAATTTAATAGATAAACCAACTAACCCTGGCAACACTGTCACATCACAGGCTGCATTCCGAATTAGCTATAATCGCTTACAGCACTCACGTCATCTCCCATGCGTTCTGACTATTATGACAGCTGAGGGCTGTCAATAAATCGGAACGCTCGTGGTCACTCAATGTCAAAACGATATTACAGTATTTCTTTGTGTATACACCAAAAATTTCTTCTTCTTCTTAGGTTAAGTGGCAACTGTAGCCAGAAGCACAACTTCGAAAATGCCACGTTAGTTTAAAGATATGATGCGACTCAAAACAAAACAGCACAACTGTCATTTTTGACAACGCTCACGGTGATATTATTATAAGGCATGGTTGGAGTTATCGCAAGATGGCGCATGTCATGTGATTCACGGCATCTCGTTGTCACACTCACGCTAATTCAGTACGGGTTTAAGCACGCTCAAATCGATTACAGCTCAATTCGGAACGCACCCTGACATAAGACTTGACAATTATTGACAATGACATGGGATTTTGACAATTGACATATTTGACATAAGCTTTTGTGATTTTGTGTATCATCTCTGATTATCTCTTCTCCAGTGAATTTAAAGTTGCGAAAAAGTTTAAAATATAATTATGTCTGCCTTACACGAAGCTTTGGCGCCCATTTCTTGGCTGGCAGGACGCTGGGCAACTGAAGAAGGTCGGGGCACGTATCCTAACATCCCTGATTTCCAATATCATGAAGAAATGGAATTTTCTTGCATCGGTGCGTAAGTGAAAAAGAATTTAATTTCTACCTGCGTTTGTTTTTTCAATAGGAAAATCGCCATGAGTCGGTAAACTTATATTATTTGATATAGTTTTATCCAAAATCTTCTTATAATAAGCTGTCAGCGTAATAATTTTGGTAAAAGAAACAGTTATGTAAACTCAACTTCTTACATTTTATTTGCACAAATGAATTTATGAATAAAATATTTTACGCCATGAATAATAAGTTGTTTTTAGGGTTCCGTACCAAAATGGTAAAACAGAACTCTTATGGTGAGACTAAGTCCGTCAGTCTGTCTGTCTGTCTGTCACAGCTGTATATCTCAAGAACTACTAATGCTATCAACTTGAAATTTGGAATAGTTTTAGATGACGTTTGCCCAACTATTTTGCAAATAAGAAAGAAATAAAAATATATGTATATTTTTTGCTACAGGGACTGAAAGGGGGGTCTGAAAAATTCGAAGTGGGGCTACTAGGGCATGTGGGGTATCATATTAAAGAGCGCAGTTTGCACATTCTCAAACATTTTATTTTTTAGGGCGCATAGTTTTATAGTTTTGATAATAAATGTAAAAAAAATACCCCCCCCCCCCCACTCCCGCCTAATCTTCGAAGTTTGCAAAGCGAAAAATATGAAATAATTCCATGTGATAGAAGTTTCTGTAAAGATTACAGGAAAATAAAACGAAGTCTCTAAATAGCACACTTTTTCAGAAATCATCAACAAAAGTTACATTTGTTCCACTATCAGTCAAGACATGGCGCAAAACATGTCACAAAACTGCAATATTCTACACCGCAGTGCACAGTGTTAAAATTATCTGACGAATATAGGCCTTGCCGATGAAAACTTAAAAACATTATGGTACGGAACCCTCGGTGTGCGAGTCCGACTCGCTCTTGACCGGTTTTTTCAGATTGATAGTTCAGTACAAAAAAATCAAAATCGGTTCAGCCATTTGGGAGCTACGATGGCACAGACAGACACACATACACATGTCAAACTTATAACAACCCTCTGTATTTGTTGGGGGTTAAAAACATTTAATATCAACTCCGAGTTTCTGTGTACCCTTGGCCTCCTCCAAACTCTTTCAATTCTCCCAGTTCCTTGACTGTCTTGTCCATATGGGTACTTTGCCATTATGGGCTGATTTTTCAATCGACAGATAATTTTTATTTGTGGAATACAATTACCATCTGACAGTTGATAGAAGAAGGATATAGAAGAATTGTCAAAAATTCAAAATTATTTGTCCGATAAAATAATCTGGCATTGGCAAATTTTCAAAGCACCTTTGAATATTTTAAAATTAGCACCCTTTAGAATACTATCTTTAATTTCATGGAAGAATTACACACAATTTATCATTTCCAGGTCAGCCGATGTTTAACTTCATATCGAAATCAAAGCATCCTGTGAAGCAGACACCGATGCACCAAGAGCGTGGCTTCTTACGCATCAAGCCAGGCTCCAACGAGCTGGCGTTCACGGTCAGCCACAACTTTGGGCTCACATCCCTTGAAGAAGGCACATGCGACGTAGAAAACAAACAATTAACTCTTGAGACGGTTAGCTTAGCTCGGATATCGTTTGCGAAGCCGCCTTTTGTTAAAAAAATTAAACGTCACATTAAATTATTGGCGCCTGATACGTTAGAAGTTGTGTTGTTTATGGAGACCGATACTACTCCATTGACTGAGCATTTGAAGGCAGTTTATAAGAAAGTTGATGGCTAAATAAGTACTACAATTTAGTATTGTCTATGGCAGATCCATAATTCGCTCAGCGGGGTCAATCTTTTAGTTTTTTTGGCATTTATGGTGCATTTAATTGTTTACCCGCTTCCATCTGTATTGAGGACGGCTGCCAGTTGTCAGTTCAGTCCAGTTTCTGCACACTTGACTTCTAATTGTGTAATTCAGGTACACGATAAAGGATTATTAGCCCATTCAACTCTCAAATATCCACCATAAGAGTCCTCCACAATCTAACCGGATGCACCTGAATACCAGTATTATACTTGAAACGACTGCCCATCTGCCCTCCACAATCCAGTTACTGGGTAACACGAAGAAAACCCACTTTATAATTGACCCTCTAGCATAAAAATATTGTATACTAGTTTTATGTGCTATTTTTATTATTAAGTATTTTATTATTAATCAAGTTACAATTCAACTAATTACACTAACTTAAATATTGTTTTGTGTAAGTATAGTCTTTGAAACATAGTGAGATTCTTTAAATACTGATTTCTTAGTGATATTTAATTGTTTAGTTCGTATTTATGAGCCTAAATAAAGACATAATTTGTACTGTAAAATAAAGACTGAATGAACACAGGTATTCAATTTGTGTAGCCTAATGATCAAATTAAATTCTTGCGTAAGTGTAAGGTATATGCTTTACTGTGGCCTTAGTGTGAGTTTTCTCGATTCACGTTCGATTGCGAGCGATAGAATTTTGTATGGGAAATTAGGTTTCTCCGAGCGACCACCAGGTGGCGCTATAACTTTTTCCCATATTTTCTAACGCGCTCGCAATCGAACGTGAGAGTTTGTCTTTCCTTCTCTATGTTTCGGCCTATTTTGTTAAGTAACTAATTGGTGTACCATTTTTATCCGACCGCAAAGAAGGCTTATGTTTTGTGCAACAGAATTTTGTTATAACTTTTTATTAGCTCTGCATTTGTTACTTTAAAGCACTTTTTCTTTTTAATAAAGTATTTCTTCTGGACAGCAGCTTTTTACTAACTTTATCATTTTCTCAAAATACTATGCTAGAGAGCATGCTCTTGCTGCAGGACACTGGTTCGATTCCATCAGTCGTGTAGGATCACGATGGGGGACAAGATGTCTGTCTAGTGACGTTGGTCGACATCTCAAGCGACACATGTTGCGGAACATAAATATCTCCTAGTGAATACGAGGCGAGTCTTGTGAAAAAATCCTGAATTTGAGCTGCTACTGAGAATTTCCATCCTTAAGGCCTAGGCAGATCCGGGATTTTGCCATCAGTCAGTGCACACTAGCCGCTTAGATACCGCGGCATTCCAGCGGCATTTCCGCTTCTCAACCCCATTGAGATAGGAAATGCTCTACCCCCGCCGCCTCACCACGCGGTATGTCACAGCGAGCGCCAGAATCCTTGGCATGCCGATGCCTGCCGCAGGACGCCACGGCATCTCGCCGCGGGAGCCCGAGACGCGTCTTTCAATGCCGTGCAATGAAATCCCTTTTGATGCCACGGCATCATTTTGAAGCATAGCAATTTATGTCGCATTTCTATATCGATACGTTTGAATGTCCATTAGTAGAAATTTAAATCCCTTGCCATGCCGACCCGGTCTGCGTAGGCCTTTATGGGAAAATTTAACTACACTATCCGAAGCACAGGATGCTACGCTGAACAGCAGGTGACCAACAAGGATGTCAGACGGCGGACCAAACATATTGCTATCGATAAGCTGAGAAGGAGGTAATTGCAGTGAACTGCAAAATTAAAATTTGGGGTCGCATCTTGCGAGCGCGGTTGTCACTGGCAGACGAATATCAACCTTTGCGTGAGATGAAATAAAGTTGAGAATAAATAGACATTCATTAAACCGAGAGCGCACAGAGCTGCGCATGTCAGGCTAGAGTTAGATTATTTATTTCCGATTTTAATTTAAGGAAAGTAATGTTGATATTTCTTTGGCAGTGACAACCAACCGTACCGTACCTAAGTCTCGGCGACCGTTCTGCCCGCCAAGCGACAGTCGCTGAGTGAGTACCTACTGCTCATGTCTCATAGCTCATGTCACTATGATAAACGAGTAGGTACTCGCCGGCGCGCTGTGGTGTGAACTGATAAATATGTATCTCTTTAACTTACACGGGACTAAGGCCTCTGTCTCGAATCTTGCGGGCAGCGGGGCGGCGGCGGCGCGAAAGCGGCGCGGGCAACGCAGACCCGTTCTCGAAACCAGCGGGCAGATCGCGCGGCACTATATATAGTGTTGTGTTCATATGGTTGTCTCGTCGAGATATTTGTTTTTATTCGCGAACGAAATGTCTGAACAGCGGCGACATCTTTTTTATTCAAATGTATTCCTAACGCTCGATTTATTGTGGGCAAAAGAAGAAATGAATCCCTATGCAGAACCGCGGGCAGTCATCGCTTGACTGGAGTGCACCCTTCGTTGCCCGCTCCCGCGCCGCTGTTTTCGAGGGCCGGTCCATTTGAACGCATTAGATCCTGTCGCTCCCGCGCCGCAGCCGCCGCTGCCCCGCTGCCCGCAAGATTCGACGAAGAGGCCTTACAATCTTTTGTACGTTTTCTCGTCAGCGCAGCGGTAGGACAGACCGTGCCTTACATGGATCGATGCCTACCTGACTTTCACTGGGTTACAGGTATATTCTTTGCTGGGTAGATATAATTTAAGTATAGAGAAAATATTTGAGATTTTGTATATTAGCTTTCACGCTAAAACAGCTGAACCACAGATATAGATATACCTAGATAACGCAAGAGTAACTACTTCGCGTGCCAAAAATTGCACCAACTTATGATTACAAATCATAAGCCGCCCCTTTCGCGCTCAGTCCTTTGTACTGCTGGCTGGGTAAGTGTGAGCGAGAGCGCGAGCTTGTGACGTCATAGTAGGTAGTCAAAAATATGGCACGCTTGGTTTTCATACAGTTCGTGATACTTGCGTTATCTAGGTATATCTATATCTGTGGGCTGAACGTATTTGTATGAAATTTGGCACGTGGGCAAATTAGACCATGGCCCTAATAGTAGTAATGGTACTCATAAAACGGTTGAACCACATATATAGATATACCTAGATAACGTAGGTAAGTATTACGAACTGTATGAAAACCAAGCGTGCCATTTTTTTGACTACCTACTATGACGTCACAAGCTCGCGCTCTCGCTCACACTTACCCAGCCAGCAGTACAAAGGACTGAGCGCGAAAGGGGCGGCTTACGATTTGTAATCATAAGTTGGTGCAATTTTTGGCACGCGAAGTAGTTACTCTTGCGTTATCTAGGTATATCTATATCTGTGGGTTGAACATATTTGGATGAAGTTCGGCACATGGGCAAATTAGACCATGACCCTAAAATTAGACCATGACCCTAACAGCAGTAATGGCATTAATTTTGATATAGTCCGCGCGGAACTGGTTGGCCGCGCCTTGGGTGGGGACGGGGGTGAGGGCGGCGGGATTGCCTATTGTTCGCAACGCACGTACTGAGTAATGACAAAGCGCCCCCGCCCCTCCGTCCCACCGCTCACATACCTAAGGCGCGGCCAACTAGGTCTAGGTATGTAACGCATTTTTCCCCCAACCCTTTCTTATTTTTTGTTTATGTTCTTTATTGCGTCCGCAAATAAACGTATTTTCTTTCTTCTTAGGCGGCGGAATGCCACACACGTACTGCGTAATGCGCCCCCGGCCCCTCCGTCCCACCGCTCACATACTTAAGGCGCGGCCATTTAATAAGCGCGGCCAACTATAGAGTTGGCCGCTTAGGTGGGGACAGGGGTGAGGCGGCGGAATGCCACACACGTACTGAGTAATGCGCACCCGCTCCTCCGTCCCACCGCTCACATACCTTAGGCGCGGCGCGACCAACTAGTTCCGCGCGAACTATAGTTGGCCGCTTAGGTGGGGACAGGGGTGAGGCGGCGGAATGCCACACACGTACTGAGTAATGCGCACCCGCTCCTCCGTCCCACCGCTCACATACCTAGGGCGCCACCATCTAATTAAGCGCGGACTATAGTTGGCCGCTTGGGTGGGGACAGGGGTGAGGCGGCGGAATGCCACACACGTACTGAGTAATGCGCACCCGCTCCTCCGTCCCACCGCTCACATACCGAGGGCGCCACCATCTAATTAAGCGCGGACTATAGTTGGCCGCTTGGGTGGGGACAGGGGTGAGGCGGCGGAATGCCACACACGTACTGAGTAATGCGCACCCGCTCCTCCGTCCCACCGCTCACATAAGTACCTTAGGCGCGGCGCGGCCAACTAGTTCCGCGCGAACTATAGGTGGCCGCTTAGGTGGGGACAGGGGTGAATATACTGTATAATGTATGTGTGAGGCGGCGGAATGCCACACACGTACTGCGTAATGCGCCCCCGCCCCTCCGTCCCACCGCTCACATAGTTCAACAATATTCCTAACGTTATTTACGTTGTTGAGCAGACAACATGTTCGAACATCACGTGAAGCAATGGCAATAGGTATCAATATCCATCAAAATGGTTCAGATTGTGATTGATAAAGATAATGTGTTACGCAATTAGTGCACACAGATTAGGCCGCTATCCCACTGGCGTTTTACGAGCGTTGGCGCCTCTCCAACCCAACGTTGCGTAGACGCCGCGAGTTTCTAGTGGTATAGCGTAACGTTGCGCAGTTGCGACGTTAACGTCGTGAGTTTCTTGCATATCGCAGCATGTGTGCGACGTTAACGTTGCGTTTAGCAGATGTAAGATGTAACGCTTGCCACTACACTAAACGCGCGACGTTAACGTCGCGTCTGCGCAGCGTTGGCGCTGCGCAAACGTTGGAGAAGCGCCAACGCTCGTAAAACGCCAGTGGGATAGCGGCCTTAGGGTGCTGGATTAGAACATAGGATACTTTTTAACCCGATGTTCCCACGGGATCGAGACATTTTATGCGGGGGTGAACCTGCGGTTAGTAAATAATAAATACAACAAACTGTGTTTAATGAATCTTTATTTCAAATACCCTTATAGCACTAATGATTTTCTTATAACGTGATAACGAGGACAATCGACACAGTGTGTTGACCACAAACACAAATAACAAAGTTAAACTTAAAAATATAGTAAATATTTTAATAGTTACGACTACTTCATTTTAATAGTCATGTCGCCTATACAATGCATAGGTTCTCATCAAGAAGCTTATAGATAAAAGTGGAGGCAACTCTAAATCTCAGGTATTTAGACTACCTGTGGTCGGTCACTCTCTTTCTAAATACATACATACGACAAAGAAAACACATATTCACTGTCTCGTTCTTATGTATGTATTTAGAAAGAGAGTGTCCGACCACAGTCGTCTTCACTTAGGCATTTAGAGTGTTGCCTCCACTTTTATCTATAAGCTTCTTGGTTCTCATAATTTCACTAAATAAAAACTAAGAACATTTTCCATTTTTTAAATTTAGCGAAAAAGTATTGTCAAAAAAAAAATTGGTGAAAAGTTCTGTGATAATAACTTTTTTTTGTGTTCAAATTTAAAGACAGTCAAATTAATTGTTAGCAATTTGACAGACGGCATGTCCTAGAACCAAAAAATCAAAAAAAGACATTTGACATCTACCAAGCCGCACTGGGCCCTCGTGGTAGATTACTGCCCACTCCCTCTCACACACACAACTGCTGGGACACAGGCCCCTGTTGAGGCCCAGCAGTTGGAACATTATTGTTTCCACACTTGGCTTCACGCAAAAAATAATGACACAAATAAGTACTTAATGGAGTTTTAAATACGTACTTAAAGGTTTTTGTGGCAAAAAATTCGTTTTTAGGGTTCCGTACCCAAAGAGTAAAAACGGGACCCTATTACTAAGACTTTGCTGTCTGTCCGTCCGACTGTCTGTCACCAGGCTGTATCTCAATAAACCGCGATAGCTAGACAGTTGAAATATTCACAAATTATGTATTTCAGTTGCCGCTTACAACAAATACTAAAAACAAAATAAAATGAATATTTAAAGGGGGATCCTATACAATAAACGTGTTTTCTTCGGCCTTGTGGTACGGAAACCTTCGTGTGCGAGTCCGACTCGCACTTGGCCAGTTTTATTATTAAAACTTATGCACAATGTCATCCATGAGTTTAAAAATCTTATGGAAAAATAGGCCGCGAGCTAATTTTTTGTTCACCAACATAACTTACATTAGAATATTGCTATCTCCTATTAACAAATAGCCTGAGAAAAGGACAGCAACACTTTAGAGCTGTCAAACTAGTTTACATCTAAAAAGCGCGCAGTTCAATTTTCAACCCTCGGCTTAGCGTCGAAAGTTGACAATCCAGCTCGCGCTTTTATTTACTTAGTCGTTCAGTTAAGCTAGGGTTTCCAAGTGTGCGGTAGCCGCCAGTGAAAGAACTCTAACCAATATGTATATTAATAATGTAGAAACGTCTAGCTAATCGTATCGTTTGGTAAATCTAATATCGCAAATGTATATAATAAGGCTATAATTATGTATTTCACTAACGTCAGCGCTATTTTTTTTTTTGCAGAATTTGTAGCGTGCAAGATTTTTAGTGAAGATAGAAACTTTATTACATGTTTTGGTGAGGTATTATAGAGTATAGAGTACTAGAAGTTCTAGTAGTTGAAACGCTCACACGGACACACGCACGCAAGCACGTACGCACGCACGCACGCACGCAAGCACGCACGCTCTCGTTCTAGTAGGTGATCACGCTTGCTGTCCCCGAAGGGGTAGGCACAGTAGGCAGAGGTAAAGAACATCCACATTTCACCAGTTCTGTTATAACTCAGACGAAAGGCGATAAGTACGAAATGGCATGTGCAGTCAGCCCCAAAAAGATGTATAAACCGGCAAGAATTCATTTATTTTCCTCTCTCTGAGAGGGAGTGGGCCGTAATCCACCACGCGGGGCAACGCGGGTTGGTAGATTTATTCGAATATTCGGTTCTTGGACATGCCGGTTTCTTCACAATGTTTTCCTTCACCTTTTTGAGAGCAGTGGTGACGAAATTAAATACACAAAGTAAAGTGCCTCTCTGGACCTACAACTCGTAAGTCGGAGCCATCACTGCTCATACTGGGCCACCGTAACTCGTGAATTCGTTTAACTGTCTACAATGCTTGTTCCATTGCATTGGGTACTTACTTAAGAGCCTATACTACCTCAAATGGCTTAGCATGATCCTCCGTTATGTCGAAAATATCGCAGCATTAATTTTGAAATAAATATATGTATGCTAAAGTTGAGGATTAATGTTAAGTACGATGTTAGACGAAAACACGATTCCATAACAATTTTCTCGATAGAACAAAAAATCCAAAGTTACCTCCAAACCGAACGATAAACCGCTGGCATTAAAAAAATACTTCTTTGATCATGAAACTTTGCATACTAACTGAACTAACTATAAAGCAGGTCTTATGTTATTTTTTTTTTGAATTACCTTTATTTTCACCGTAAAAAGCAAATACCTAAACTATTGGCGCTGCCTTCCGCCCAGCACCGCACTCTATCTCGCTCTCACACAGCAGCTCTCGCGAGCAGTATCGTGCGAGCGAGATAAAGAGTGAATTTCAGCTGAGGTAGTATAGGCTCTATTAATAGTCCTCCGGGCTGTATTGCGGCCATGGCAGCCAATCTCAACGGAGACTAGCCTTCGGTGAGAGTGATATTATAGGGCACAAGTATGAGAGTAGACACAGGTGCTCTCTCTTTTCTCTCACTCTCATAACCCGACGAGACGGTAAACCGACACGACCGGAGAGAGATCAGGCGCAGGACGGACAAGCTAACAAGCAATGATACAGTATTATGGTACACAAATTGTAATCAAATCAATTCTTGTCGACATATTTTTGAGGGTGACCTCTGACTAAACCTGAAGAGGCGAATACAGGTGTGGTGTTAAAAGAACATTTTCGCTCCAACAGTACAATGTACAATGTTTTAAGAAGAACAGACAAAAAGTCTAAAGAATTACTGCATAGTATTTTGTAGTAAAAAACAATTAATTAATAATTAATAATTATTAATATTATTATTATTATTTAGTAATTAATCTTTAGACAGTTTTAGTCACATTATTCATCGCCATCGTTTACAATTACATCATAAGCTAAACTTTTATATAAAAGCTTCGGTACAAGTTGGAAGGATAAGAAGACCCTTTATACACGGGACGGTTTCTTTACATTTACGGTACGGCGTTGAAAAACGTGTCTATCAACAAGCTTCCATTGTGTCCCATACAACACTGACGACTGTGCCTACACACGGCGAATAAACCATAGTTTTTCACGGCAATAAAAACGTGTGTACAAAAGGCCTCAAGGTGCTCTTCTGAATGCGACCGACCGCAACCGCAAACCGCAGCGGCAACGTCGTCCAGTCGCAATGATAGACCGCAGCGACACAACTAGTGTCTATGTAACTCGTTGAAAACGGTGACATGTCACCAACTGCGGAAGTTTCCAGAGAGTTACATAGAAACCATTCGAACAGGGGCGTAGCTACCGCCGTATCAGCCGTATTAATTATACGGGGCCCCCAGGCTACAGAAGCCCCTAAAATTTGTAAAATGTTATCCATAATGTCACTTAATCTCGTGCTTCCCGGGAAAGTTTTTCAAAATTAAAACTGATAAAAAATTACCTAAGGACGTCGATGGGGCAGGAACGGCTATCAGACTTGTCACTATTGTCTATAGAGGCAGAAATTTTAGAAAAACTGAAATCGCCTTTAGATAAAGATGATTGAATAAATCAATTTGCCGAAAAAAAGGCAAGAAAGGTGTATATTTAATTTGAATTGTTTGGCTAGCTCAATTTCTAGGAGGAAGCGATAACTTATAATCAATAAATATTTATTTTAATTTAATGCAAGCATTTTTGTTTCTTTTGTGAGAAATCTTTACCCTTCATTTAGGCCCCCCAACTAATTTTGATACAGGGCCCCTCCAAGGCACTACTGAATTCGAATAACTATGGTCTGTCTTTGCAACTGTGGGTTGCGGTCGCCTTCGCAAGAAAACATGTAAGCAACATTTTGAGTGGTACTGGACTACAGTTTACGAGATTTCAACCCAATGACTCCCATACATGGACAGATTCTATCTCAACACGAACTCCAAACTACAGCCTGATGCAAACTTTATGATGGCTCGGAACACGAGGCGAGCCTCTGCGCAGTATAAAATTCACGTGTCATTAGGAGTGAGGGGTTATAAAGATTGACGTATAAGTTTTTAAACGTTTCACTTCAAAAAATGTTCACTTCGGTCCTCGTAAGCGATTGATATTGAGGCCGCAACATCTACAAACGGTACGGATTTTGGTCAGCAGGTTGCCGTTTGGAAAATGACACATTTTGAATTACTAATCTGCCTTGCCCCCGACAGCAAATAGTTCTCGGAAGAATGGCGGTCGTCTTGTTGATTTAAGGCGAAAGCGCCAGGGTAGTCCGCAAAATTCTATTTTTTTTACGTTTTTTGCAATTTGCTGGTCAGTATTAAGTTGTAAGTTGATTTAAATATGATTCGCGACCATCACAAATATGTATTTACAGAATTATAATCATTAAAGTCATCAACACAACTCTCTAAGACCAAGTAATCCTACTGAATGACTATTTCATGAAATCTTGACATTTTAGGATTATACTAACTTAACAAGTTGTATTATTGATTCTAATGATAATTCTGTAAATAGATATTTGTTACGGTCGCGAATCATATTTTAATCAACGTACAACTTAATACTGACCAGCAAATTGCAAAAAACCTAAGAAAATTTGAATTTCGGGGACTGCTTTAGCGCTTAAACGGACAAAGTTTTCGGGTTTTGGATTCGTAAACTGCCTCCAGAGGACTCATCTGGTAACATTGATTGACGTTCGATTCTGTACGGAAGCGTATCGAACCGTTCTAAATAGCTATGCTCATCAGACAGATCTGGAAGTATAACAGGCCATGTATAGTCCTTTAATTATTTTTTTTTAATGTCCAAAGATAAGGTAATCATTTTATACGCGGGTCGAAAATGATTCTGTAACTGATAATTCAAAGATAATACTTAGAAATATTGAAAATAAAATAAAAATGTCAACGTGTCCCATAGTATTTCACAAATGTCCCAAGTAGTGGTAAAATGTTTCAAAAATGTCCCAACAGTATTTAAATATGTCAAAGTGTTTTAAATATGCTCTATATTATCTAATTTGACTTATTAAGCACAATTAGTGCACTGAGATAATTTTCCTTGTCTATGCTATTTGAATGATCAGTAAAATAGATACAAAATCTTATATTTATAGTTCTTCTCACTGAATTTCATCTGAATTCCAAGCTGTTTCAGGATTAAGGCAAGCACATATTTTATCAATATCTAATTTGTTTCATAAATAATCTTTGCACTTCCTATTTCCGGAATCGTATAGCTTACCAACACTTGTTGGTTATTAGCAATGATATTATATTAAAGAGGTAGATATGGCACTAGCGCGCCCAAATTGTTGCAGACAAATTCAGACAATTGTTGTGGTTTCATTTAGTCCGCTAATTCTGTGTCATACGTTCCGTATTATCTATCGCAGTAAGTACCTACTTTGTAATAACAACGCAACAATACAGAACGTCGCTCAGTATGAACGTAGCGTATCTTTCCTTTATAATATCATTGGTTATAAGTAACTCTTTTAAACGTTTGCCTAAATCATACAGTTACGAGAAGCTTGACATAATTTAAAAAAAAAAAAACAAATTTTGGGTAGGTACAGACGCCAGCACGTCAAGCAACCCGATACTGTAAAATTTTCCCAATCAACTACGAACCTTAAGCTTTATCAATAAAGTTGAAAATCTGTTAAATAAATTTGACAGCGTGTCGATGGCAAATATCACACGAAAAAACGTACTTACGTCATTTTTTAAATTTTGTTTTGCCCAAAATCTAGCAATTCGAAAAAGTGCTCTTTGCTGACGCTGTCATTAGGTTCCCATGTGTGCACTGGCAGAGCATGCGGTGCAAGATTTTTGGGTATGTTTTAAAAGTTTATAAGCAGTGGTAAAACTGCAATATAGCACAAAGTTACACCTTTCTACCTACCTCATTTTTAGGCTTAGCATAATGTAACTTTTTTTAGCAAGATTATTAAAATTTTCTGCATTCCTGTATCCACCTGTATACTTAATTCAAAATTGCTGATTTTTAGGGTTCCAAGTTTTACCTCAACAGGAAAAACGAAACACTTATAAGAGCACATTGTTGTCCGTGTGTGTCCGTCAGTCAAGACCCTTTTTCTCAGGAACGCGTGGAGTTATCAAGTTGAAATTAATAGCAAATAATCAGGGCTAAATAGAGAGTTGGAGGAGGCCTTTGCCAAAAGGCAAACAGACAGCGAAACTGAAGAACAGAATATATAGATTAATACATATAAACTAAATTTGTAACTAGTACTGTCTGAATAAAAGGCTTTATTATTATTATAATCAGGGCTACAATCCCTTGAAGCAGTGAAAAAAAACGAACTTATAAGTCAACGCAATCAAAAGATACGCGCGTTTATGTTCCGAAATCAAAACCTATAGGGTACTTCCCGTTGACCTAGAATCATGAAATTTGGCAAGAAGCAAAATCATGTACCACAAGTAAAGGAAAAAATCCGAAAACCGTAAATTTGTAGTTACATTACAAAAAAAAACTATTTACATAGGTACCTACAAATTTTTTGGAGCCCTCGGAGCGCGAGTCCGACTCGCACTTGACCGTAAGTTAATTCACCCTTCTTGCCCATGAGCGAAATAACATTGCATACCAGACTATGATCCTTCATGAAGTTTTTATGGGTTAAATTTGTTTCAATGTTTAGAAACTGTTAAGTTTACAATCTTATTACCGACTTAGAAATTAAACATAAGAGATGTGGCATTATTTTATAACATTCTGAACAAAATTAGATTAAGGGCTGATTTTTCCAAAGCCAGATAAGTTTATCCTAAGAAAAATTTTGAATTATTGACAGTTCTTCCATACAAAATCTGTCAGATGTCAATTTTATTCCACAAATAAAAATTCTGTTGACTGAAAAATCAGCCCTTAGTTACACTATTTGGGCTACAAAATGACCCAGTAGCATTATAACACCTTTAGTTTATACAATTTGTTACTAAATATAAATTATACGGTTTGAGCTGTAACTTAGTCAAGAAAAGACATAGCAAAGTATGTGCTTACCCTAATATACTCACTAAAAATTACTCTATTATCTTGCAAACGAACAAGATAAACTCCATGCCAATTGTTAGCAGACGAGAACTCCTGTCCTCAAAGCGGCTGCTAGAAGAACAGTGTCTACATTTGTGACAATATCAAACGAAGTAGTGAGGCTTCCTTGCAACGATTCCATACTCCTGTAATGCTGGAGCTAAGTCCTCCATAGTCATTACATACTTCTTTTCTTTCGGTCCCTTCTGGTTTTTTGAGGTTTGCGTTATTTGGCTCGAAGTCCGCATCTTGCAGTGTTGGAGGGCGTCATTGGCGATGTCGGACAGGAATTTCTGAGATGCCAGCGCTATGAGACGGATCAATCTGGAACGTTATGAGTAATATGTTAAGATTTTGTGGAGTAAATTGAGAGACAGTGTTGAAACTGCTACCTACAAAAGTTAACTTGATACTTTGCTCGGATGACGTAAGCGCGCGATACTGAGGAGTCGATGGCGAAAGCGGTAAGAACATGGGGAATGGAAGAGGTCACGGTCTCAAATTAACTCTTGCGGGTTGTAAGTATATTTTTCATACATTGGTAGTCTTACACAATATTCTGGAAAAGCTTGAAGTCTTGTAGTCATGGGGCTGACAAATCAAGCTATCCAGAGTTGCTGAAGGTTCATAAATACATAGGATATTCTTTAATTGGAAGATTTCAAGAATTTTGTTAATTTCCTCATTCATAATAACTCATTTGGAATTACTTAATCAATAGTTATGCCTATTATCCATGTCTAAACATAATTTGAAATGACCTTCATGAAATAATTCAGTTTTATAACCGTTTAAAGAATTTTACCATTGTGTCCTGGAATGTATAGACTTGGATAAAGCCCACAGGAGAAGCATGAAGTACTTATTGTAATTAGTAGTACCATAATTTTTTAATTATAAAAAAAAAACAAAATTGTTTATCTATATCCATGACACTGTCATACCAGACTTATTCATAAATTAATGTATAAATTATGAAATTAGTTATCTAATTATGTCACCTTATCCTGCTCGACTAGAAGGAAGTCATGGATGCAATTGTTTGTATGCAGGCCCAACATTGACTAGAAAAGTGGTGGCAGGTTTGCAAAGAAAAAATAGCATTGAAGAGAAAAATTTGTGATTTTCAATGATCTGTGTACTTTCTGATGATTAGGGAAAGGATATAAACAGTTACCTAGGATCCTGGGACTCGAAACCAGACATATTCAGGTAATGTGCAACCACTGAGTCAGGTATTGAAGGATTGTAGTTCTCAAGTTGGAGGAGAAAGTCGCTCAGAGCGTGGCCAGCGCCAGTGTCGTCGTCCATACCGACTGACGGAGAGCCTATGCGACTCATCTGCATGGCGCTGTCAACAATTACATCCAAATATTATTAAATAAACAAAAACTTAACTTCAGGAACACACATTTTTACTTACTCAGCACAGATAATGTAGAATTTTTTCAACAGTTCAATGTCATTGAAGAATGAGGTTGGTCAGCCTGATTACGTTTTGTTTTTGTGATAATTTCTTATTTTTATTTGACCAAGTTATAGTGATTTATAAATTAGAAACAGGTTAGGATATGATATAAATTAATAAAATTTCTTCAAATTAGTAGCCTAAATAGAAAGAAACAACTCAAAATTGTCTAAAATGGTATAAAATGAAACGTCTTACGTTTGATTCACAACAGTAATTAAACGTATATTGTGTACGTCATTAAAGTGTTTCCACATTTTGATGGTTTACCCTAATATTGTAATTTTTCTAATAATAAGGGTAAGAAGTTTACCTATCAAGATGTTTAAAATACCTTCATAAGTTGATGTAAAGATCTAATTCATTTAAAAATCTTATTCATAGTTAATTCTTCATCATTTCATAATTTTACACAGTTTCTTACTCAATAAAGTCCCAAATTATACTCCCTAATAATTTTGTTAATAATGCATTTGTAATATATATTCGCAAAATGATTTTTAGAGTGATAATCTTGCAGTAATTTCAACTGTAACATTAAAAAACGACTGATTTATTTTTAGAAATTTGTGGAAATTAGATAAATTGCGCTGACCACCCTGACCTCGTGGTGCTTTTCTGTGAGGTTGGCAACATCTGCCCCTTCCTTCCTTCTTTTACGCCGCTCCTCCGGGCAGAACTGCGAGAGAACGTGATCGATCGAATTTCAAAAAAGGCACACACCTACCCCCTGTGCTCCCGAGATCACGAAATTACTCAAAATCTCCTGATTTTAAATTCAGGGGTTCGTGTTTCGTGATTTATTCCATTCCGTGTGTGTAGATTCCACCTCGACCCGCGAGGTAATTACCAAGTGAGCACCCACCTAATCAAACAAAATGTCGAACCTCGCTGATCCGGTCGCGTTCGCGAAAGATTTCATCGCTGGCGGTGTCTCCGCCGCAGTCTCCAAGACCGCCGTCGCGCCCATCGAGCGCGTCAAGCTGCTGCTCCAGGTCCAGCACGTCAGCAAGCAGATCACCGCTGACCAGCGCTACAAGGGTATCGTCGATGCCTTCGTCCGCATTCCCAAGGAGCAGGGCCCCCTGTCCTTCTGGCGTGGTAACTTAGCCAACGTCATCAGGTACTTCCCCACCCAGGCGCTGAACTTCGCCTTCAAGGACAAGTACAAGCAGGTGTTCCTCGGAGGCGTAGACAAGAAAACCCAGTTCTGGCGCTACTTCGCGGGTAACCTGGCGTCCGGTGGTGCCGCCGGCGCTACCTCCCTGTGTTTTGTGTACCCGCTCGACTTCGCCCGTACCCGTCTGGCCGCCGACGTGGGCAAGGCCGACGCTCGTGAGTACAAGGGTCTGTTCGACTGCATCGGCAAGATCTTCAGGTCCGACGGTCTCGGCGGTCTCTACAGAGGCTTCGGAGTGTCCGTGCAAGGTATCATCATCTACCGTGCCGCGTACTTCGGCTTCTACGATACGGCCCGTGGCATGCTGCCCGATCCCAAGAACACACCACTCGTCATCAGCTGGGCCATCGCGCAGACTGTCACCACCGTCGCGGGTATCATCTCGTATCCCTTCGACACGGTCCGTAGGCGCATGATGATGCAGTCTGGCCGCGCCAAGGCTGACATCCTGTACAAGGGCACCATCCACTGCTGGACCACCATCGCCAAGACAGAGGGCGGTGGCGCCTTCTTCAAGGGAGCCTTCTCCAACGTCCTCAGAGGAACCGGAGGCGCTTTCGTGCTTGTGTTATACGATGAGATCAAGAAGCTTCTCTAAATCTAATGTAAGAATTGTTACCATAATTACAATAATTAATTGTGATTCCAAATCACTACTGATAGCCACTCCCATAATCATGTATTATTAGACGCGGAATTAAACCTAGTAACTTATTTTAGTTAAATAAAAGCGTTATACAACAATTCCAACATGTATTTTGTTTTATTAAATTATTAGGTATTACATAATGCTTGGCTACACCTAGCTGAAAAGTTGCATAATGACAATCATGTAGATCTTGTTGAGTTTTTCCAAATACATTTTGCCTGTGATCACTCATTCAGCCAGTGTGTGTTATGTAACAACCTCTTTTCATACAATGTTTGAGGCCAAGGTTGTAATTGTACCTTTATGATAAATGTCTTAACTAATCTGTTGGAATAGACTTCATTTAGTGAATATATTGTGAGGATAATAGATTTTCACTTTTGTTAATGTGGTTATTTATTCAATACTTAATATATGTGGCATTGGGAGTGAGACCTTGTACGTTAAGAAGTGATCTATGCAGAACGCTGTAAAAATCATGTTTAAAAGCTGTGGAATCCGAAATCATGTGATTGAGAGCTGTTATGTAACAATGCAGTATGTATATGTGCTATGAGTGTGCATGGTGACCTAGTAGGAATTTAATTTTAGTTCACTTTTAAAAAGTGCTATGCAATGTAGTTAAATCCACATATTGTATAACATCAGTACGTAACATTATGTTACTAAGAGCAGGTTCACGGAACCAACGGACCTGTCGACCATCTTTCTTGCTCGGTGTGAGTTTTTTGGTGTGAAAAACTCAAGATTGAGTTATTATTCTAGAAAATAAATGTTAAATAAAAATTTCTTGCCTTTTATTGTTATTAAACCTAATAGCCATTTTAGAAGAATCTGAAGAGATTAAATTATACACCTGCATACATACACATTCTGAGTAACTACTTGACAGAAATTTAATTTCATTCGCAAAAATTACTTCTTACTACTTCCATACATTTCTAAAATGGAAGTCTCCTCCCATTTATTTGAAGTGTTGAAACCACCAAATAGTGATCATTTGATTTGGGCCTTTCTATAAAATTCAAATAAGGAAAACAAATGACTCAATTCTGAATAGGTACACTTTTTTAATTAATGAGTTTCCTTATAGCTAAGAGTATAATCAATAAAATCTGTGGATATACCTATTACAAATATCCCCATAGGAAAATATAGTGTTCCCATTCAGAAAATTTTAGATTAGTGGAACAGAAAAGGGCACGCAGGTATATTATCTTTTCTAAATCATTCACGATAGGAGTTTAATTAGCCCGCTATTATAGTACTCCAGACATTTAATGACGTAGTTACACGTCAAATTGGTGACGTCATTTTACAGCTGTTACGTAAAGTAGCGATCACGAGGCCGAAGTAATGTAGTGACTATCAATGTTAGATAAACATCCATTGAAGTTATAGGAAGTTTGACCCGCACACCGTAGCAGTGAGCACGGCAATGGATCAATGCACAACATGACAAGCAACGCTACGAAAAAAGTAAGTAAGTAAGTATAAACCCAGGTAATCAAGAAATAGAACATTCCAAGTATCGCCGATTAGTAACTAATCGGCGATTGGTCAGTAACAGACATTTTCGTTGGTTAGGTTACGTAATTTTCCTACGTAATTCCGCGAAGTAAGTTCAAGGATACGGTAGTCGTTATCTCTATTTGCTATACATTACATTTATTACAATTTTGGCTACTAATAACTAAATAAACCCTGAATGATAGTTCCTTTGCGCTTTTATTGCCTACTCATCAGTTTTTTATTGAAGTTTTGCTAGATAATGTTCTCTAATAAATTAATTATGAAATAAAACTGATAATAAAGTGAATAAAAATCTAATTAGTAGGTCTTTCTACGTTTTATGTACTGGTTGCACAGTCAGTTGGCATTTGGAATTAATTTTTAGGTTAGGTTTAATAATTGATGAAGCGAGCCATCGAGCTAACAAAGCTTCTGTTCTCATTTATAAGGGCAAATAAAACTTCATGGCATAATCACATTTTTATTGACGTAGTTACCTACGTTAGAATAAATAAATAAAAAAATATAATAAATAAAAATATAAACAGCTGAAAGGAATGAGACCTTCACTCACTGTAGTGTAGAATAAAATTCATAAATCAATACCAGCAGAGTTAAATGACAGTTAGTGTGAAATCCAAACTAAAATCGACCTAATCTGCTAAAAGGTCAAGTTCAAAATCCAATGGCTAGCTAAATTGCAGACCGGCTAAATGTCGTACGTGTAAACTCTGATTCATCGCTTTGTTCAACGCGTGTAATGAATGACACGTGTTTTGTTACTTCTGTAATAAAGTCCAAGATGCTGGCTCCATTTTGACGTTTGATATAGGTATGGCCATCTTGGATTTTGGCAAAAAAATGGCGCCCCAGATTTTGGCGCTATTTAAAACAGATTGAAACAGAAGTGTTATATACCCAAACAAAGTATTAAATTGTACATTTTTTACCTTTCAAAGTCTTAAACCATGTAGGTATGTACTAATAGTCCTCTGAAAACTCCAAAAGATTATTTGTATTTCGATATTTAACAATCTAATAGTCTGCCAAAGACAATTTTGCTATATTTTACTTGGCAGGCAGTGATCGGTCCAAGTATTGATTAGGTATTCTTTCCAGGTCAAATCGTAGCCGTAGATAGTCGACGTAGGCATAGGTAACTTTAAACCAGAGATTGTGTAATAAATAGGTGTACAGGGCACACATGTAGATAGTAAGACTTACGAATGTTGAGGTAGGCTTCCAGTCTAACCGGATGCGCCTGCATACCAGTATTTTACATGGAGCGACTGCCTATCTAACCAGTTACAGAGTAACACGGTATTCCTCCTGGGAAAGACTGTTGTCAGACTTTTGGGCTTCAGACTAGGGGGCCTAAAATAGGCCACTTTGGAGAATCATAAAAAAATAACATTATGAATTCTATTAAGGCGAAGACAGTCCGTGTTTTTCTTTTTTTCGCTGCATTACGTAGGTATAATCAAAGAGATTGGGTTTGGATTGGTGGGTATTTTAGCATAGACAAAAAAAATAACTGAATAATGCCTGTATAGACATAATTATAAAACCTAAAAAAAAGAAGATTGTTGCTAATCTGCATTCACGAATTATTTGCCAAAAATGTAAACAAATATGAATGGAAAAATAACATTAATTCCTACCCAATAAAGTTCAGCTTACGCTACAACTTCAACCATTTTTATAACTTTTTCAATAGTGCTAGTCACTCTGAAATCGACTTATCTTACATTAAAATAAAGTTGACATTTGTTTAACTTGAAATAATATTAATTTGAAACATAAGTTTGAATCATAGTTTGAATAGACTTTAGGCAGTATTAGATCCTGTCCGTGCCTCTGATGTCATTCCACGCGTATTGAAGTTCATGGCCAGCAACAATATGTAATCATTTATCGGTATAATATTATTAAATCAATACGTACTCCTACACAATTAATGGTCCAGGGAATATTCAGTTCAGTCACCTGGCCATCGCGTTCGTCATCTTTGTGACATTTAAACTCCTTTTTTAGGGTTCCGTAATCAACTAGGAACCCTTATAGTTTCGCCATGTCTGTCTGTCCGTCCTCGCTTAATCTCTGTGACCGTTAGCACTAGAAAGCTGAAATTTTGTAGGAGTACGTATATCAGTTACGCCAACAAAGTGGTAAAATAAAATTTTGGAAAATATTTTTTTTTAGGGTAGGTCCCCTACATGTGAAGTGGGGATGAATATTTTTTTCATTATCTACCCCATCGTGTGGGGTATCGTTGAATAGGTCTTCTAAAATGGCTTAGGGGTTGCTAAAATTATTTTTCGATTTAATGCTCCATTTACGAAATATTAAAGTTTAAAGTGCAAATTTTTGTTCCAGTAGGGCGTCCCCCCCCCCTCTAAAAGCTAAACTACTAGCTTGAAAAATCTGGAAAAATTCTCGATGAAAGTGCATTTCATGAACTTTAAAGGAAAAGTATAGCGGTTAAGATAACTTTATTAGTTTAGCAGTAATAGTCGTTGAACTTGGGTGTTGGATAATTTTGTACCAAATACAAAATCCTTAGCATTAATCCTTTAAAGCGACTAAGATGAAGTAGTTGCTTGTTTATAATGGGTAAAAACTTGCATTGAAAACCAAAATATGTTTTTTTTTTTTTACCTATTCAGACTAGAGAACAACAGAATCGTACTGCATTGTGATAACGGGCTACTACGGAACCCTACACTGTGCGTGGCCCGACACGCACTTGGCCGGTTTTTTTTTTTTCTAATAATTCAGCAATACAGAGGTCGCAGAGGGCTTTAACCTCCGATTTAACGATGACGTTTATTATTTACAAACGTTACTCTTATTTCATGCCTCATTGGTACGAGGAGGACAGCCAAGTTTAATAAATAAACTGCTTTGAAAAGGATCAAGACAAAAATGAGTAAGTAACGATCGAATGGGTCACCCATCCCGACGAAACCGACCGCAGCAACCGTAGCTTAACCTTCGATTAAATCGACCCATGCGGCTGTTAGCATTTATAGTCTGACTTTTAATTAACTTCAGTAAAATTACACTTCTTATAACTCATTTCGGACTGAGTTTAGAGATATGCATGTCAAATAAGTTTCGTTTGTTACACTATTCTGTACTAGAAAAACAAGATTTGGTTGATGGCCGCGAAAAAACAAAAAGACGCGAATTTCAGTCAGTTAAGTAACACAAGCTGTCATTTTATTGCAGCTATCTGTGTTGCAGCTATATAAAAGTCCGACTATAGTCACAAAAGCAACGATGTGTCAAACTCTGTATATAAAAAATTTAGTTCCTTAGTTATCCGTCTGCCGCTTGTCTACCGAAATTTCCGAAGTGATAAAAAAATCATTCTGCCAAATCCAGTATAGGTTAGTTAGATCACTCTTGACCGCGCGACAAGGCTTGCATTGACTCAGCAAGTCGGAATCAACCGCACCGTCCATGATGGATGACTTTAGCAGCGCCTTTACGACGTTGCAAAAAGGGTGGTTTTCGTAGTTCAACTTGTTGCCATTGACCATTCCACATTTGAAACTGAGACTCACACGATCCGGCTCCAACCGATTTATTATTTTCTTCGTCAAATCAACGGACGTCAGCGCAGCTGGGTCATTCCAGTCAAAAAGTATGAAGAAATACCAAACTTATTGCAATTAGGATAAAGGCTCGTACACACAGGCACGACTTGTCGCGCGACACGTCGCGTGGCGATTCTGCGATATTATCGCGCCGCAACACCTTTCACACAAGCGCGACGCGAATCGCGGCGCGACGCCATACAAAATGAACACTTAGTATGGTGTCGCGGCGATATCGCGGCTACACGGTGTCGCGCTACTCGTCGCGCCGCGACCGTGCCGCGGCGCGACAAGTCGCTCCAGTGTGAAGTGTCGCGCGCGTTTCCATAGAAATTGTTCTACGGATATATATCGCAGAATCGCGTCGCACTGTCGCGTCGCGCCTGTGTGTACGAGCCTTAAGGTGGATATTTCGATGAATTGTTTTATGTACCTGCGTATCACAAAGGTTTAGAAAGAACGGTTGAATGTTCTTTTATGAGTATAAATATCCGGTGTTTTAATAATGATGATGTGGCTGTTTGGAGTACCTGAAACCATACTATAAGCGCTTTATGCAGTTTAGTGCCAGCTGTTAATCTTTTTCAATATAACTAGCAGTCCAGTCAGCAAGAATGCCAGCCAACACAGGCATTATTAGGCCCATCGGCCATCGGGTAGCGGGTCTATTCCGTTCCTTTTACCTTTCCATTGTAGCGTTGTAATTTGGGCCTATGGTTGTGATGACGTCACGCACGAGACACGACACCAGCTGTTGCAGGCACGGCAGCTGGGTGTGAAAGATGGAACTTACTTTTTTTCCCTGTTGCTATGTCTATAACTTCCTGGTTGTAGCAAGCCTTGCCATGAAAGCTGCTGTGACTTGTTTACAAGCCTGACAACAGGAAGTCATAATTGTCTCGAATACAAAATGGTCCAAGGCCCGCGTTTAGCATAACTACCTAGTTAAAAATAAAATGATGTACTACTCGGTACTGTTATTCTAAATTTAAAGACGACTTGGCGCCAATCGCAGTTGGGGCATAGACTTCCTCGTGCTTTTTTATCGCGGCACGTGTAATGTCAGTGCTGTGATGATCGAAAAGGTCACAACTTTTATTAAAACAAAAAGGGCAAACGAGCAGAAACTTGGCGTTTGTAGGTATATTCTTGGAATTTTACCTGTTAACCCTAGAACCTTTGAGGCTTAACCTTAAGCCTTAAGTACAAAAAAAATATAATTTAGCAGCAAACATTTATTTATTTGACGCTGTAATCTGTACCTAAAGGTAGGTACTAATAATAAAGCTAAGAGTTTGTTTTTTTCAAATCCGACTGATATTTTTGAAGGCTATTATTTAAGCTACTTAACATCAAGCTAGGACGTTGTTTGTGGTTTTCTAAGCGAAAACAATAAAAAAGATAAAGTAATAGCGGACACGAAGCAATGCGGACGGATGGGGAACAAGAAACACTCTGACCAAGTCGCGGGCAGAAGCTGTATACCAGGGGTGGCCAACCGGTCGATCACGACTAGTGAATAGTCCCGGGAAATCCCGGAACCGAAAGTACCGGGAAATACCGGAAATTTGCGTCGTTTTTGGAACCGGGATTTTTTAAACCAAATCCCGGTTCTTTCGGTACTTTCGGGAAAAGATACTTCGCGTTTCGAATATTTCTAATTTTATAGCATAAAGCCCGACCGCTTATAGCGGAATACACTTGCTACCTAGCATGCACAAGAAGCATGCATGCTGCAAGAGCATGCTGCACGAGGGTGCGGGAGGGGCTGGTGGCGGCCATCGCGTCTTCGGAATCTTGTGCTTTGCGTTGTGTTTGTGATTTTGGTGGACAGTGCTTCGCAAAAAAGACTCAAACAAGACTGCTTCCTTTGGGCAGAGCCAGCTTACGAAACTAAAGACCGATGATGGCAGGATCGTATCCGCCAAACCTGAGCTGTTGAGAGAGATCGAGAGGTTCTATGGACAGTTATACACGTCAACAAGGAACCCGGTTATGGATCTGGCAAACGACCCAAGAGCTAGATTGACCCAACACTATACCGAAGACATCCCGGACGTCAGCCTGTACGAGATTAGGATGGCTCTGAAGCAGCTCAAAAATAACAAGGCGCGCGGGTGATGACGGAATTACGGCCGAGCTCCTGAAGGCCGGCGGAAAACATGTTCTTAAGGCCCTTCAGAAGCTGTTTGATTCCGTCATCATACTCGAGGGCAAAACACCGCAGGCATGGAACAGAGGTGTGGTGATACTTTTCTTTAAGAAGGGCGACAATGCCCTTCTTAAGAATTATAGGCCCATCTCACTTCTGAGCCATGTCTACAAGCTGTTTTCGAGAGTTATCACGAACCGTCTCACGCGCAGGTTTGACGCCTCCCGAACAAGCCAGATTCCGTAAAGGCTTTAGCACCGTAGACCACATACATACGCTGCGACAGGTTATACAGAAGACCGAAGAATATAACCTGCCTCTCTGCTTAGCGTTTGTGGACTACGAGAAAGCCTTTGATTCGATTGAGACATGGGCTGTGCTGCAGTCTCTTCAACGGTGCCAGATCGACTATCGGTACATCGAGGTGCTGAAGTGTCGGTACGAAAACGCCACTATTTCAGTCCGACTCCAGGATCAGACCTCGAAACCTATCCTTTTGTAGCGAGGTGTGAGATAGTGCTGAGACTATGGAGGACATCAGTACAATGCTCGATGACCTCAGTAGAGCCTCCGAAGGAGTGGGTCTTAAAATGAACATGGACAATACGAAGGTCATGTCAAATGCCCATGTAACACCCACTCTCATAAAGATCGGAGACACTACACTCGAAGTCGTGGACGAGTATGTTTACCAAGGACAAACTGTCCAGTTAGGTAGGTCTAACTTCGAAAAAGAGGTCGATCGTCGAATCCGACTCGGCTGGGCAGCGTTCGGGAAGCTACGCAATATCTTCTCGTCCCACATACCTCAGAGTCTCAAGACGAAAGTCTTTGACCAGTGCGTGTCGACAGTGATGACTTATGGCACTGAAACAAGGTCACTCACAATGGGCCTTATAAGAAGGCTGAAAGTCACCCAAAGGGCAATGGAGAGAGCTATGGAGTTTCCCTGCGTGATCGAATCAGGAATGAGGAGATCCGCAGGAGGACCAAGGTAACTGACACAGCCCGAAGAATTGCCAGACTTAAGTAGCAGTGGGCAGGGCACATTGCTCGCAGAACAGATGGCCGATGGGGCCGAAAAGTTCTGGAGTGGCGACCGCGTACCGGAAGACGTAGCGTTGGAAGGCCTCCCACAAGGTGTTCCGACGACCTTGTGAAGGCCGAGGGAACCCAATGGATGCGAGAAGCACAGAACCAGTCGAAGTGGAGGTGCTTGGGGGAGGCCTATGTCCAGCAGTGGACATCTTTCGGCTGAAATGATGATGATGAATTATGTTAATAAATAACAATTTAAAAAATGTCGGTTAAGATTATCTAATCAATAATATTGAGACTGATTAACGCTACGCTTTAATTTGGTTATACAGAATTGCAATAGGAGTCATGTTGATTTAAATCATTTGTTTGGAGAAGATGTTTAATAAAAATGTTTGATAAATATTATCTAGGATTAGGTACAAAAATGTTTTAATGTTAATAAAGATGTTGCTGGTAGAATATGCGTAGTTACCAATAAAACAAGAAATAAAACGTTTTATTTGATTTGATTTAAATGTTTTTATTTTGCCCTGTCATTTCGTCTTTCTTTTACTTTCTCCGTTTCAACTCTTCATCTTTTAAAGGCTTACTTAAAGTATCGAAAGTACCGGGAATCCCGGTTCTTTAGCACGAAGTTCCCGAAAATCCCGGTTCTTTAAAACAGAACCGGTTCTGCATTCCCTAATCACGACTATTAGCCCAGTCGATCGTGGCAAGGCAAAAAATATTTCCAACTACAAACCTGATTTTGCTAATCTAGCGAAAGATGCTCAAACGCAATTATAAATAAGTACCTAGTTACTGAGAATAGTTTTCAGTTTTATATTTTCCCTCATATTAAAATACTAATAATAAAAAAATTAAAAAAAAAATTGTCTGAGTGGTGCCGGACTTAAAGAATACCACCACCCCATACTTCCGGTGGGTGTCGTAAAAGGCGACTAAGGGAGACCGGAGAATGGCCAGCATCGTTCTCTATGCATTACACCATCATACCATACTGCGATCGCCAACCCGCCTGCCAAGCGTGGCGATTATGGCAAACCCCCCCCAAAATTGGGGGAGGCCTATGTCCAGCAGTGGACGTTTTTTCAGCTGAAATGATGATGATGATGAATAAAATACTACATAATTATTTACTGAACTATGCTGTTTCATATAAGATTTCAAGAAATATGTAATTGGTAGATCGCACAGGGTGTGTCAGTGAACAGTAGATCTTGGTTCTAACTAAGTTGGCCACCCCTGCTGTATACAATATTCTTGCAATTTTACCTGCTAAACCTCAAAGGTCTGCCTTACAAAAGATGATAATTTAGCAGGTAACATTTTTATTTATTCGATGCTGTAATCCTACTATGCCAAAGACATTAAAGTATTTACAAATTGTACCTATCTTAAATCTCTTTGTACTTACTATGCCAACGCGAAAGTTTGTGAGGATGTGTGGATGGGCGTTTGTTACTTTAAAAACTATTGTACGGATTTGATGAAAGGCACACAGATAGTTTATAATGGATACTTTTTATCCCGATGGTCCCACGGGATCGAAACTTAAGCGGGTGAAACCGCGGGGCACTGCTAGTAACTTATAAGAAGAGCTCGAGGCCGTCCACCATTTTCCCTGTAATTAGCATTGTTATTCGATAAATAAATAGGACAAAATCCATTCATTAAGGAAAATTATTTAAAAATCTTACAAACATTACATTTACACCGCACCGTCGCCGTCGAGTCGTCGTCGAACTATGAGAGTACTTATTATTGAACATAACATAATCGTTGGTCCCGGCTGTCATTCGTGGGTCTTTGACAGTCGTTATGGTTCGTCAGAAGCCCGAAAGTCTGATAAACAGTCTTACCAAAGTTTATCGTATTACCCAGTACCTAATGGGTTGTGGAGGTCAGATAGGCAGTCGCTCCATTTAAAATACTGGTATTTAGCTGCTTCCGGTTAGACTGGAAGCCGACACCAACATAGTTGGGAAAAGGCTAGGCAGACGATGAACATGAAATAAGGACTATAATTCCCAAAGGAGTAGGCAGAGCCAGAGGTGGTCCTATAGTACTGTAGAGATTATAGCCAATTTTGGTACTTACATGCAAAATCCAGACTCCATATTGAGAAATTCAGAATGGCTGGCCACTTTACTCATAATAGTTTTGCCTCTTTAGCGAGGTACCAATTATTTGATGTCTAGTACCATTACAAAAACTTGGTATTCTTCAAACTTCTTGAAATCTCTCTTGGTCCAGTCATCCTGACGCAGACCAAATCCAGACTCGGCACGCTCCTGAGAAATTCCTAATGGACCATGAAAACAACACCCATGACGTAAAATGTTTAAATTTTTGCATCGCCATTTTGGATTTTAATTTTGATCTCACTATGGGCTTTAGCGCCCTTAAAAATCATGGAAACTATATCTCTCTGAAAGTCGCCTGGCGGGGTCATTACACTTTTTCATTACCTACGGTAGGTACGCGATTTCTACAAGTTTACTCATATCCCAATAGAAACAGAGATTTCCAGTTATCTTTTTTTAAATAATTCAATGACATGTCGAAAATCTTCACTAACTTTTTAGACCTTTGTATCCTGCTTATGTGTATGAAGTTTCATTAGAATCGCTCCAATAATACAAAGTGCGTACAACCTCCAAGCCAACAGCAAGGAGAACTCGTACATTTTCTTTATGGTCATATTTCCATAATAAGTATGCCTGCCAGTGCGTGGCTGCCAATAATCCTGTCTATATTGCTCTGTGATATCGCTTCAGTGAATCGCAGACATAGCCACTTAAACTTTTATTGTTCGAAGGAAGCCAAAACACTATTAAGTTATTTTCGTAGCGCGTCGTAACTAAAATTAAGAAGTACCGGACAACAATAAAAAAAAAAAATACTTGGTGCCTTGTGGTCACAAGTGCTGCTGCAAGTACTGGAGCAGGGGTTAGGGTGCGTCCACATCTGGCGAATGTGCCGCGAATGTGCAGCTCGCGAGCCGTTTGCCAGCAGCCCGCGAGCTGCGCGCGTGCATTTTTGTTCGTGCGCCGCTCCTGCGCCGCCCGCGCGCAGTTCGCGCGCGACCTAAGCGCCGTACGCGATCAGCGCGCGGGCGGCGCAGGAGCGGCTCGCATCTTCCTTCCGCCCGCGCCTCAAGTCCCGCACACCAAGCAACGCCACCAACGCCGTTGTCTCTTTTTTTTCCTTTTTATCTATACATATAATAAATCTGTAGAAGGGTCAATTCTGTACATTGAAAATATTGAAAAAATAAATAGCGGGGGGTGTTGCTGGATCGATACCAAACCCAAATATGTGATTAAAAAAATTTTTGTCTGTCTGTCTGTCTGTCTGTCTGTCTGTATATGCAGGCATCACGAGAAAACTAACGGTTCGATTTCGATGAAACTTGGTATAATTATACCTTATTATCCTGGGCATAAAATAGGATACTTTTTATCCTGGAAAAATACGTAGAAAAAAAAATCTTATTTTTCGGTTTTATTCATAGACGTTGTTCTGTAGAACCGCGAACACACGTTGCATTACCCGTAGTGGATAATTTTCCATTTCAATTTAAGAGAATACAGTTTCCTGTAGCTTTGTGTTACGCCATGACAATAAATAAGGCTCAAGGTCAGACCCTAGGAGTTGCTGGCGTAGATCTTACCGCGAGTTGTTTTTCACACGGGCAACTTTACGTAGCTCTTTCCCATGTGAGCAGTCCAAGAAATCTTCATGTTCATATTCCGGACGAGCTCACTAACAATGTTGTGTATGCTGAAGCTCTCAATTAACTTTCTGTCGCATTGTCACGATTACTTTTTTATTATTGCAAACTTTTCGTCATTGTCAGTAATTTACTGCTACATGCTACTTATCAAGGTCGGAATTACTATGAAAAAAATACTTACTACAGAACGCGAGCTCAACAGCAGTAGCTCAATAGAGGGATCTCCTTAATTATTATAGGCTTAGCCGTATTTGGGTCCAATAGATATTTATAAGATGTCATTGTCAGAGTTACTCAAAATGGAGAAATAAACCATCCACGCGAAGACCGACATCCGCGCGGACGGAGTCGCGGGCGGAAGCTAGTCAGTAATATAATAGCTAATGATGCAGTAATTATATTAAAAGCACTAGTGTCGTCCGACATCTTCGAAAGTACTGAGCCAGTAAACGGAACTGTAAGTGCGAGAATTGAGTGCGCGCAGATCGTGCGCCGCGCGCACGCCCTTATATGAGCCTTGCATGAGTTGCGCTAAAGAGACGCACCAAACCATTGCCGTGACTGCACGCGCGCAGCTCGCGGGCAGCTCGCAAACGGCTCGCGAGCTGCACATTCGCCAGATGTGGACGCACCCTAACGGACGCGACTTACGAATTTTCGGACGTACGTTCGAACCCGGACAGGCGTTTTACTCTATGTAAATTATTTCACCATCGCTGCTCTCAAAACGGTGAAGGAAAACATCGTGAGGAAACCGGCGTGTCCTAGAACCAAAAATTCGAAGACATGTGACATTTACCAACCCGCACTCGGCCGGCGTGGTAGATTACGGCCCACCCCCTCTCACAGAGAAGAAGCCTGTGTCCCATCAGTGGGAGCATTATAGGCACATTATATGCTATTATGCTAAGTGCTGCAGCTAAGCATGAGGTCCTGTCCGATTCCCGGGTCGAGCAAAGTGTTAGGTATTGGGTTTTTCAGAAGCATTTCGACGGTTAACCGTCAAGACCTCCTAACTCAATAAGTCAAAATTTTACAGGAGGTGCAAAAAATCTTGTAACTTTGATACGAATGTAAATATCAGTAAACCATTGATTTTAATGATCGAAGGAGTAAACCAAAAATATAGTTAGTTTTAAATAAGTAAGTAGGTACAATCACGAGCACTAATAATATATATCAACACTTAGCAACTTTCAATTGCGATTTTTTCGTGAAATGACGAATGCAACGTTGAAATACGACACTTTACATAAACCTATTGGTTCGAAAATACTATGTTCGTAATAACATAAAATTTCATTCAAATATAAAGGAGGAAATTGCCTTTGAATAAAGCCAAGTGTATACATACTGTTACGAGCTTCGGGTTCGTGACAATAAAAACTGCCGATTTAATAACCAAAAAAATGACACTTTAATTTAACAACACTAATTACAACACACAATTGCACTACTGATCGCCTTAAGTCGCACTTGTATATCGCTTCGATGCTTTCACTTCGATCGCTTTATCCAAACTGTGTCGGTCGTGGCGCGTCTCGGCCTTATATAGCGCCAAAGAGAGTTCTAGAACCTTCCATTGTAGAAACATCTAGAATGTTCGAGTACATACAGGCCCCGATCGACCAGATGTCGAAAGTTCGGGAATGTTCTAGAAAGTTCTTGCATCGAAATTTCTAGAAGGGTCTTCACTACTAGTTCCGCTACTCGATACTAGATGGCGCTAGTGGTAACTACTGTCACCATGTACCAGGCATTAATTGTGGCGCGCAACACTGCCCCCTCCTAAGACATGCTCGTCCCGAGCATTATCGGCCCCATAATAACGCGCCAGTCGATCCACGTGGACGATCTTAGGAGTACCTCTTGCACCTTTCTGTATCCGGTAGGTTACGTCATTGATCTTTGTCACAATCCGGTACGGTCCGTCCCATTTAGCTTGAAGCTTAGGAGATTTCCCTTTCCTGCGGACTGGATTGTGCAACCACACTAGTGAACCTTCGTCGAACCCTTTATTGTTAATTTTACGGTCATAACGGGTTTTCATCTTTTGAGACATTTGCTGGCCCGATTGTCTGACGTGCTCATAAATGTCATTCATTTTGTTCCGCAAGTCGTTCGCATACTCGGTTATACTGCGTGGGGCATCAGGTGGTATTCCGGTGATCAGGTCTGCAGGCAGCCGTAATTCTCTTCCAAAGTTTGCGAAAGCTGGTGTCACCGATGTACTTTCGTGAACAGCGCTTCGATATGACAACAAAAACGGTTGTATGTGCTTGTCCCAATCTCGTTGCCGATTTTCCACAACTTTGGCTAGGTACCTCTCCAGTGTCTGATTAAATCGTTCCACCATTCCATCCGATTGTGGGTGGTAAGAAGTTGTTCTTGTTTTATGTGTACCCATAACTCGACAAGTTTCCTGGAATATTTGGGACTCAAAATTTCTTCCTTGGTCGCTGTGAATCTCCAAAGGTACTCCAAAACGGCAGAAGACTTCATGAACCAGTTTATCTGCAACTGTTGAAGCTTCTTGGTTTGGAATGGCGAAGACTTCCGGCCACTTAGTGAAGTAATCCATCACAACCATGAAATACTTGTTACCACTTTCACTTACCGGAAACGGCCCCGCAACGTCAAGGGCTATCCTCTCCCATGGTGCACCAACATTGTACAATTTCAATGCACCTCTACTACGAGTCTGAGGTCCCTTTACAGCTGCACAACTTGTACATTTGCGACACCAGTCCTCGACATCGTCCCGACAGTGGACCCAGTAAAACCGTTCTCGTATCTTCAGTAGAGTCCGTTTTACTCCCAGATGACCTCCTGAACAACCATTATGGTACAGCTGTAGAACATCCGGTACTTGAGCTTTAGGGACAACCATTTGCAAATGACAGCTGTCTCCCCGAGCGTTTTCCCATTTACGGCACAGGACTCCATCCTGAATCACCAAGCTGTCCCATTGGGCCCAATAGCTTTTTGTGGTCGAACTCATTGCTGAGACGTCGCTCCACCTGGGCTTAGGAGCTCTGGCCTTCATCCACTCCAGAATCGGCTTGATGTCCGAATCTTCCTGCTGTGCACGTTGTAGGCTTTCCTTCCACTCGTTGCTGAGGTCTGTCTTGAGCATCCTCACAGGTACGACTTCTTTACTTTCTTGCCTAGTACAATGCTTGCAGTTTTCAGGACAAGGTCTTCTTGACAATGCATCTGCGTTGCCATGAGATTTCCCGCTGCGATGTTCGACCTCGAAGTCGTATTCCTGCAGTAGTTCAATCCATCTCGCAACTTGTCCTTCTGGATTTTTGAACTGCAATAGCCATTTCAGTGCAGCATGGTCAGTTCGTAGGTGGAATTTCCGCCCCAGAAGATATTTGCTAAAGTGCTGCAATGACTTTACCACAGCAAGCAGTTCCCGTCTCGTAACACAATAGTTCCTTTCAGGTTTCGACAATGACTTGCTGAAGTATGCTACCACAACCTCTTGATCACCATTACGTTGAGACAACACACCGCCAAGTCCTATGTCACTTGCGTCTGTGTCAACTATAAATTCTTTGCCCGCATCAGGGTACCCCAAAATAGGTGTTTTGCACAGACGGTCCTTTAGCTCCTGGAATGCGATGTCGCAACTTTCATCCCAGCAGAAATGTCGCTTCTCTTCGGTTAGCTTATGCAGGGGTTTAGCTATATCTGCAAAGTTCTTGACAAATCGCCGATAATAGGAGCACAAACCCAGAAATGCTCTGACCTGCGTCTTGTCTTTTGGAATTGGCCAATCCTTGACAGCGGCGATTTTCTCTGGATCCGTGCGGATACCTTCTTCAGACACTACATATCCCAAAAAGCTAACTTGTCGTTTGAATAGTGAACACTTCTTTGGACTTAACTTGAGGTTGGCACTCTGGATCTTCATGAGCACGCGTTCCAGGTTTTGAAGGTGTTCTTCAAACGTGCGGCCTACGATGATGATGTCATCCAAGTAGACCAGGCAGGCATCGCCAATTAGTCCGGTAAGTACAAGTTCCATCAACCTCTCAAATGTTGCCGGAGCATTGCACAATCCAAACGGCATAACTTTAAATTGCCACAGACCCTTTCCTGTCGAGAATGCAGTTTTCTCCTTGTCGTTAGGATCAATTTCAACTTGCCAGTAGCCACTTTTCAGGTCCAGCGTGCTAAACCACTTTACTCCAGTAAGCATGTCCAGCGTGTCATCAATTCTTGGCAAAGGATAGCTGTCCTTCTTTGTAACGTCGTTCAGACGACGATAGTCAACACAAAACCGCATGCTGCCGTCCTTCTTTCTTACCAGCACTACAGGTGAACACCATGGACTAGATGAAGGTTCAATAACACCATCCTTCACCATTCCTTCAATCATGGTTTCCACTTCTTTTTCACGTGCTACCGGCAATCTCCTTGGCCGCTGACGGATAGGCAATTCTTCTCCTGTATTTATTTTGTGTTGAACTATGCCAGTCTTCCCGATGTCAGCCTCGTTTGACGAGAAAACATCGGCGAACTTGAATAACATCTTCTTCGCCTTGACCATTTCATTTTGGGACAAAGCGCTGCGGCAGTCTTCTAAAAGTGTGGTCACTTTTGTTTGTGCATCCTTGCTGAGGGTCCCAGTCGATAGATGTTGGCATCGACGCAACCAATCCACTTCCTCGCAAGTACCAACAAGTGTGCCTTTTTCTATTATCTGTTCCTGATCACAAAGGTTCAGCACACGTACCCCTGAGATGTCAGTGGCTCTGACCAAAGTCCGTGCCACTTTCCATGGAAGGTCATTGTCTACCCTTTCCACGAGTACACAACGATGAGTTTGCCCAGGATTCCGAGGAAGACTAACCGGCACAATCGTTTCCGATCTCGGCGGAAGAACAATCTTCTTAAGGCTGTACACATTCCCAGGTAACGCCCCTTCCATGAAAAGTTCCTCTTCTCCACATTTCAAAACACCTTGCTTGACGTCAATCTCGCAATAATTCTTCCTCATAAAGTCAAGGCCCAGGATGCAATCGTCCATTATATCAGCCACGATGACATTATGCAGGTAGATTCTGTTCCCTAGCGTCAGTTCCATTTTCTTCTCTCCATGGACGGGTATGCGCTGACCGGTGGCTGTTACCAAATTAATGCGTTCCCGGTTGTATGCGGAGTCCCCAAGGGACCGACTAGCAAGTTGGGAACTGACAACCGTGCGAGAAGCTCCAGTGTCTATGGTCAGCTTACACGGCGTTCCGTTGACCTCGCCCTTGATGATAAGGCTGTTCCCGTCATGGGTTTGTGTGATCGAAACCCTTGGGGCTCTTTGAACATCAGCCAGCACCCGCCCCGCAGTCCTGGCTATTACTCGTTTCCCTGCTGCTGGTGCTGCGCGGTGTTGTTAGCCGCACTGCCCTCTGGAGATCGGTCGACTTCTCTTTCTGCAGTTCGCTTAGGGCAACTGGATCGAAGGTGGCCCTTTTCCCCACAGCCGTAGCACCTAGGGCTGTATCCTTTATTGCGGTCGCGAACTGTAGCCGCTGCAACCTCCCTGACGCGATGGGAACGATGATCCTGTCGCACAGCTTCCACCTCCAGTGCATGGGCCAAGGCGTCCTTAAGCGTCCCGTGGTGCCCGAGCCTCACAGCAGCTCTCAATTCAAGGTCGCGGATGCCGTCGATGAATGCCTGCACCAGGTTTCCATCAATAAGCGCAGGTACGGACTGGTAAGCTTTACGAACCAGCTTCTCCACTTCAAGGGCCCACTGCTGCAGGTTTTCGTTACTGCGTTGCACGCGATCCTTGAGCTGCGCACGAAACACGTGTTCCAGGTGAGCGTCGCCATACCGAGCCTCCAATGCCTCGAGGAGCTGCTCGTAAGTCACTTCCTTACCGAGAGCTTCCAGGACAGTTAAGGCCTGGTCGCGCAGGCCTAGGGTGAGAGCAGTCATGGCCTGGCTTTTATTCCACCCGTTAGCCTTCATGACAGCCTCAAATTGGATTTTGTAGGCCGACCAGGAAGAAGTTCCGTCGAACGGTGGCACTTTGAATCCACGTAGCGAAGGTGTTGTAGCTACGGGAGCTGCGATTCTATCCTCAAGTTTAAGGTTACCCAACTCCTGCTTCACATCAGCAATGACGTCATTAAACTTGCTGATCTGAATTTCAGCTTCTGACAGACGGTTGTCATGCTGGGTAACCTTCTCTTTCACCTCCTTCATGTCCTTCCCGAGGGTTGCGTGAAGGTCCTTTATGAGGAAAATCTGCTCTTCCTGACGGCGCGCCTGCTCCTCCTTATCCCGTTTGAGCTGTTCTTCCAATCGACGGGTCTGTTCTTCTTTGTCCCGCTGGAGCTGTTCTTCCAACCGACGAGCCTGTTCCTCCTGTCGGTGGGCCTGTTCCTCCTTGTCCCGCTGGAGCTGTTCCTCCAACCGACGAGCCTGTTCCTCCTGTCGGCGAGCCTGCTCCTGCAGCATCAACATCAGAGCAGCCAAATCTGGTGCTGCTGATGCTGGAGCTGCTGCGGACGGGCCGGCCTCCATGGTCGGTAGCTGGCCCTCCGACCTCTGTGGCGTAGCTCCACCAAATCGCCTTTGGTCCGTCTCCTGCTGGCGTTGACTCCGGGTACGGATACCCTCCGTGTCGTCTTTGGGTAAAACCGGCATGATTTTTAATCCCCTTTTCTGACACCAATTGTTACGAGCTTCGGGTTCGTGACAATAAAAACTGCCGATTTAATAACCAAAAAAATGACACTTTAATTTAACAACACTAATTACAACACACAATTGCACTACTGATCGCCTTACGTCGCACTTGTATATCGCTTCGATGCTTTCACTTCGATCGCTTTATCCAAACTGTGTCGGTCGTGGCGCGTCTCGGCCTTATATAGCGCCAAAGAGAGTTCTAGAACCTTCCATTGTAGAAACATCTAGAATGTTCGAGTACATACAGGCCCCGATCGTCCAGATGTCGAAAGTTCGGGAATGTTCTAGAAAGTTCTTGCATCGAAATTTCTAGAAGGGTCTTCACTACTAGTTCCGCTACTCGATACTAGATGGCGCTAGTGGTAAATACTGTCACCATGTACCAGGCATTAATTGTGGCGCGCAACAATACTTATGCTCGTGACTGTACATATAATTACTTACAATATTAAGATACATTTATTTCTGTACTTCGTTCGGTAAAATAGGTAAGATAGAACAAATTTACATTTTTTTTAAATACTGAATTTGTAGATAGGAGGTCTTGACGGTTAACCGTCGATTTGGAATTTCTCAACCTAGACACCAATCTAAATAGTCTTCACATGATCTGACCAAGATTTTGTCTGGACCCTATGATATATGAAAGTTTTCTATGGTCTGGAAGAGACTGGTGACCTCTAAGTTATGTTTCGGCCTTTCTTTTCTGAGTAGTCAGATAGGAAACGCCGAACTCATCTAGTTTAAAAAAATATGATTCACGTGTAAAAGTGTTTGTACAAACCTAGTTACAGAAATAAAATCATTACCTACTTAATTGCTGTCAACCATTATTTAAATAAAATTGATCTAAGAGCTAGACAATCTCATAATCATTGTCTAGACTCGGAATTCCTAGTCCCCGGCATCCTTCAGTTACATAACGTTAACGTGTTACGTAAAGTTACTGCGGAAATGCGGACTTTGCCCTTTCTGCCGTAGTAGGTACCTACTCGTTCATTTTTTTGTCGACAGCCACGTTGATGTTACGTAACTGTAAAGTTTTTGCCAAAAAAAACAATTGAATGTGCCGTTACGCTTTGATAGTTCTGTGTGGTTCTGTCGAGCGGGCCTTTTATTAACATTTTTGTTGCTTACCTACGGTGAAAGCGCCAGGTTAGCCCGCGAAATTCAATTTTTTTTACGTTTTCTTGCAATTTGCTGGTCAGTATTAAGTTGTACGTGTACAACTTCATACTGACCAGCAAATTGCAAAAAACGTAAGAAAATTTGAATTTCGCGGGCTACCCAACTTCGATCAAAGCATAAAGAATGAAAGAAAGACAGAAAATACGTATGTATTACGTGTTTTTTGTTTCCTGTGTGTTTCCCAAATAAAATAATTTTCTTTCTTTTTATTTGCGCTAAAACACAACGGAACGAATGAACACAAAAAATAACATGTTGGGGAAAATATGCGTCACAGTCACGCAAAATAGCCATCGCTTACAATCTGAATAATTTTGAAGGATATTGCTAATCCATTGCTTTCTATGTTCGTAACATTTGTCTGCTAAACAACGTAAATACGGCAGTGAATATTGTTGAACTGTCAGAATTAAAGCCCTTGCAAATACCCCGCTGTTTGTGCCGCTGTGACACTCCGCAAGACAGAGCTACAGTGCGATTCTGTAACCATCTCACCGTGAAAACTTAGGTGCAGTGGCGTAACTATACCGTTTGGGGCCCGTGGCAAATTCAAGGGATGGGGCCCTCCCTCAATGTAAATGTAAAGAAGCTCAACAAACGTTATAGGTACTTAGTTTTTTTTTATTAACACTTCTCCCGTGACTTCTTCCGCATACATTTCGTAGTGTCCCCTACAAAATTTAACTCCTGACTGCTTCTGTCCTTATATTAGGGTCCTCCTGAGCTCATGGCCCTCTCGGGCCGAGGGCCTCTCTCTGGCCGGGGGCCCTTGGCATTTTGCCCCGATGCCACCCTATAGTTAACCCACTGCCTTCCACTCACTGACCTCTATGCGTACTTGTATTATAGAGGTCAGCGCTTCCACTATGTTCAACATCAACTTTTCAAAAATGTCATCTTCAGATTTCGTTGTCATGTCATGATGACAGGTGAGGTCATAAAATAGAAAATACGTAGGTACCGTTAGGTAAGAGCACCGGCGCCGGTACGTTGTCAGCTTATCTGTAACATTGAGGCCTCAGAATTTGTACAAAGATTTGATAATTAATTAACTAGACAGGTGTGATAACGTGCAACGTGACCAAATTGTTGTAATAATATATCACACTAATATTATAAAGGCGAAAGTTTGTGAGTGTGTCTGTACGTTTGTTACTCCTTCACGCACAAACGGCTGGACCAATTTTTATAAAATTTTGTATGGAGGTAGCTGACAACCTGGATTAACATTTGGCTACTTTTTATTCCGATATTCCCACGGGATCGAAACATATACGGGTAAAACCGTGGGGCGCAGATATACAGCGTGAAATTTTATTGGTTGTTTTCCCGAAGCGAAATGATTTTGTCTTGATAGTATGTACAATCGATTTATAAAAGAAGTATTAAAAATGGCAGATTTACAATTATTGTGAAAACCAAAACTAGAACACGATCTCGAACCCATAGTATAGCTACAGCGGCAGCGCCAACAGACGCCGCGCGTGGTCGTCCAGCTACCTGCAAAGATGGTAGTACCTGTGGGTAGTACCTAGCGGGCGGGCGCACGTTAGTTACTATTGATTCTCACGCTTTCGAGTATTTATAAAAAAAAAAAATTAACTCCAAGTATCGCTAGCACAACTGAGTGCAAATCGTTCTGCTGCGGGAAAACAACCATTAAAATTTCACGCTGTATAATGCGTAAACCAAAAATTCGAAGACATGTGACTTCTACCAACACGCACTGGACCCGCGTGGTGGAATACGGCCCATTCCCTCTCACAGAGAGGAGGCCTGTATCCCAGCAGTGGGAACAGAATAGGCTGATTATCTATGATGCTTATATCCAATTAGGATGCAGACATGCTTCCGGTAAGGGCTAACCTTCCGTGGCCCAGTTAGAAGTCCCTGGACCACCTCCGAACACAGGTGGGAAGATGTAACTGTTTTACAACCTGGTAAACTGGGGCTACCTCCACGGAATGGCAGCAGGGTGTGGCAGGGTGGAGCAGTGTAGCAAACTACGCTCCAACTCCTATCCTGCCCTCTGCCCCAAAAATGCAGTCGAAACGACCTCCGCTGCGACCGTCGACGCCGTGGAAGTGGCAAAGTGTTGTGCCTCCAAGATCCTGAAGTGTAGTTGTGACGGAAACAAGAAGAAGAAGTCACATCGACAGCGTTAGCACTGGGCCTCGCAAATGTATTTCATAGTGTAGAGAGCATGACAAGAGGTGATGCATTGTTAGGGGTGTTGCTCCACATTGGCGTAAGTAAACACACAATCTGGCAAGGAGTTCCCTAATTTAGCTGCTTAGCTAAATTAGGGAACTCCTTGCCAGATGCCAGCCCTCCGTGTGTTTACTTAAACCACTTACTTTACTTACTTAAACCACTGCAAAATATTCGACATTCATATGCAAGCGCATATGAATGTCGAATATTTTGCAGTGGTTTTTACTGTGTGTTGTTTGTCAGTCAGACACGAAACTATTTTATACTAAAGTCCTCCAGACCGATTTTCGACCATGGCGATCCTTCTCGGCGGAGACCAGTCTTCGGCGCGTATATGGTACTCAAGTGTGGGCGCTGACACAGGTGCACTCTCTCTTTCCTCAATCTCATAGTCCGATGTGGCGGCAATCCGACACGACCAGAGAGAGATCAGGCGCAGGGCCAACGGCTTGACGTGCTTTCCGAGGCACGGGGTATCCCACCGCCAACTTCAAAACTCCGGGCTGTTTCTAAGAAATTCCCAAACTGAAAGTTTTATTAGGTTTTTCCATTTCTACTACAGAGTCTACAGATAACTCTCATAATCCTGGCTTGTGTGATGGATAGTCCAGATTTGTCGTATCTCGTATATATCAATAAGAGTCGTAGATAAACGTTGAGGACTTCGTTCGTCTCCGCTGACACTGACGGCCGGTTATTTTTATCTGTAGGGCTGAGTTAAAATTGCGCGATCAGCTGATTGGAGAGTTCTGGCATTGGGGCATCAGAATAGATAAGCGGACGTGTTTTTTAGCCAATATTCTTGGCCATTCTCAAATATTAAACATGATCGGTGTTACTAAATATACTTAAATTAGTTCTGCACCTAAAAGTTATCAGGATTTTCCGTGTCTTCTCTTTTCCATCTCTCCCCATTAATTTGCAAAATATCACTTCCCTCTTAGATTCTTCACCTTCCAGTCTTCTTTTTTAGTAAGTAGGTGTAATTTTATGGGAAGCAAACCTTTTGGTTTACTAGCATTTTGACAGCGACTTCGGACTTTGTCTGCAACACTCTTTATTCCTAGTCCCTCGAACCAAAAAGGGCACCTCTGGAGTTTCTAGATTTTGGGCTTGGCTATCATGAGTCAGTCAGTGAGTGAGTCAGGACTTTTCTTTTTTTTATTATTAGAGTGATTGTTACATCCATAGATATCCGATCAATGTACAAAATTTGTAGTAAGTATTTACACAAGCGAAACGGAATCGTAAAAAGGTCTAGATAGAACGTAGTATTTTAATATTAGGTCACCGAGCTAAATCGATCCGATACCAGGGGTCGTGACCTATCGGCCCACGAAGAAACTACATCACAGATAATACGCACCTAACGTAGTAGGTAGGTATACGAACTCTTTGCTGTTTTCTCCACATTCTCTGTGGTTTTCTCTGCGCAGTAAATCGCTATTTAACCTCTGTGGGTATAAGCGGCCGGGTATAACTCACTGACCTCTAATAAACAATTAAGTAGGTACCTACGCTTAATTGGTTTAATCCTCTTTGGGCAAATACTCTTTGGAGAGGTTGGGGGAAAGCCAGCTTAGGTGTGGGCTGTTCACTGACCTTTATAATACAAGTATGTGATAGAGGTCAGTTTCAGGGCTGTTGGACAAATCAGAGTAAGTATAGCGATAATCGGAACTAACGTCGCCATCTTGTTTTTTCGAGATTTCAAAATTTTTATTTCAGGCAGGAGCCCATAGGGTTAGTAACAATTTTACCTAATTTCTAGTGTTTACTGGTTCCAGACACAGATTAACATATGCAATTAAAATTCAGTGTGGAGCTGCATCCACATCCGCAATATCGGGGAATCCCACCGTTCCGGGAACGCGAATACTATGAGAATACTGTTGGTGCCGCGGTCGCCGCGAGCAAAATGATTAAATATAATGCCTTTTCTGAGTATTTAGTGTAGTTATAGGTGGTATGCTTAATTTCCTCTCGCATTAGATTAAAACTTGGACCTTGGTGACAATTTTACTAAAGTCTATTTCAATGTTTGTTTACTACAACTATGAACCTTGAAGATTCTAAATTAAAATAAAAAAATACTCCGGAATAAACTTCCAATCAATACCTTACTGACTTTAGCTGAAATTTTCACTTTCAGCAAACATTTTCACGGGCGAAATGAACCGGCCAGCATTTACGTAATTTTTCACGACCAAAAATGTTCATACACGGCGCCAAGGTCACACTCATAAAATATTACTGAACACTGATAAAAAGTTAACTAGGTAATCTTTTGATAGGTGACTGAAGATATTATGACCTAGATAGCGTTCCGCATTGCGCCAGAATATTTGGCAGACTTTATTAGGAGCCAGATTGTAAGTATCTTACATAACCTCAGTACGTAAGAACATGACATTTTTAAATAAAAAAGATGGCGGAAATACGAGGTAGTTCGCATGTGCGTCATGGTGTTTCGACTTTTGAATTTTATTTCCCAACCGTCTTTTTGAACACGAAGCTGGCGGTTGTTGGAACTACTTTTCTCTTCTTAATTATCACCTACTTAATCCTTTTTTTAATATCTTCCGTCCCTCTGTCCCTCCGAGCTCCGTCGCAAAGGCCTTTCTCCAATCCTTCCATCTCTCGTGAGCCCGCGCGCCCTCTTCCAGTTTTGTCGGAACCTATCCAGCTCGGATCGTCCCGCCATCTCCTACGTCTGCCGCAACCCAGCCTCACTGACTCAGGGCACCAGTTCCGTGCTATTTTGGCCCACAGTTTGTCCGGCAGACATGTCTTGCCCAGCCCCATTTACCTAAGTTGGGCAGCCTTTTGAGCCACATGTTTTGGAGCGCAGTATTGTAGTGTTACGAACACGATCCGTTAACTTAACGCCTAGTATAGGTACTGCGCTCCATTGCTCGTTGGCAGACCTTGGGTTTGGACTTCTGGATGTTAGTGAAAGACCAAGTCTGTGCACCATAGGTTAAAACATCCAGTCCCTGCGTTTCAGTGCCATAGGCAACTCACCCTTGAATAGTTCCTTCATGGACCAGTAGCTCTTCCAGGCGTTTTCCGTTCGTCACCACTATAGCTTTAAAAAAATTCTCTGACAACGTACAGCCTTAGCCACTATGTCTAGAAGCTCGAAATTTTCTGCACAAGAGTTCTTTACACAACGAAAGTGAAAACCTTTCCTTCCATGGAAGGATTTTGGAACTTTTCTATGGAAGTTCGTCATTTCGACCATTGGGTTCCTACGCCTGCGCGCCCGGTCAGACGCAACCTGCGCAGTCAAGTCGAGAGCAGTGGTGGCCAAGTGGTAACGGCCGCAACTAACGAGTTGTAGGTCGTAGGTTCGAACCCAAACAGGCGCTTTACTTTGTGTAAATTATCCACACGCTCTCAAAACGGTGAAGGAAAACATCGTGAGGAAACAGGCATGTCCTAGAACCAAAAGTTGGAAGACATGTGATGATGTGACATCTGTCAATCCGCAATGAGCCCGCGTGATAGACGGGCCTACGGCCCACTCCCTCTCACAGAGAGGAGGCCTGTGTCCCAGCAGTGGGAACATTATAGGTTGATTATAATTATTTATTTTATTTTATGTAGTATTTTTACCAGCTGTTGCCAGCGACTTTATCTGCGTGGATTTTGTATTTTATCATACTAGGTAAAATACAAATATCCAGGATGAAAAGTAGCATGTCCTTCTCCAGGTGCCATACTAGGTACCTACCTACCTATCAGGTCAGTGGTTTAGGCTAAAAAGGTAACGGACAGATTAAGTCATCATCATCTGCCTAGGCTTTACCAACTTTGTTGGGGTCCAGTCCATGGAAAATACCAGTATTTTACATGGAGCGACTGCCTATCTGAACTCCACAAACCAGTTATTGGGTATTAAGATATCCCTTGGCAAGACTGGTTGTCAGACTTTCCGCCTTCTGACGACCCGTAACGACTGTCAAAGATCTATGAAAGACAGCCGGGACCAACGGCTTTACGTGCTTTCCAGTTCCGAGGTACTGAGGGGCCTTTCTTGGTATGTTAAGATTGTCACCCATCCACGAACCAACCGCGGCAAACGTAGCTTAACCTGACGGATCGAATCGTGCGCTACTGTTATTGCCACAGACCCTCCAACAGACAGATTGAGTATGGGTTTTATTTTACTTCGGGTGTTGGCTATTCTTACCTAGCCCGTGCCGATACGAAAGAGAAGACATTATTATCATTACCTAGTTACCTACTGGGGAACACCATCTTTATAAATGGCGGTCACACGATGTCATTAGCACCTAGGTAACAACGTCACAGTATCTGGAAAACTATTGACGTAACGCGGCCGGCAAGGCCGTTTCGTGTAAGTCAATAATTATTATCATCTTAGGCCTGATTTTTCCAACGCCAGCAGATAATTTTATCAAAGAAATAATTTTGAATTTTTGACAGTAGTTCCATACAAAATCTGTCAGACGTCAATTTTATCGTCTATCATGGGCTATCATGGGCTATCATGGGCTCTCATGTGGCTAGAAAAACCACCTTTGTTTACAAATAATTCTTACACAGAAGGACAGCGCATCATTTATTTGGAACTTCAGGAGGGCAAGCGAAAGCAGGGCGGGTAATTCCTAAGATTTAAGGATGTGCTTAGGCGACGTCAATTTTATTCCCCGAATAAAAGTTATCTGGCGATTGAAAAATCAGCCCTTGGTCGAAGGTGTCATTATCAGGGTCCTTAGCTACAATCTGACAGCTAGGCTGAATACACATCAGCTGCTTCGTCGGTGTCAGTGGATTTCCGGATAGAGCAATAAACATGAGATGATGTTTAGAGTATGACCTGCGGCGGGGTCATTGCGTGACTTACTATCAGCGGTGCTATTCTGTAAAAATCTCACCGTGAAAACTTAGGTGAAGTGAGCGTGGAGTGAGCTGTCAATAGTGTCAACTCCTAGCAAAAACAAACTCTCTTCACCTAAGTTTTCACGGTGAGATTTTTACAGAATCGAGCGCCTGATTGTTTTATTTTATTTAGCACTAGCTTCCGCCCGCGACTCCGTCCGCGCGGATGTCGGTCTTCGCGTGGATGGTTTATTTCTCCATTTTGAGTAACTCTGACAATGACATCTTATAAATATCTATTGGACCCAAATACGGCTAAGCCTATAATAATTAAGGAGATCCCTCTATTGAGCTACTGCTGTTGAGCTCGCGTTCTGTAGTAAGTATTTTTTTCATAGTAATTCCGACCTTGATAAGTAGCATGTAGCAGTAAATTACTGACAATGACGAAAAGTTTGCAATAATAAAAAAGTGATCGTGACAATGCGACAGAAAGTTAATTGAGAGCTTCAGCATACACAACATTGTTAGTGAGCTCGTCCGGAATATGAACATGAAGATTTCTTGGACTGCTCACATGGGAAAGAGCTACGTAAAGTTGCCCGTGTGAAAAACAACTCGCGGTAAGATCTACGCCAGCAACTCCTAGGGTCTGACCTTGAGCCTTATTTATTGTCATGGCGTAACACAAAGCTACAGGAAACTGTATTCTCTTAAATTGAAATGGAAAATTATCCACTACGGGTAATGCAACGTGTGTTCGCGGTTCTACAGAACAACGTCTATGAATAAAACCGAAAAATAAGATTTTTTTTTCTACGTATTTTTCCAGGATAAAAAGTATCCTATTTTATGCCCAGGATAATAAGGTATAATTATACCAAGTTTCATCGAAATCGAACCGTTAGTTTTCACGTGATGCCTGCATATACAGACAGACAGACAGACAAAAATTTTTTTAATCACTAATTTGGGTTTGGTATCGATCCAGCAACACCCCCCGCTATTTATTTTTTCAATATTTTCAATGTACAGAATTGACCCTTCTACAGATTTATTATATGTATAGATTCTTTAAAACGCCAGCCTTTAAGTATACGCAACTTTATTTTTATTTTTTGTCACTTGTCCAGTGGCGTAGCTTCCGTATCATGACAATGACAACTAATAGAGGAGTTTCTGAAGAAATCCAAATAAATTGGGATACGCTCAGGAGACAACTGATAATGGTACAGACGCCAGCAATCAAGCTATTACAATCTGTCAAATTTCTGAACTTTATCGCTAAAGTATACGTTTCAAAGTTGATTGGGAAAATTTGACAGTTTCGGGTAGCTTGATGTGCTGGCGTCTGTACCCTTAGACAAAGAAAAGTATAGACGGCGGGTAGCTCCATTTCATTTCCACAAGAAAGGGATAAAGTATTGAGTTATTATAAGTAACAGAAAAGGATAAAGCTATACTATTTCCGTCTCTCAGTGCGTGCCAGTTTTTTCAAGGCAGCTACTTGTGTAGCTCATGTTAGTTAAGTTAGTTTTTTGTCTCATGTGTGGCCACGCTACCCGATGCTCAATAGCTTTCTTACTCTAAGTCTGTACCTAACAGTTACCACAGGCCACACATGCTCTGTGCAGGCCACAAGGCTACCATTTTCCTGCCTGACTTGCAAATCTTTTCAACACAACATGCCACGATGACAGATGAAGAACTCCGTCATCTAAACGCGTGCACATGCAACATTGAATAAGGAGAAAATGTCTTACGTTAATGGTTCTATAAATAGTCGCTTCGATATTTTCCCGCAAGGTAACAGAAACCAAGGCGAACGGTATAAGTCGGCATAACCAAAGATAAAGGAAATTGTAGTAGGTTGGTAGAGTGCATTATGTAATCAATTTATTGTGTCTTTGGCGAGGTAACTGTTTCATTGACTATTGGACGATTCCTATAATTAACGGACCGTCATCTCATCATGGAAAGCCTTTTCCCAACTATGTTGGGGTCGCCTTCCAGCCTAACCGGATCCAGCTGAATACAGGTATTTTACTTGAAGCGGTGAGTGTGCCCAAGAACTCCACGACCTCATTCCACCGGTCCCCTTCTACCTTCGGTCATCCAGACGCACTGCAAGTTATCATCCCTGCCTAGTTGCTATTCCACCAATTCGCACTAAGCGTTTTCAAATGTCTTTTATAATGCGCACAGCAAAAGAGTGGAACTCTTTACCTGCGTCTGTGTTTCCGAGCGCATACAACCCGAATCTCTTCAAAGTAAGAGTGAACAGGCTCTTCTGGGTAAGCTCACTCCATCGTCGACTTTGTCTCTGTCACCTCAGACCTATACTAGAGTCAAGAGCAAACCCATTTCAAATAAAATAAAAAAAATTAAAAAAAGCGACTGCCTATCTGGGGGCCTAAAAAGGCCACTTTGGCAGAATCATAAAAGGATAACATTATGAATCATAATATGGTGAAGACAGTCCGTGTTATTCTTTTTTACGCTGCACTCAGCACTACGTGGGTATAATCAAAGAGATTGGGATTGGATTTGGATTGGATTAATTGGTATTTTAGCACAGACAAAAAAAATAACTGAAAAATGCTTCACCAATGGGATTTGATACGATTAACTTTAACAGTTAACTGTCCATTAAGTTATCCTTTTATGATTCTGCCAAAGTGGCCTTTTTATTTTATACCTACAGGGGTATTGGAAAAACACCAACAACCTCTTAAAAAGTCATTTGCACTCGCGAACAAAAAATCAGCTGTTTAATTTTCGCGATTTCAGGTTTGGTCCTATAGTAAAAGTATAGTTCATAAAGATGAGTACAATGAGCTCTTATGAGGTTGTTGGTGTTTTTCCAATAACCCTTTATCAAAAATGGGATCATACTCATCGCGAATTCACTAGGTACTCGACACCACGACTTAACTATATACTATACTAACTGCGCCCCGCGCTTTCACCCGCGTAAATGTCGATCCCGTGGGAATATCGGGATAAAAATTTGCCTCTATGTTAATTCAGCGTATCAGCTACCTCCATAGAAAATTTTATCAAAATTAGTCCAACCGTTTGAGCGTGAAGAAGTAACAAACATATAACCACACTCACAAACTTTCGCTTTTATAATATGAGTGTGGGGATCCTCTGCTGATCGTCCTCAGGTATAGATCTACATACCTGAGGACGATCAGCAGAGGATCCCCTTTTTGGTGTTTTAAAAGTGTTGCAAATACGAATAAAATTCTTCTTCATAATGTTTCCAATTCCGCAAAAATTGTGTTGTCTATTTGCCTGAATCATGTCAATTTTATTCAGGTCTCCGTAATCCGAACGGGCTGAAAAAAACATAGTCTCATTATGCCCCAGAAACCCATTTTTCACTCAATTTTCCAGACACTTTTAAACCTACTCAAGCTCATTGACCCCTTTCAGCGAATTTAACCCGTGTCGTGTTCTACTAACACGCCCCTAGCCGTCCTGTTACGTCACAGAGCTACGTCTGTATGACGCAATATTATTGATTTTCTTACCTACGACTGTCGTAAGTATGTTACAGAACCCTGGAAAACAGCTGGAAAGGAACTTTCAGGAACTTTTATACTTTGGTGGCGGGGAAGACGCGCAAACAAAACCCACTAGCGAAGAAATGGGGTATTCCTCAAAACGCACCAACTTTGAAACGCACCAAAAGTATTCCTCGAAAAAAAAAATTAAAGTCAAAGTATTTATTTCAAGTACGCACATAAAAGGCACTTTTGAACGTCAAAAATTACAACAAAATAGAATTGAATCTAGTCGCCCATTCCAAAAGGTATAGTAGTTGTATGGAGAAGAATGGGAAAGAAACTCCACCGTTACTCTTTTAAAATGTTTTACAATATTTTGCATACTTAATTAATATACTTAATAATAATAAGTATGTGAAGACGATGCACCTAAAATAAAATTACTATACCACAATAGGTAAAAAAGAATTAAAAACTGGCCAAGTGCGAGTCGGACTCGCACACGAAGGGTTCCGTACCACAAGGCAAAAACGCCGAAAAAAACATGTTTGTTGTATGGGAGCCCCCCTTAAATATTTATTTTATTTTAATTTTATTATTAAAGTTAAAATACAACTGAGTATTTTGTGAATATTTCAAGTGCCTACCTGTTGCCATTTTTGATATCGAGCAAAAAAATCGCGTTTGTTGTATGGGAGCCCCCCTTAAATATTTATTTTATTTTGTTTTTAGTATTTGTTGTTATAGCGGCAACAGAAATACATCATGTGTGAAAATTTCAACTGTCTAGCTATCGCGGTTCTTGAGATACAGCCTGGTGACAGACAGACAGACAGACGGACAGACGGACAGACGGACAGACAGCGAAGTCTTAGTATTAGGGTTCCGTTTTTACCCTTTGGGTACGGAACCCTAAAAATGAAACCATGATATATAAATTAATTATCTGATAGATAGATAAGAATTGCAAGTAATAATATTAAGTATAGGTTTATTCTTCGAAATGCATCAACGATGAATCATAGAGAAGAGCATGAAGGATTCATAATAAATGATATCGATAGACGTTTCTTTTGGTGCGTATCAAAGTAGGTGCGTTTCGGGGAATACCCCGAAGAAACTTTTCGTCAGTTATCAAACAGTCGCTCCATGTACTAATAAGCTGCATCCGGTTAGACTGGAAGCTGACGCCAACATAGTTGGGAAAAGGCTAGGCAGATGAATCAGCCTATAATGTGGTACTGGAACACAGGCCTCCTCTCGGCGAAAGGAAGTGGGCCGTAATCTACCACACGGGTTTACTGCGGGTGGATGTCATATTTCGATTTTTTCGTTCTAGAACATGCTGGTTTCCTCACGATGCTGTCCACCTAATGCTGAGCGACAACCATTCTTACCAAGGAGTATCGACTATTATGTTACGCAGTTGTGGCTTCTCAACGTGCAGAAATCCTCGGAACAATGAGGTCGCTCCGTGAAGCCTGTGATGCTTTTGGGCGGAGCTAGGCTGGCTTTGCTAGCCAGAATATCCCCACGCACAACGGACCGAATGGGAGTCTAAGTGCGGAAAAGGGAGCCCCATCATCATCATCATCATCATTATGTGTTACGCAGTAACTGGGTTGTGGAGGTCAAATAGGCAGTCGCTCTGCGTAAAATACTGGTATTCCAGAAGCATTCGATTAGACTGGAAGAGTGGAAGTCAACCACAACATAGTTGGGAAAAGGCTTGGCGATAGTGATCCACTTAACGCAGAGTGAGGGCTCCTCCATTGCATACAGATCTTGGCCTAACGTCCACTTTTTCCCTGCTAGGGCCTTTAACATTCCATTCTTACAAGACCAGGGTCACTAGTTTACCTCATGAACAGCCTGCCTAATGCCTATCCACTCAGAGATAAGCATAAATGGAGCTACGTACTTGAACTAATAAACTGTGTTTTTTGCGTGACACCGATTGATCCAAGTCAGCTGTTTATATTCCCACGCCCATGCATCTTTTACATAATAACTGCAGGATGGAAGTTTTTCTTGCAACAATTGATTAATTACTGATTTAATGAGGGCCATAATGTTCATTCAACAGTGAAGGGCAACATCGTGAGGAAACCGGCATGTCCTAGAATCAAAAATTCGAAGACGTATGACATATCCCAACCCGGACTGCCCAGTCCGGGTTGGTAGATGCCACATAGGTACGCGGGCCCCCGCGTAGTGTCCACTCCCTCTCACAGTGAGGAGGCCTATGTTCCAGCAGCAGTGCCTGACGCCCCTATCCTCTAGTCGCCTCGTATTTTCCAAAACATCGACGAGCGATTTGTAAAGATCGGCGCACATCTCTAGAGTGACTTTTGGGTCTTGTTACATCTTGCTGATAAACAGCCTTGCCATTCGTGTGCTAGCAAATACTGTTTCGGTGCTGTCTTATGGTGCCCCCGAGACCTAATTTGCCGATGGCCTAATCCGGCACTGCCCAGCTATGGGAAAGTTATAGCCTGATTGTTCAATGTGAAATTATTGCCGCCAGCACATGAGAAAATTTGCAGTTTGCCTAATTTTCCATTTAAAACGTTTACAGTAAGAGAAAACAGGCCCGTATTTCATTAGAGCTATCTAGAAATCGTCCCGAACATACATCTATAAGCAGTGGCGGATTTACCAACCGGCTGAGTAGGCTGGAGCCTATGGGCGGCAGATTTTAGGGGCGGCAACGAATGTTCATTTTGTAAGTAGTAGGTAATAAGGCGCTTTATTAGTAGTAAGTACATAATTCGTGTCTTACTTTCTAGCGGTGACATGACTTTATACGAACTTCAGTCTAATTTCTAAAATAGGTATGTACAAAAAATGTACGAAATTGTACGCTAAATAAAAAAAAAAGGTACTTTAGAGACTTAGCAGAAAACAATAACCAACGTGTCACCAGCCAGGAAGTATTCTTTCTAACGGGCGCTATATATTTCACTAAGCAGTGTTCCACTTTTAGACTTTGTTATGGCCCAAGAAAAATGTACGGAAAATGTACGAAATTGTACGCTAAATAAAAAAAAGGTACTATAGAGACTTAGCAGAAAACAATAATCAACGTGTCACCGCCAGGAAGTATTCTTTCTAGCGGGCGCTATATATTTATAATTCGAGCTTTTATGAGCTCAAAAATATAGATATATGTAAGTACCCAAAAACGATTTCTTGTGCAATCTTAACATCGTTGGGTTGGTCGGTAAGGGCGGCGAAATTTGAATAGCTTCCTATTGGCGGCAAATGTGTAAGTCCGCCACTGTCTAACAGTCTACTATGAGTCTGACGTATCATGTAGGTACAACAAGAATAATATTGTCCACTCAATGTAGACGACGGACGAAAATCATTAAAGTTTTATACGAGAGCTCTTCGCTCAGAGGCCACGGCGCATATCGATCGGCGGCCGGCTCAAACGATGTTGCTTACGTAACTGTGGCCGGATAAACGCTGGTCGTGAGGTTTTTCCTTGACAATCGTTTCTTTCTGAATTCTTATCTTGCGTTGACGAAAATGTGAACAGCCGGGCGAACTGGCAATAATGTTGTTTCCGACATAATAAAAAAAAATCGGGCAAGAGCGAGTCGGACTCGCGCACCGAGAGTTCCGTACCATAATGTTTTTAAATTTTCATCGGCGAGGCCTTATTCATCAGAAAATTTTAACACTGCACTGCGGCAGAATATTGCAGTCTTAGGTCAGCGCCATCTCTTGATCAACAGTGGAACTAGTGTAACTTTTGTTGATGATTTCTGAAAAAGTGTGCTATTTAGAGACTTCGTTTTATATTTCCTGTAATCTTTACATAAACTTCTATCACATAGAATTATTTCTGATTTTTTTCCTTGCAAACTTCGGAGATAAGGGGGGGGGGGGGGGGGGTATTTTTAATTTACATTTTTCATCAAAAGTCGAAAACTATGCGGCCTAAAAAGAAAATGTTTGAGAATGAGCAAACTGCGGTCTGTCTTAGGATACCCCATATGTCCTAGAGTAGCCCCACTTCGAATTTTTCAGACACCCTTTCAGTTTTATTTCTTTGTTATTTGCAAAATAGTTGGGCAAACGTCATCTAAAACTATTCCAAATTTCATGTTGATAGCATTAGTAGGTACTTACCTAGTTCTTGAGATATCCAGCTGTGACAGACAGACAGACTGAGTCTTACCCACCATAAGGGTTCTGTTTTACCATTTTGGTACGGAACCCTAAAAACTAACCATCACTTCGAAATTCGAACGGTGTTGAGACACGTCGGTCGAGTGTGATGTCGCGAGTTCGCGACGTCTAATAAAATGTTTTCGGTCACTTGTGTTGTTGGTTCGAAGTGAAAACTTTACAGAATAGCCAAATTAAAGATCTTTGGAATAGTCCTTCAGTACCTATGCTTACCTAAATAAGATTAGCGACGTGGTTATTTGTAGTAGGTAATAGTTTTTTTTTCCAAAACTTCAGTAACGTTACATCATTGTGGTCATCATTCTGAATCTATTAAAGGTTTCATTCATAAACGTTAAGTGCGCGCTTTTAAAATAGCACAAGAAAAACTATCTCAACTCTTAGGCCTACGCCACACTTGACGGAACGCGGACGGACGCAGAATCGGTCGGTGCGCGGAGGCCGGAACAGACGCAGAGGGCGCGCGGTCCGTGACGGAGCGACCGATTTTCCGCGTAGTGTGCCCGTTATTAGTCATTTATATGCAATGACATGTATTGGCGTTCCGATGCGGAAGATCCGCAACGGAATTTCCGTCAAGTGTGGCGTAGGCCTTAGGGGCTGTCTCCACGAGCGAGAGAATCGCGGCGATAGTCTCGCCGTGCCATCTTTCCGCAATGATATCGCCGTGTGGAGACACGTTCTAAGAGAGTGTAATAGAAATACGTGACACGACGATAATATCGCCGCGATTCTCTCGCTCGTGGAGACGGCCCCTTAGATACTTCTGCTCATCCTTAGATACAGCTCCTAAGTTCTGAGTTGAGCTACACTTGCACTGACTGGACAGGTCCAATCTAATTTATGTGGTACACTTAAAAGACCAAATCAGACATCAATGTATATTATAGTCTTCACTCATGATCTGACCAAGAGTCTTGGACTTTAAAAGACCGTGACCTATGAGTATCTTTTGGCCTTTCTTCTCAGAGTAGTCAGTTGAAACGCCGACCTCATCTAGTTTATTTATTTTTATATAAACCACAACGGATTTCGATAAAATAGATATAGATTGCATCCCAGGGAAGGACATTAGGATAGTTTTTATCGAGATACCTCGAGGGCGAAGCGGTGGGCGGAAGCTAGTCTGTATATATAATAGGTTTTAACCTAAATAAATTCAATTTATTTATTTAGGTGAATTTCTTTAGGTTTTAACCTAAATAAATTCAATTTAATAAAATACTATAAATCCTAACTAATCCATACTAATAGGTATTATAAATTCGAAAGTAACTGTCTGTCTGTCTGTATGTTACCTTTTCACGCATAAATCGCTGAAGATTTTGATAAAATATGGCAGCTCTAGATTGCATCCCGGGGAAGTACATAGGATATTATAGTTTTTACCGAAATACCTCGCGAGCGACGCCGCGGGCCGAAACTAGTTTCCTTTATGTACAGAATAAATAATTTAATTTAATTTATAAGTAATCAGCCTGAAAATTACCTTTCCGAACTAAACAATAAGTGCACCCAAGATTACAAATATTCTCCACAATTTAAAATGAAACTTGTCACTGTCTGGCGCCGAGTTACCAAGCTGAAGTAGTGAAGTGACCTTCGCAGACTATCTCCTATTACAAGTATTTTTCTCATTACATAACTGTATCAGCTGTATCAATATATATATTGGCTGTGGCTTGGCTATGGCGCCTGTTACAGCCAATATTGGCCACACTTCTGCGATTTAGAATAGACTAACTAATTAAATCCACTTATTAATTGCGATATTTCAAAGATGTACCGACAACCTATTTTTGAACGTTTCGTTAATTGCTGTCAAGCTTCACCTTCTAACAACCGAAAAGGGTAGGTATAAAAGTATTCTCCGATCAATCGATTCTTCATTCATTGGTTTAGTGGGCCCGTGGCCGTAAATAATAACAGCCGCACAGGTCGATCGATCAGGTTAAGCTACGCTTGCCGCAGTTGATCTGTAGATGGGTGACCATCTTTACATACCGAGACCCCTCCGTGCCTTGGAAAGCACGTTAAGCCGATGGTCCCGGCTGTCATTCGTGGATCTTTGACAATCGTTACGGGTAGTCAGAAGCCCGAAAGTCTGACAACCAGTCTTGCCAGGGAGTGTTACCCGATAACTGGGTTGTGGAGGTATAGGCAGTCGCTCCATGTAAAATACTGGTATTCAGCTGCATCCGGTTAGACTGGAAGCCGACCCCAACATAGTTGAGAAAAGGCTAGGCAGATGATGACTTTAGCCAGAAAGCGCGCTTATCGAGGTTGTCGATCCACCTAACCTAAAAGCATGAAGTCCCTATATCCCCAGTTGTGAAAGCAGGTTAGGATGCTTTCAGGCTAGATGGAGCGACACCTTCACAAGGCAGTAGCGGGAGACGAAGTAGCAATGATTGAGTTCATTGTCTTGCAATTGGGGAGATCTATCGCAGCTGTAGGCTGACCACATGCATCAGGCAGACGTAAGGTAGAACGCCCTCATGCAGGTGGAGCGACGACCTGCACAAGATAATAATGAGAGAGACAAAGAGAGCAGCCATTGATTGAGTTCATTCGAGTGTTTGGAGATACCTATGTTCAGCTGTAGAGCCCGTTTAAGTAAAGACTGAGGTTCATATAGCTGTAACGCCCGCTGAAATGCTGCGCGATTAGAAAGATCCTGCTATGTCTGTCGAGCTGTAGATGATGATAAGAACTCTCCAATCAGACTCCGCTTTTGCCCTGAACTTACATAATCAAACTCCTTTTATTTTAAATTTCGAGTTTGACCCCCCACGCGACCTTGAGCTACATAAGAACCCAAAGAACGCCGCTACGCGTAGAATAGTTGGCGTGCGTCCAAACGACGCGCGAGCAACTCTAGTATTAAATACGGGACACAATTCGACTTGCCCTTTCTTATGTAACAGGCGATGCGTGATTTGTTCTTGACATCGCGAATAGTTTCAAGTGCGCAGACGCTTGCCAGCGGGCGGTGTTCCGTTTTTAAGTCCTCGATGGAGTTGGATTTTGTGATGTTGGTATGAAGGTTGTTCCTAATTCAAGCTTGGTTGTCAAATTCGTGTTTCTAGTTTGATTTCAGTGGGTTAATACTGGCTGTATATACGGCAGTTGGATGTCTTGACGGTGAGGAAAAAAGAACGGAAAATGACGGGACAAGCCTCCCAAAAAGTGATTCTTTTCTCTCCGAGTTTCCGGTGAGACTCTCCTTCTTAACACAAAGTAAGTTTGTTTTAGGCGAGACATCTATTGTTAAAATAGATAATTTTTAGCACTTTGTGTACTTACCGAGAGAGCAGTGGTGGCCAAGTGGTAACGGCCGTGACTTACGAGTTGTAGGTCGTAGGTTCGAACCCAGACTGGTTTGTCCACCGTGAATAGTTTATCCACCCATGTCGCCATGCTCGGAGGGTGGACAAAATTGACAAAGGGGAATAGTATTTTCTCCTCTCCCGTGGATAAAATAATCCGGCCATGCCAGCCCTGCACGGGCTTTACTTTGTGTAAATTATTTCATCACCTGCACTGCTCTCAAAACGGTGAAGGAAAACATCGTGAGGAAACCGGCATGTCCTAGAACCAAAAGTTCGAAGACATGTGACATAGCTGCCAATCCGCACTGGGCCCGCGTGGTGGATTACGGCCCACTCCCTCTCACCGAGAGGAGGCCTGTGTCCCAGCAGTGGGAACATTATAGGCTGATTATGGTGTACTTACATACAATTTAATGCATCCCATTGTTGTATAAGTAATAATAGCCGCACGGGTCCATAGATCAGGTTAAGCTACGCTTGCCGCAGTCCGAGGATGGGTGATCATACCAAAACCCCTCCGTTCCTCATCCCCGGCTGTCATTCATGGATTTTTGACTGTCTTTACGGTTCGTCAGAAGTCCGAAAACCTGACAACCAGTCTTACCAAAGGGTATCATATTGCTCAGTAACTGGGTTGTGGTGGTCAGATAGGCAGTCACTTCATGTAAAATACTGGTTTTCACGGAGGGGTCTCGGTATGTAAAGATGGTCACCCATCCACAGACCAACCGCGGCAAACGTAGGTTAACCTGATCGATCGACCTGTGCGGCTTTTATTATTTAGCCACGGACCCCTCCTCAAATTAGGTTCAGTAATTATTATTACCGCATCCTTACACAGCATATCGCATGTCCATATCGTAATAATTTATCTATATTCACGTGCATCGATGTGATAACAACAATAAATTGTTCACGTGACGCTATCAATATTCATTGTAGTATGTAAAAGTACCAATTGATAGTGACACTCGAGTCTATAGCTATAAAAGTTGTAGAGTGTGTGAGTTTCTTCAGAAAGTTCAGGGTGCTGCACCCTGAACAACAACAACAACTGCAACTGCAACTTTCTGAAGAAATCGCTTAGGGCCCAGCTCAGGCACTCTACAACTCCTTTTAGGTTATTCTTTGAGTGGACTAAATAATCGGTATCACAGACAAACTCAAGATTGAGTATGCTAAAATCCCCACAAATACATGTAAACAGACAAGAAATGATCAGAAAAAATATTGAACTTTGACTGCTCTTGTGTATACTGTTATTCAGCTGCATCCGGTTAGACTGGAAGCCGACCCTAACATGTTGGGAAAAGGCTAGGCAGATGATGATGATGACTGCTCTGGGTACAATTCTCGGATCGGGACAGTGTATACCTACTTGGGTTTTATGATGTCCCATCAGGAATTTCTCAGGAGCGGCCTTTAGATTTATGCCCGCCTACTAACAATAGACTTGCCTAATACTAACCCTCACTCATCTGACAGACATAACTGGAAAAACGTGTAGTACCTACCTATACTATTTCTGCATCTCTGCCAACTCTTCCGAAGAATACAGACGTTACGTTTTAATGCAGTAGAATTTGAGCCTTCAATGGCAGCTATAATGAATGGGAGCGGTCAGTTATAATCACTGTCGGTAATTGGATCTTCGGTATGCGGTGAATAGACCCATGGCTAAAGGCGCAGTGACAAACGAGCGACGAGCGAAAAGCCGTGCGTTAAATCCTCCTTTTGCACTACTGTCCCGAAGTCGTTATAACCCAGGATTATAGTAATTAGAGTTCGTGATTTTTCCAAAACTCTAGTGACTGTTCACTGTTGGTCTGGTGTGGGTCTGGAAATTGAGCATGAGGTCGTGGGTTTCATTTCCAGGTCGCGCTGTGACAATTGGGTTTTTCTATCAGGAATATCTCAGTAGCAGCCCGAGGTCTGGTTGATGGCAAGTATGCTTTCTGCCATCTTCTTTGGTTTGTGACGACCATGCAGTAATGCTATTCTGTAAAATCTCACCCTGAAATCTTAGGTAAAGTGCAAGCATGAAGTGAGTTGTCAATAATGGCATCCCCTAGCATCAGGTGAAGTAAGTATTCACGGTTAGCTTCTTACAGAATACTTAGACCGGCAGTCAGGGCCGTCTTTACCAGAGGGTGCAAGGGCTGCGTGGCACCCGGGCGCAGGGTCTTAGGAGACGCAAGCCGGGGCTGGGGGAAGCGCCAGGGTAGCCCGTGAAATTCAAAATTACTATTTCATGAAATATCAATCAATAGGGTTATCTAAATGAATGGGTTTGTATATCAATACAACCCTCTAAGTCAATTGCAAGACAAAATATACAACCTGACACTGACATGCAAATTGAAAAATAACGTAAGAAATAACACTTAAAATTGAATTTCGTGGGCTACGTTAGTGCTTCTCCCAAAAATTGGACTCCAAAATCAAGTTTTTTTTTTGTTGCCAAAAAACAAACAGCCTCCGCCCCCCAGACTGTTTTTCGCACCCCGGTGCCCAATATGGTTAAGACGGCCGTGCCGGCAGTCTCGACTGCCACTAGCTTACGACTTCAAAATAAACCAATAATACTAACGGTTGTGATAAAAAAGCACTTCCTCTATCCTTAAACATCATCATTATATTTTTCTTTGCTCCTGTTTCATGTTTATTGTTATATGTATATATTTATTTAGATTAGTATAATATACTTTATGTATGTATTTATGTAAATGGTACACTACAGACTACCTGCAGTATTTGTCTGTCCTTCCCCTTTTTAATCCATCCAAAGGTTGTCATTAAAAGATCGCTTTTAGCGATAAGACCGCCCATTGTGTCACTCTTTGTACAGTTTCTATACCTTATGTCTGTAATTAATATGGTGTACCTACATAATAAAGAGTATTCTATTCTATTCTATTGTCAGGTGTTCTAGTCCACTCCGCGTAGTTAACCCAGTGACGTCGATGTGGGACATAATTTACGATCTTCTCTAAAATGTCAGAAGTCTTTGAACTTTGCGTTGCCTGTACAGCGCGCGTGTGTTATTTATTTATTAGCGAAACAAAATAAACATGCTGGTGTTACTTTGGAGGAGGATGACCTATAATCGGAGGCTTCAGGGGAGGCCTTTGCGGAAACGCAAGACAATCGGGATACCAGTGTCAAATAATGATTTATGTTTATTTATAAGTAGTTTAATTTAATTTACCTTCATTTCTGTTTTATAAGATTGTTGAATAAAACTTATTATTATAATATGAGACGACGGGAGAAGGTAACCTTTGGCGGAGAGGACATAGAAGCTAGTTATAAATTAAAACCATTTTATCCATACTAATATTATAATAAATTAGAAAGTAACTCTGTCTGTCTGTCTGCATGTTACCTTTTCCCGCCTAAACCACTGAACGGATTTCGATAAAATTTGTCAGAGACTTGGAGAGATAGATTCCATCCCGGGGAAGGACATAGGACAGTTTTTCGCGGCCGAAGCCGCGGCCATTTGGGGAGGAAGTTGAGGTTGAGGAAGTGTCATTGTCATCAAATTTGCGAAGAGGCAATGCCCTCTTGGTACCAAATTCTGGCCTTGGTGGTCGGGCAGCGCAGAGTACCTAGTAGGTATTATTGAAGACAACGCAACGCTAGTAGTTCAGCCGGTCAGTTCTCTAAGTCTCACCTTGAAAACTTACTCACTTCCCAGTGAGCTAGAAGTGAGCTGCCAATACTTAGTGTCAATCCCTAGCACAGTGTGGAATGACAGCTCATTTCACCTACGTTTTTGCGGTGAGTGTTTTACAGAATTGACCGGCTGATAGATGAGATTCAGTCCTCTTTGATGACTTGCTTGGTTGCTTCGCATTATCCGCAGCTTAATATACTCGAAGCCAAAAGCAAATGTTTACTGCTACGAGGACTGGAGCGTTCAGTTATTACGTAACGCATTTTTTGTAGATTTTAGACCCTCCCTCCCCCCCCCCATGTAACGCATCGTAACGTTTTTCTGTACCCCCCTCCCCCTCCCTAAATGTTACGTAACATCTAAGTGACCATTTTTACCTAAAAGTCACACATTACACATTACACATTACTATGTTGCGCAAAGTAGGTAGGTACCGTAAAGGCGCTAAAATACCTTTGTTATTGTTTTGATCGCGTTTGCAATAATAAAAAAGAGATTTTTAAGTTATATGTTATTTATTTAGCCTTAAATTAATGAAATAATAAGGTGCCTATTTAAAAAAACTATTTAATTGCGAACAATTAAATCACGTACAATGCATTCGAGGGATTCCCCATAAATGAAACATAAAGGAAAAGGGTTACCAACTTGGGACATTTTAATTTCCTAGTTTTTTATATAAATAAAAATAGTTAGGTACGTAACGCGTTGTTCCAATACCCCCTCCCGCCCCTGTAACGTTTTACAAGACCCCCCCGCCCCCCAAATTGCGTTACGTAATACTTGAACGTTCCCCTATATCACACAAATTCATATTAAAATAGCTACTCTCTCTGTAAACCAACAATTTACGTAAAATGATGTAATAACGTTCCCGTTGGGGCACTCTTCTATTTTTAAAAGGCACGTGATTTAAATAATCGTTTTCCGTTGTAGTACGGTTGCCCAATGCCCAGTCGTCTTGACACGAAAAAAAAAAATTTCCGGGTGCCAAATATAACTTCAATGTCGCTGCTCGATAACAGAACTGTCAAAAATATGTCAAAATTAGTACATTTTTATATTTAGTTCTATTTTTCGCCGCATCTCAAGTTATTCTGGGCAGTGTTTAGTTTTTGTGACCAAATTAGATTGGAATGCGTAAGGTGAAGATTCCATAAATGTGCTATGGTCAAGGACGTCTTTCCATAAATACTCCGTCCATGGGCTATTTTTGGGATGTGGCCGGGTCTTTGGTTCTTAATGAATCATCTTGGGGTGTTCCTCTTGCGGAGAGATTTTAATACTCATGTAACCTTTAATGAGCTTTTCACTGTTTAATAATTGAGCTATGCTTTTGATTTTTTATGGTTTTACCACCACGAGAACATCTTTCTGCAGGGTCCAACCTTTCAGTCCGTGCGGCAGATGTACTGACGCCAGCTGCACAAAAAAGCTACAACAAATCTATCAAATTTCTTTAATAGATTTTCAACTTTATCGCTAAAACATAAGGTTCAAAGTTGATTGGGAAAATTTGACAGTTTCGGGTAGCTTGACGTGTTGGCGTCCGTACAAGTATCTCCCGGGCCCTTGGCACATGGTGCTAGAAGAAAGAGTGGTGTTTTAGTCGGTAGGAGTCCGACATAACCTTCCGGTTTTCCCAGACGGATGGTATCCATGAGGACTTCCCCATGGAAAAATAAAAGGGTCCAACCTTCCGTGGCCCACTTGGAACTTTGGAAGTCTCTGAACCGCCTCAGAACCCAACTGGGAAAATGTAACTACAATCACTCAAAGTGGGGCTATCTCGACGGTACGGCAGCAGGGTGTGGATCAGGGTTGTTGCGAACATCAGCATCAGCGGAACTTCAGCATCAACATCCGCATTGATCGATGCTGATTATTATTAATGCTGAAGTTCGAGTCGTGACAAGACCGCAGACGGAGCGGGGCTTATAGTAAGTGTTGTTTTCGGTTGCGAGTTTTGACTAATCCAGAGGTCGAGCGCAGTTATTGCGATTGTAAACAAACGCTAATTATTACTAAACTAGGGACTTAGTTTGATTCTATTTTTTATTAAAAGTCACAAAATTATTGAGCCAACCTTTTATTTCAATACCAAGGAAAACTGCAACTTTTAGGTATAAATTCATAATGGTCACTGCAGTTTTTTTTTATACTTAATTAAAATCAGCATCCGCTGAAGTAAAATGGGTGTCACTGGTTCTGGCAGGGCCACCATCAGAGGTTTTAATTTTGATAACACAAAAAAATTTGTCGCTAATTAGTCGAAATTTGTCGCCAGATATCATAATTTGTCGGTCACTGATATAAGGAATTTCTCGTTGATTTTGTTCATAGTTACGATTTTTGACTTTTTATTATTCGTAGCATTAGGTATAAGATTTTTGATTGCATTCATCGGGCGGACAATTAAATTGCATCGTGTAAACGGGCTTTAAGATTCTAATCGTGATATAATTTATTCGAAATAATTATTTGGCGTGAAGTAAAGGGGTGTTCAACCATGAATCATGAAAGTTCCACGCGCCAGCATCACAGCAGCGTCAGCATCAAAGCAACATTTATTCCACAAACAGGCACACCGTCAGCGCTAAGAAGTGACCTACTGAGATCTTCGCTTCATCGGCTCAATACACACACAACACACATACAAATAAGTATCAATGTGTATTGAGCACTAAAATTGTATATAATTAAGTTAATTTTATCTATACTTATAATAAATCTGTAGAAGGGTCAATTCTGTACATTGAAAATATTGAACAAATAAATAGCGGGGGGTGTTGCTGGATCGATACCAAACCCAAATATGTGATTAAAAAAATTTTTGTCTGTCTGTCTGTCTGTCTGTATATGCAGGCATCACGTGAAAACTGTGCAGGACGCCCACTTACATAACGTCGTAGTGTATAAAGACAATGTAACTAATAGTGTATAAGTTCATCTTAGTATTTTAAGTTATCATTTGTATATAGTAGACACGATCGTGTTCCACTCTCGACAAGTCTAAACTTGTCGAAACCTGTCCCGAACCTGTACAAAAAGCAAACTGCTGTGATTGGTGGACCGAGAGTGGGGCACGAACGAAGGTAACTGTAATTGGCACTTCGAATTATAAGAAATGTACCCCCGCCACTACTTGCGCCCATGTAGAATTGTATAAAGAAAGGGCGCTTTTAGTGATTTGTATTCAGTTCAGATCAAGACCTCACAGTGACAAGAAGAAAATAAATAGTCTTCAAACAACAAGGAGTTTTTTAATAACCAAGCAGTCTCCTCCAACCCAGTGCAACAGTAGAGGTGGGAACACAAGAACTCTCATCCCACACATTGGTCCTTCGTGCCAGATTCGAGGAAAAACGCATACTAGGAAGACTCCAGCGAACTTCTTGAAGAATATTTAGAAGAATTTATATCGAAACAATGCCAGTTACGAGGTCTACGGGAAAAAGAGGTGGCCAGGCATCGACTGCAGCTACGGAACGAACAGAAACTGCTACGGAAACCACTACAGAAACTACTACAGAGACTACGACCGACACAAGCACTACGGAAGCTACGGGAACGACAACTACCACAGAGACGGCCACAGCAGGGACTTCAGAAGCACCGGCTACTAGCTCGTCTACAGTTAAACGTGTCGCGCCACAACAAGACGTCACAACTGGACATAAAGAGAGTGGTCGCCGCAGCAAACCTACGTCACAGAAGAGCGATAAAACTTCAAAAGCGCGCCGCATAGCCAAGGCCAAGGCGGAGCTAGCACAACGATTAGCAGAGTTAGCGGCCGCACGCCTCGCCGAAATTGAAGCTGAATCTACGGATGAAGATGTATCCTCCGTCGCCTCAGAAACCGGAAATGATCAACGAGTAACTACTTGGCTCCAATCAAGTCAGCTACTCGCCATTGCCAACAGACCTTATCAATCCGAGGCGAAGTCGTCGATCAAACCAGCAGTTCCTGTGACCACCGCCGCCATAGCCTGGGACATCCCGGCAACCTTACCGGCGGGAGTCAGCACCATGGACCCGCAACCTGAAAACCTGAACACCGAACCTGAATCCATGAACATCACGCTGCCAGTGAGCACCGCCGCCTCCTGGCAACCGAACCTTGCGACTGAACAGCCGCACCCGAACCCGCCGCCAGTAATCGCCGCCTGGCAACAGAACATCGCGCCTGCACAGCCGCACCCGAACCCGCCGCCAGTAATCGCCGCCTGGCAACAGAACACCGCGCCTGCGCAGCCGCACCCGAACCCGATGCCAGGGGTCACTGCCGCATCCTGGCAACAGAACACCGCGCCTGCGCAGTCGCATCCGAACCCGACGCCAGGGATCACTGCCGAATCCTGGCCACAGAACTCTACGAACGTGGCACCGAACACATCATGGCAACCGATCTACACCACGGCACCGCATCACAGCTACCCTCCGAGGCCTACCGCCTCGCCCTGGGCGCCGCCGCCTACAGCATCAGCCCACGTCGTGCAACAGCCTACAACACTAGCCGTCCAAGAAGCAAGGACGGACATGAAAGAACTTGCTGCTGCAATCACGCAAGCTGTGCACGCTGCACAGTACCAGCAGCCAATGAAATACACTGAACTACCCTGTTTCAACGGAGCGCATCAAGATTGGCTCACGTTCCGCGCCGCCTACTGTGAGTCAGCGCATCGATTAACAGCAGTGGAAAACATGTCAAGACTCAGAAGAAGCCTTCGAGGAACAGCAAAAGAAGCTGTACAAGGTCTATTAATCGTGAACGCAGACCCGAACGAAGTCATGAAGACACTAGAGCTACGCTTTGGACGACCAGACTCCATCGCAATGGCTGAGATAGAGCGACTACGAACCTTACCACGCCTCACAGAATCTCCGCGCGATGTTTGCACCTTCGCTACCAAAGTGGAAAACATTGTTGGGACTTTGCAAGCGCTCAACTGCGGGCATTATCTCTTCAATCCAGAAGTCACAAAGGCTATCGTTGAAAAGCTCACACCAACCTTGAAAAGACAGTGGTACCAGTTTTCAGCAGCACAACCCAGAACAGAACCTGATCTTCTGAAGTTTACCCGATTCATCAAGATCGAAGCAGAGATTTGCAGCCCATATGCACTGCCTGAGAACATCGCTGCGACAACTCAAACTACTCAGAACACGCAGCGACGGCAGCAGCGGGTACATGCCACACAAGAAGCAAGCAAACCAAAGTGTGGTTTATGTGAACATCAAGGACACAGCATCGTAGAATGCGACCAATTCAAGAAGGCAACTACTGATGCAAGATGGGACATCGCAAAGAAGCATCGCCTGTGTTTCCGTTGCCTCAAATTCCGAACAAAGCAACACAGCTGTAAACCAAAGAAATGCGAGATAGACGACTGTGTGCATTTACATCACAAAATGCTACATGCCTCTAGTGCAGCAACCAAGAAGAACGAAGAAACCAACTGCTCCAAAGAGGAACAAGAGAAGGTCCATTCAATGTGGACACCGAAGGTATCATTTCTTAAGATAATACCAGTGCACATTTCTGGACCGGCGGGAGCTATAGATACCTACGCACTCTTGGATGACGGCTCTACCGTAACTCTGATCGACGAGAGCCTAACCAAGCAAATCGGAGCAGAAGGATCCTATGAACCACTTCGAATAGCATCCTTTGACGGCGAGCCCACAGTCGACGTGTCATCCCAACGAGTGAACTTCTTCATCAAAGGACTTCACACATCTGAACGCAAGCTACGCGCAAGAACAATCAAGCAGCTAGAGTTGGCTGCACAAAAGATCCCTGGAGAAGCAGTCAAGGACTGTGAACATCTTCATGACATAGCCAGAGACCTAGTAACTGAAGATGCAAGACCTAAACTCCTGATTGGCCAGGATAACTGGGATCTACTCATCGCAACGGAGATCCGAACAGGAAAGAAGAACCAACCAGTGGCTTCACTAACACCACTAGGTTGGGTCCTACATGGCAGTCACACACGAGCACTTGGCCACAGAGTGAACTTCATCAGACATGCTAACACAGACAACGACCTACATGAACTGGTGAAGGAATACATCACAATGGACAACATGCAAGTCAATCCAAAGAAACCCATCAATGATCCTGAAGAGAAGGCACTTCGCATCCTTCAGCAATACACAAATAGAACTCCAGAAGGAAGATATCAAACTGCTTTATTGTGGCGAGATGAAAACGTCATAATGCCAGACAACTATGACAACGCTCTGAACAGACTCATAAGCGTAGAGAAAAAAATAGACAAAGAGCCCGAACTAAAGAAGAGGTACGTTGAACAAATGGAAGCACTAGTATCAAAAGGATACGCCGAACCAGCTCCAGCCACGACATCGAAGCATCGAACATGGTATCTGCCTCACTTTGCGGTTTTCAATCCCATGAAACCGGACAAATTAAGAATTGTCTGCGACGCTGCAGCCAAGACTAGAGGAGTCTCTTTGAACGACCAATTACTCACTGGCCCAGATCTGTTACAATCGCTACCAGGAGTGATAATGCGTTAATGTTTCCGTCAGCACTCAATCGCCGTGACCGCTGACATCACCGAAATGTTTCTGCAAATAGAACTACGACCCGAAGACCGGGACGCTCTTCGTTACTTGTGGCGAGGAGACCGAAGAGATAACCAACCACCGGAACAATACCGCATGAAGTCACTGATCTTCGGAGCCTCTTGCTCACCAACTACGGCAATATACGTAAAAAACACGAACGCCGAGAGATTCCAGCATGAACATCCAGAAGCAGTCAAAGCTATCAAAAGAAACCATTACATGGACGACTATTTGAACAGTTTTGACACGTTGGAAGAAGCCGTGAAAGTGTCACAAGCCGTGCGCGACATTCACAGGGAAGCGCATTTTGAACTCAAGAAATGGTCATCTAACTCTACCGCCCTTCTTGAAGCGCTAGGGGAAGATGCCAAAACCGAAGATTCGATCAAACTGGAAGACAGCATCAAGACAGAACGAGTTCTCGGCCTAATATGGAAGCCGACAAAAGACTCGCTTTCCTTCAATTTAAATCTGGCGCGCATACCTCAGAACATCCTACAGAACGACACGCCTACTAAGAGAGAAGCCCTCAGAATAGTAATGTCCCTGTTTGACCCATTGGGACTTGTGTCGCCGGTCACCATCAGAGCCAAACAAATACTACAAGAAGTTTGGCGTCGTGGAACATCATGGGATGAAGCCCTGGACAGTGACCTAGCCGCAAGCTGGAGGAAATGGCTCACCCACCTCAGGAAGTTGGAACACATGTCCATTCCACGAACTTACCCAGGCTTCAGTGCTACAGAATCGCTACAGCTGCACGTGTTCACGGACGCGAGCGAATCTGCATACGCAGCAGCAATATATTGGCGAACAGTCACAAGGGATGGCAGAGTCAACGTCTGCTTAATCACAGCCAAAGCCAAGGTCGCCCCACTGAAGCTAATGTCGATTCCACGTTTGGAGCTACAAGCGGCAGTACTTGGCGCACGCATGGCGTCAGCCGTTAAAGAAGAACACGAACGGACACCAGAGTCAACCACATTCTGGACTGACAGCAGAACTACACTATCATGGATCAGAACCGGATCCAGATCCTACAAACCGTATGTCGCTCATCGCATCGCAGCAATCGAGGAACATAGCTCCACCAACGAATGGCGTTGGTTACCGACCAAACTCAACCCAGCAGATGACGCTACAAGAGATGTACCAGAGAACTACAGTCAAGATCATCGATGGTTCAACGGTGCAGATTTCCTTCTCGGTCCCCCGGACACATGGCCAGCCGATGAGAAGAACCCTGTCATAATCACAGGGGAAGAGAGAACCTGTAGCTTTACCGTCAAAAGCAATAACGTACAAATCGGCGAAGCAATACCAGACGTCAATAGATTCTCACGCTGGGAGAGATACTTGCGAGCCACCGCACGAATCCTGCAGTTCTTACGCCTCTGTCATCAATCAAGGCACAACATCAATTACAAAAGAACTAAAAGGAATAGCAGCGCAGACCCTGATTGGAGAAAGAACAAACGAACATTACCAATCAAAACGAGAGAGAGGCAAGAAACCACGAACAATTACCTTCCTCTCACCGCTGAGTTTCTACGTAAGGCCGAGAGTCTGATCCTACGAGCTTCACAGGAACAATCTTTTCAGGAAGAAATAGAAGCTCTGAAGAACAAGAAAACCTTACCACGAAACAGTCGCCTGCACGCACTAAGCATACAATTCTCAGAGGGAGAAATTCGCCTGAAGAGCAGAATAACCGCCATGACAGACATCGCAGAGAACCTGAAGAATCCGATGGTTCTTGACGGAGACCACCTGGCGACGCGATTGTGGATCGAATATATCCACCGCCAATTACATCACGCGAACACCGAGACGACAGTCAACGAATGCCGTCAACAACATTGGGTGCTCCGTCTACGACCGACAGTCAAGAACATAATCAGTAGATGCTTGCGATGCCGTATTAGGGCAGCCGCTCCAGCACAACCAATGACAGGGAACCTCCCTTCCTGTCGACTAGCACACCATCAGAGACCATTTACTTTCGTCGGGCTGGACTACTTCGGGCCATTGACCATCACAACAGGACGGAGTCATCAAAAGAGATATGTTGCCTTGTTCACCTGTCTCACGACGCGAGCAATTCACCTGGAACTTGTGGCATCACTCAACACAGACTCGGCGATCATGGCGCTGCGCCGTATGATAGCACGCCGAGGTTGCCCAGCGCAGCTGTGGTCCGACAACGGAACCAATTTTCACGGCGCCGAGAAGGAACTACGGGCCGCCATCTTCGCAGCTACAGCAGAAGAAGCCTCAAAAAAGATGATCGACTGGCGATTCATACCACCTGGTGCCCCATTCATGGGAGGCGCCTGGGAACGCATGGTGAGATCCGTGAAGACAGCACTCGCCGCCACTGTAAACGAGCGATTCCCGAGCGAGGAAGTGCTTCACACGCTGCTCACCGAAGCCGAACACACCGTGAACAGCCGGCCACTTACCCATGTGTCCGTGAACCACGAAGATCCTGAAGCTCTAACACCAAATCACTTCATTTTGGGTGGTCCCGGCCGCATCGCGGCACCAGGAGAATTCTGCGACAGTGACCTGCGTCTGCGAGCCAGTTGGCGTGCGGCTCAGAGACTCGCCGATATATTCTGGGCCAGATGGCTTAAAGAATACCTTCCAGAACTACGGAACCGCAGAGAACCGCACACCAAAGGCGAGATCCCCAAGGTCGGCGATCTAGTACTCATTGTGGACGGCAACCTTCCACGAAACATGTGGATCAGAGGACGCATCTGTGCCACATTCCCCGGCCCAGACGGAGTTGTGCGTACGGTGGACGTTACAACGAAAGGAGGCACCCTACGACGTCCGGTGAAGAAGATAATAGTACTACCAATCGAGAGCGGCGATCCTGCACCATCTTCGACTGCGACGCCAGCAGCAGATGACGACGCACGGCGGGAGGAATGTGCAGGACGCCCACTTACATAACGTCGTAGTGTATAAAGACAATGTAACTAATAGTGTATAAGTTCATCTTAGTATTTTAAGTTATCATTTGTATATAGTAGACACGATCGTGTTCCACTCTCGACAAGTCTAAACTTGTCGAAACCTGTCCCGAACCTGTACAAAAAGCAAACTGCTGTGATTGGTGGACCGAGAGTGGGGCACGAACGAAGGTAACTGTAATTGGCACTTCGAATTATAAGAAATGTACCCCCGCCACTACTTGCGCCCATGTAGAATTGTATAAAGAAAGGGCGCTTTTAGTGATTTGTATTCAGTTCAGATCAAGACCTCACAGTGACAAGAAGAAAATAAATAGTCTTCAAACAACAAGGAGTTTTTTAATAACCAAGCAGTCTCCTCCAACCCAGTGCAACAGTAGAGGTGGGAACACAAGAACTCTCATCCCACACAAAAACTAACGGTTCGATTTCGATGAAACTTGGTATAATTATACCTTATTATCCTGGGCATAAAATAGGATACTTTTTATCCTGGAAAAATACGTAGAAAAAAAAATCAGTTTTATTCATAGACGTTGTTCTGTAGAACCGCGAACACACGTTGCATTACCCGCAGTGGATAATTTTCCATTTCAATTTAAGAGAATACAGTTTCCTGTAGCTTTGTGTTACACCATGACAATAAATAAGGCTCAAGGTCAGACCCTAGGAGTTGCTGGCGTAGATCTTACCGCGAGTTGTTTTTCACACGGGCAACTTTACGTAGCTCTTTCCCGTGTGAGCAGTCCAAGAAATCTTCATGTTCATATTCCGGACGAGCTCACTAACAATGTTGTGTATGCTGAAGCTCTCAATTAACTTTCTGTCGCATTGTCACGATCACTTTTTTATTATTGCAAACTTTTCGTCACTGTCAGTAATTTACTGCTACATGCTACTTATCAAGGTCGGAATTACTATGAAAAAAATACTTACTACAGAACGCGAGCTCAACAGCAGTAGCTCAATAGAGGGATCTCCTTAATTATTATAGGCTTAGCCGTATTTGGGTCCAATAGATATTAATTATAAGATGTCATTGTCAGAGTTACTCAAAATGGAGAAATAAACCATCCACGCGAAGACCGACATCCGCGCGGACGGAGTCGCGGGCGGAAGCTAGTTATTGTAATAAATTAGTCATCAAGCTGGAGTCGAGTTTGATTCACCTACCATAACTCCTCTCACTGTGGCCAAGACACCTTTAGCCATCATCGGTCCTATGAGTCTGTGGGATCGGCAGTGAGAAAACCATTTCCTGTGTACATTGCACGACGTACACAAACCCCTATTCCTACCCAAATTCCGTCTGTTTCCGTAGGTCTCCTGGAAACAGACTTCCCTCACGTAAAACCAGCGTAACTCACGTTTGGTGTGGTTTGTATGATAGGGTAGGGCGTTAGGGTAACTAGGGTGCTAGGCAGTTGCTGTAGGGCTAGGTTTATATTCAGTAGGGTTTTTGGTAATCATAGGCTCCACTCTGTCAAACTTAACCACACTGTACGCAATTGGGATAACGGCCGTACTAAGCTGTGAAGCCCAGTGTGTACAGGGGTAAGTAAGAAAAATTGGGTAAACAACACAAATAAATAAACTGAAATAAATTTATTTATCTACAATAAAATTAAAAGGATTTTATACACATATTTTACAGAATTATTCATTGGAATGATAGACCATTGACCATAGACAAGCGTTCAACTTTTATTTCTCAAAATGAGTTGAAAATACTGGCAATAACTGATGGATTCTATTGACCAATGCTTTTTTGCTTCACTTATTTTATTCATGATTGAATTGATAAAGGTTTACATAAATAGTTTAAAGTTTAGTTAAATAGCATGCTTTGGATTATATCTCGACACAAACTTTTAACACTTAATCTAAGGGATGAGGGATGCTCTCTGCGGTCTACGCGACAATTTTGTTGCCCTGTAACAAAAAGAAAAAAAAAGTGTTAATATTGAAAATTTAAATGTCTCGTTGGCAGCCATTGGTCTAATGGACGCCTTTAGGCTGCCATCAGACGGACTGCATCGCAGCAAACGCACGCAATCGATATATTCAACTGCATGCAGTTATCTGCAGTCGGATCTGACTTTGCGCAGTTGACGCCACGCATATAGCCCATGAGCTCAGTGTAAGATTTAACGTTGGCCTGGAAGCACAGACGTTACACACACTAACTGTATGCGGTTATATTATATACAACGCGGTCACATTAACTTGACGCATCTCTGGAACGCGAGGCCCGCATTCCTTAGCTCGCCCAGCAAGTGTTAGGAATTTGTCTTTGTTACCAATACGCGCGTCGATAATTTGGCTAGTTTTCTGTTGTTGTTTTAATTATATTTTTTATTCGCAACCGCGTTGTATAGTACAGAATTAATCTCTATAAAAATTAAGTAGGTTCTGCGTACTAGCAGGAGTATAACAATAGAAACAGTTGCAGAAAAGAGGTTTTTTTATTATTATTCCTAATTGCATAGCATACTATCATTCAGAATCTAAATCATTTTAGCATAATCTAAATCATTTTGAAGGATTGCAAATCTATTGCTTCGTATGTCTTTTTAAGTATGGAAACATAATTATATTAAAATAATAATATGTACAAGTATATAAAAAGGAGGGGAAATAATCAAAGGGCATCAAAACATTCATCCGCATCGCTGTCAACAGGAAACGTGCCCAAAAGACTGGCAGCATTGCCACGTTGTATGGGAATGCTGATTCTTTGGCCAAAAAATAGGCCAGCCCTCTGGTCACGTGAAGAGTCGACCAAACGATTGGCGATGTCTCGAAATACTACACTCGGGCCCCAAGGCGAAAAAAACTCTGCTCAACAATGTAAATAACTCAATGAATGTTTCTACAGCTACTGATAGTTTGTTACGCAATTATCCAGCAGAATATCAAATCACAATTTGCCGTAGTACCAAATTTCATTCAAATCTATTCCAACATTACTACATTATTAAATCATCATCATCATCATCTGCCTAGCCTTTTCCCAACTAAGTTGGGGTCGGCTTCCAGTCTAACCGGATGCAGCTGAATACCAGTATTTTACATGGAGCGACTGCCTATCTGACCTCCACAACCCAGTTACTGGGTAATACGATACCCCTTGGTAAGACTGGTTGTCAGACTTTCGGGCTTCTGACTACCCGTAACGACTATCAAAGATCCACGAATGACAGCCGGGACCAACGGCTTAACGTGCTTTCCGAGGCACGGAGGGGTCACGATATGGAAAGATGGTCACCCATCCACAGACCAACCGCGGCAAGCGTAGCTTAACCTGATCGATCGACCTGTGCGGCTGTTATTATTTAGCCACGGGCCCCTCAATATTACTACATTATTAAATAACGAACAAATATTCTGCCCAGCCTTTCCCCAACTATGTTGGGGTCGGCTTCCAGTCTAACCGGATGCAGCTGGATACTGGGTATCTTACAAGGAGCGACTGCCTATCTGACCTCCACAACCCAGTTACTGGGTCGCGATACTCCATGGTCTTACTAAGGCGTGGTTGAGAAGCTATTGGGTTCCTCTCCCCGTGACGACCGTCTAAGATCTACGAATGACAGCCGGGACAATTGGCTCTACGTGCTTTCCGAGGCACGGAGGGGTCTCGATATGTAATGGATGGTCACCCATCCGCGAACCGACCGCGGCAAGCGTAGCTTAACCTTAGATCGACCAGTGCGCCCGTTATCAAACATTTAACTAAAATTGTCACTTCCAAATGCGTCATATTAACAGTAAGATGTTAAATATATCCGCAAATATACCACACACGAAACAATTTACAATGCCCAAAAAATCCTGATCTTCATGGGTGGCGCTAGTGTCAAATAAAACACGTGGCCGAAACGTCAGATTCAGTACATTTTAGAATTTAGTTCCACATTTCGCCGCAGCCAAGATAAAATGGGTGGTCCACCACGTGACGATATTTTAATGTAAATATGTGTCAGGCATGAACGTGATATTTGACCTTGGCCTTAGCGATAGGGAGCGATAGCAAGAAATAGGTCTCGTTTTGCTTATATGGAGCAGTGTAAGATGCGTAAAACGGCAATTTCTTTGTTATTTACGTAATACATAATATTAAGGGGTAAACAAAATTTGCTTTATTTTTGAACTTTTTGGCGTCTGTCATATTAGATTCGGCAGTATTTGTAGAACAACAAAGCCGATTCGATGCAGTTACTACACATATATTCTGATTCTATTCAGCTAGTGACGATCGGCGAACTCTGTTTGGCATTTAGGTAGGGTTAGTTAAAATCGGAACTAACGGCGCGCCATCTTGTTTGGTCAGTACAATTTCTGTGTCAATTTCTCAAATGTTTACCAACAACGCCCCCTTCAATGGCATTCAGGCGTTAAAAGATCCTTGTAACACTAATTGCGGGCACGAATATTATTAGTAATGGCGTCTATAGTCGCTGCCAAAATAGTCAAATGGCAGTACTTCCCGAACGCGCTCCTTCACAAAGAGCGAAACGACGACTACGACTTCAGAAATCGTCATTCTCTTGCGCATATCCCAATCGGTGTTGGAGCAACATGTATTTTCCTTCCATACTTCTCTATTAGTCGCCATCTCGGTAGTCACCCCCTTTCTAACTATATCATCATTCACCCAGTCCATCCATCGTTTCCTTGGTCTTCACCTACTCTTATAGCCAACCACATCCATACTCAAAACTTTCCTCACTCCTTCGTACCACATGCCATTACGCCTTGACGACTTGGTAGATATAAAGTACAATAATTACTTAAAGAGAAATGAAGCCACGAGTAATGACTAATTAGTAGGTCATTGAGATAAGTTAATGCAATATATTGCGATGCGTAGTGACACATTGAACACGCCCATCATAATGATATCTACTGCAGACAGAGCCGGATCTACAGATGTAACGCATTCTGGGTGCAAAGACTACACGTCTGCCCTCTTGCTCCTCGGTACATCCACAAAAGTACTCGTGAGAGTGGTTTCATACACTAGATGAGACTGATAAGTTTACTTTTACTCTCAGTTATTAAGCTGACAGAGAGAGCATAGCCGGGGCAGTAGTAGCGGCACCGACGACCAGAGCCGGAATAGCCCATAAGCAAATTAAGCAATTGCTTAGGGCATCACGTCTCTGGGGGCACCATAAGGCAGAAACAGTATTTGCTAGCGCATGAATGGCAAGGCTTATCAGCAAGATATTACAAGAGCCAAAAATCACTCTAGAGATGTGCGCCAATCTTTACAAATCGATCGTCGATGTTTTGGAAAAATACGAGACGACTAGTGGATAGCTACAGGCGTGGATTGCTTAGGGCATCAAGTAGTCTCTATCCGGCACTGCCGACGACGTACGAGTTGTAGATCGTTTCGACCAATAGGCGAAAACGTCGTGAGAAAACCCCTACATGGATCTACTCCCTACGCACGAAATCCGTAGTTTCAGCCGGGGTTTACCTACTTCGCATCAAAACCATCTCATCTCATCTGCCTAGCCTTTTCCCAACTATGTTGGGGTCGGCTTCCAGTCTAACCGGATGCAGCTGAAATACCAATATTTTACATGGAGCGACTGCCTATCAGACCTCCACAACCCAGTTACTGGGTAATACGATACCCCTAATAATTATTGACAACACCATTGGACATTTATCCTTACTCGCGATGTCTGTTCCCTTCGTTCAGTGACGTCCATGAAACTGCAGTGTGCCCACGTGGTGGATTTCGGCCAAGTCCTTCTCATAGAGAGGAGGTCTGTGTCCTGTGTCCCAGGAATAGGAACATTTTAGGCTTGAAATGTTTTTTAAAAGCTTACACGCGGGCAGAGCCAGTCCCGTAACAACTGTACATTCTCTGTATCTCTGTGAAGACCACAGGAATCCGCAGAATGCGAGGAGCACAGAGCCAGTCAAAGCGGCGAAGCTTGGAGGAGTCTTATGTCCAGCAGTGGACGTCTATCGGCTGAATGAAGATAATACCTAGTTTCCGGCACAATAAAACCCTTGATATTTTTTGAGAAATTGGCAAACTGTTGAAGAGTTTAGTCCGTCAACAAGATTGGAAATGATTGTAACAATAATATATTATTATTTTGATTTATTTATAATGTTTTCTATAGATTTACTTACTTTATTTTCTATTTTTTTTTAATTTATGGAAACAATTTTAAAAGCTAACAATATTAAAATAATAATAATATGTACAAGTATATAAAAAGGAGGGGAAATAATCAAAGGGCATCAAAAAATTCATCCGCATCGCTGTCAACAGGAAACGTGCCCAAAAGACTGGCAGCATTGCCACGTTGTATGGCAATGCTGATTCTTTGACCAAAAAATAGGCCAGCTCTCTGGTCACGTGAAGAGTCGACCAACCGCTCGGCGATGTTTCGAAATACTAAGTGGGCACTCACGTGTTTTCCATTAACTTAGGGCTGATTTTTCAATCACCTGATAACTTTATTCGAGGAATAATTTTGAAATTTTGACAGTTATTTCATACAGAAACTGTCAAACGTCAATTTTATTCCTCGAATAAAAGTTATCTTACGATGGAAAAATCAGCCCTTAGTGTGGCAATGGGTGTTGTTTATCTGAAATAAACGATTTTTTCTTATTATCTTCCTCCGTTCATTTAGTATAGAAGTAATTAAGCGTTCCGATACGCATAATGATCGAGAAAATAAGTGTTATCGATATTAATAGGTTATTACGATAAACGATAATGTGTGTACTCAGTTTATCTAATAAATATGACGCAATACACTCTACTTTTAATTGAGTAATACAGGTAAATGATTAGGGATTATTCGCCCATTCAAGCTCTCAACATGCTCAAATAGCCACCACGTGAGGTCCTCCACAATCTATCCCGTTGGTTCTCAACGTGGGAGATAACGCCCCCTCGCGGACTTTTAGAGACTTTCGGGGGGCAGTAGAAGACCCAGAGAAAATTATATATCGTGTCTTATGACTATACAACGTTATTTTTAGTATATATGCGAAACCTGAATATAGATTGTTCAGAATAAGTAACTGAATCGATTCCAATAACTTTTAACCCATGTTATATTTTGTCGCAAAAATATTTAAAAAGGTCAAAAGTTGGACACCGAGCGACACTAAGTAGGTTATCCAATCTCCGCGCCGAACGTTTAGGTACCTAGGTACTATTATCAAAGAGCGCAAGACGTTTTTGTACGGACAAACAGGTAACTTAACAAGCTTATAACTTTGTGATTTTTCATGATGCGGTTTTTAAATTTTGTACATAGATTCTTTACATAAAAATACTAGACACGTGTTTCGGATTTCGCATCATTATCTGCCTAGCCTTTTCCCAACTATGTTGGTGTCGGCTTCCAGTCTAACCGGATGCAGCTGAATACCAGTATTTTACACGGAGCGACTGCCTATCTGACCACCACAACCCAGTTACTTAGTAATACGATACTTCTTGGTAAGACTGGTTATCAGACTTTCGGGCTTCTGACTACCCGTAACGTTTGTCAAAGATCCACGAATGACAGCCGGGACCAACGGCTTAGCGTGCTTTCCGAGGCACGGAGGGGTCTCGGTATGTAGAGATGGTCACTCATCTACAGACCAACCGCGGCAAGTGCAGCTTAACCTGATCGCTCGACCTGTGCGGCTGTTGTTATTTAGCCACGGGCCCCTACTATTAGATCTTTATATTGAAATAAATAAAATACATTTTCTCTAACTGCTATAAAACATGGAAGTAAACCAACTTACCAACGAAAGACCTCGAGAGAAATAAGTAACAACAATGTGTTTGCGTCAATGCGCCCGCGGCGGCCAAACACGTGGGGCGATGCGCGCGCAGTTATAAGTTTCCGTTGCCAGGTAGGATCATAGGATGCAAAGAAAAGCAACTGATTCTTACAAGATTCAGTTCAGAGGATTTTTTGAAAAACTGCACTAAATTCACACTAAAATTATGAAGGCGAAAGTTTGTGTGTCTGTCTGTCTGTTACCTCACCTCTTCACGCTTAAACCGCTGAACCGATTTAGATAAAATTTGGATAGATATATATTTGGTTTGAGTCCCGGAAAAGGACATAGGATAGTTTTTAACACGCTTTTATTAGGTCGACCTGTATGTAACTAACTATGTAATGGAAACTAAGGTAACTAATTTAACCATCTTCCAAGGGTCGTAGCGTAATGAAAATTGGCAGCTGTATGTAGTTCTGATGACAATACAATAATATGGTACTGTCGAACTGTTCTGATGATGGAGCCGGAAGATATATGAATTGGAAATTCATGATGGAAAATCGTATCATAGCTGTTTTGGATTTCTTAGAAAAGTCTTGTAAGCGTGTTTTTCTAGTGTTTTTGAAACTAATAATGTATTATCCCGATATTCCCACAGGATCAAATCTTACGCGGGTGAAACCGGGGGGCGCTGCTAGTGCAAAAATACTTTTTTCAAATCCGACTGGTCGTTCTAGAGATTAGCACGTCACAAACAGACATACTCTTCAGCTGTATTCATATTCAAACTCAAACTCAAAGCATTTATTTCAATAAAACCTTGTACAGGCACTTTTGAATTGTCAAAATTAAATAGTCTGTCAGTTAGTCCGAAAGTTGAAGCTAGTTGCCCATTCCAAAACGTAGATCTCTATGGAGAAGAACGGGCAAGAAACTCCATTGACACTCTTTTAAATCAAGATATTACAAAATCCTGGGTACATTATTCTTGTTAAGTTAAGAGATGACCAGTCTCAACCGACGGCGCCCGTCCACGAACATGACGCGTGGATCAGCACCATCTAGCTCAACCAGTTTGTAGGGAACCGAATGTATTAGTAACAGATTCGATTTCAATATCAATCAATTACTTGACTACAATGTCATAAGCAGTACATAACACGTGTTGGCACAGATCACTCTCATCCGGAAGATGCAGGTGACGCATTACACATGCACACAATATTTTATTGATAAGATTATTGGCAACACGACAACACGACTTCAAAATGTAAGTCTTTAGAGACAATAACAGGGTACATAGCGCCATCTATTGGTAAACAGCTTACTTACATTTAAATTCACGTTTATACACGGTTATTTGGTAAAACATTAACAACCTCTGTACTCATCATTATGAACAATTTTTACTATGGGACCAAACCTGAAATCGCGAAAAAAAATCAGCTGTTAAGCTCTTAAGAGGTTGTTAATGTTTTACCAATAACCCTGTATAGTTCGCAGAACACGGAATCAGGGACTAACGTTACTCAAAATAAAGTTACGCGTAGTTCCGAACGATAATTTGTATCGTTCCACCAGGATCGTAACAAAATTAATTCCTTGGCTTTAACGATAATGACAAACGGAATGAAATCTTAAATTACTGTTCACTAACAATATTTTCAATATATCGTTATTACCGTGTCCGACCGAATGTTCGGTTTCGGTTTCGTTTTCGGTTGAGTTTCGGCAAAAACACGAGTTTCGGTTTAGTTTCGTTTTCGGCGGCAAACTTGCCGAAACTACGACCGGAACCGAATGTACATTCGGGAGTTTTCGCGCTGTGATCGGTCATGTTCGGCGCGTTAAATTAATGAATGAATCCCATCAGAGAAAATGTCGTGATTCGCTTGTTTGTTTGCTGTTCGTTTTGTTTTGTTGTGGTGGCGAGTTTTTGAGTGATTTAATTTGAATTTGGTAAGTTTTATCTCGTTTTATGTCGTTATAACATAAGAGCGGGTAGTAAACATCAAAAAAATATTCAATTTGACTGATAATAGTATAATCAAGTTAAATCTAACCTATAAATTTTTTTTTGTTCGCTTTAAGCTTATCTATGTGATTTAAAGAGAAAACAATAAAGACTGATTATACTAACGTTTTCTTTATTTTTCCCTCAAAATATGATCCTTGTAAGGAAGTTTCGGTTTCGGTTTCGGCCGAAACAGAGACCGTTGCCGAAATTTGTTTTCGGTTTCGGTCGCAAAACTAGTTTCGGTCGGACACTAGTTATTAGTATAACGATATAATAACGTTATTCATTCCGATACTCAACTTTGCCAGCTTCATGACATATAAGATGACGAAAAAGTATGAAGTATAACGTTACAAATGAATCTGTAACGTTTCTCCTGTAACGTTATTACAAGCGGATAAGCTTAATGTTACTGATACCTATAACGTTACTTATAATATTGTTCTACGAAAATGATATTCTATAACGTTTTCTTTTGTAACGTTATTGATATTTTTAGGTTTTAGTATCGTTACTAATTCTGGTACGTTATACGATAACATTATTGGTAACGGAACGCAATTCATAACGTTTTCAAGTCCCTGCACGGAATCACAGCGTCTGAGGCTGCTTTCAAATTAGGACTTTAGCAGCGCGATAGTAGCGCGGCAGAAGCAGAAGACATGGGCGAAAAAGAGCTCACTGAAAAGATAAAGAGCGATTAACTCTTTTACTCTAAAGAGCTCTAATACTCTTCTAGGTCAGTAGCTCTTCTATAGCTCAGTGACTGAGACGCCGACTGTTAGCTCATTTGACTCGTGTCACGTGAATTACTACGGATTTTTTTATAATCATAACATAATAGATTTTTGTAAATTTGTAATTTTGGAAGCCACCAATGCGGTTCCTTTTATAATGTGCCAAAGTATTTTCTACTATAAGTCAATGACCATAAAGATAGATTTACAGTGGTTTATTGTACAATTTGAAGTATTTCGAAGCAAGCCGAAAGAGCCGTTCGGCCGATGACTTCGGTTAGTCATCGGTGTCTCGCTGAAGTACTGAGCTAGTGAGTCTGAGTGAGGTAACTGAGCTAGTGAGCTGTTTAGCGAGCCAGTGAGTGAGCGAGAGCAACGTCAATAGAAAAGAGCTAGTTCTTTTCTATCATTCGCTCACGAGCTACCCATGTCTAAAGCAGATGCCTTCACATTATAAGAACAGCCGCGCGATGGCAGCGCGGCTGTCGCGCCGCAGTTTAGTTCAGTGTGGCGCACTTCATTAAAAAAATGAATTCCGACGGGAAAACAGTGTTGCTCCTGCTTTTGATAGTAAGTAGGTACTCCAGCTCCGGTGTGGAACCTAAAGTAGAAACACGCTTGAACGATACAACTTCATACAGAAAGCAAAGCTCATAGAAATCTCTATTGAATAGAGATTTCTATGAGCTTTAAAGTTTTCGGCGAAACGTGCTGTCTAGGAATAGAGTCTATTCCTAGACAGCACGTTTCGCCGAAAACTTTGTTGATAGAAAACGTTGTTCGTAGATATCTCGGTCCATAGGAAGCACTGTTAACAGAGATCTCTGTTCATAGATAGCACTTCTTGCCGTAAACATTGTTCATAGAAACCACGGTTTCCAGATACCTTGGTTTACAGAATGCGCAACGTAGGATGCAAGAGGTTAGGTTAGGTTTGGTTAGGTTACTTTAAACCCTTTACACAGAAATAGGAGCCCCGCGCAGCGGGGCTCCGTCTACATAGGATGCAAGAGCGAGCGAATGGGAATACAACTTACTTAAAAATAATTATCTAATTGGTTTCTGTGAACCAAGATATCTGGAAACAATGGTTTCTATGAAAAAAGTTTACGGCAAGAAGTGCTCTCTATGCTTCTCATCATTGCTTCTGTTTATAATATGAAATTCTGACTGGGAGACGGGTGCGCTGCTAAGGGGACATCCAATAATTACGTGAGGAGTTTGGGGGTCAAGCCGATTCTCACCCAATCTCACGTGGGGGAGAGGAGGGTCCTGACAAGTATCACGTAATTTTTTTCCGCTAGAAACAGTGTAAAATTGCGAGAAAACTGGGTTGAAACACGTTTGACAGAAAATTTGACAGTTTCGGGTAACTTGATGTGCAAAATTTAAACAGCTCTACCTTCTTTATAACCACTTACAAAATGCTAGGACAAAATATCATCATTCTCCTGCCCTATCCTAATTTATTCAGGGTCTGCGCAACATGTCTTTTTAGGGTTCCGTACGCAAAGGGTAAAAACGGGACCCTATTACTAACACTCCACTGTCCGTCTGTCTGTCTGTCTGTCACCAGGCTGTATCTCATGAACCGTGTTAGCTAGACAGTGGAAATTTTCACAGATGATGTATTTCTGTTGCCGCTATAACAACAAATAATAAAAATATAAAAACTTTTTACAAAAAAAAAAACAACCGATTTTTTTTTGTAAAAAGTTTTTATTTTTCACTTTTTAGTGGGTCCGTTTGTAATTTATCTAAGTTACAATAGCCTAATGTCAACTGCTCGTCACTTGTTACAAAATATTGCTTTTCCACTCACCACTCACCATACGCATTGTGACTAGCATAAATTGCTTAGCAACCATATTAAAGTAATCGAATCGCAACCCGTGAAATATTTGTCATTGAGTAGTTCCAATGGCCATCTGTGGTCTTCTTCATCAGCTACACTTTACCAAATGTTGATTTCCGAGAGCAAATTGGTTAAGTATTGGTTACTTTAAAAAAAGAATTTTCCAAATAGGTTCGTAAATGACGAAGCCATGCGCCATGAGGATTTTGCTATTGTCTTGGTGAGATTAAGCACGCGTTTCTTAACCTCATACTTTATTTTGATAACAAAATCTGTTTGAAATTTGTTTATAGTGTTGTGATTGTTCTGTGTGGTCTGGTTTGGGTATAAGGTAGGTATTTTAAGCTTTTTGGCACTCATTTCCTAAGGAAATGAGTGCCGAGGAACCCCCTGATGGGGGTGGAGGGATTCCTCCAGATATTATGGAGGTTGTGGAGTGTTCCCAAAACACTGTTCGCGTGAGACCAGATGTTCGAAAGCGCCCCGGAGGTCCTGATCTTTCTGCTAGTGACGCGAAAAGAAATAAACCGCCGTCTGACTCTATTCAGTCGGTATTCATTAAGCCAGGTTTTGAGAATGACTCTAAAATGCTATATAGTGAGAGTGACAGAGCCCCCTTCACGGTTTTTGTCTCAAGGGTGGAAACGGACCCTAAGCAAGGCCTAACTTTGAACGCTCTTAAGTTTGCCCAATTTATTTTTAATAAAGGTTTTAAAGGTGTTGTCCAAGGCAGTGTCAGGTCTTTGGGCCGTAACAGGATGTCTGTTGACTTTATTTCTTTAAGTGATGCCAACAACTTTGTCAGCAATCCAACCTTAACCGAATTTAATTACACAGCATCTATCCCTCGCTTTCATGTGAGTCGCATGGGAGTTGTTAGGGATATTCCTACGGACTGGACTCTAGAGGAACTAGTCCTCGGGATAGAAACCCCTCGCAATTGTGGAGAAGTAGTTAGGGCTAGAAGGCTCAATTTTAAAAACAAAAAGGAGGACTCTGTTACTTGGTCCCCATCTTCGACTGTGGTTCTCACTTTCTCTGGCCAAATCCTCCCAGAGAAAGTGTTTTGTTACAATGTTTCTCTCCCTGTCTCTACCTATCAACTCCCCACTATCCAATGCCGCAACTGCTTACGATTTGGCCATATAAGCACTCAGTGCAGATCTAATCCACGTTGTTACCGTTGCGCTCAACCACATCCTGGAGATAGCTGTAATGTTCCCGACTCACAGGTCTCATGTCTTTTGTGTGATGGTGGAAGCCATAAGGCCACTGATACCAAATGCCCTGAACACTCAAGACAGAAATCAATTAAAATGGTAATGTCTCAAGAAAATTTAAGTTACCGTGAGGCATCAGCTAGGTTTCCCCGTCCCCGTAAATTGCCATACTCCAATGTTACTGCAGGTCCCTCCCAATCTAAACTCCCTCAAGGTTACCCTTCTGAACCCGTTCTTTTCTCGTCTCCTCTTAACACTCCTTCTTCTTCTCCATATGCATCCCCTGTTAAAACCTCCTATACCAAGACGGTTTATCGTTCCCCAAGACCTAGGCCAGAATTGGGCAAGTCATATGACACTCAAGCCCATAACTCAATAGTTTATACCCCTAATTCTTCTCAGCCTAATGGCTGTGCTCTAAATCCCCCTCTCGTTGATTCCACTCCCCTTCTCACACCTAATGACAATTTGATAGAGCTTCTGACTTGCTCCCTTATAAACATATTGTCTAAATTTAGTGATGCAATACCGAACAATGTCATTATTTTAGTTCAACAACTCCTCGAAACTTGGATTCGCCAAAACGGAAAAAATCCTTCAGTGGAACTGTAGATCCATTCGCATGAAAAAACACGACATAATCTATCTTATAAATAAATATAAACCCGTTGTCTTTGCTGTGTCGGAGACATGGCTCAGGCCTGGTTCTCTCTTTAGGGTTCCTGGTTATTCATGTCTTCGGGACGATAGAGATGACGGATGGGCGGGTTGCGCCCTTTTGGTTAACAGATCTTTCACTTTTTCCCAGATTCCTCTTCCCCATCATGACCCTGGTCTACAAGTTGTGGCCATTAGAGCCATGGATATATCCTATGTATCTGCCTACATTCCCCATCCCAATGCTAATATTTTGTCTGAATTTAACTCTATCCTTTCTTCTATTCCTGGCCCTTTGATTGTGTTAGGTGATTTTAATTGCCGTCACACCCTTTGGGGCTCTCACTGTAATGACCCTTCATCCAGCTTTTTGCTAGACCTTTTAGATGATCGCAACCTTTGTGTTCTTAATGATGGATCTGCTACCCGCCGGGTTTCCCCTAACCAAAATATTAGTGTCCCTGACCTTACTTTTTCTTCCCCATCCTTAGTATCAACTCTTTCCTGGTCTGTTCTCCCTAACTCATATGGGAGTGATCATTTTCCTATCCTAATCTCTTTTCCAAGTACTCACCCGCGTTCTCCTCCCACCCAACCCCTACAAAAATATCGCCTACCCCAAGCTGACTGGACTAAGTTCTCGTCCAATTTGGACGCAGAACTTCAAAATTTTCCCCAAATAAATTCATCCAATTCTTTAATTCTATACAGTGATTTTGTTGAGTGTCTGTTGAGAGCGGCCAATTCCTCAATCCCATTAAAAAACTCTGCTCGTCACCTAATACCTTCTCCACCTTGGTGGGATGCTGAATGCACTGAGGGCGTCCGTAAACGTAAAGAAGCCGAAAACACCTTTTCCTCTAGTATAAATATGCCCGACTTTTGACAAAAAAAGACTTCTGCAACTACTTGTAGGTTATTAGCAAGAAAGAAAAGATGTGGCTGGCTCAAGTTTTGCGAGTCACTGTCTCCACGCACTCCAGTTTCCCTTGTATGGAAAAAAATTAAAATCTACCGCAGAGCTTGTGACAGCCACTCTCCCGATGTTTCTACCAATGACCACAGTACCTGGTTGGAAGACTTTATATCCAAATTAGCCCCCCCCCTTTGTTCCTAGCTCCGATTGCCTTTCCATTATAGATCCTCCTCCTTCTACTCCCTCTGATAGATTTGATGACATTTTCTCTTATTCGGAACTCATTTGTGCCTTGGATCATCTCCGGGATTCTGCTCCAGGGGTCGATGGTATTCCCTACTCCTTTATTTCTAAATCTTCTTCCAACTGTAAACTTATCTTTCTGAACCTAATCAATTCCTTTTTCGTTACTGGCCAAGTTCCAGAGTCTTGGAAAACCCAAATAATCATCCCAATTTTGAAACCTGGGAAAGACCCAAAAGATTCTACTTCCTACCGTCCTATCGCCTTATCTTCTGTCTTGGCTAAAATTATGGAGAATCTTATCAAGAACCGACTTGAATGGATCTTAGAGACTAAAGGCTTCTTATCCAGTTCTCAGTTCGGTTTTCGAAGAGGTATGGGAACTTTAGATAGCCTAAGTGTCTTCATGTCTGATGTCCGCATTGCCTTTTCCAATAATGAAAGTGTTCTCGGTGTTTTCCTAGACATAGCTTCAGCCTATGATAATGTCCAACTTCCAATACTCAGGCAAAAGTTGCTACAGCTGAGTATCCCTGTGAGGATGGTCAACATCATTTGTAGTCTCCTTATGTCCCGTTCTATCTCTGTCCGTCATCAAAACTATTTCTCCCCATCCCGTCTAGTGTGGAAGGGTCTTCCCCAGGGGTCGGTCTTAAGCCCCATCCTTTATAATATATACACACATGATTTGGAGTCTTCAGTGAGTTGTTTCTGCAAAATCCTACAATATGCCGACGACATTGCTCTCTACTTTAATTCAGCTTCCTTTTCAGATGCCTCATCTCGCTTAAACTCTGCCCTTTACTACTTAAACCAGTGGCTGATCGATCACGGCTTAAGTTTGTCAGTCTCCAAATGCAGTGCAGTTGTCTTTTCTCGCAAGCGTAATATTCCCCTTATTAATCTGTATGTAGAAAATGAACCCATTTTGATCCGTGACAAAGTAAAATTTCTTGGCCTCATTCTTGACTCAAAATTATCTGGTCTCTATCATCTGGATTACATCTTAAAAAAATGCGAAAGAGGCGTTAATGTCTTACGCGCCCTTTCTGGAGTTCGCTGGGGAGCTCATCCAACTTCTCAGAAAATTTTATATAACGCCATAGTTCGTAGTCACTTTGACTACGGAATCTTTCTGTTGGAACCATGCAACAAAATAGCCCTGGCCAAACTGGAAAGGATTCAATCCAAATGCTTGCGTATTATCACGGGTGCTATGAAATGCTCACCTATTAATGCCCTTCAGCATCTCGCTACTGGTCTCATAAAAATCCTCCACTTCTCGTTAACAGCTTCAATAAATTCAATAATTTGCACATTTCTTTAGTCCAGTTAGATAAAAACCCCTTATTTGAAGTAAATTTTGATTCCTTGCTCTTCCAACCAAAAATTATTTTTAACTTTGGTATATTCAAACATGACCCTGCTGGTAATGCCAAATTCAATAGGATACTGGCAGAGGACTGGCACGATTGGCTCACATTATTTACGGATGCTTCTAAGTTGTCCGATAACAGTAATGTCGGATCAGCTGTGTGGATACCAAAATACAAAATTATTCTTAATTTTCGTAGTTCTGCTTTTGGCTCGATATTCACAGGGGAAGCAATAGCTCTTTTGGAGGCAGTCTCCTACATTGAATCACATGGTCTCAACAAAAGCCTTATTCTCTCGGATTCTCTTAGCTGTCTACAGGATTTAATAAAATCGCCTTTTCGCTCTCGTGACAATTCCCCCCTTACCCTGAAGATAAAACAACTCCTGTATAGATGCCACTGCTTAGGCATAGAGATAGTACTGGCTTGGATCCCCAGCCACTCTGGAATTGCTGATAATGAGTTTGTGGATTCGATTGCCAAACTGGCTACTCGGAATGGGATCGAATCTCATCCGTCTTGCTATCCCCGAGATCTGCGCTGTCTTGTTAAACCCGAGATGATGAGGGATTGGAATGAGCATTGGCAAAAAACGCGATTATTGAAGGGTAGATTTTATGGCTCTATACAACCATTCATCCCACCCAAATGTTGGTTCAGCAAACTAAAATTTTCTAGCAAAATAGCCACCTCTGTCATAATTAGGCTCCGACTTGGGTTTGTTTGCACACCAGTTTTTTTGGCCAAAATCCGCGTGAGGGACTCTTCTTTGTGTGAATGCGGTCTGGAGGAGGGTACATTGGAGCACTTGTTTTTCTCCTGTCCTCGTTTAACCACTCCTCTCTACGACATACTCCCTTCTGATGTTCCCCGCCCAATTAACATTCCTTTCCTATTATCTTTGGCCCATTCCCCTGCAGTTAAAATCCTTTATAAATTCATTAGCATTAATAAAATCCAATTATAGTTGATGTATCTATTTAAGTACTTATTTATTTACTGAATGTTCTAACAGTTATTTTGTGACGTTTTACATATACTAATCAAAAATGTTTTGTCCTTTTTTAGCATGGGGATCCATGGTTGTCACCGCTACAAACACTGATCAATAGTTGTGTAACAGTTTACGTTCATTAAATATCTTCTCATACCTTGACATTGGCAAAATCATCGAACGTTACCGATGGAGCCAGAACCTTAAAAGAATAGAATAGAATTGCTTTTCCACTCACCACTCACCATACGCATTGTGACTAGCATAAATTGCTTAGCAACCATATTAAAGTAATCGAATCGCAACCCGTGAAATATTTGTCATTGAGTAGTTCCAATGGCCATCTGTGGTCTTCTTCATCAGCTACACTTTACCAAATAATGATTTCCGAGAGCAAATGCTCAAGTTATTTAAAAAAATACCCAAATCGTTATAGCTTTGCCTATAAAATTTGAGGGTTTCCCTCGATTACCATGGGATCCTCTCATCAGATTCCAACTTGATGATAATGGGACCACCTCGAGAGTATACCCTTTCAAATAAAAAAAGAATTTTGAAAATCAGTCCACAATTGGCGGAGTAATCGCGTAACAAACACACAAAAAAAAAAACATACCGTCGAATTGAGAACCTCCTCCTTTTTTGAAGTCGGTTAAAAATAAAGGTAAAATTTAAAGGGGTTTAAAAGAAACGGCCTTGTGGTCCGGTACCCTTCGTGTGCGAGTCCGACGTGCACTTAGCCGGTTTTCTTCTATACTTCTCTATTAGTCGTCATCTCGGTATTCACTCCCATTCCAGTCTATCTTTCACACATTCCATCCATTGTTTCTTTGATCTTCCCCTACTCTCACAGCCATCCATATTCATACTCAAAATTTTCTTCATTCCTCTGCATCACATGCTCAAACCATGACAACCGATTTCCACACAACTTTTCAGTCACCTGTGCCACTTACAGACTCTAATTCGATCCATTCGCACACCACACATCCCTCTAAGCATTCCCATCTCAGCTGTATGCAACTGCCTTTCATTCATCCCTTTTGTGGCCCAAGATTCTGATCCATAGAAGACAGCACGTCTACCATTGTTTAATAAATCATTTCCTTAAGTTTAAGGGGAATGCGGGAGTCGCAGATTGTTCCCGTGACCCGCCGCCATTTCATTCATCCAGTTCTAATTCTGTGCTTAAGGTGCCACTAGTCGATATTTTTTCCATACAAATATCGGGAGAGTATCACTCCACTGTTTGACATTGTGCATCCAAAGTTAAACATGATATCGTTGCGTCTTATTATTAATTTTGTCTGTACGGAAACAGAATAGTAAAATAAAAAGCAATTGAAAAGTTATGAGCCAACAAAGATTCGTTTTTCTTGCTATTTTTAACGTAACTTTGGGTGTAAATAAGTAATAAAAGAACTGTAAAATCTTCAAAACCAATTCCGTACCGACAAAGCTCAGTTAACAAAGAGTTCAATAAACTTTATTTGTAATTGATTTATGCAGTGCTTTTCTTAAAACTCGATTTTCCGAAGCACTTTTCGAATTTTTTTACGCACCTATCAGTTCGGAACGGTGTCTCTGTGCGTGAGAACTAGACGCTGTTCGTGTAGACTAGCGTCTAACTGCTCATCACTGATACTAACTCTGTCGGACACGAAGCCAGGTGAGACAGCGTGCTTCTTGGCTATGACCACCAGTGAGTTCGCGACTAGTTTACTCTTAACAGTCCTATCTCCTTGATATCTTCTCGATGGCAATTTATAAATATACACTCAGTCAGCCAAGAATTTGGCTACGAGCTTTGCACTTTCAGTAGCGTCTACCAACTCCTGTAGCATGCAGACAACAGGACACGCTGGACACGATATCACGTGACCCATTGTTAGTGGGACAGCACCACATTTACACTCCAGGGCGGAGTCATCTGTGAAATCCACCTGAGCAGGTGTTCGACAGTCCGATCTACTTTGCCATAGCTTTGCACGAGTGAAACGAGTTACAGAAAGTCGGAACAGACCGGGAGAAGCGTGCCATCAAGCGCTATGGCTCCAGAACTGGAGAGACCGCTGAAATTGCGAAACTTGAATTCTGCTAATTTTGAAGCTAACATTCTCCAGCTTTTGTTACCATTTCTTTAATGTCATCGGTAATCAGCATGCACCAGTATGTCCGACGTCAAACCGTCCATAGTCAACAGGCAGAGGTAAGGACTTTAAGCCGACCATTGGTGCAGGGTTGTTGCGAACATCAGCGTCAGCGGAACTTCAGCATCATTTTCAACATCACCATTGATTAATGCAGAAATTCGAGTCGTGACATGACCGCAGAAGGGGCGGGGCTTATAACACGTTGTTTTCGGTTGCGAATTTTGACCAATCCAGAGGTCGACTGCGGTTATTGCGATTGTAAACAAACGCTAATTATTAAGCTAGGTACTTAGTTTTAATTATATTTTTTATTAAAAGTCACAAACGTATTGAACCAACCTTTTATTTTTATATACCAAGGAAAACTATGCAACTTTTAGGTATAAATTCATAATGGTCACTGATTTTTTAAGAAAATAATTAAAATCAGCATCAGCATCCGCTGACGTGAAAAAAATATGCGTCAGCTACAACCCTGGTGCAAACCTACAGCCACACTGAAATCGTCGGTGTTGCTAGCAGCCGACCGGAACATTACACTAACAGAATATTCAATTGTCATAATGCAATATTACGATTTGACCCTGAAAGGCAAGGTCAAAGCAAAGCGTACAATTTCCGCAAGGAAAAGTATTCGGTATTTCGTAGACCCTGGAGGTGTTGTCAAGAAACTTTTTAATTTTGACCTGACCTTTGACTGTAGTGGTTAAGGTCTCGTATCTCATGCAAAAGTTCCCAATGCTGAGACACTAGCCTCCTCTCTGTGAGAGGCAGTGGCCCGTAGTCCAACACACGGGCCCAGTGCGGGTTGGTGTATATGTCTTTGATACGAGGCAGACTCAAAAAACTAATTTCTTTTAAAGTATTTATAGAATGTAAAGGGCAGTAAGCAACGCTGACGGCCTGTCCACTTTTATACAACAGCAGTATATGAAACAACTCTGTTTCTTGCTCCATGTGTAAACAAATCTTTCGGGTACTCACCCAAGTACGTGACATCCAGATGAGTGTTTCGTTGTTAAGTCTGGGCCCAATGAGGGGGTTCATTTGAGCCATGTACGCGCACAGCCAGCTGGAATACACAAGTAGGATACGGTTAAAATAAAAAAGGTTGGGATACATTTAAACTAGGACATTGGATGTTAATCTTTGTTTTCTATATCTTCTTTAGCTTCCTAGAGAACCAAAATAAATGCACATAAATGATTGCGATGACCTAGTTCTTCCTGTATTTCGCATTTTAGAACTGATTAGAAAATAAAATTCTCTATTCTAACATCGCAGATAATTTCTGAGGCAACCCAAATCACGAGGGTGCTCACTGAAGGCGATCAAGTGCATACAGCTAGGTTTTAAGGCCCATGACTCATTTTGGTCTGAAAAACCTTTTATAAAGAAATATACTTACAATAACCAGCAACAAGCAGCAGTTAGCATCAAAACCACCTGGATAATCCTGGAATAGAGCAACGAAATACATGTTTTAGACTTAGAATTGGCCAAAATAGTTTCGAGTAGGAAGGCGCAGTTACTTACCCTCTGTTTGGTCCTTTAGGGGCGAAGAAGGGGCAAACAATGCCCACAATACCCCACAGCAGGGTGAATACGATGACGGGAACGTAGGAGAAACCCATTTTGAGATATTATTTAGACAGATTTCTAAATTATAAAATCTCAAACAAACATCAGCTACATGAAAATGGTGGACACGCTGATTATGTTGGTAGCACTGACGTCGATAGTCATATGACATTACAACGTTTCGTTTTAAGTTATTTCTAGACATTTTGTTGTAAAAAACACGTGAAAAATATTGTGTACGGGTTTCAAAAAACTGTAAAATATTGTGTAAATGATGATTGATATAATAACTTTTTGTAGAACTACATACAAATAACTTTTTTTTTTTTTTAAATTAGGTACCACAAAAATATGAAATAAGGCTATTACACACTATAACGTCCGACAAATTGTGACTGTATGTGTTGTTGTTGTGAAATTATGTAGTTTATAACGACGATAATGCACGTGTGGTGACTAATGACCGCAAATTCGATCGTCTAGCTAGTAGATCGAAAGTAGGAGTTAAGATTGATCGGTGATAACTGATAATATGGTTTGCGAAGACCATTAATTATAAGATAATAAAAAGCAGTTTCATGAAAAAAGTTTTTGTTTATTTACAAAAATAATCATAGACCAAGACGTAACACAACAAAAAAACTCCATACAACTCCATAGTAAGACAATTTTTCTACAAATCGAAATTTTTCCTATCGTATTTAATTTTTTAGAATCACAAAAATGAGATCTACGAAACGTCCAAAAGCCCACAAAAAGCCGTATAGACACGAACGAATAAATAAGAAAAGATACAAAAACACATCAAATAGAAGTTGGGGTTGGAAAGATGATTTGTCCGGACTATTTATTGATGATATTAATGAAGCCATTCGTACAAAAGTAAGTAACATGTGGACTCCAGTACTTCTCTCCTATGACGACCTTCTGAACGTCCACCAACAATAAAATAACACACTTCAATCACAATCTGAATCATTTTGAAGCATATTACTAATCCATTGCTTCATATGTTCGAAAAATTTGTCTGCTCAACAACGTAGGTAAATAACGCAATGAATGTTGTTAAGCTGTCAAAATGAAACCCATTGCTACTGATACTGTGTGACGCAATTACCCCACTGCACCCCACTATTTACCTAGTCTAGTCAGTCTGACCTGTGTAAGGTCAGACTGACTAGACTAGGACTAACTACATTCTATCTTTTGCTTAACTTTTTTTTTTGTCACGACCGTAAGAGTACTCACACTCTGTTGCACTTCATTGCCTGCATTGAGCTTTGCAATAATAAAAGGCTAGAACATTTGACGGGGCCACCGGGGCCACACCGCAACGCAACGCATTGTAAAATCATCGGGTTTTTTGTTATTGAATGCGATGTGCTGCTTTACGATGCGGCTGTTAATATGAGCTTGCCTATAAGGGTCAGCACAGACAGCAGAGCAGTAATATTGTCGAGCACTTTTTCATTTATAGAAACGCTACTACGAAGCCTACGACATCACAGAACTCTTTCAAAACTTTTCTTTTTTTGTTTGGTCCTGAAGAAATCTCGGCGGACAGAAGGAAAAGGATGTTGGAAACTCGTGCCGAAAGACTCCTGCGAAGTTTACAAGGATCGCAAAAAACGTTCAGCGGGTCGTAAAAAGCCAGAATTGAGTTCTGAAGAAATGTCAAATGACACCGAAAGCCGCACGGAGGAGGATAAAAAGGAAAATAAGAAAAAACTCCGTAAGAAATACACGAAGAAAAATGTGCAAGGCAAAAAGTCCCAGTCTAAAAATAAGGCCAAAAAAAGGTTAGGTTGTAAGTTGGTTGATATAAAAATCGAGAGGTTTTTCTTTTCAGTATTAAAAAAAAACATAGTTTCCAAGAACCCTGAAGATGGCGTTGAACTGACTACGTTACTAGGTGCCAAAGTCAAAACGCTTGGAAAAAAAAACATTGCATCACGTCATACACGCTCGTTGAGTGACAGTTTCGTTTGCTTTCGTTTTACGATCTCAAAATTACATCCAAGTGAATTAATAAAAAAATTATGTGACTTCCGTTCCTTGCAGTAACTTACATAGTTCAGCGCCATCTATCCAGCGACTAGGGAAGCGTTAAAAAAAAAGAAAAAGAAAATCCCTCAAGGGTTTTGAAGGAAATTCCTAACGACCTAACTCATTGATTCATGTTTGAAAAATTCGTCTCTCGACAACGTACATAACGGAATGAATGTTGTTGAATTTTCAAGATGGAAGCCATTGCTGCTATTAGTGTGTTACGCAAATACCCCGCTATTAAGGCTGATTTTCTGATACTGAAATATTTAATTTTCTGAGCCTCAATATGTCAATGGCCTCAATAATTTTATAAACGCTACCTAACCTAACAGTTTTAAAAAGACTGACGGGGTGGAGTGTATGTTGTTGAATTCAAACTTCGGGTTTCTTGTTTCCATAGGTTCTTGAATTATTTTCTTAATTCTTCATTTATTTTCCAGGGCGGCTTGCTGCTGATGGTCGAGTGGCGAGTGTCTGATCCAAGTGTAACGTCAATAAAATACGTGGTTCAACGACAGACTGATATATTTGCAAACGTAAACTAACTACCCACCACCATACAATTATTAGTACCGACCGATGTCACACCGATGAATGACAAAATGCAGTTTTTTAGTGAATGGCATCTCGCAGTTCAACCTGTGAGTTTGTCGACTGCTTAACCGGGCTTTCAACGACAAAATGCAGCAAGACCGCCCGTCTTTTATACAATTTGCGCTAGCCGGACCCTAGCGCAGGTAGTAGGAGGCGGCAGGGCGTGCGGTCCGTTGTTGCGGAGCGTTCCTTTGTCCATGTCTTGGACCACGCTCTGCGCCGCCTCCCTCACAATCATACATAACTTTCTAAGCCTAATCGACTACATGTCTTACTTACTAGCCCTATTACAAAATGGTCTTGATTCAATACTCAAACTTAACATCTACTGAGTCTACATAACAATATTAAACTTCTAAGCTACGTCGTCCGTAACTATGACCATTCTATTTGCAGATCCAGGTCATATTCTGAGTCAACGAGCTCGTCCACATCTCAACCGACTTGTTGCACCGATAAATTGCAACCTTATGAATAATTGTTATTATTAAATTAATTGTCTAAAAGTTTATCTACTTGTTTAATTTTTTATCGTTTTTTAAGCCTCTATTCGTGAGGAAACCGACATGTCCTCTAGAACCATAAATTCGAAGACGTGATTGTGACATTACCAACCCCCACTGGTCCCGCGTGGTAGATTACATAATTACATTACAGCCCACTCTCTCTCACCGAGAGGAGGCGTGTGTCCCACTTGTCCCAGCAGTGGGAACATTATAAGCTGATTATGTTATTCATTGGATGACAAATAAATTGGGATACGGGCAGGAGAATGACGATTCATTGGAAAAAATGGCACAACATTGTTTTAGCCTTTTGGCAACATCATTGCCGACTCGTAGTCCTCGTAATTCCTGTTTGTCATACTGGTGTAGATTGTCACACCAGTATGACAAACAGGAATTTTTTTCTCGTTTGTCACACCACTGATTTTTCGACACCATGTATACGATAATTGCTAGTGAAGTATCTACATATTCTAATAAAGTCGATCTGTTGATCGGCGTTTGCCGACTTTCGTTCATAAAGTGTTACTATCATTATTGTCAGAGCTTATGGCGAAAAACGAAATCAGTTGATTATGGTTTTGATAGCGTAATTATCACTTATAATATCATTGATTGTCACCGCTTTACACACTGAAGGGTTAGGCAGACCGATAGAGGCGTATAAACCACGTATGGCATTTCGCTGCCTGTTGTATGAGCCTATTGCCAGACTCAGGACTAACAAACTCCTTATGGAAATCTCTAATAACGTTGCTCGACCTGGGGACCGATCCTATAGACTGGATTTTCTTGAGTCAGCCCGAAGGCACGAACCCAGCACCTAGTATATTATAGTGCCAGTGCATTTATACCAGTACCCTACGCTCAGCAGGTGTGCTTGCGACCACGAGACCAACGACGGAGCAAACAAAAGTAGTCAGTAGTATAAAATCCAACAGTATAATACTTTTTAGATCCGACGGCAGTAAAAATCTGGCCTCCCGTTTGCTAGAAGAAGGAAAAATAATTCTCAGTAATGTCAACATGACATGTTTGGTTATAATAGCAAAATTGTAAAGTAAAATAAGTAATATAAAAATTCTTAGTTATTACAGTAATGTAGTGTTATTTGCAATGCTTTCTAAATGTCTGACACAGTGAGTGTAGACTACGCCTTCGTTCTTCTTTGGCTAGCGATTTGTTCCTTGTATACAACTTTATTGACGGTTACTGCTCTCAGTGTGGTTTGGATCCTGTAAGTTATTTGATTTGCTATTCACAAACTCACGTCCTTTTCTAAACTACAGAATACCATATGCTCGGTGCTACAATCCATACATAGTTTTATTTCGTCCACAATCTCAAATGGTCCACAATTTCTGGTTGCACAGAGTAGTATTTACCTTGTCATGAGGAAGTAAAAACTAGCGCAATTTGTAGCCGCATCGAACCGCTGCTCATTGTAATGCAAAACAAAAAGTGTGGGGTGGCCCGAGATTTGTATGCAAAGGTTTATACAAAATCTGTGAAAGAGAGGAATTTTGATGCGTCCGCGTTAATGTGCCCTACCTTTGCACGCATCGCACTTGAAGTTTTCTATTACCAAAAGTCCTTTGCTGATTATTGATTTCATATTATTTAACCTTACATTTAAGCAGTTAGATCTAGCAAGCGATAAACTGTTATATTCTTGCAATATTAAACAAAATTTACACAACGAATACGACGTCCAAAAATACTCTGTGAAAATCCTAGGCTGGAAATGTGCTGCGGCTTACAATGGTTATGAAACTTGCTTAACGAAAAGACACTCGGCTACAGTTACTGCGGTGCAGGAGTAAGCTGTCAAGTCACTCCACGCTCACTTCACCTAAGTTTCCACGGTGAGATTTTTACAGAATCGACCGGCTGGTACCTAAACTGTGTGCGTTAAGGAGAATTTATGGCACAATATTTTTGTAATACAAGTAGTTTAGTACTGTTAGTATTATTTGCCTTTCTCGCGTTATGTGATCAATTGATCATTTATGAAGTTCCTTTTAATTATAAAATCTAGCAACACTGCAACTAAAAAGCCTCATACTCAGGTTTCAGAGAAGCTTTATTGAAAAAATGCCTATTTAAAATTGAAACTGTCAAAGTCAAATTTTGAATGATCGCAGCCGTTGTGCTTTGAAATCGTATTGTTTGAAAAATAATATAAACAATAGTTTTAAGTTAATCACAAACTACAATTTAATATACGGAAGTTCATTAAAAGAAACTCTAACTGTGTGAAGTGATGAGTTAAATGCGATTTTAGTTAGCCGTAGGTAACGAATTAGGTTTTAAGATGGATGATACGCAACAAAGCAGGGTTTCTGATGCTTCGGCCGCAGCAACGTAAGTTTGATCTTAACTTGATTGCCATTGATATGAAACGGAATAATGCTGTGGTTTTTGGTAGGATAGGACCCTTAGGGCCTGCGCCCACTGGTGGCAGGTCACGGCAAGCAATTTTTATGCGACGAACAGGAATGAAATATAATGATAATACCTAAGGACGTCGAGACATGCCTAGTTATACCGCGGCATCGTTGCCTTCAAAATGCGCTTGCATGTAGTGAAGGATCCCCCTGCCGTGCCATGCGGCCAATGGGCGAAGGCCATAAAAGAGTCGTCTAAATCTTCATGTGATGCAATGAAAGTAATGAGTCTAGAACTTAAGTTTTAGTGTTACAGTTACTTTCAACGTAACTAATGCATCTAAAGGAAATAGAAATATCGCTGTTTGTAAAAACTGGCCAAGTGCGAGTCGGACTCGCACACGAAGGTTTCCGTACCACAAGGTAAAAACGCCGAAAAAAAAACACGTTTGTTGTATGAGAGCCCCCCTTAAATATTTATTTTATTCTGTTTTTAGTATTTGTTGTTATAGCGGCAACAGAAATACATAATTGTAAAAATTTCAACTGTCTAGCTATTGCGGTTCTTGAGATACAGCCTGGTGACAGACAGACGGACAGACAGCGAAGTCTTAGTAATAGGGTCCCGTTTTTACCCCTTGGGTACGGAACCATAAAAATCAATCCGTATTTGTTTCCCCTTCGGTTTAATAATACAGATAGAAATAGACGTGAGAAGTACAGACTGGGTGCAATCACTCTCCGCCAAAACAGCATTTTTAAGAAAAAGTGTAATATGCATGGCCACATTATTATACAATAAAATTCGTAATTCCGCTAAGGAAATGAATATTAATTCATTCAAGAACGAGCTAAAAATGGCTAATTAGTAAGGGATACCATAATGTTACGGATAAAGATAAAGATAATTTTATTTTGCAAATATGGGTAACATAATGATGACAGAAAAAACATAATAGTACAGCCATATTTTACCACGTAGGCATGCAAAAGATTTAACATAAACTTATAACTAAATACAATTTTAAAATATTACACACAAAATACAATTTTAAAATATTAATTAATTATACATAACTAGCTAAAAAACTCTTTCTCAATTAGGAACTCCTTAATAGTATAATATGCTTTCGCCACTAAAAAGCTTCGGAGTTTCTTTTTAAATAATGATAGTGGAAGCTCTTTCCATGTCTTCGGCAATTTATTATAAATGACTGGCGCCATGCAGTAGACACTTTTGCGCATAAGTGCTGTCTTAGCTGGCTCTAGACATAGCACACTATTATCACGTCTATTGCGAGGTGCTACATCTGATAGTCGTCTAAAACGACTCGGATTTGTCTTTACAAACACAGCTATTTCAAATATGTACAAACAAGGTAATGTTAATATTTTGTAATTTCTAAAATACGGTTCACAACTGTCAGTGGGTTTAAGTTTAAACATTGCTCGAATGCATTTTTTTTTGTACCTGGAGTTATTAAATGACAAATTTTAAATTAAGTTAATTTAATGTATATGTAGGTATTAAGTTTTATTAATTTTACGGTTTTAATTATTTTAATAAGCGCATACAGGGATAATCTTCGGTTGGTGCCGCATTTCATTAACATTTCCTAAGGGACCTCTGCAAGTTGGCTTCGGCCCCTCGTACGCCTTCCAAAGGACCGGGACCCCAATATATAATATTTTTTTACTATATTTTTGTATTGACTGTTTTTTGACTGTAATTTAATTAAGTACATTTTATTATTTTTTTTTTTTCATTTTTTTTTTTTTATTATTTATTTTTTTTTTTTTATTTCATTTTATAGTACCAACTAAATACTACAAACTAAAACTATTTTTTATGCTGACTAAGGCAAAACATGTTGAACCAACAATATTTTTTTTCCATCCATATGTGCATATCTATGTATCATGTTACACATGTTTGAACAAATAAATGCATGATCTTTATCTTGATCTTTATCCTGTCACCATGTTGTCAGGGATGGAATACCAATTTATTGCCAATATTTCATATAATTTTGGTCACACGTGGCCTGGTTTGTACTGTATGGACTCTCTCCGCAAAATGCTTAGATAATTTATACATGGAGTGCATGTAGAGTACGAGAGGCCCTGAGCAGTGTGAAAAAATCTTAAACCTTTGTCGCTAGCCTCGAATGACAAGAATAAAACCTAATTTTTGTTTATAAACAACTTTATTTATGTTCTTTAATATCTAAGTCTATTTGTTTATCTTCACAATACTGAAATAAACAAATTATTTAGTTTACTCATTTAAAGTACATAAATGTAGCATAATCAGCCTCCTATAAGGGGCCCGTGGCTAAATAATAACAGCCACACAGGTCGACCGATCAGGTTAAGTTACGCTTGCCGCGGTTGGTCTGTGGATGGGTGACCATCTTTACATACCCCTCCGTGCCACGTGAAGCCGTTGGTCCCGGCTGTCATTCGTGGATCATTGACAGTCATTACAGGTAGTCAGAAGCCCGAAAAAGTGTTGTCACACTTTCGGGCTTCTTACCAGTCTTACCAAGGGGTATCGTATTACCCAAAAACTGGGTTCTGGAGGTTAGATAGGTCTCTTCATGTTAAATACTGGTGTTCAGCTGCATCCGATCACACTGGAAGCCGACCCCAACATAGTTGGGAAAAGGCTAGGCAGATGATGAATCAGCCTATAATTTTCTCTCTGTAATGTGGTTAAACCGTTGCTAATCACTAATTAGCTTTAAGCAACATTTATGAATACAGGGCATTTTGTTCGACACACAACCTGACACTGACCTACAAAATAACGTAAGAAAATTTGAATTTGGGTAATACGGCCGTAATCGCGGCCGTAACAAATATGTATTTACAGAATTAAAATCATTAAAGTCATCAACACAACTCTCTAAGACCAAGTAAACCCCAAGAATGACTATTTCATGAAATCTTGACATTTGGGGATTAAGCTAACTTAACAAGTTGTATTACTGATTGTAATCATTATAATTCTGTAAATACATATTTGTTACGACCGCGAATCATATTTTAATCAACGTACAACTTAATACTGACCAGCAAATTGCAAAAAACGTAAGAAATTTGAATTTCGCGGGCTACCTTAGCGCTTCCCCCCCTTAAGTGGTTAAGTGTGTTAAGTGTCTTAACAATATTTTATTTGTGTCTACAGTAGGAAGCGGCGCTCCTCAATACTGAAAAGTCAACGACCTGTCCGCACACCCTTCTCGGAGTTGGAGTTTAACGTGGCCACGCCCACAGACTCTGCCAAGAGTCGGCGAGTCAGTTTCTCACGAAGGACTGGTGTAGCGTAAGTATATCCTATGTTTTTATAAAATACAGGATTGTCCGAAAGGGTTACCGCTGGCCCGGAACATACAGGGCTAAGGAAGGAACACGGGTGGCTTTTAGTCAGTAAGAGTCTGACACTCCCGTCCGCTCCACCCAGAGCGGGAGGGGTCATTCGATGATCCGCAAAAAATAAAAAAGTTAAGGCGTCCGGTACACACTACACGGCGCCGCGTGTACACCGCATTGATGCCGAGTTAAATAGCAACGATTACAGTTCAGTAAAGCCGATCGTCCACCGCAAACTAATTAAGTACTAAGCTCAATAAACTAAGCTAAACTGGGAATAAAGTTATCCGTTCACCGAAAAATAAGCTAAAACTACATTAGTGATGATCAGTTTGTGCTGGAGTGTCGAGATCGGACGTAATGAAAGAACAAGACTCAAACTCAAAAGCTTTTGAATTGTCAAAATTAAATAGTCTGTCAGTTAGTCAGAAAGTTGAAGCTAGTTGCCCATTCCAAAACGTAGATCTCTATGGACAAGAACGGGCAAGAAACTCCATGGACTCTCTTTTAAATCAAGCTATTACAAAATCCTGGGTACATTATTCTTATCACACTTCACACTAATATTATAAAGGCGAAAGTTTGTGAGTGTGTGTGTGAGAGTGTGTGTGTTTATATGTTTGTTACTTCTTCACGCTCAAACGGCTGGTCCAATTTTGATAAAATTTTGTATGGAGGTAGCTGACACCCTGGATTAACATATAGGCTACTTTTTATCCCGATATTCCCACGGGATCGACATTTACGCGGGTGAAACCGCGGGACGCAGCTAGTTGCTTCTATATGTGAGAACAATGTAAAAAAAGACACAAATGAAGAAACCATTCAAAATATAAGATTAAAAATAAGCCTTGACAGTTAAGTATGAGAAGACCAGTCTCAACCGACGGCGCCCGTTCACGAACATGACGCGTGTATCAGAGAGATCAAGAGAAGAGTTATGACGAGAGTTCAGAGGAGGTCTAGGATGAGTATTTGCCTCCGGATTATACAATATAGGATATTGCTTGACGTATTGAATGAATACCTCCATGCTGCAAATTCGTGTTTCACTGCCTGCGCACGATTACACACGACAAAACAACACTAGCGATAGGCGCCAGAGGGGTGACATAAGGGGGTGAGAGGGGCTTGGCTTAGTTCGCGTAGCTTCGGATCGGCCTACACAACTAAGTTAGTTTGACTTAGTTGGCCTGTTTTAGGTAGCTTAGCAGGCATAGCTTGCGGTGGACGCACATGTATGAAAAACTATGTGAGCATGTAGCGGTATCTACAACGCCACATGCGAACAACGCGCCATACTGACGTCACGCAAAGACCTGCATCGCGCAAGCAGAGTTTACCGCGCAACTAACATAGGTACAACGGCCCGACATGAATCATCGGGCAGTTGCCCGCCAGATACAGTTCCCGTCTGGTTGGTGGATCCTCCCTTTTCTATAGAGTATGAGTGAACTTTACACCCTGTTCCTCATACCTCTATAAGCTAAACTAAATTAACTTGCTGGCGGTGAACGATACGCTTGCGGGTTGCAGACCAGAAGCTAAGCTAAGTTAGTCTAACTTGGCTTATAGCTGATGTAGTTTTTCATACTTGTGAACAGACCGCAAACTATTAATTGAAGTATGAAAAATTACCTCAACTATACGAGCTAAGCTAGACTAACTTAGCTTAGCTCTTGGTCTGCAACCCGCTGTAAGCATTGGCAACTAAACTATCACTTCAAGACGCTTTTTAGCCGAATTCAAAAAAGGAGGAGGTTCTCAATTCGGATGTTTATATATTTTTATTATTATTACATTAATATTGATATTATGATATTAAACAAAAAAACTGGCCAAGTGCGAGTCGGACTCGCACACGAAGGGTTCCATACCACAAGGCAAAAACGCCGAAAAAAACATGTTTGTTGTATGGGAGCCCCCTTAAATATTTATTATATTTTGTTTTTAGTATTTGTTGTTATAGCGGCAACAGAAATACGTAATTTGTGAAAATTTCAAATGACTAGCTATCGCGGTTCTTGAGATACAGCCAGAAACAAACTCATAGACGTAAGAGACAATTTTGGTTACATCCTGTTTTAGCCTACAATACAAAAAGTTGAATAACACGTGCTTTTTGAAAAATTAATAAATTATGATTATGAAGCAATAATTTTAGAATATCGCAGAATGAGTGCTTTTGTAAAGTCTTTACCAGTTTCGTGGGCCATGTTCAGTGCTGGATTTGCCCATAAGCAAATTAAGCAATTGCTTAGTGCATCACATCCTGGGGGACACCATAAGGCAGAAACAGTATTTGCTAGCAAATGAAAGGCGAGGCTGTTTATCAGCAAGATATTACAAGACCCAAAAGTTACTCTAGCTAGAGATGTGCGCCAATCTTTACAAATCGCTCGTCGTTGTTTTGAGAAAATACGAGGTGACTAGTGGATAGGAGGGCCTACAGGCGTGGATTGCTTAGGGCATCAAGTAGGCTTAACCCTTTGTATGTCCGGAACGTGGATCCACGCGAGACACAATTACTTTTTAATTGTTTATCTAATTACAGCGTTCAACCGGTTAATCCGGCACTGGCAATGTTTTACTAAACTGTGATCGTTGCTTTACTATTTAAAACTCGGCGTCAATGCGGTGTACACGCGGTTTGGGTGCGGTGATGACGCGGCGGCAGCGGTGCGGCTCCAGCTCCATGTACAGGATGCCTAAGGATACCCTCCCACAATACATATACCTAGCTTTCAATACGGCTTGGTTTATTCCATTATACCCTATATTGTTCCCACTAGGTCTCCACTGGATGAGAAGGTCCTATTAGCTTCAATACAAATAATTCTTTAAAAAACTGGCAAAGTGCGAGTCGGACTCGCACACGAAGGGTTCCATACCACAAGGCAAAAACGCCGAAAAAACGCGTTTGTTGTATGGGAGCCCCCTTAAATATTTATTTTATTCTGTTTTTAGGGTTCCGTACCCAAAGGGTAAAAACGGGACCCTATTACTAAGACTTCGCTGTCTGTCCGTATGTCCGTCTGTCTGTCACCAGGCTCTATCTCAAGAACCGCGATAGCTAGACAGTTGAAATTTTCACAGATGATGTATTTCTGTTGCCGCTATAACAACAAATACTAAAAACAAAATAAAATAAATATTTAAGGGGGGCTCCCATACAACAAACGCGATTTTTTTGCCCTTTTTTGCTCGATTTCAAAAATGGCAACAGGTAGGCACTTGAAATATTCACAAAATACTCAGTTGTATTTTAACTTTAATAAGAAATAATAAAATTAAAATAAAATTAATATTTAAGGGGGGCTCCCATACAACAAACATGTTTTTTTCGGCGTTTTTGCCTTGTGGTACGGAACCCGTCGTGTGCGAGTCCGACTCGCACTTGGCCAGTTTTTTGTATTTGTTGTTATAGCGGCAACAGAAATACATCATCTGTGAAAGTTTCAACTGTCTAGCTATCACGGCTCATGAGATACAGCCTGGTGACAGACGGACAGATGGACAGTGGAGTCTTAGTAATAGGGTCCCGATTTTACCCTTTGGGTACGGAACCCTAAAAAACAACAATATTATGTACCACCCATTAATACCAAGCGATTCAAATAAGAGTTCTTCGTATAAGGATCTTTACTCCTTCTCATAATTTTATAGTTTGTTTCATGATAATGAATAATGAACTTTACAATCAGAGTCGTAAAGTGCAATGTTTTATGAGCATAAACCTAGACAAGAAACAGCTCTTCAGGCGTTCATGAGCTGATGCCGACGCTAATACTCGTAATAATTTGAATTTTCTTTTATACAAATAAATAAAAATGAAAGTCTGTTTGTAATGTCAAAATAACAGCTTTTTTCTAAATGCATATGAAAGTATATTTTTTGTTTGTCTGTCTGTTCCGGCTAATCTCCAAAACGGCTGGACCAAATTTGACGGGACTTTCACGGGCAGATAGCTGATGTTTTAAGGTGCTTACTTTTAATTTAGAAAAAGAACTTTATTGTTTTCCAACATGTAAATATAATATAAATATAATACATATCTAACATGCGAACAAAGTCGCGGGCACAACTAGCCGTTAATAAACCAATCAAAGAATGTGTCGATTATTCAACTGTTTCTCGCCATAATTTGCTTACATTTCTGTCCCCAGGGAATTCGTAACGAACGAAGCGACGACAACGTGGAAAAACGTCTACGAGGAACACAACAAGTCTTTAGAATCGTCCAGCAACGATTCCGAAGCAAACGCGTCCCGACAGCCCGTCGGCCATCTTGGAAAGAGAATCTTTGACCAACAATTTGAAGAAGTGGAGGCTGTTGACTTTATCAGCGGCCTCCCCAATGGATCACTAAACAATGTAAATTTTTCTCAGCAACTAGCTTCCCTCGAGTGCACAGGAGAGGGAAAATTGACGGCACCCCATAACAAATTCGAACTAAGTGCCTTCACCGAACAAAGCAAACTATTCGGCAATGATTTCACTGCCCCATCGATCGGTGATAATTCTGGACGAATCGTTGTCAATTTCTCAGCGATACAGCAGATTGAGAAAGACGATTTGGATGAAATTGAGAAGGATTTGGATAGGGCATCGAGTAACATGGGCTGTCATGGGCCGTTTAGTAATGGACGGAACATGTCAGAGTATATAGAGGTTGATTTGAACATGACAAACGTCGCCAAAAATGACGAGGATTTGTCTATAACGGATACCGTGCATAGCCCGGTGCAGGATGTATCTAAAAGTGCGTCCTTTGACAAGAAAGTTAGCTTGAATAACGATTGGGTTGCGGATAAAGAGAACATAGCTATCAACCCTTACGATGCCCCTTGTGAGTCCAATTTCGCCGTCAATGAAGAACCCGATCAAGTATTAGTCTTCGACGGCAAACGGTTAACTTTACAGCCAGATATACCGGAAAAAGATAAGAATTACAGACTTCTTTTGCCTGATTCCTCAGTAGAAACTCCTCAGAGGAAAACTATTTTTTTAAACGTCAATGATGATTTACCGAACTTTATCGATGATATGCTTAACCCTAAATGCGAACATTCTGGCTTTAACGGTTTTCATGAAACAAAAACGGATGAAGATGAAATATCAGGTACTGTACCCGATATTAGACCTAAAAGACAGACAATTCACGATAATACAGGAAATATTTCTATGACACAGGCTTTACCCACGAATATTATCTATCAAACTGCTGTTATAAGCCATGATGTCAATGCTTCTACGAAGAGAACTATTGCGTTTAATGAAAGCATCACCAACAATACAATGACTGAAACAGTACCTGTAAAACTTCTTAGCAGTAGTAGAACTATGCCTGAACATCGTCGTACTTCAGTGTATGAGGACGATACAGGCAACATTTCAATCACACAGGGAGTTCCTTCAAACATACTGGTGAATAAGGATATAGAAACCACCAACAAACACAAAACTTTAGTATTTGATAGTGATGAAGACAATATATCCGTCACACAAGCTATATCATCGAATATCTTTGAGGAAGCAAGTCGAAGAAAAACTATCGTTTTCGATGTTGATGTTGGGAACGTGTCGTTTACACAAGCGTTGCCTGCCAACATAATGCTCCCAGACAAGCAAGCACAGGAAAAACGGCGAACTATAATATATGAAAATGATACTGCGGACATTTCAGTTACACAGGCGATTCCTACTAACGTTATTCTTCCGAATATTGAACCGAATCGCGAAAGACGACGTACAGTTGTATATGAAGATGATACTGGTAATATTTCTGTTACTCAAGCGTTACCGACAAATATTTTGCAGGAAATAGTTCAATTAGATGACAATAAAGAAAATAATAATGCTGAGGAAATTCCCACTACACAGTCTTTACCTAATAATATCACTGTCAAAGACAATGATGCTTCTAGACGTAGAACTATTGTCTATGAAAATGATACCGGGAATATATCTATAACACAGGCCATACCTACTCAACTTATACCCGGATGTAACGAAGATAAAGATAAAACTTTCGATGCCTTTAACACATCCAGAAAACCGAGAAATAGAAAACGAACAACAATTGTCTATGATAACGACGAAGGCGATATATCTATGACTGAAGCTATACCCGCTAACATAATAGAAGAGGCTACAAAAGACCGAAAAACTCTAATCTATGACAAGGACGAAGCTGACATCGCTACGACTCTAGCTTTATCAACAAACGTTTTTCTTTTAGACAAGCTAGATTCTGCAGAAGACTGTGTTAATAAACCCGAAGATATTAAAGAAGATAAGGAGAAAGTTATTGATTATAAAGTGTATGAAGAAAATGCTCATATTCCAACGGGAGATGGCTTGCAAGACAATCAAAAGTCAATTGTGTTTAATGCAGACGACTTTAATTCTGATATGTCAATGACAATCGGAATACCAAAGATTCGGAGTCTACCAGAAACAGAAAAACGAAAAACCGTCATTTTTGATAACGATAACTGTGACATCTCAATGACTAAACCGATTCCCACCGAACTAATAACTGTTGGTACAGAACTGTTGCTTAGCTCCAAAAATATTATAATGGATGCGACAGAGCGAGATCAGGGAACCAATCCGCAGTCAGATGTGATCGTGCTGCAAGCCTCGACGGCCAATAGTAAGCCTTCATTGCATTCAAACGCAGCCGAACAAGGCGATTTGAAGAACACTGTGGATATATACAGAAATGTGACCAGTGACTCGATAAACGCGTCAACAGTGAACGTAGTCGAGGACGCGATACACTCGTCCGTAGAAGACGTCAGTGCTAGTGCGTCGCTTCTACATCCTAGATTAGAAATGAAATTGAATCAGTTGAATTTAATGAGTTCTAGCTCTGAGACGAATGTAGACAAAGTCTCTGAGGGTGAAGATGATGTTCTAACACAGACAGAGAGTGAAGATAGAAATACATCACCTCCTTCGTTACTTACCATGTCTGCGACTAGCGCAAACAGCGGTACGGAAGATAAAAACTGTATGGCACGTATAGAATCAAACCTTTCTTCTGATAACGTGCAGCAAGACGCTGATGTCAATACTTCGAACGAGAGTATGTTCTACATAACAAAAGACAACGATTACGATACACAGTCGGACAAGGAGACTGACAAGGAGGAAAAGAATGCACAGCCTAAAGCACAAACGTACAGCCATTCGTCGACGCTACAACTTGAGTACAAGGAAGAAAAACCATTACGAATCGACGATCTACAAATGCAGCTAGAAGAGCTACAGAGTGCTGTCAAAGAAAAGAATCGATTTTCGAACAGGTTGTTCGAAGAAGTCGTCAGTACAGACTTGGAAGATGTTGTAGAAAAAGATGAGAATGTTCAGTATGGGAAAGAAGGCCATAACTATAAAAAAGCTAACAATACTCAAGAATTGCTTGATATGATAACCCATTTCACTGATAATAGAGATAGTGATGACGATTTTGAGCCGGCTGCCGTCAAGATAAGAAATCATACCGAGGTTACAGAGCCTAAGCGACTTAGCTTCGCACCTAACAGACAGTCAATAGCCTTGAGTAGGGAGGATTTATTAAATAACATTTCAATGGCGCAAGCAGGGTTACAGAAGTCTAGACTAGCGCTAGATGACAGTGACTGTATCGAAGAAGATACAAGAGACGCGTCCGTAGATATATCTAAGAAGTCGACCCGCACAAGCAGTGAAGTCGTCAAAACATTGCAATTTGATGACGAATCGCTAAGCGACACCAGCCTCAAATTCGACACGAAGTATACCCCGCTTAAGAAAACAGCGTTCGGCGAAACGTCATACATGAACGAAACGAAAACAAAAGTCATTCCGACATACTTGAAAGACGTATCCGACGGTATTAAAGAACTGATGCTGGATCTGGTAAAGCCGATGAACGACAATCTGCCTTTTGAGAGCATAGCCATCGACAAAGGCCTAACAAAGGTCCCGTCTACGCAAAGCACGCAGATACAGGCTAACCTAGTCACATCGAGTCAGGTAGACTTAGGTTGCGAGCTGCTTTGCAATACCGACACGCATACAGATAATGACAGAACTTTAACGGCTGCCATTAATAAGTCCAGATCTCGATCCTCGCGAAGTCCGGTCAAATTTTCCGGAATTAGCTCGGAAATGTCGTCAGAATTTGACATCCCTGAACCAAAGCAGAGGTATTCCTACTCGCCCCCACACTCACAAACTCCCGTCGAACCTCCACCTGACGTGCTAGTTTTCGACCATCTGAATCCTTTGAACAACATTCTGCTCGTCCCACTTAATCACTCCGGCGTGCATAGGTATAATCCAAAGAAATCTGATGACACTTGTGACCGCAGTCGGTCTACTGTGAGTCACCTAAATAAATCGTCTGGAGATAATGAGTTTGAGGTGGAAACTGTGACCACCGCGGAGTACCGCTTGGCGATTCGAACTCGAGAAGAGCAAAAGGATGTGTTTGTCTACAAAAAGCAAGACGACCAAATCAGCATACAGTCTACCTCATCAAGCAGACCTATTTCCATAGACCAATCTATACATGCTTTTTCAACGCAATTACGGGACGATCAGGTAAATACTATGATCGCCATGAAAGGAAACAAAGAATTGCTTGAAGCGAGCTCGTCGCTAACGATAGTGGATGACGCGTTAGACGGTGAAGGTAGACTGTCACCGGACATCGAAAATGAGAACCGCAGGATCAAATTCTCGACAACGATTCTTGTTGATATAGAGGAGCAAGAGACGGAGACCGTTGTTGCTAAGTCGCCAGACAGCGCCTTGAGTGAGCGAATCGTTAGTCCCAATACGGTAGCGAATAAAACGAAAGGCAAAAAACGGATTTATAGCCCATCGACGGACAAATACAAACAATATCAGCCCGCCGTGGAAGTGACTCCGAAACCTATTATGAAAATGCAGAAAATTTCAAACAGCCCGAACACAAATAAAGTAACCACGGTCAGCAAAGTAAGAAGCAAAGATATCGAACCGCCTTTGATTTCTACAGATGAATCTACACATAACATGGCACCTGAGAAAGACGTATCGGAACCTAGCGAGCGAGGTAGCGAGCAGAATGCTCACACATCGAACGCTAGTGGGAAGAAGTCGCTGAAAGTTAAAGAGACAAAAGAAGGGCCAACCATCACTGTGCAACAATTACTAACAGATTACCGTAACTTGGACAGCGACTTCAAACATATTTCAGAAAAGCAATTGCTGGAGGACTTAAAATTGAACCCGAAATCTGAAAGTTTTACGGCTTTTTCACAATCTTACATGTCTTTTACGAGTAGTAAGAATTTGAATACGATGAAGAATGCTAATAGTACGTTGGCGACAGACTGTAAGTCGCCCCATCAGTCATCGGCCACGATTCAGGGTATGCACTCGCAAATGGACTGTCATCCCGATCTGATGTGTGCAACCAACTCAAATATATGCAGTTCTGATTCTAGAGTCAATGTGGTCGCCAAGATTGATATGTTACCTTTCATGGGGTGAGCGAAGTTTTTATTATAAATTTATTGGTTTATAGAACTTGTGTTCGAATCCCAAGTCTGATTTAGAGGTGATACTATTTATTTTAAAAAAAATCTAGATTCACGGATCTACAAAAAGAAAGATTGTTTCGAATGAAGGTACAGACGCCAGCACATCAAGCCACTACAATCTGTAAAATTTGACCTTTTCGGGTAGCTTGATGTGCTATCGTCTGTACATCTTTGATTTTTATTATGCATTCATATTGTATTACCCAGTAACAGGGTTGTGGATGTCAGATAGGCAGTCGCTTCATGTAAAATACTGGTATTCAGCTCCACTCCGTGCCTCGGAAAGCACGTTAAGCCGTTGGTCCCGGCTGTCATTCGTCGATCTTTGACAGTCGTTACGGGTAGTCAGAAACCCGAAAGTGTGACAACCAGTCTTGTCAAGGGGTATCGTATTACCCAGTAATTGGGTTGTGGAGGTCAGATAGGCAGTCGCTCCATGTAAAATACTGGTATTCAGCTGCAAATGGTTAGACTGGAAGCCGATCCTAACATAGCGGGGAAAAGGCTAGGCAAATGATGATGGTATATAGGACTTGTGTAAGAGGACCTGGGTTCGAATCTCAGGTCTCATTAAGAGGAGATAAAAATCAACTTAAAAATACTTTCGCTATTCGGTAAAAATATTGTTTCGAAATATATTACATAATTACTTATATTACTCCTCTTTGTTTTTTTTTATTTGACTTTTGAAACACTCTTGGTAGATTACATTTTGAATTAATCATTTGTTTCACTGCCTTGGTCTACTGGTCGCATGTACAAAGGCTGCACTTGGGATCCTAGGCTCGATTCCCGGGATAGGCAAAATATCAAAATCAAAATATTTTATTTCACATAAACCTACATGGGCACTAATGAAACGTCAGAAGCTAGGTGCACGGTTCCAATTGGTCGTTTCCTATGGAGAAGAGCCGGCAAGAAACTCCACGGTTACTCTTTGAAAAAATAATTGGCTTTTACAATGTTTTCAAATTGCAGTATTAATAGGTATGTGAGGACATCGTCGGCCTGTCAACAAGTACCAAGTACTCAATAAAAAATGGTCTACAAATCTGCAGTCTATAAGGGCTACAACATTCTCAATTGTCAATGGGACTTTCCATACCAAAATTCTCAGTAACAGCCCGGAGTCTGCAATCTGCAATTAGGCTCGCCACATGTTTCATAGTACTTGAAACATACCTAATTCCCTACCCAAAGCCAAATACACTTCTGCCTGCCTTATCATTCAACAGTCGTTAACATATCAAACATTACAGGAGCCACGAATGCGAATGGGAGTCGTCATCCGCCGATACATGGTCATTCCGTCTGCTACACGGCCGGCTGAGGCTGACGACACGACTCGCGCACCGACATGACAATGGGATGAGGACACGAGTTCGGGGAGACACTCCTGTGCTGGATGTAGCGGTGGAGACTGTGCAGCATGGTATGTATAGTCGACTCCTCGAATCTACATATATCTATGACGGAGAAGGTATAGTGTGTCTCGTTATCATCAGCCATATTTTAATTACTGTGGGCGTACTATTGGGTAGTGTTGGTTATTGCGCAATGGAAAAACGTGTTTTTATAAACATGATATTAATCCTTATCCAAATAAATACGTTATTCATCTCAAGTATTTAATTTTGAACAAAATTGCCTTTGAAATTATTTGATTTCAATGAATATTTTAGGAGATATATCATACTTAAAAAAAAAAGGAATATATTTTAGTAGGTTTTTTCTAGTATTATTAATACAGGACGAGTTATGGGAATGTGTGGAAGACGAAGCACATGATGCAAAAAAACAAATGAAGGCTCTATCACGAATTGCTTTAGCTGTTCAATCATCAGTAATTCCACACATACGCAACGCGAAAACGGCACATGAAGCTTGGAGCAATCTAACGTGAAGACAGGGTGTTATGTCGTAGGCTGGGGCTCCTCAGAACATTATTCGCAACCAAGCTGAATGAGAGCGAAAATATGGAGTGCTATATCAACAAAATCACAGAGATGTCACAAACGCTTAGTGAAATAGGATCACCACTGGAGGATGACTTTATAGCTGTAATAATATATGAGCACACATCATTCTTACTAGACGGCCATAGAAATGCGAGAGAGAGACAACATATTACAAAATAAGTGACGTGTGTTTGACACATTGACGTATTGTGTTTACAGATTACCATCAGTAATAATAACAATTTCTCTTTTTTTATTACATCTCAGACCGCAAGAATCCGGTGGCCACAATGACCGTCCACTTCGCGTGTGAGACCATGCGTTACATGGTGTCGCGCTTGTTGTGTGCAACATGTAACGCGAGCGACATCCCGCCGTTGTTGCGACGTTGCGCCGCAGTTGCGCGTCTCGCGTTGCGCTGGGGACGCGCGATGCACGACGCGAAGCTTCATCTAGCTTATAAACTGGATAATGAGGGGAATCTTTCATTGAAGGTATGTAGGAATGTTCTGTAATCATTTGAATTTATTTCTTGTAGGTAGGCAAATTCTGAAAGTGACTGAAAAGTTGTGTGGGCATTGGTTGTCATGGTATGGGTAGGGTAAAAAAAAGACAATAATATTTATCCTTTCTTTATTTAATAATAAAGTAGTGAGTGAATTACTATTAGTAATTAATTATTTTAGTAATTAAATTTGAATCATCATCTGCCTAGCCTTTTCCCAACTATGTTGGGGTCGGCTTCCAGTCTAACCGGATGCAGCTGAATACCAGTATTTTACATGGAGCCACTACCTATCTGAACTCCACAACCCAGTAACTGGGTAATACGATACCCCTTGGTAAGACTGGTTGTCAGACTTTCGGGCTTCTGACTACCCGTAACGACTGTCAAAGATCCACGAATGACAGTCGGGACCAACGACTTAACGTGCTTTCCGAAGCACGGAGAGGTCTTGATATGTAAAAATGGTCACCCATCCAAGGACTTACCGTGGCAAGCGTAGCTTAACCTGATGCATCGACCCGTGCTGCTGCTGTTATTACTTAAACACAAGCCACTCTCTGGAGGACTATTATAAATAATCCACTATTATTTCTCCAGGTCGCCAACTTCCCCCTGCGCTCCGTGTGGGAGGTGACGATGCGCATCGAGCTGGTGCTGGACAACAACCACGGCTCGCCGTGGCCGCACGCGGGCGACGTGCGCGTGGCGGGCGTCGTGAGCGACGTGCTCGTGCGCGACGCCGACGTGGCGCGCGCGCTCGCGCACACGCCGCGCGACTGGGGACACGCGCCCAGGACCGTCTGGTGAGATATGTAGCTACTTTTATAGATAGACTAGCTTTTACTCGTGGCTCAGGTCGCCAACAAAAAAAGCGTTATGTCTCCTCCATGCGACTGACTCGATGAGAGAAAATAATAAGAAGAACACTATCTGTTTTCATGGTTTTCGAGGGTGCTGAAAGTCAATAATTATATTGTTACGAGCTTCGGGTTCGTGACAATAAAAACTGCCGATTTAATAACCAAAAATTGACACTTTAATTAACAACACTAATTACAACTCAAACACACTAATTACAAAACACAACTGCACTACTGATCGCTCTAAGTCGCACTTGAATATCGCTTCGATGTTATCGCTCGTATAGCTGTATCCAAACTGTGTCAGTCGTGGCGCGTCTCGGCCTTATATAGCGCCAAAGAGAGTTCTAGAACCTTCCATTGTAGAAACATCTAGAATGTTCGAGTACATACAGGCCCCGATCGACCAGATGTCGATAGTTCGGGAAAGTTCTAGAAATTATCGCATCGAAATTTCTAGAAGGGTCTTGACTACTAGTTCCGCTACTCGATACTAGATGGCGCTAGTGGTAACTACTGTCGCCATGTACTAGGCATTAATTGTGGCGCGCAACAATATAATTATAGTGAAGTCAAAATGAAAATCCAAGGTGACGACTGCAAAAAATTAAAAATTTTTCTCTGTAATGCTCTTGCGGGAAATTGCATACCTTTTGACCCTAAACGCAAAAGCTAAATAAATAAATAAAAACTTTATTTCGCAAAAAAGTGAACAATAACACTAGTACTCGTAACTATGATAAGCTAAGAACTGTGTTACCAGAAAATTTAAATAAAGTAAACTAGCGTATTTTGAACTCTGGTACTCAAAGTAAGATCTAAGATGTGTTATTAGTACCAGTGTTCCAACAAAAGTTATTACACAAAGGAACACAGGTTCCCACGAGAGACAGCAGGGATATTAGTGCAGTTTCATTGTCGCAGAGAAATGAAGTAAAAATATAAGACAGTAAAAATTATACAGAAAATAGAGTGGACAACGTATGTAAGTGTGTCAGGGTGAGTGAATGTGTAGGGATGTGTAATGTATGTATGTGTAATTTATGTATGTGTAGTGTATGTATGTGTAATGTCGTAAGTTTAAAATGTTCTTTCGTTCGACAGATTTCAATGCAATTTTAATATTTTATTGTTTTATTATAAGATTGTGTTGTCTCTCTGCAGGGCAAAGGCTTCCCTTCCCTCTTTCCACTTTATTTATATTTATAAACTTTATTGTATACCAGAAAATACACAAAAAAAAAAACATTATCACTGCGAAACACAAAGGGCGGCCTTATCGCTTCTGCGATTTCTTCCAGGCAACCTTGGAACACTTTCCCTCCTCTCTTTCCCATCTGTCCTACTTTTCCTCCATTTCCCCTAATTCCTCCATTTTCTCACTTGCCTCCTTTTGCAATCTTTCCCATCTGTCCTCCCTTTCCTCTATTTCCCCTCATTCCTCCCTTTCCTCTCTTTCTTCCCTTTCTTTTCTTTCACTTTCCTTTTTTTTTCTTTTCTCTTCCACACTTTTCCCGGTCTACTGCGACTGTGGGCCAATCCTTTAAGAAAGAAATCCCGGGGAAGGACATAGGATAGTTTTTATCGACATACGGTATACGGTATAGGTAATTTTTTATCACAAAAATAATTAAAACTACGTAAATTACTGTCACACTTCCGATGTACAGTCAAAACAAACCAAAATCAACGCTAGTCCCTAATACCGACTGCATGCATGCGTTGATTTGTAATGTAAACAACTTTCGCCCACAAACGGTATAACTAAGGAGCTTACATGATCTAATGCGCGGTCACTGTCGGACTGCATAGAGAAGAAAGAGAAGCGCGATGACACAACGCTGGTAATTTATTGCAAAATACGAAGCAATTATTTAATTACAAAAAATCTATTGTTTGGACTAAAAAAATAAAACATTAGTTTTTTTGTATGTTGCTTGTAGAATAACCTGACAAAATATCAGAATTATTGCGCATGTATATTATTATGGTTTTTATTGTAAAAAGAAAGTTTTTAGAGGTATCTTCATGATTATTTTTACCCGACTGCGGCGAAGCCCAAAAGGAGGGTTATGTGTTTGACCTGTATGTATGTATGTATGTATGTATGTCCGTTTCTTCGTTCCCTCGTAACTTCTGAACGAATGAACGGATTTTGATAAATTATACGTCTTTAGATTTGTCTTGGTAGCGCGAGTGTCACTGGGTATATCAAAATTGAAAAAATATAAAATGGCCGATTTCGGCGCAATATTATGTCTTAAAAAAAAAATATTTTTCTCGAAACCTATCGAGTAGGGTATCAAAATAAAGGGTTTTTAAAGGTGATTACAAAAATATATACAACTTATTATACGGTTAAAAGTAATTCGAAGTGACAAATCGTAAAAAACACGTACCAAGAGCTAAATCGTCTGCGAAATCTTTCACATTTATTTTGCAACTAAAAAGCTGGAAATAAAAAAAGTTATTTAAAAAAATAAAAAAACCCGACTGCGGTAAAAAAACTGAAAAGCTAAAAACAAGCCCATTTTAAATTAAATAAAAGTTGGAAGCAGGCGGGACCCATATCATTTATATTATTTTTTCAAATTAAAATGGGTCCCGCCTGCTTCCAACTTTTATTTAATTTAAAATGGGCTTGTTTTTAGCTTTTCAGTTTTTTTACCGCAGTCGGGTTTTTTTATTTTTTTAATCTATCGTATCATATTAGTTGTATCATGTTTTCAGCACACTATCTACCTAGCATATATCCTGAAGAATATCATATATTTTTCTAATTCTGTTTACTGTAGTCGATCATATACTTTTATTGTTTCTAAAACTTGCGTTTTTTGTGTTTAGGTCCTGTAAGCCCCTTAATAAAAAAAAATGTTTTACACAATAATGAAAATTCAGTATATTTATTACTAGTTTCTGCCCGCGACTTCGTTCGCCTGAAGTTTCTCGTTTTAATATAAAACATAGCCACACTTAGGGATAATGTAGCTTCTCATTAGTGATAGAATTTTCGAGATCGAATCAGTAATTCCGAAGACTACCCCTACAACCTCACGAACTTTACCTCTTTAAGGCAAAGCGCCAGGGTAGCCCGCGAAATTCATTTTTTTTTATGTTTTTTGCAATTTGCTGGTCTATTAAGTTGTAGGTTGATTAAAATATAATTCGCGGCCGTAACAAATATGTATTTACAGAATTATAATCATTAAAGTCACCAACACAACTCTCTCAAGGCCAAGTAATCCCCAAGAATGACTATTTCATGAAATCTTGACATTTGGGGATTAACTTCACAAGTTGTATTACTGATTGTAATGATTATAATTCTGTAAGTACATGATTATAACATAATATTTTCATTGGGGTGTATTGTGGGGTGCGTTAATTCCTGGGCATGCTGTTACGACCGCGAATCATATTTTAATCAACTTACAACCTAATACTGACCAGCAAATTGCAAAAAACGTAAGTAAATTTGAATTTCGTGGGGTACCTTAGCGCTTCCCCCTTAAATTAATAAAAAAAATGTTTTATACATAATATTGAAAATTCAGTATATTATGATTATAAAATAATATTTTCGTTGGGGTGTTTGGTGGGGTGCGTTAATTCCAGGACATGTTGTACATACGTGTACGTAATTTTCCCAATCAACTTTGAACCTTAAGCTTTAGCGATAAAGTTGAAAATCTATTAAAGAAATTTGACAGATTGTAGTAGCTTGACGTAGTAATTTTAATAATATTTTTTTTTGTAATTTTAATAACATTTTTTTTTCTTTTTGCCCACAGGAAAATTTTCAGATATCTAAAGCACAAAACGCGAGACGGCGACCTCCTACTAGCGCGATAAGAAGTCTGTGTATATCGTATTTGTATTGTTATTATAGATAACATAATTCACGAGCGAGCTCCTATGTCACTGAAATATATATTTTTTTATAAACCAGACTATTATTACACTGCAAGGCAAAGGTTTTATCTCATACAGAGAACGCACGCGCATTGATCACCACGGGATTGACGAATTCAGACTTATACAGGGTCCCATTAAAATAGATGGACAAATTTTAACACAGCGCTCAGTTCGTCTAACCAAAGATATCCAAGCAAAAAAAAACACTGATTAAAGTGATTTTAATTTGACCTAAAATAATAAATTGCCGGCACATTAGTGTATTTTCGTTAGCTGATTATTTTTCTTGTAAAATATCTATACGTTTTTCTTATATATTTTTTTACCATTCATTTTGGTGGTCTAAATGATTTCTATTTTGTCCATCAATTTTAATTGGACCTTATATTGACTACTGCCCTACTACTTGAAATCGCGAAAAAAAATCAGCTGTTCCCTAAATTTATGTTCGTATAACTCGTCAAAATGTAGGGAAAAGAGCGATATTTTTTTCGATTTTTGGTTTGGTCCCATAGTAAAACTTATTCATAATGATGAGTACAATGACCTCTTAAGAGGTTGTTAATGTTTTACCAATACCTATAGATAAGTCTAGGTTTTAATATTTTACCAATACCTATAGATAAGTCTAGGTTTCCTCACGATGTTTTTTCTTCACGTATGTCAGTAATTTACAAGATAAACTCGGAAAGTACGTATGAATTTAAAAAGTCACATTAGTACCTGCGCACGCGTAATCTTATCCTACTAATATTATAAACGCGTCCGCGCGAAACTAGTTGGCAGCGCCTTAGGTACAATGTGAGCGGTGGGACGACTTTGTTATTACTCAGTATGTGCATTGCGAACACTAGGCAACCCCGCCGCCCTCACTCCTGTCCCCACCCAAGGCGCGGCCAACTAATTCCGCGCGGACTTTAGTAACTCTGTCGATTCTGTAAAAATCTCACCGTGAAAACTTAGGTGAAGTGAGTTTGTTGTTGCTAGGAATTGACACTATTGACAGCTCACTCCACGCTCACTTCACCTAAGTTTTCACGGTGAGATTCTTACAGAATAGCACCGCAGGAGCGAAAGACCACTGAGTTCCAAAACAATTATGGTTATACTTATAGGTGGAAACTAGACATAAACATTAATAATAATAAAACTAGACATTTATTAATAATAGTTGTAGCAGTATGAAGTGTGTGTGTGAGTGAGTGAGGGAGGGTGTTAAGATGCATGCGTCTTTGTGTGTGTGGGAAGGGTGCGTGTATGTGTATGCGGAGGATGTGATATGAATAACAGGCTGGGGTCCGCAACTCCACGTCCAAACTCGTATTTGGTTTACCTATTTGTTAGAACTTTATGGTCTTACACAATGTTTTTAATTTTGTTCTACGATCAATGAAAATTATAGAGATATTTTGTGATTTTTATCTGTGTTTTATTTCTTTTTGCTGTCCATTGAGAGCTACAGACTGACTGCCGCTGCTGGTGTGGTCACACATACTTATACCATGATCTTTTTGATACTTTTGAAGAATAACAGAGAAGTATGGAGGAAGCCGGCATGTCCTAGAACCAAAATTTCGAAGACATGTGAGTGTGACATCTACCAACCCGTGCCCCGCGCCGCCGGATTACGGCCCACTTCCTTGAAAACATCAAAATTCCTATTTTTTTTGCTTTTGGCATCTCGCAATTCAACCTATGAGGTTGTCGTCTACCTAAGCGGACTTACCTGTGGATGCCTCAATAAATTAAGGCCGCCAGCCAGGGCTTAAAAACTAAGCAACTAGGTACATCAAAATTCTTCAGAAAATGTGGTCCCTAATAAAAGCACCCCTCTTACGACCCTCTAAAAAAAAAAAAATTAAAATTTGAAACTATTTATTTTAAACAACGTCATGGAACATTTACAGCAAAAATAGCGCTCAATCTTTGATACATAAGATTATGTGCGCTACCTACTGACTTATTTTAGAGTTAGCTCACTTAAAGTTAAAAAGCCCCTACAACAGCTCTCTTACAGCCCTCGTACAACTTTCGTATAATAATAATAATAATAAATCCGCAGGGCAGCATGTGGCGAGCTGTTGGGCAGTAGCGACCCCACGGACCCTAATATCTTCAGGGAAAAGTCTTTTTCCTCACCTCTGGCTTGCCTTTATTGGCCGGCTGGAGTGAACAATGACGAGGAACAGAGCTCCCACCTCATTCTTGCCTTTATTGGCCAGCTTAAGTGGAGATTCGCAAGAGCAAACGTGCTCGGAGGAAGGAAGTATTCCAGTAAGGTGCTGGTAGGGATCTTGACCGTACTTCTGGGATTGTCCTGATAGCCGTGGAATACCTCTCCACTCCTCATAAGCACCTCAGGACATGTTGCCCCCTTGTTGCTACGTCACTATGTGCTAACGACCGTTTCCGGGGGCCCATTATTGAGTGTGCAAGTCACCCGCTGCCATTTTATCCGTCTATATACAATGTGTTGATTTGCATCCTCGTCAAAGTTCAGGAGGTTGTCATAAAATACATAAATAATCAATTGAAGTACGTTATGGGGCAATAACTAGTAAGCGCTGCTTTTTTTTTGTTGTTGAAATTTAACAGTATTTCAGAATTACACCCTTAATTCAATACAAATAAAACAGAATCACCCGACTACGCACACAGCGACAATGCATGCAGCTGTTTTTCCCCGCGGTTGCTACGCGGCGCCGTCGCGCCGCGTAGCAATGACCCGACCGGTAGCAATAATTTTACCTAATTTTATTTCGAAAATCACCTACATTATTGTCATAAATTTCGCTTGATAATTAACTCATTTTTGAGCATCATTGGAATACGGAAATCTTACTAATGACAGTAATACTAGTGCGCCAAAGAAAAGTTCACTGACCTGTTATCAGATGATTAAATGATTTTGTTTTTATTTGTGGATTAAATTGGTTGATTTGAAACTTTCCTTCCTACATAACGGGCTTAGGGCCGGCAATAATACTACTTAGTTAGTGTACCGATCTACTAAGTCTAAAAATGATGTTTTCTACGTTTGATGAAATGGAAAGACGTGCTAGTTAAGTATAAGTACGTGGTGTACTTACTTTCAACTCTTAGGTAAACACTCGTCCATCCACAGGATGTTGGCGTCTTGGTGTTCCAGGAACCAGCGACCAAAATGTAACCCGCACAGCATTATCACCAGGGTGAATGTCTTGTGCCCGATCGGGATACATTTCCACGAACATCCGGATGGCTCCACGTAGGCTGTCTCCACTGATGGCGACCATCTCCACCAACTCGGCATTTGAGTAATTGTCCGTCATCACACTTTGTAACTACGTCTCGATGTACGGAAATTCGCAAAGCGCACTTGCGAACACTTCGGCTAGTTCAATCACACTGTCGGCGCCGGCGCCGCAGCGCGCGGCGCCGCCGCCGGCGGGGAAAAGGGGCGTGGCTAGGAGCAGCGCGGGAGAGTGTGATTGGAGGATGGGATTGATTACCTACGAATTTATCGAATGAGAATTGCATGAATGGTTTGCATTTGTGTGTGTGTGAAGCGCGGTTATAGGGCTAGTAACAGACGGGCCGCGTTTAAATACGGCTGGTTCACACTTACGGATTTCCTTAAATAAGAAAATAAAATAAAAAAATACCTACTCATTTTATTGTTGATTTGGGTCGAGAATCATTAGCATAATTACGTCCTTGAATTTGACTAGGATGCAAATCAACACATTGTATAAAACATTGATCAGGCAGGGGTCATAGTTCTTCCATAGTTTTTGGTAACCAGTCCACTTTAGCCACCCAAACCAATAGTCAAACTTTTTATTTTTCCATATCCTGCAAGTCCTACACCAACCGGGGGTTATCCTTGGGTACACTTGCATAGCGCATACAGGGATAATCGTCGGTTGGTGCCGCATTTCATTAAAATTTCCTAAGGGGCCTCTGCGAGTTGGCTTCGGCCCCTCGTACGCCTTCCAAAGGACGGGGACGCCATGGTTCCGAGATATATAAATTCATAAAAAAATAATAATAAAGCCTTTTATTCAGACAGTAGGTACTAGTTACAAATTTAGTTTATATGTATTAATCTATATATTCTGTTCTTCATTGTCGCTGTATGTTTGCCTTTTGGCAAAGGCCTCCTCCAACTCTCTTAATCAACAACTTTCTTAATCAGCTTTAAATCGGAAAATCGAATAGGAACAAAAAACGGTAATCAACCGTCAAAAATAACATAAATGAGGGTATCTTGAAACTATTTTTTAACTACATTGATTTCTAATAAATCCGCCTTGGACAAAATCGCGTGTGACAGACGGACGGACAACATGTTCCTTTTGTCAATTTTGGTATTATTATTAGCCTGTGATGTCCCACTGCAGCGCAAAGGCCTCCCTACTCTCTTTCCACTTCTCTCTGTTCAAAGCTGCTAAGGACCAGTTCTTGTTGAAGGAGTCCAGCTCATTCCGCCATCTCCGTCTGGGCCTGCCACGATGTCGTTTGCCATTAAGAAGGACCCATTTGGTCGTAAGTTTGGCCCATTTTTCGTCTGACATGCGGCAGATGTGTCCAGCCCAGTTTCATTTTAGCGTGGCAGTCTGTTTAATTTTGGCATAGAACAAAAATATCTCAACTGGTTACATAATTTAATATCCAAGCAAAAACAATATTACAACAAAATTAATTATACCTACATGAGTGTTCTCATATGAGAAGCTATAACGATCTCTTAGCTAGTTCCGTGTTGGCCGCGCCGCTCACCCAACGACCTTCCACTTTCCGCCGGGTGGACCAGATCTCCACCACAGGGTGGGAACTGAGCGCGTTGCCGAGCTTCCTGATTATATTGTAGGTACTGCTTGGTCGAACTACCTGAGGGTACGAAAAAGATACGACTCCCGGCCACCGTAGGCGCGGGCCTGCGGGCGGAGAGTAATCGGTAGCTCACCGTCCGATCAGCCGTGCTATTCTGTAAAAATCTCACAGTGAAAACTTAGGTGAAGTGAGCTGTCAAAAGTGTAAATTCCTAGCAAAAACAAACTCACTTCACACGTTATCACGGTGATCTTTTTACTGAATAGCACCGCTGGACCAGGCCCGTGCCGGACGGCGCGTACGTGTTCCACGCGCGCCTCAAAGAGATGTCAGTCGCAGAGAACCCTTAGGGCCGAAGCCTGCCTGGTCAGCGGGATTGTCCGAAAGGGTTACCGCTGGCCCGGAACATAAAGGGCTAAGGAAGGAATATGGGTGGGTTTTAGTCAGTAAGAGTCTGACACTTCCTTCCGCTCCACCCAGAGCGGGAGGAGTCATTTGATGATTTCCCATCCGAAAAAAAAAGGGTACGAAAACGATCGACAACTTTAAGGTAGGGCGTCCTGAGGCTAAGTGGAGTGACGATCTTCGCAAGGTGGCTGGTAGCAGCTGGACACGAGTTGCCGAGAATCGAGCTGAATGGCGTGCAATTTGAGAGGCCTAAGTCCAGCAGTGGACTGCTGCAACCGGAAGGCCAATCCTGATAATTAAAAACGTACAAAATCTAGCCGCAGTAATGTCTCACCTCGACGCCAAAAAAATGTCAAAAACTGGTCATGAATGTATGAAAAATAGAAATATTTTTGACAGATTGAGACTGTTGAATGAACGAACGTTCTTAAAAATACGGGAATAGCCCCCCTGATGATGAGAAAGATAGGCCATTTAAAAAAAAAAGACTGATACAGATGAATAGAAAAGGCATGGTGCGCCGACATCAAATAGTTAAGTTGTGTCGGACTCAATTAAAATACCCTTTTGGTTGCCATTTGGCTAGGGTTTCCAAGCAAGGCTGACTCCTCAGTGTGGGGTCTGGGGTCCGATCTCCGGGCCAGGTTGTGTTCATTTAGAAAGTTTTTTGTAACCGCCGGACTCACGTTGTGCCTGGTTAAAGGCGTTAAGCTCTCCCTCTTCTCATCTTACATTGGACTAACTGGTGCAGTATGTATAGACCAATCACCTCTGCCTACCCCTTCTGGGAGAATACAGGCGTGAAGTTATGGAATGTATAAAGTGCTTACTCTCCCAAAGACAACGTTGCGTAGATCCAGCTGTGGCAGCGGCTTGAATGTGATGTTGAATATGCCACACATCTCATCGTCTACTGTTACTCGCATTGACAGCAAACCTGTGGAAAATAAACTCATAAGGCAATAAAGACAATAATGGCGCCAATTCTGTTGTTCACAAACTAAACTAAATTAAACTTCATGCATCTTTTTCTTTCTACTTCATTAAAAAGGACAGAAGATAAATATTTGTTTAGTCCTGTCCTCCATAGACAACTTTAGACGAGATTAAAAAATTGGCTATTAAAAATACGTCAATTTACGTCAGGCGCTGACTAATTTGACAGGACTAAACTAATATTTACCTTCTGTCCTTTTCTTAATGAAATAGAAAGAAAAAGATGTCTGAACTTAAATTTAGTTTAGTTTGTGAACAACAGAATCGGCGCCAATATAAAACTTCGACAGAGGCCGCTTTTTTGCTCGGTAACAGAGAGATCCTGTGTTCATCATAAGCTTTGGTTACCTAAAAAAGCGGTATCGGGTCACATAATAACGACTGTCCAAATACAGAGGTTTTTTAGGGTTTCATACCCAAAGGGTGCCAACGGAACCCTATTACTAAGCTTCCGCTGTCCGTCCGTCCGTCTGTGTGTCAGCGGGCTGTATCTCATGAACCGTAATAGGTACACTATTGGAATTTTCATATTGTGTATTCAGACTGGATGCGGAAGGCAGAGGGTAGGGGGGTGTAGCACAGCCTAGGAGAGGCTTTTGTCCAGTAGTGGACTGCGATAGGCTGAGTTGATTGCGGCTATAACAATAAATAATTTAAAAAAATTAAAGGTAGTAGTCTCCATAAAGAAAACATGTTTCTTCGACGTTTTTTGCCTTGTGTCATGTGTGTGTCATGGTCATTGGAGCAGACGAGTCTTTTAAGTGGAGACTACGAATCGGTATACTGACGTGGAACTGCCCCCAATTAGATGGACCGGCGATCTTCGCAGGGCGGCCAAAAGCAGCTAGATGCGAGTAGCCGAGGATTGACTTAAACAGCGCGTGATTGGAGCTCATGTGGGCAGGGCACATTACTAGCAAAACAGATTGCCGAGGGGGCTGAAAGGTTCTGGATTGGCGACCGCGTACCGGAAGACGTAGCGTTTGAAGGCATCCCACAAGGGGGACTGATGACCTTGTGAAGGTCGCAGGATGCGCGAAGTACAGAACCGGTCGAAGTGGCGGTGATTGGGGCTCATGTGGGCAGGGCACATTACTAGCAAAACAGATGGCCGAGGGGGCTGAAATGTTCTGGATTGGCGATCGCGTACCGGAAGACGTAGCGTTTGAAGGCATCCCACAAGATGGACTGATGACCTTGTGAAGGTCGCAGGATGCGGGAAGTACAGAACCGGTCGAAGTGGCGGTGCTTGGAGGAGGCCTATTTCTAGCAGTGGACGTCTTTCGGCTAATGACAATGATGAATATTACCTGGCATCGAATGAGGGTAGTGGTAGTTCTCAGCACCGATGGGCACATCTCGGCCACTTTGCGCGTAGCACCCGAACCCGTTATTGTAGATCACGTCACCACCGCTCCAGTATAGGCCAGGAACTTTCCTGGACGTGGAGACGTAATGATAATTACGACCCAAGAGACGTTGTCTCGTCCAAATTTCGATTATTCATACAATAATCTTTGTGTAAATTATTTCATCACCACTGCTTTCAAAACGGTGAAGGAAAACATAGTAAGGCAAACAATGTCCTAGAACCAAAAATTCAAAGACATGTCGTGACATCTACCAATCCGCACTGGGCCCGCATGGTAGGTACATTATAGCCCACTCCCTCTCGAAGAGAGGAGGTCTGTGTCCCAGCAGTGGGTTTAATATACCCTAGGGCTGATTATGATGATACAACAATCTCATAAACGTACGCTTAAGCCCGACTTAAACAAAAAAATTGAGAATCTTTTCAATAGCCAAATCAGTCCAGCCGTTCTCAAGTGATGCGCTTACCAACTAACAGCATTTCATTTTTGTAAACAAGTACTTAGTAGATTTATAAGTAGGAATAGAGCACTTTCTAAAAGTGCTCGTCATGGGGAAGTATGTACAACTACCATACCTTATTTTTGCCACCAAGCTTGGGATGGCGACATATCTGCGACAACTCTGCTGGTTTTGCAGTGACCTGGACCTTATACAATCGTGTCCGTTTCGACTGCTCGGCCACAGTGTCGTAGAAGAAAAACGACTACGTCAACATTACGAAGGAAATTGTAAAACACTAACAATGAAACTCACAAATTCGTAGATCCAATATTCAGTAAGTTGTAAAGGTTTAACCATGGCCGCGCGGTCGAAACGTGGAGAACCGCGCGGCCACGCAGTTCTCTTAAACGGAGCTTAGTAGAGGTCTCATTACGTTTGCTAACCACTGATACGATTTCGAAGAAAATGTAGACAACATGAATGAAGTCATAGGCTGGTTTTAGAGTCGCGCTGACCGCACGCTGACCGTCAGCGCTGACAGCCGAAACGTATGAAACGCACGCGCTGATAGCTACGCGTTATTCTAAAACACTTCCTAGAAGTTCATACGTTTCAAGCTGTCAGCGCCGACGGTCAGCGTGCGGTCAGCGCGACTCTAAAACCAGCCCTAATGTTTGAACTTCACGACCTACAGACCTTAAATGCTATGGCCGCGCGGTCGAAACACGGAGAACCGCGGTGGGACGCATAACTGTTTAAAAACAGGTGCCCACAACTGTCGACGGCAGCCGTCGACAACGTGCAGCACAGACTACATTATATATTGCAGGGTGCTGCTCGTGTATTTTCGTGTGTTCAAATACACGGGCGGTACTTTGTCGACGGCTGCAGTTATCTCTGCCGTTGATGCGTGCCGCTCGTGTATACGAAAACATATAGATAATAGGCTAAATAGAAAAAAATAAAACAAACCACGTCACCAACAAAAAATTTAATCAAAAACAACAGAGCCAATAAAAAACAAAACATTCAGTTCCTTTGCCGAGAAGTTGAGGGTACATTCGTGGTATTCTCCCGCCTTTCCTCAGAAAACTGGTTCACAGCTAGGCAGTACTTCTCCGAGTGGTAGGTCCTAGAAATCTGCGACAGTAAAGGACTCCCGTGAGGAGAGTTTAGCCATAGTGAAGCACTGCCCGTCTGCCCGACCATAGCTATGAACGCAATCAGCATTCTCGTATTCAGCAGACCACGCTGTATGTGCGGTTGTTTTAGCAAAGTCTGTAGGATCAAGCCATCAGGTAAGCCATTGACAAGTTCGAAGATGCTAGAACCTCTTTCTCCGATCAAATAAGAAGCAGCGGCAGGCACGTTACAGCCCGTAAAACGCAGCGCTTTATCAGCTTCTTCGTACGTAAACCCAAGGTCTTTCAATGCGCCAATGGATTCAGGACTCGGTGGGTCAGCAATCTTACTCCTCCATTCCCGGAATTTCTCCAGGAATCCTTGTAGATGTTCCGCCCGACGGTACAACTCGTTCCCGTCTGTTTTACCAATTCCAGGAGTATCATCCATCGCCGTGTAATCTGTAATGTTGAGTCTCGCTGCTATATTTTCGGGAGTGATGACCTGGATGACGGCTGGTTGGGGGCGTTGCGGTTCGTCTAAGGCTGCCGTCAGTTGGGCTAGAGTCATTTCGTAGTTTCTCCCTGAAGCGGCGAGACGGGCTCCGGCTTCTATCAAAGATATTAAAATCTTCCTCAATTCATAAGACAATTCATTCGTAGATAAAAGAGATTGGAGATTCGGCTGTCGTATAGCGTTCGTTGGGGTTGGTAAAGAAGCTGTAGCTGCTGCGATGGTCCCATGTTGCGGTGCCCTGACCGTACCAAGGTCCCATAACGTTCCAGCCTCAGGAAGCCTCCTCTCAACGAGTAAAAGCTCTTCTTGCATCGTGACCTGTTCTTGAGACAAAGTCAGGAAGTCATGTAGAGTGGTAGTATCAAAGACGCGTACGATTTTGTAGCGACTAGCGCCAGTCTCTCCCGTTGGGTAGAAAAAATCAATCGCGCGGTTCTTGACTTCCTCAATAAGGGTATCTTCGGAGAAAAAAGCTGTGAAAGTTTGACCCTCAGGGCTGACGACTTTGATGAAGATCTCGTTAGCCCCGGTTATCCCTGAATCGGATACCAACATCTTTCAGCGCTTGCTCGTCAATTGTCAATGCCCCCCAGGAGTGAAAGGTCAATGATCTTCATAGAAATCAGCATAAGGAATAATATTATGCTGCTAAAAAAAGTTGCGAAACACCAAAAGAGTTTTAGCATAATTTTGACATGTTGACACAGTTTTGACAGAAATTTTGACGTTTCTTTTGTTTTTAAACAGCTGATGTTTATGGTTTAAAAAAGGTTTTATTAGGTGCAATAATATTTAAAAAAGGTTCTAATAATATTACGCCTGAGGCACGCGTCATTAGGCTAAAAATGGCCTAAATTGCGTCTCCGTGGCAGTGTCTGTCTATAATGGCTTTCACAACAGTCTAATTTAGTAGTACCTAAAATAAAAGCAACCCTGAACTACTTAAACAACAAACTTTTTTGAATGGCGGACATCAAAAGAGTCTCTACCCACTGGGTTTTTTTTTTTTTGCGGATGGGAAATCTACAAATGACTCCTCCCGCTCTGGGTGGAGCGGAAGGGAGTGTCAGACTCGTACTGACTAAAACCCACCCGTGTTCCTTCCTTAGCCCTTTATGTTCCGGGCCAGCGGTAACCCTTTCGGACAATCCCGCTGACCCGGCAGGCTTCGGCCCTAAGGGGCCCCTCCCCGATGCTGACATCTCTTTGAGGTGCGCGTGGAACACGTACGCGCCGTCCGGCACGGGCCTGGTCCTGATCGGGCGGTGAGCCACCCATTACTCTCCGCCCGCAGGCCCGCGCCTACGGTGGCCGGGAGTCGTCACGCGGCTCCCGACGCCCGGAGCGTCTCCCGCGGCGGCTGGGACGGGAGGCTCTCTCCCTGAGCCGTCCCGCCACCTCCTTCGCTAGCATGACTGCTTCGCAGAAGGAGGTGACTGCCTCCCACTCCCTCTCGCCCCGGACCCACTGGGTGGGATTCCTTACCGCAATCAAAACAGCAGTCTTACCTGAAGAAGCAAGTGTTCACGTAGCCATATCCGTGGGAGCCTCCATCCACCAGCTCCAGGAACAGGCGACACGTGTTAGGACACGTGTCAGTGAACAGCTCCACGCATATCTCGCCCATCACTGCGCCGTCTTGCATACCCAGCTTTAGATACACCCTGTTTAAAATCCCGGATGTTAGAAGAGAGACTTCAAGAATTATAATAGTGTTACCAGCTTTCGGTTCGTTTAACCTACTCCGGTTAGGAGTAGGGTATGAGTAGGGTAGGAGTAGGGTAGGAGTAGTGTCGGAGTAGGGTAGAAGTAGGGCCGGGGTAGGGTAGGGTAAGGGGAAGGACACCACGCGAACGAAGTAGCGCCGGGCAGCTAGAAATAATTTATATGGCAAAACAATGTTTGCCGGGTCAGCTAGTCGTCTTATAAACGAAACACGCGCGGTGTCGCTTACAGTAACAGTGGCGCAAGTTCAATGGTTTTTCCCATCCCAACAAGCCTAAAAAAGTTTTCACTTCAATAAATATTTAAACTTCCTTTATTTCAAACTTTAAGGTGAGTAATCTATGAATGTTCGTTACCTAGGCCTCTTCACACCCGGTGCAGCTCTAAAGGCCAGGTCTTCCATCTCCTCGTGAGAGACAGGAGGAAACAGCACGAACTTGGCGCTCGCTTGCTCCACAATCTTACGTTTATTTTGCTTCCAATCGCGGTTCAGCTCTGCTGCCGTGTCTACGCGCGCATTCTGTATGGTAGAAGATAGTTATATAACTAGCTTACGGCCCGCCCCAGCTTTTTTTTCGAATTTTCGACATTTTCTTTCATATAATTCTTGTCCTGGCAATATCGAAGCGCGTACAGACATTTCGGCGATTTTGTTTTATACTACGAGTATGTAAGAATTATAATAATAACTAGCTGTGCCCCGCGGTTTCACCCGCACAAATGTCGATCCCGTGGGAATATCGGGATAAAAAGTAGCCTATATGTTAATCCAGGATGTCAGCTACCTCCATACAAAATTTTATCGAAATTGGTCCAGCCGTTTGAGCGTGAAGAAGTAACAAACATATAAACACACACAGACACTCACACACACACTCACAAACTTTCGCCTTTATAATATTAGTGTGATTAGGGACCAATACTACGGTCTCGTGGCTGAATGATAACAGCCGCACTGGTCGATCTTCAAGGTTAAGCAACACTTGCAGAAGTCAGTTCGGATCGAGACCCTACCGTGCCTCGGCAAGCACGTTAAGCCGTTGGTCCCGGCTGACATTCGTAGATCTTTGACAGTCGTTACGGGTAGTCAGAAGCCCAAAAGACTGACAACCAGTCTTACCAAGGGGTGTTGTTTGCTAGTAGACCTAAGTGGCAAAGTTTTGGGAAAACAAGATTTAAAATACAGTCGTGCCAGCGACACGAAGAAGAAGAAGATACCTATTTGGGCGACATTTGCGTATTTGGCTCTTGAGACCATCCGGTCGATTCTGTTTTTTTTTTTTTTTTTTTTTTTTAATTTTGGCTTCGCACGGTTTGTGCATTTAGCCAATATCACGTTTTGTTTTTTATTACGAAGGAAATAAAGGTAGGGAAACAAAAATATTAGGTAGGTATTATTCGAATTAGTTATAACGGGAGGTCGATTCTGTTAGAATCTCACCGTGTGAAGTTAGGTGAAGTGAGCTGTCATTCCACCTGATGCTAGGGATTGACACTAATGACAGCTCACTTCACCCAAGTTATCACGGTGAGATTTTCACAGAATAGCACTATATGACCGGATGATGGACCGAAGGGGAAATTGCGCAATCAGTGCAACGGGTTTCATTTTGACAGTTCAACAACATTCATTGCGCATTTGTTTACGTTGTTGAGCAGACACATTTTTCGAACATATGAAGCAATGGATTAGCAAAATGATACAAATCGAGGTTGATAGAGTGGTACGCAATTAGGGTGCGGGTTTGTTAAGACTAAAGGGGATTGAAGATTTTCATACGGAGCCTGGCATATCTACTGTCACGCCATTTTGTTTTTTTTTTCAAAATGGCGGTCACGCATAAAACCTATAACTATAAATTGATAGCTGACATCAATGCAAACGGAAAATGTAATAGGCCCAAACCCCGTATAAGCGCCACGTTTCCGAGATATCAAAATGGCGGACAGGTAGGTATATGCCAGATCTTCAAACCCTGGCTTTGCTAGTCATCAGAGAGCTCACTATACAGGGTTATCGGTAAAACATTAACAACCTCTTAAGAGGTCACTGTACTCATCATTATGAAGAACTTTTACTATGGGACCAAACCTGAAGTTGCGAAAAAAAACAGCTGTTCCCTTCATTTATGTTCGTGTAACTCGTCAAAATGTAGGGAACAGCTGATTTTTTTTCGCGTTTTCGTGTTTGGTCTCATAGTAAAAGTTGTTCATAATGATGAGTACAATGACCCCTTAAGAGGTTGTTAATGTTTTACCCTGTGTAAAAAAGAAAACGTGTCTGGGTCGCTGTCGCCGGATATGGTAAAAAACACTAAGTACCTATACAGGGTGTTTGGAAGCTGAGTGTTAAGCTTTTAGGGAGTGATAGTTGACACTATTTACAGCATTTTGAGCCATAGAAATGTCTTAGACGGAGTACGTTTTTTTATTTTTTCCCAGTTAAAGATGCGTCTGTGTGGTGCCGGACTTAAAGAATAGCACCACCCCATACTTCCCGTGGGTGTCGTAAAAGGCGACTATGGGTCGTACCGGAGAATGGGCAGCAGTGTTCTCTAAGCATTTCACCACCATACCATACTGCGATCGCCAACCCGCCTGCCAAGCGTGGCGATTATGGCAAACCCCCCCCTTTTGGGGGAGGCCTATGTCCAGCAGTGGACGTCTTTCGGCTGAAGTGAGTTAAAGATGGTATGTTATTTTTGCCTAAAAGTTTGCAGTAAAATATTAAAAATTTATAAAAATGAAATTGCCTGAAATTTTGCATATACGTTGTCAGGTATACAGAAACGGACATAGGGTACCTACGTGAAAAAGTAACAAACAAACAAATAAACTTACTTTCGCATTTATAATATTAGTTAGGATAATACTTACCGTGTTCAGTATTCTTTTATAAAGCGCAAGATTTTCTCTCCGCGTTATCTTGAGGAAGTCGACTCTACGCTGGTAGTATTTCATGACGGGAAACGGCATCTTGCGCCAGTGACAGTCTACGCGGCCCTGTGAAGTACACAATATTTAGTGAGGACCTTTATTAACTTTAAAAAAGCCTTAGTGTGCAGGCACACGAAGGACACGCGTAAATAGCCGAGGCAACTGCAGCCGTCGACAGTCGTGGACCCCTGCAGTTGCCTCTATCGTTGACGCGAGTCGCTCTTATCCGTTGTCCTAGACACGACGCGACGTAATGCGACCAATAATACTTCACGCGACGTGTGTCCTATTTTGTAGTCATTCGTGAGCGATAAACGCGGCAATCTCAGTTCATTATTCGTATAGGCCTTGCCGATGAAAATTTAAAAACATATGATGTCACGGAACCCTCGGTGCGCGAGTCCGACTTGCACTTGCCCGGTTTTTTTCTATACCCTCTTTATTTACCCTCTCTGAAATCAAATAAGGTACTGATACACATGCTCATTACTAGCATGCTCAAACCAATCGGAGCACGCGAAAATCAAAGTCACGTGAGTTTCGCGTGCTCCGATTGGTTTGAGCATGCTAGTAATGAGCATGTGTGTCAGTACCTTTATACTTTTTCTAGAAACAAGCCTATACTTCACACTGCGTCGCGTCTCGTCGCGGAAAAAAACAAATCCGCAATTCGTCGCGTTTCGTCGCACCACTGATTCAGGCGGCAACGTAGGCCACAAGTACAAATAACCACTATTTGATATTTTCGCGTCGCGTCGTGTTGCGTCGCATTACCACGTTTGTCGTTCACCTAGGACAACGGGTTAGATGTGTGGCAAGAAGGACCTACAAATTACGAGTAAATGACCGAGGTTGTACCGGACCGTTCGTCGTCGTCGGGATCGTCAGCCCGATTTAAAATTTATGACGGTTCTGAAGTGGATGGATTATTTAGCCTGTGATGTCCCACTGCAAGGCAAAAGCCTCCCTAGTCTCTTTCCACTTCTCTCTGTTCAAAGCTGCTAAGGACCAGTTCTTGTTGAAGGAGTCCAGCTCATCCCGCCATCTCCGTCTGGGCCTGCCACGATGTCGTTTGCCATTAAGAGGGACCCATTGGGTCGTAAGTTTCGCCCATTGTTCGTCTGACATGCGGCAGATGTGTCCAGCCCAGTTCCATTTTAGCGTGGCAGCTTTCTAAGTGACATCAGTTATCTTTGTGATGGAACGGATGGTCGTATTCCTAACCCGGTCTGTTAGTCTGATGCCCAGAATACTCCGTTCCATAGCCCTGATGATTTCATATTCAGGTTGCTTCCATAACATGATATTCCATAGTCAGGATGGATTAGCAATATCCAAAATGATTCAGATTGTGAATGACTAACAAATAAAAATATCAATTACCCCCATGAATTGCGCCCGTTTGATAGACATCAACAGTTGTACATTCTGCGTTAACAGTGCATCGAGGTGATTCCGCCATTGCTCCAACTTGCGGACCTTCGTCTCAGGGTCGTAGCGTGGAGCGGATGAGTCTACTCTGGCTGCGACGTGGGCGTACTGGAATCACCAAACAGACCATGGTACAATACCAACTAGGTCAAATTAAATTAGTTGGTGATGTGGCGGCATCTATATCGACACATGCGAACTACGTATCACACTGAAGTCACATAAAATCCTGCATCGCGCAAGCAGAGTTTACCGCGCAACTAGCATAATATACAGGGTTATTGGTTAAACATTAACCACGTCTTAAGAGGTCATCATTATGAACAACTGTTACTAAGACCACCACTACTTTTTACCAGGACCCAACACTGAAATCGCGAAAAAAAAACAATCAGCTGTTCCCTACATTTTGACGACAGCGGCGGCCCTAGAATTTTTCTTAGGTGGTGCAAAATCTTGACGTGGCGCCCCTCTATGTACTTACCATGTTCCCATGATATATGCATAATTATGCAGTTGCTTGCTTGCTTGTTGACGATCGGCTTTATAGTGGTTGACAGTCCACCAGGCATCAGTCATTGACGATAGTAACTTACTATAAAGCCGATCGTCGAGGCGCTGAAATCAACCGAAACGGGACTACCACTGGTGGTCGCAATTTGGGTTGATTTCATATCACACATTATACAGTCGACTAATATCACTCTAGGATCAACTTTTCTGCTGGGTTAACGTTCAGGTTCCCCGTGCTGCCACTTCGTATAACCCTCTAACCGGATGCAGCTGACTACCAGTATTTCACATGGAGCGATTGCCTATCTGACCAACAGCTACCGCCATACCTTATGTACTCTCTTTATCTTAACTTCATGAACAGACTCGACTTCAGGTGGCGGGGAAGAATATTTTCCTTCGACATGAGGTTTCGCTTTCAATATAGCGTCTACTAGAGTCATTTTACTTCAGGAATTTTGCAGAAAATATTAAAGAAAACGAGAAATTATTAGGGTTTTAGATCAAATCTATGTGGCTTTATTTTTGTCTTTGTGACAAATTATAGGGAGCAAAAAGGTTATCTCGCAACCAGCTCCGCTTTAGGAGTAGGTATAGTGTTCTGTGGCAACCAGCGAGCGTGTACGACGTGTCACTGACTCTGGCAACACATCGCATCACCATCAGGGATTTTAATTTTAATAACATAAAAAATTAGTCGCTAATTATTCGAAATTTTGTCGCCAAATATCAGAATTTGTCGGTCACTGGTTCAAAAGATATAAGGGTTTATTATAGGTGACCGATCTGGAGTCTCCCCAGCAGGGCCACATTTATATCTCAAAAACTAGGGCACCTAGCGAAGATCTGTTTTCTCCCATATTTTGTCGCCAATTAGTCGGAATCAGTCGCCAAGTCACAGATTTAATCGGGTCTTAGTTTAGGAGACATAATGACTTCAATTAATAAGGTATAGTCCAAGAGCTAGATCGAAGAGTTCACGAACAAACTTGAAGTCCCACAAAACACCAGAGTCAGTGACACATGTACGACTCGCTAGAGTAATTATGTCAATGAACATATTTGGTGTACGATCAGCATTGCGTAACACACTCGGTAATCAGCTTAGACAACGAAAAGTATAGACGCGGCGGGTAGCTCCATTTCATTTCCACAAGAAAAGGATAAAGTATTGAGTTGTTATAAGTAACAGAAAAACTTTCCGTCTCTTAGTGCGTGCCAGTTTTTTCAAGGCAGCTACTTATGTAGCTCATGTTAGTTAAGTTAGTTTTTTGTCTCATGTCTGGCCACGCTACCTTATGCTCTATAGCTTTCTTACTCTAAGGTAATCAGTGACTTTCATCTTGACAGTTCATCTACATTCATTGCGTTGCTGAGCAGACACATTTTTCGAACTTATAAAGCAATGTATTAGCAATATCCCAAATGATTCAGATTTTGATTGATAGTGTGTTATGTGTTTCTGTAGTTTCTGCGTAATGTTTTATTTTATTACTACCTGAGCCCTGCGGTTTCACCCGCATAAGTGTCGATCCCGTAGAAATATTGTGATAAAAAGTAGCCTATATGTTAATCCAGGGTGTCAGCTACCTCCATTCAAAATTTTATCAAAATTGGTCCAGCCGTTTGAGCGTGAAGAAGTAACAAACACGGAAACACACATACACACACACAAACTTTCGCCTTTATAATATTAGTGTGATAGTGTGATTTGTAAGGAAATTAAATTAAAGACACATTTTCGTACAAAAGTTTTTATTTATTTAATTCAAATAATATATTGCACAAATACAAGTGATATCACAAAAAATACTATATAGCGTCCATATTTGTGCCTCTTTCATAATACTGAAGAAATTAGCTAAAGCAATATAAATATAATTAAAACTATAACACATTACTGGAATGCGACTAGCTAAGTTGAGGTGAGTCCTCTAAATAGATTTGTTTTGCTGCCATTTACAATATTCAACCATTTAACGATAACATTTTACAGTCAGACACCTGTCGGTGCGACAATTTTAGTAGCTAATAGAGATCAAATTCGCAAAACACGTTTGTATGAAGCTGACGGGTGTCAAGAACGCATTCTCTCGACCTGTAAAATATTTCACTTTAAATTCGCCTTTCGTGAAAATAAAATTAAGATATAAAATTAATTGAAAAACAATATCACAATCAAGCGTGCATAAAATTTAATACTACAAGATTTTTTAATACTAATTTCTAATATATTAAAAAAATACAAAATAATTTCATTATAAAGTTTAATCAACAAAAAAAAAATTATTAGTAATTTAATCACAATTTTGAGAGCCATTAATATTAAAAATAATTCCTTTATCTTTTTTTTTCTTGGCATGTGCGCATTTTTTTGTTTTCAATATATTTCGTATCGTAGGTACTACATAATCTAGATGAATATAATCAATAATATTAATTTCTGATTATGCTGTTAATATTTTTAATTAGTATAAAAATACCCAATTCTTCTACAGTGGCCTGTTTCATTCACCTTCTAATAAATCCCGTTAACTTATCTGTTAGATAATTTAATACAAACTCTAGCCCTGTTTGTTATTTATCTGGTAGACAGTGCCTTTCTAGACAATGAAACAGGCTGAAATTATTGTAGCTTTTACCAAAATAAAACCTTATTTAGATAGTTGCGCTAAGATGATGGGGCCTAAAAAGGCCACTTTGGCAGAATCATAAAAGGATAACATTATGTATCATAATGGACAGTTAACTGTTAAGTTAATCGTTTCAAATCCCATTGGTGAAGGTTTTTCAGTAATTTTTTTTTGTCTGTGCTAAAATACCAATCAATTCAACCCAAATCCAATTCCAATCTCTTTGATTATACCTACGTACTACAGCGATAAAAAGCAAAATACGGACTGTCTTCGCCATATTATGATTCACATTTATTTTACCTCTGACAGCAGCAACCGAATAGCAACCTTATTTGAACGATTATAAAGATCATTGTGGTTTTGACAGACTTGCCAATGGTTTAGTGACCTATTGCCACGACAATAAAGATCACTGATTTTGACAGTAAAAAAGAATAGAAGAAAAAGAATATTTTTTGTAAATAGATGATTGCTTCATATTTTGCAATAAATTACCAGCGTTGTGTCATCGCGCTTCTCTTTCTTTTCTATGCAGTCCGACAAAGACCGCGCTTTAGGTCACTTTAAAGTACAACAAGGCACCGTTCGAATTACGAAGTGATGTTTACCAAACAATCCTAATTGATGAAATACTGACCAAAAACTTGGTTCCTCCTTTAAAAGACCGTCCCGCTATATCCATGTAATACTATCATCATTTACTAGCAAAATATGGCCATATTTTACTCCGTAGCCTACCGCTTTTAACCTCTCAACTGCCGGAACGTAGATCTACGCGAGACACAATGGCTTTTTAACCTCTCAAGCGTCGCCGTAACACCATTGGATAATAAGATTTAAAGACCAAATAAGCGTGATTATCTACTGTCGCTGCCGCAGCGCGGTATGCGGTCGCGGCACTGCGGACGTGTGCGGGCGAGCGAGGCGCGTCGCCGGCCGACTGCTGACGTTGCCGTAGGATAGGAAGCGGTCGGACAGGTCTGGGGGCTCCATCTGGAAATAAACGAGATATATTTTAACTAGCATGGGGCTATGAGGGGCCCGTGGCTAAATAATAACAGCCGCACAGGTCGATCGATCTTGCCGCGGTTGATCTGACCATCTTTACATACCGAGACCCCTCCGTGCCTCGGAAAGCACGTAAAGCCGTTGGTCCCGGCTGACATTCGTGGATCTTTGACAGTCGTTGCGGGTCGTCAGAAGCTCGAAAGTCTGACCACCAGTCTTACCAAGGAGTATCGTATTACCCAGTAACTGGGTTGTGGTGGTCAGATAGGCAGTCGCTCCATGTGAAATACTGGTATTCAGCTGCATCCGGTTAGACTGGAAGTCGACCTCAACATAGTTGGGTAAAGGCTAGGCAGATGATGATGATATTTTAACTAGCTTCTGCCCGCGACTTCATTAGCGTGAAATTTCACCCTCCCCCCCATTCACCCTCTTAGGGGTGGAATTTCGAAAAACCCTTTCATAGTGGTTACCTACTCTTCACAAAGAACACACTCTCCAAATTTCATGTCTCTAGGACCAGCGGTTTAGGCTGTGCGTTGATATAACAGTCAGTCAGGACTTTGAATTTTATACAGGGTTATTGGTAAAACATTAACAACCTCTTAAGAGGTCATTGTACTCATCATTATGAACAACTTTTACTATGGGACCAAACCTGAAATCGCGAAAAAAAAATCAGCTGTTCCCGACATTTTGACGAGTTATACGAACATAAATGTAGGGAACAGCTGATTTTTTTGGTTCTAGTGCACGTATGTACGTATTAGAGTCTATCGTCATTGGCATAGGGTTCAAATTGCAGTGATACGTACGTGTTTGGTGTGAGTGTGCTGCGTCACGTTGTGATGCGGCGCGCTCATGTTGTTGCCAGTATAGGCGACGCACTTGACTTGCCACTCGCCGAGCTGCTCGTTCCAGTGCACGTACTGTTTACTATTAGAGTCTACTGTCATTGACATAGGGTTCAAATTGCAGTGATACGTACGTGTTTGGTGTGAGTGTGCTGCGTCACGTTGTGATGCGGCGCGCTCATGTTGTTGCCAGTATAGGCGACGCACTTGACTTACCACTCGCCGAGCTGTTCGTTCCAGTGCACGTACTGTTTACTATTAGAGTCTACTGTCATTGGCATAGGGTTCAAATTGCAGTGATACGTACGTGTTTGGTGTGAGTGTGCTGCGTCACGTTGTGATGCGGCGCGCTCATGTTGTTGCCAGTATAGGCGACGCACTTGACTTGCCACTCGCCGAGCTGCTCGTTCCAGTGCACGTATTTTTCTATTAGGGCCTGCAAGTAAGTAAAATAAAGTTGAATAAGTCTGTAAAAAAAAAACCGGACAAGTGCGAGTCGGACTCGGCGCACCGAGGGTTTGTAGGTAAGTAAATAGTTTATCACGGTTTAGAAAAAAATGTAACTACAAGTTTGCGGTTTTCGGATTTTTTCCTTAATAATAACAGTCGCACAGGTCGATCGATTAGGTTGAGCTACGCTTGCCGCGGTTGATCTGTGGATGGGTGACCATCTTTACATACCGTGACCCGGAAAGCACGTTAAGCCGTTGGTCCCGGTTGTCATTCGTGGATCTTTGACAGTCGTTACGGGTAGTCAGAAGCCCGAAAGTCTGACCACCAGTCTTACCAAGGGGTATCGTATTACGTGGTAACTGGGTTGTGGAGGTCAGATAGGCAGTCGCTCCATGTAAAACACTGGTATTCAGCTGCATCCGGTTAGACTGGAAGCCGACCCCAACATAGTTGGGAAAAGGCTAGGCAGATGACTTGTGCTTCATGACATTGCTTCTTGCCAAATTTCATGATTTTAGGTCAACGGAAAATACCTTATAGATTTTGATTCCGATACCAAATGAAAACATAACACTTCTTTTTTTTAGGCAGTCTTGTAAAAAGTGGTTTATCTGCCTCTGTCTAAGATTGAAATTCGTTTGCACGTCATAAAACAATTTTCATGCATTAAATAAGTAATTCACTATGATTTCTAGGTCACCGAAGGCAAAAAAAAATAAATGAAAAAAATCCAGGTTAGATCCACTTTACCTGATACTCCTTCGGTATATAAGAGTCCAGCACAAGATCAGCCAGCTGAATCTCCCTCTTCAGCGCCCTCACACTGTCGAGTATCCCCTCCATCTCCCTCTGCTGCTCGCGCTGCTGGTCAGCCAACTCTGCCTTGGCGGAGTTCAGGAGTTGTACTGCTCGCTTCAACTTCCGTGTCTTGGCTGCATTCTCTTCTTGGAGACTAGAGTAACGTTCTTCCAGGTCTAAACGTTCCGCCTGTAAAAGGTTACGATGCATGATTTTCAAAAAGAAGATTCGATTGCTGTAATGTAGACACAGAAAATTTACCTGATGCATTGGGCCCGCGTGGTGGATTACGGCCCACCCCCTCACAGAGAGGTCCCAGCAGTGTGATCATTATAGGCTGATTATGCTACATACAACATTATTTTTAGTATATGCGAAACCCGAAACACGTGTCTAGTATTTTTATGTAAAGAATCTATGTACAAAATTTCAAAACTGTATCATGAAAAATCACAAAGTTATAAGCTTGTTAAGTTACCTGTTTGTCCGTACAAAAACATGCTCACCCGCGCCGCGCCGTCTTTCGCTCATGATTATAGTACCTAGGTACCTAACCGTTCGGCGCGGAGATTGGATAACCTACTTAGTATCGCTCGATGTCCAACTTTTAACCTTTTTCAAATATTTTTGGGACAAAATATAACATGGGGTAAAAATTATTGAAATCGATTCAGTTACTTATTCTGAACAAACTATATCCGGTTTCGCATATATTAAAAATAAAGTTGTATATGTATATACTCACTTTAAATACCTTCCTTCGTTCATTGATTAGGAATATTCAAACCTCGGTTATAGATGGTAGGACTAGGTAAGTCAGTATTGCGAAATTCACTAAGCTGACCTATCAGGAACCTGACGAAAATATCCCAAATACTTGTGTCCTGTTTGTGACAACTACCTACCTCTTTCTTCTGTAGATCTTCTTGCAGCCTCAGTTCATTGAGTTTCCTCAACTCCAGCTCCCTGGCTGCTTGTTCCAAAAGTCTTCTCTGGGCGTCAGCCTTGTCCAGAAGGTTCTCTCCACCGACCAGGACTTTGGATTCCAGGCGTTGGAGTTTGTCTTTCAGTTCTTCTTGTTGTTTCCTAGGAAAAAGGGTTATATGTATATTATTGGACCCATTTTTACTTAAATATAATTAAATGTTTAAAAATTTTGATGTGACTACAGCCTTTCAAACAAGAACTGTTTCATAAAAAATGTGAAATATAAAAAAATAAACGATTAATTAGATATTCTTAATTTATGTAGTAATTTGAAGATTTAAAAAAAACATATTTAGATAAAAAAGACGTTGAGTTCAACACCGTCCATTTAAATAATAGCATTTAACCCTTGGTACAGTCCGGAACGTGGATCCACGCATGACACAATGGCTTTTAAATTGTTTCTGTAATGCGGCAGTCAACTGGTTCATTTTCAAAGTTTAGGCTGTCAAGCGCGCCCCTATATTTCAGTGCAATTCATTGTAAACAAAACCTGCAGGAGCGACCAAAAGAGCGACAATGAAACTCGACGAGTCCCGGAGATGAAATTATTGTTGCGCGCCACAATTAATGCCTAGTACATGGCGACAGTAGTTACCACTAGCGCTATCTAGTATCGAGTAGCAGAACTAGTAGTCAAGACCCTTCTAGAAATTTCGATGCGCGAAATTTCTAGAACATTCCCGAACTTTCGACATCTGGTCGATCGGGGCCTGTATGTACTCGAACATTCTAGATGTTTCTACAATGGAAGGTCCTAGAACTCTCTTTGGCGCTATATAAGGTCGAGACGCGCCACGACCGACACAGTTTGGATAAAGCGATCGAAGTGAAAACATCGAATATTCAAGTGCGACTTAGAGCGATCAGTAGTGCAATTGTGTTTTGTAATTAGTGTGTTTGAGTTGTAATTAGTGTTGTTAATTAAAGTGTCAATTTTTGGTTATTAAATCGGCAGTTTTTATTGTCACGAACCCGAAGCTCGTAACATTATTAAACTTCCTTGGAGACGGCGGAAACGAAATTAAGAAGGGAATCGAAAGAGGGGCTTGTAACAAAGTATGCCCGTTCTTCTCCATATGAAAAATGACCGGGAAAGGGGCGACTAGAATCAATTCTATTTTATTGTAATTTTTGACGTTCAAAAGTGCCTATTTGAAATAAATGCTTTGGCTTTAACTTTAATAACAGCCGCATGGGTGGATCGATCAGGTTAAGCTACACTTGCCGCAATTGGTCCGTGGATGGATGACCATCTTTACATACCAAGACTCCTCCGTGGCTCGGAAAGCACGTTAAGCCGTTGGTCCCAGCTGTCATTCGTGCATCTTTGACAGTCGTTACGGGTCGTCAGAAGTCCGAATGTCTGACAACCAGTCTTACCAAGAGGTTTCGTATTAACCAGTAACTGGATTGTGGAGGTCAGATAGGCAGTCGCTCCATGTAAAATATTGGTATTCAGCTGCATCCGGTTAGACTGGAAGCCATCCCCAACATAGTTGGGAAAAGGCTAGGCAGATGATGATGGAGATAGAAACGAAATTAATCAGAAAATAAAGTGGAGTGTGTTCTTTAGGGTTCCGTACCCAAGGGGTGCCAACGGAACCTTATTATCAAGCCTCCGCTCTCAGTCCGTCCGTTTGTCACCGGGCTGTATCTCATAAACCGTAATAGGTAGATAGTTAAAATTTTCTCAGTGTATATTTCTACTGCCGCTAAAACAACAAATAATAAAACTAAAATAAAGTAAAAATAAAGGGGTCTTCATACAAGAAATGGGTTTTTTTGGCGTTTGTGCCTTTTGGTACGGGACCCTTCGTGTGCGAGTCCGACTCTGACTTGACCGGTTGTTTTTACTTCGTGTACAGACGCCAGCACATCAAGTTACCCAAAACTGTCAAATTTTTCCAATCAACTTTGAACTTTAGGCTGTAGCGATAAAGTGGAAAATCTATTAAAGAAAGAACAATGGCAGCCACCCATACATTAATTTAGCTGAGATTAAATTCTCGCGTCTTTAAATGAAAAATATCTTGTTTAACTCGGCATTAAATTCTGAATTAGTTTGTGCAAGAATTTTTGTTCGAGAAGGCCGAGAATAATAGGAATTCAGTCATGAACTTTTGTAGGTTATGTCTATGGTAATTCCAATTCGAGGTAGTAAAAGGGCAATATTGCTAAATCACATTTTTTTTCTCCTGTCCCTTATATGACCGTTCATCCTTCCTTCAGGGGAATATCACAGTCCGGGACAAGTTAAAATTAAAGAAAACGGAAAACCATCGAGAGCAACACAAAGCACAAAGCGTAAGCGTTGAATAATCTGTGGTAGTGATACCGTAGATAAAAATACTAAATGTACTACTCACACGACATTACACGACGTGTAATGTCGTGTGACATGTGTATCACTACCACAGATCACTACAACGATACAACCTATTATTTTTTTAGATTTGGGATAATAGCCTTTTTGCCAGTCATTAATTGAAAGTAATTCATTTATTGTCACACTACAATATTTTTACCTCCTTGCAAGGAATACTTCCACTTAGAAATAACAGTAATGTTAATTTACTCCGTTTAATTACAATAACAAACTAAAACTGAATACAATACATTAATGCTGTACACTTGGCAGAATAAATATAAATGGCAACACTAATAGTCAATGAAAAAATCAAATAACTTTTCATTTAAAATATTTTTTTTATCCGGCCTTAACTAGTTAATGTGATACTTTGAAAAAACGTAGAAAAATAATGGAACTGCCTTCGTAAATAAGTCACTAGTAGACGCTCAAATTAAATTCAGCTAAGATTTCGCCATTGTTCTTTGACACATTGTACTAGCTTTATGTGCTGGCGTCTGTACTTCCCCACAGTATAAGATAGAAGCGGAACATAGCATGTCAAACTCACTTGGTTCTCTGCAGCTCAGCCTTCTTCTCCTCCAGGACCTTGCGCGCCAGATGAGCCTTCTCTCGATTCAACTTCTCCTGAACGAAAAGTAAACACTACAGATATTGTTACATGACGATTTGTTTTATCGATGCAAACCAAAACTGCGGACAGATCTGACTTGTCATTATGGTTACAGTGATGTGGTGTTCTCGTACACACTAGAACCACAAAATACAGAGAGAACAGAAGGCAATCATATGTATGTACTTCACTTTTCATAACTACGCTCGGCGGTCGCGCTATGGTTGTCAACTTTGGCTTATGCACAAAACTATCGTGGTAGTGGCACTCGTATCTAGTTGTTTGATTTATTGTTGAACTTATTCTACAATATTAAAACAAAACAATAAACATAGTAATTACAATACAAAAAGTTTACAGAACAAAAACATAAAATTTTACATTTGTCAATTTTCATTTGTAAACTTCTAAACGGATTACCCTAAGTATTTACACAATTTATTTTATCCTATCCGTTTTAGACCTAAACCTATCAAATGACACTAAAAAACAACACAATATCTACACAAACAAAAATCATGTTTTCAACTTACGTTATAGTTGGTGGCGTGAATTTATCTTACTAAAAAGTTACTTCGTTTATACTGATTCAAAATAGGAAACTATTATATAAATCGAGCTTAGAAGCCATTTGTTTGTTGCTCCATTTTTGCACTTCACAGACGCGTGTCTCAAACGGCTGGCACCCGCGCTCGCACTACTCCCAACCACTCCGAGATAACGTGTCCGTGAGCGGTGTCTATGTGTGCGTTGCTCGAGCGCACTTTGTATGTAGATTGCCTTCTGTACTCTCTGTATTTTGTGCTAGAACCTCGTTACTGTGTCTGTTTGGTTACAGTTACAGCTCGCAAAATGAGTACGCGCGGTGAAAGCGTTCGGGCGACGTCATGAGCTTAAATTGTAGACGCGTACACACACACTAGAACCTTGTTAAGTACAGCGGTGCTATGCTGTAAAAATCTCACCGTGAAAACTCAGGTGAAGTGACCGTGGAGTGAGCTGTCAATAGTGTCAATTCCTAGCAAAAACAAACTCACTTCACTTAAGTTTTCACGGTGAGATTTTTACATAATCGACCGGCAGCTCGCTAATGAGTACCCGGCTTAAAGCGTAAGCGTCAGGGTAGCCCGCCGAAATTCAAAATTTCTTGTGTCTTTTGCAATTGGCAGGTCAGTATCAGGTTATATATTGGTCTAGATATGATTTGCGACCATCGGCTGACGGCCAAAACTTCCAAAAACCTGTTACAAAATAACAGGTTCTTTCCTTAAAATACCATTTCAGACACCAATCTACATGTACTTCACACGATGTGATCAAGATTATGTCTGGACTTTAAAAGAGACTGTGACCTCTGAGTTTGTTTCGGCCTTTCTTAGAATAGAAAAGAATGCATTTGCATTTTTTTTAAGTTGTTACGTGCATTTAGCCTGCATTATGTATTACGATCATAATATTCTGCCGTTTCCGACGTACAAATATGGTTTGTGAAATTATGGGTCATCATTACATTAAAATTAAATTACAATCATTAGAATTAGAATTACAAATAAAATAAATATATTGAACAATAGTTGTAAAAGAGATTAATTATATAAGTCAAAATTAAATAACGTCAAGGAGATAAAATATGATTTCTAGGCTTTCTTCTCAGAGTAGTCAGATGGGAAACACCGACCTCATCTACTTAAAAAAAATATAATTGACGTGTAAAAGTGTTTGTACAAACCTACATAAAGAAATAAATCTTTTATCATTTATAACAGGTTGTTATTTCATACTACGCTACGTAGGAACAAACTATTGTGTGTTCTCTGTTACCACACTTGATACACGTAGCTACTTCTCTTTCTAACTAAGGTGTCACACCTATGCGAGAAAAGGAAAGAGCTTGTGACGGACGATGTAACAGGGTTGCACAGTGTATCAGTAACATTTTTTATCTTATTAATTTTTATATAATTTTTTCTTTGTGAATTTTTCCCATGTTTTAATAGTTATTCTGGTATTCGTCGTCGTCGTTTCAGCCGATAGACGTCCACTGCTGGACATAGGCCTCCCCCAATTTTGGGGGGGGGGGGTTGCCATAATCGCCACGCTTGGCAGGCGGGTTGGCGATCGCAGTATGATATGATGGTGGAATAAATAGAGAACGCTGCTGCCCATTCTCCGGTAAGACCCTTAGTCGCCTTTTACGACACCCACGGGAAGTTAGGGGTGGTGCAATTCTTTAAGTCCGGCACACAGACAGACAGACATTCTGGTATTCGGGCGAAGACAAATATAACAAACCAGAAATCATAGAAATCGCTCCAGCCGTTCTCGAGTTATAAATGGTGTAACTTTGTTTTATTTATTTTCTATACCTATAGATATAGATTTAAAATATATTTGCTATGTACGTCAACAAATAAACGAAATAACTTCTGTTACCTTCTCCTCCCTTCTGAGCTTCCTTTTCATCTTCTTCTCTACTGGGTCGAGGACGTCTGACTCGGGTTCTGTTAGAGTGTCGTCTGATAACTCCTCTTCTGACAGCTCTTCTTCTTCGCCTTCTTCTTCTTCTACCTGTTCTGTTGAGCGTAATATACGATTACTATAAGAAATACACACATAAAATGACAATGGATCACATTTTTTTTTCTATTTGACGTTCATTGCTTTATTTACGTTGTTGTGCAGACGAATTTATTAAACCTAGGAAGCAGTGGATTAGAAATATCCTTCAATACTGTCGGATTGTGTCTGAAACTGTGTTATGCAATTAGACAAAGATCTTTTGGCGCTTGAGTGATATTGTCATAAACATTTGTGCAATCGTAGACAGAGTAAACTATAGACTGCTGCATATCTTCTTTTTCATTCGCACAAGAAAAAGGGAAATATATTAAAGTCACTAGCAAAGAAAAGAGACAGAGTAAGAATATTTCTGTCCCTTACTGCGTGTCGGCTAAGCACATCTATGTGCACAACAAGTTTGACGTTCATGAATGAAATAATAAAAACTACACCGCGATTAAACGGAAAATAAGATCTTTTTCGTGCATAATTCAATAATAGTACATTTGCGCAACTGTGAAAATGGTAAGGTGCAGTGTAATAAGCTGTAAAAATGATAGTATTCAGATGAAGATTGCCGGAATTTTTTGTCCCTTTCGGTGACACGGATACCATGAGTCTATAGATTACTCTGTCTTTGAAAAACAAGTTGGCGGCATTAGTTCCAATATTGGCCACGCACCAAAAGATCGTTATCAAAGTCTAAATTGAATTCAGCCTTTTTCGTAGATCTGTCAAGACTTCAAGAGTAACACCTGTTTGTCCACTCGCCACCGTCAACGAGAAACGGGATTATTCAGACCAAGCGTGACGTCCCGGTGACGGCGCGCGGTGGACACGCGCCCATTGTAAATGTATGTAAGATTAATTTCAATTAATGGTTTCTATGTTAGATTAATGTAATTGGTATTGTACCGTTTAACACTCTCCCTGCCATGGGAACCGCCGGCGACCCCTAAAAATTTTGTTCAGCAGGCTAAAGCACATTTTTTTTTATCACATTTTCCATAACAGCACTCCACTAGTTTTAAAAACAATTTTTGAGGTCAGGGCAGACCCCAGGGCGTACCGAAAGATTTTTTTTTTGAACCGCCGGCGTATCCCACGGCCTCTTGTAATAATTTTGACTTTTGACTCACGGCATTCACAAGCAGAAACTTTGAGACCCGCGGGCGGCCTCCATGGCTTCCTGAACTTAAAAAGTTTTATATAATGTCGGCAGGGAGAGTGTTAATTAAATATCCCTTTAGTTTTGCATAAAACAAGTACCTAAACGATACCTATTAAGTTATGGAAGAACGGAGTCTCCTAACACAGGCTTATCTGCTTAAAAGGAGGCTCCAATCACTAGTTTTTAAGGTTTACTTGTTAAAATAATAAACCATTATTGTTTTTTTTTTCATTGATTATAAATAAATAAATGTATCGCTACTTCGGCGCCATCATCTCGATCTCGTTGACGTCGCTGTGAAGAAACGGCCATAGGCATTGCCTAATTTTTTCGTATAGCTTTTTGAATTTATTGGTAAGCAAAACTCTTTGTATGAGAAATTACAGAGGTATGAGGAACAGGGTGTAGACTTCACCCTATGAAAAAGGAGGATCCTCCGACCAGACGGGTGTCGTGTTTGGCGGGCAACTGCCCGATGATTCATGTTGACCCGTTGTATCTATGCTAGTTGCGCGGTAAACTCTGCTTGCGAGATGCAGGAATTTGCGTGACGTCAGTATGACGCGTTGTTCGCACGTGGCGTTAATTAATTAATTTCTTACCATTAGTGCAGTCGTCCAATTGTTTCTTAAGCTGATCAATCTCTTGTTGGAACCTGTAATAAATGTAAAACAAACGTGCTGCAATTAGTTGTGAAAAGAAGGTTTACTATTCCCCCCCGGTTGACGGGTGCCGCACGCAGCGCGGCGTCTTTGAATCGATATGATTTTCCCAACAGTTTTTTTTTTTTCGTGTGTGAAATCATCAAATGACTCCTCTCGCTCTGGGTGGAGCGGAAGGGAGTGTCAGACTCTTACTGACTAAAACCCACCCATGTGCCTTCCTTAGTCCTTTTTGTTCCGGGGTAGCGGTAACCCTTTCGGACAATCCCGCTGACCCGGCAGGCTTCGGCCCTATCGGGCCCCTTCTCTGTTGCTGACATCTCTTTGAGGCGCGCGTAGAACACGTACGCGCCCCCCCGCACGGGCCTGGTCCTGATCAGACGGTGAGCTACCCATTACTCTCCGCCCGCAGGCCTTTTTTTTTTTTTTTTTGCGGATGGGAAATCATCAAATGACTCCTCCCGCTCTGGGTGGAGCGGAAGGGAGTGTCAGACTCTTACTGACTAAAACCCACCCGTGTTCCTTCCTTAGCCCTTTATGTTCCGGGCCAGCGGTAACCCTTTCGGACAATCCCGCTGACCCGGCAGGCTTCGGCCCTAAGGGGCCCCTCCTCGATGCTGACATCTCTTTGAGGCGCGCGTGGAACACGTACGCGCCGTCCGGCACGGGCCTGGTCCTGATCGGACGGTGAGCTACCCATTACTCTCCGCCCGCAGGCCCGCGCCTACGGTGGCCGGGAGTCGTATCTTTTTCGTACCCTCAGGTAGTTCGACCAAGCAGTACCTACAATATAATCAGGAAGCTCCCATCACTAAATAGTGCTGTGACGTCATAAAAATTGCCCGCTTGGTTTTCGTACAGATCGTGATACTTGCGTGATTTCATCATCATCATTTCAACCGAAAGACGTCCACTGCTGGACATAGGCCTCCCCAAAAAGGGGGGGGGGGGGGGGTGTTTGCCATAATCGCCACGCTTGGCAGGCGGGTTGGCGATCGCAGTATAGTATGGTGGTGGAATGCATAGAGAACGCTGCTGCCCATTCTCCGGTACGATCCTTAGTCGCCTTTTACGACACCCACAGGAAGTATGGGTAATACGATACCCCTTTTTTTTTGGGTGGGAAATCATCATAATGACTCCCGCTCTGGGTGGAGCTCTTATTGACTAAAACCCACCCGTGTTCCTTCCTTAGCCCTTTATGTTTCGGGCCAGCGGTAACCCATATCGTGCTGATACGATACCCCTTGGTAAGACTGGTTGTCAGACTTTCGGGCTTCTGATGTAACGGCTGTCAAAGATCCACGAATGACAGCCGGGACCAACGGCTTAACGTGTTTTCCGAGGCACGGAGGGGTCACGGTATGTAAAAAAAAACCCTTTATTTTCAGCCTTTATGGCAAATTATGGCAAACCCCCCCTTTTGGGGGAGGCCTATGTCCCGCAGTGGACGTCTTTCGGCTGAAATGATGATGATTACCCAGTAAATGGGTTGTGGAGGTCAGATAGGCAGTCGCTCCATGTAAAATACTGGTATTTACAACATAGTTGGGAAAAGGCTAGGCAGATGATGGTCAAGGCGATTTTAACTTTTTTGCTTGTTAAGCTTGTAAGCTTACCTAGTAAGTAACGCATCTCCGGGCTCGCTGTTCACATGCGTTTTGTTCTCGATATTCTTGGCGCGGTTGGCGTAACGCAGAGTACTGATCGTCTCCACGTAGTTCGTGTCTGCCGGTCCGATTGTTGCGATCTGTATTTATTTATTTATTTAAAAAAAGCACAGCCACATCACGTAGGTACATTAAACTTATGCTATATTAATGTTAATAACTAAAGGACTATGTTCTGGACTGAAATTTAATGTAATAAATGAGCTGTGTGTTTTCTATTAATAAAATAAAATTTTATTCGAGAACATCGATCGGTCTCTTAGTAAACTTCAACTTTATCAGACGCTCCTGTATACTTATCTCCTTTGTTGACTGTACATGACAATTACGGCGTACATAGCATTGATTATATATCTTGCTGCCTTGAAAAGTATATTATGCTAAACTAAAACTAATATTCTTATATTTTACTTATAAATATTTTCATTTGTCTTCTGGTATTGCACCTACTGTGTATTGTTTCTGCATCACCCTAAGGTAGACTGGTAGAAAATGCCCATGGCATTAAGTCCGCCTTTGTACAGTTTTAACTTGTGCATAAAGTTTTAATAAATAAATAAATATAAACTACAGACTAAAGTAAATAAGTTAGGTAACAAACATGAACAAAAAGTTAAGAGTAAAAACAATAATTACAAAATAGTAATATAAAAATTGAAATTAAAAGCAACTTGACAAGGATAGCGTGATTTTCTTTCTGAATACTACCGGTATTCAGAAAGATCTTATCGCTGAATATATCAATGTTAGATGTATGATTATTAATTAATGTGAGCATCTTTCGCTGGATTAGCAAAATCAGGTTTGTAGTTGGAAATATTTTTTGCCTTGCCACGATCGACTGGACTAATAGTTGCGATCGACCAGTCGATCGCGATCGACCCTGCCTATAGCGATCGGAGATAACGACAGAAGAAAGAGGGGGAGAAGTTGTATCCTCTCCCTTCCTCCTTTTGAAACCTTTTTCTTTCTCTTACCATGACAGTCTTGGAGTTGCCCCCAAGCGAGTCCTGCAGCAGCCTTGTGAGCTTGGAGTTCCTGTAGGGGATGTGCGTGGACTTGCCGTCGACCAGCGCGGAGATCACGTTACCCAGCACTGAAAGGGACTGATTTATCTTCGTCGCTTCCTTCAGACGGGTGCCGGTGGCTTGTGTCTTGCTCTGGCGTTCTGAACCCTGTTGGTAGATGATTCAAAATTAATTACAGTTTATAAGACTTTATTTAAAGTGTTTACATAATTTTACAAGCTAAGAGTCTTAAAATAATGTTGCGCGCCACAATTAACCTGGTACATGGTGACATTAGTTACTACTAGCGCCATCTAGTATCGAGTAGCGGAACTAGTAGTCAAGATCCTTCTAGAAATTTCGATGCGAGAACTGTCTAGAACTTTCTCGAACTATCGACATCTGGTCGGTCGGGGCCGGTATGTACTCGAACATACTAGATGTTTCTACAATGGAAGGTTCTAGAACTATCTGCGGCACTTTAAAAGGCCGGTGTGGGCCGCGAGCGACACAATGTCAGATAAGCGACACAAGCGAACACATCGAAACGATCTTCAAGTGCGACTTGGAGCGTCTGGTGGAGAGTATGTTTGAGTTGATAGTAGTGTTGTTGAATTTATTAAAGTGTTATTTTTTTGGTTATTAAATCGGCAGTTTTAATTGTCACGAACCCGAAGCTGGTAACAATAATAATAATAGACAGCTAATATGTACAAGTATATAAAAAGGAGGGGAAATAATCAAAGGGCATCAAAAAATTCATCCGCATCGCTGTCAACAGGAAACGTGCCCAAAAGGCTGGCAGCATTGCCACGTTGTATGGCAATGCTGATTCTTTGGCCAAAAAATAGGCCAGCCCTCTGGTCTCGTGAAGGGTCGACTGAAGTTTATAAGACTAAAAGTTCTCAAATCTTTGATAGAGTTAAGGGGTATAAGTCATCATTGAATTACGTTAGGAATTTTGCGGACAACTTTAGTAGATCAAACGATACATTTTAAAACAAAATCTCGCCCTATGTAGTTTATTTACCACACCTATATCTACACCGCGCAAAAAAACTAAGTATAAAAAAACTTAAAAAAAAAATAACTGACTTCCAAAAAAAAAACCACGGAAGTCGGTGTCAAAATACGAAAATGCGAGAACCAACGACACCGACTTCCGAAGTTTTTTTTGGAAGTCGGTTGTTTTTTTTGTAAAAAGCTATTTTATAGCTTTCTTTTGGTGCCTCCTCCTTTTTTGAAGTATGTTAAAAATAATTTTATAGCTCTTTTTTGGGTGCCGGTGTAAAATGCAGGCACATAAATTATTTCAGTTTTTTATCTGTTATGGCAAAGTATCTGCGATACTTGTGCAAATATCGCGTGAGACCGGTAGTTATGTGCCACTCAAAAAAGAACCTTACCGCCAACTCAACAAGGTGCAGTTTCCCCATCTTGACATGCATCTTGTTATCACTGCCTCTCTTGCTGCTCTCGACAGTAATGGAGAACATCGCGCGAGACCGCGATTTATGTACCACTCAAAAAAGAACCTTACCGCCAAATCAACAAGGTGCAGTTTCCCCATCTTGACATGCATCTTGTTATCACTGCCTCTCTTGCTGCTCTCGACAGTAATGGAGAACATCGCGCGAGACCGCTATTTATGTGCCACTCAAAAAAGAACCTTACCGCCAAATCAACAAGGTGCAGTTTCCCCATCTTGACATGCATGTTGTTGTCGCTCCCCCACTTGCTGCTCTCCTCCGTTATGGAGAACATCGCGTGAGACCGTTATTTATGTGCCACTCAAAAATGAAGCTTACCGCCAAATCAACAAGGTGCAGTTTCCCCATCTTGACACGCATCTGGTTATCACTGCCTCTCTTGCTGCTCTCGACAGTAATGGAGAACATCGCGCGAGACCGCTATTTAAGTGCCACTCAAAAAAGAACCTTACCGCCTAATCAACAAGGTGCAGTTTCCCCATCTTGACATAATCTTGTTATCATTGCCTCTCTTGCTGCTCTCGACAGTAATAGAGAATATCGCGCAAGACCGTTAGTTATGTGCCACTCAAAAAAGAACCTTACCGCCAAATCAACAAGGTGCAGTTTCCCCATCTTGACATGCATCTTGTTATCACTGCCTCTCTTGCTGCTCTCCACCGTTATGGAGAACATCGTGCGAGACCGCTAGTTATGTGCCACTCAAAAAAGAACCTTACCGCCAAATCAACAAGGTGCAGTTTCCCCATCTTGACATGCATCTTGTTGTCGCTCCCTCTCTTGCTGCTCTCCACCGTTATGGAGAACATCGTGCGAGACCGTTAGTTATGTGCCACTCAAAAAAGAACCTTACCGCCAAATCAACAAGGTGCAGCTTCCCCATCTTGACATGCATCTTGTTGTCGCTCCCTCTCTTGCTGCTCTCCACCGTTATGGAGAATATCGCATGCGATCGGGAACTCTCGGTGTTCATCGCCGTGGCTCCGATGTGACGGTTCTTATTGCCGACCGCCATTATCTTTTCGAGTTCGTCAGCGTTGTGCACTACGTAGCCTGGGGTATAAAGATGGGTGTTGTAACATCATGTTGGTTTATTATGATTAAAGAAATTATGCTTTAAAAAATAATGCATAAGCTATTATGCGTAAATAATGTTATGCTAAAACATAATTAGGAGAAAAAGTATGCCAAGAATAGAATAGAATAGAATACTCTTTATTATGTACACCATATAAATTACAGACATATATATCTAGAAACTGTACAAAGGGTGACACAATGGGCGGTCTTATCGCTAAAAGCGATCTTTTAAAGACAACCTTTGGATGGATTAAAAAGGGAAAGGACAGACACATAAAGTATATTATACTAATATATATAAATATATACATACAATAATAAACATGAAACACGAGCAAAGAAAATATAATGATGATTTTTAAGGAGAGAGGAAGTGCTTTTTAACCATAATTTTAAAAGTTATATTAGGTCTTAAAATTTTATGCAAATGGATAGGGAACCAAAAAAGGCGTTGCTAAAGACGACGTAGTAAGATTATCGGCTGTTTACCCGACTACGGCGAAGTAAAAAGGAGGGTTATGATTTTCATCATCTGTTCCCTCATAACTTTAAAAGTACCTACTTATAATAATTTGACAAAATGAAAGGGCTTAATTAGCACATTTCAAAAATATAAATATTACTGAATACATATAAGTCCCAAAATAATTAAATTTAAAAAAAAGTTTATAAACTAAAGCCCGACTACTGAAAAGGATGAAACAAGAAACTACCTTCCCGTGGTCGCACATTAGGTACCATAGCTTAGCTCCCGCCTACACTACACCACTACGGCGGAGAACATCGTGGAGTACGTGCGCCAGAAGACGAGGTACACACCGAGGGTGCAGTTACTGGAGTCGCACCGCAACGTCAACTTCAAGGCGTTCGTGGTGCGCATACCAACATGCTACCTGCACCTGGTGGTGGAAGAAAGCTTTTGGCCGCAGGATGTGGTATTCCGCCGCTTTCGCGGACAAGTGCCACCAGAATGCACAAAGACTTAGTGCAACTAAGTGATACTAACCTAGTTATTAAGTTTTATTTACTAACAAAATTGTTACTATATTATTATGTATACTTAGGTTAAGGTATGTATCTATGGGTCTTTGTTACCTGATAATAAATGGTTTATTATTATTATTATATGTATGTCAATACAGCGGCATGCGACCACGGCCCACGGGAAGCAACCACGGAAGCGATTATAACCAGTCTGTGCCCAGTGCCGGATTAAGACTTCTTGATGCCCTAAGCAATCCACGCCTGTAGGCCCTCCTATCCACTAGTCGCCTCGTATTTTTCCAAGACATCGACGAGCGATTTGTAAAGATTGGCGCACATCTCTAGAGTGACTTTTGGGTCTTGTAATATCTTGCTGATAAACAGCCTTGCCATTCATGTGCTAGCAAATACTGTTTCGGTGCTGTTTCTGCCTTATGGTGCCCCCTGAGACGTGATGCCCTAAGCAATTGCTTAATTTGCTTATGCTAATTCGGCACTGCCTGTACCTACTGCTAAAGGTACAGGGCACAGATATAGATATACCTAGATAACGCAAGTATCACGAACTGTATGAAAACCAAGCGTGCCATTTTTTGACTACCTACTATGACGTCACAAGCTCGCGCTCTCGCTCACACTTACCCAGCCAGCAGTACAAAGGACTGAGCGCGAAAGGGGCGGCTTACGATTTGTAATCATAAGTTGGTGCAATTTTTGGCACGCGAAGTAGTTACTCTTGCGTTATCTAGGTATATCTATATCTGTGGTACAGGGCTATACAGCCTCTAATAAATAATAATAAAAAAAAATTGGTTTATTGGTAAAACAATTTTAGGTATAAACAAAATTTTTGCGAATGGATCCTCCTTTTAGGCAGATAGTGCCTCTACTTTCTGGTTTCATCCTTTTCAGTAGTCGGGTTTTAGTTTTTAAACTTTTTTTAATCATAAATTTTTGACGTTTTAGTGTCTAAACACACTATGCCGAAGTTACCCGACCGAAGTTCGGCAAGATTACGCCTGCAATGCTATTTAATGCAACGTAATTTCGGCATAATGTGTCGTCAGTAATTCAAATAGCATTGCAGGCGTAATCATGCCGAACTTCGGTCGCGTAACTTCGGCATAGTGTGTTTAGACACTAAACGTCACTTAACTTTAATCATCGTTTATAAATAGGCCCTATAATCTCCACCATTAAAAGCCGCATACCTGTTAAGTCCTTGACGAACACGCCGATATCAGGGCGCTCCTTGACCTCGAGGCTCTGGTGCGGGTTGTTACCGAGGAGGTCACGAACTTCCTCGTTGTAGATCTCCAGATAAGTCACGCATACTAAGAACCTGGGTAACAATGAGGACACTTAAGAGCGTTTACGCCGTACGGCATTTCATACAAACTTTCAAGCCCTTGTTTTTGAAATTAATGAACGGATTTGAATGAAACTTCCTAAGCATAAGCAGGATACAAAGGTCTAAAAAGTTAGTAGAGAACATTTTCGAAATGTCTTATATAAAAAAAGATAACTGGAAATATCTGTTTCTATTGAAAGTTTAAAATCGGTCTAATTTGGCTGTAACACTATTTTTCGAAAATGTTCTCTACTAACTTTTTAGACCTTTGTATTTTGCTTATACTTACGAAGTTTCATTAAAATCGGTTCATTCACTTTGAAAAAAAAGGGCTTGAAAGTTTGTATGAAATGCCGTTCGGCGTAAACGCTCTTAAGTTTCAAAAAATCAAAATATTTCATTTCACATAAAGCATAAAGAAGACAAATTTTAGCTTAGTCCTGTCAAATTAATCAGCACCTGACGTAAATTGACGTAACTTTAAGGCTGCGCGCCCACGTCAGACTTTTTGTAGGTCCTACAATCGGTCAGATTATTTCGCCCTATGTTATTTAGACCGACTTTTTGTAAGACGTGAGCGTTGCACTATTGCCATCAGTACGTTCTATTTTTCTCCTACAAAAAATCGGTCACCGATTATCGGACGTGGGCGGGCAGCCTAACAGGCAAGTTTTTAATCACGTCTAAACTTGTATGGAGTAGTGTCAGGCGCTGATTAATTTGACAGGAATAAACTATAAATTTATCTTCTGTCCTTTTGGTAATGAAATAGAAACAAAAATCCCACAAAAACATTTCATGTTAAATGTTGCCACAACGAGACCATGTAGCTCGCACTGTCAAAAAGTAATCAGATCTCATGTAGAGCCAAGCTTCTAACTCTACACGCCCTAACTCAACAAGACCTAACTTCGCAAACTCTACACCTTTTTTTTTTTTTTTTTTGGATGGGGAAATCATCAACTGACCCCTCCCGCTCTGAGCGAAGTGGGAGTGTCAGACTCTTACTGACTAAAACCCACTCGTGTTCCTTCAGTTGCCTGTGCCAGAGGCCACGGTATCTCTTTCGAACAACCCGCCACCCTGGCGGATCTCAACTCCACCTTAATTCAAACGAAATGAAGTATAATTCTCGCTTGCGATTTCTGTCCTGTAACTAGGTCACCCCGACGACAGGACGACTGCGATCGCCCATCGATCCGGCGGATTATTAAGGGAGGGGGTGAGGGCTTTACTTTGTCCTATTTAGAGCAAATTCCTTTGTTTTTGTGCTTTAAAAATACATACGTTTAAGCCTGTATTCCCGCTACGGGTTAGTCAGAGGTATACCTATAGTGAAAGTGCGCAGTGCTGCACACCTCCTTCCTATTTCAAGTTAAACACATATCAACTTTATTTTAATGACAATTAAGTTGATTTCAGAGTGACTAGCACTATTGAAAAAGTTATAAAAATGTTTGAAGTTGTAACGTAAACTGAACTTTATTGTGTAGGACTTAAAGTTATTTTTCCATTAATTGGTATGTGTTTACATTTTCGGCAAATAAATCGCGAAAACAGATTATAGTACACCCACGTTCCGCCTGTTATATTGAAGTCCCGTGTAATAGGAGGTTCCTATTGTCATCAACCGGACACAAAGCATGACTCCGGACTGCTATTGAATTCCTAATGGAAAAACTCAATAACACTGCCCGATCCCGGAATCGAACTCAGGAACACGAGCTCAGCAGTAGCGGTTGCGACCACTAGACCTGTAGCGGTATCTACAACGCCACATGCGAACTATGCGTCAAATTGACGTCCCGCAAAATCCTGCATCTCGCAAGCAGAGTTTTCAAATTTCTATAGAAAACTTATTTTTCTCATAACTCGTCTTTAAACCATGGAGGAGTGAGGGCTCCAATAAAATATCCTCAAAGTGAGTGAGCAACATAAGTTTGAGGAACTGTGATCTATAATTAATTACTTACTTCTCATCCTCCTTAGCTTTAGCAATATGGCTAAAGATATGCGCGAAGGAGTTCGGTATGATCCCCCGCAACTCAGGCGCAGTGTTGCTACCGGCCATAGTGTACGTCTTGCCGGTACCGGTCTGCCCGTACGCGAAGATGGTCCCGTTGTAGCCTTTCAAGACTTGTTCTACGATCGGTGACGCCGTTTGTACGTAGATGTCCATCTGAGGAGAGAAAGAGGGAGATTCTGGTAAAGGTGCCGAGATTTTGAGCTACACATCTGTCGCCATCAAGGCGTTGAGCTACGCACGGCGACATATCAAGGCTTTGAGCTACGCACGGCGACATATCAAGGCTTTGAGCTACGCACGGCGACATAATGAGCTACGCACGGCGACATATCAAGTCTTTGAGCTACGCACGGCGACATATCAAGGCTTTGAGCTACGCACGGCGACATATCAAGGCTTTGAGCTACGCACGGCGACATATCAAGTCTTTGAGCTACGCACGGCGACATATTAAGTCTTTGAGCTACGCACGGCGACATATCAAGGCTTTGAGCTACGCACGGCGACATATTGAGCTACGCACGGCGACATATCAAGTCTTTGAGCTACGCACGGCGACATATCAAGGCTTTGAGCTACGCACGGCGACATATCAAGGCTTTGAGCTACGCACGGGGACATATCAAGGCTATACATTTCCAGTAAAAGACGCAGTTCCACGGAAAGCCTTGAGGTCAGCTTATACTGTATATGTAAAGCCTCATACCATAGAAAGTAAAAGTGCGCAGTGTTGCACACCCCTACCCTATTTCAAGTTAAACAAATATCAACTTTATTTCAATGACAATTAAGTTCACAATCAGGGATACTGATGAAAAAAAACGTCTGCTCAACAACGTAAATAATGCAATGAATGTTGTGAACTGTCAAAATTAAATCCATTGCTATTGATAGTGTTTTTCGCAATTACCCCGCTGGTTAATAATAAAATAGCCGCAATAGACTATCCTATATAAGGTCTATCTATTCATACACGAAATCTCTTAAGTACATCATTACGAACTACTTTCATTGTATTCATCATTACGAACAATTTTTACTATGGGACCAAACCTGTAATTGCAAAAAAAAAATCAGCAGTTCCATACATTTTGACGAGTTATGCGAACATAAATGTGTGTAACAGCTGATTTTATTTTTCGCGATTTCGAGTTTGGTCCCATAGTAAAAGTTGTTCATAATGATGAGTACAATGACCTCTTAAGATGTTGTTAATGTTTTACCAATAACCCTGTATAACATTATTTTTAGTATATGCGAAACCTAAAACACGTGTCTAGAATTTTTATGTTGTCATCATTCTCCTGCCCTTATCCCATAGAATTTTTATGTTGTATCATGAAAAATTACAAAGTTATAAGCTTGTTAAGTTACCTGTTTGTCCGTACAAAAACATGCTCACCCGCGCCGCTCGCGCCGCGCTGTCTTGCGCTCATTAATAATATTACCTAGGTACCTAACCGTTCGGCGCGGAGATTGGATAACCTACTTAGTGTCGCTCGGTGTCCAACTATTAACCTTTTTAGGGTTCCATACCCAACGGGTAAAAACGGAACCCTGTTACTAAGACTTCGCTGTCTGTCCGTCTGTCTGACTGTCTGTCACCAGGCTGTATCTCAAGAAGCGCGATAGACCTGAAATCGCGAAAAAAAAATCAGCTGTTCCCTACATTTATGTTCGTATTTAACTCGTCAAAATGTAGGGACGGCAAATTTTTTTTTCGCATTTCAGGTCTGGTCCCATAGTAAAAGTTGTTCATAATGATGAGTACAATGACCTCTTAAGAGGTTGTTAATGTTTTACCAATAACCCTGTATACCTGGTGAAAGTGTGTTTACTATAAACCTCTGTCTACCTCTCCAGAAAATACAGGCGCAATATTATTGTAGCATTTTTATGAGCAGAGCATTTGAAATAGATTGTATTTCATTGACATCACCCACGCCGGTCGTTATAACTTCTGAATCGGGTTACTGGGTCAACCATCTGAGGGGACCAACGCCCCTTTATAGACTAGGATAGTTATGGACGGCACTTCGGATTTTTATATCATGTAAGTATTAAATGAATAAACACTCGCCGTCTTATTATAAAACGAGTTCTAACTTTAGACCTAGCGACCTACGAGACAGTTACTATATTTTAAACTTTATTCCGACGAACATAAAGTTCAATTGACCACTTAGTTGTAACAAGAACTTGTAACTTTGTTCGAAATTTTTAAAAACTAGCCAAGTGCGAGTCGGACTCGCACACGAAGGGTTCCGTAGTACAAGGCAAAAACGCCGAAAAAAAAAACACGTTTCTTGTATGAGAGCCCCCTTAAATAAATATTTTATTCTGTTTTTAGTAAGTATTTGTTGTTATAGCGGCAACAGAAATACATCATCTGTGAAAATTTCAACTGTCTAGCTATCACGGTTCATGAGATACAGCCTGGTGACAGACGGACAGTAATAGGGTCCCGTTTTTACCCTTCGGTACGGGACACAAAAAAATGGCTCTTTGGTTTAAACTTCGGTCTAAAGATAAACCTTGTTTTGTAATTAGGCCATCTAGGTCTGTATTATAAAATGAAGTTAAGGTGAATGGGTAGTTGAGACCGCGAAATTCAAATTTTCTTGCAGGTCAGTGTCAGGTTGTATCTTGATCAAAATATGATTCGCGACAATAGCAGGTAGGTACATATTTAGAGAATTATTATCATTACAATCAATAATATATCTTTCTAAGTTAGATTTCTACCACTAACACTTTTCCATAAGAGATTAGTGGTTGGTGGTAGAAATATAACTTAGAAAGATGTACTAATGATTATAATTCTCTAAATATGTACCTGTTATTGCCGCGAATCATATTTTGATCAAGATACAACCTGTAAATTGCAAAATACGTAAGAAAATTTGAATTTCGCGGTCTCAACTATCCATTCACCTTAGGGTCAAATCACACCGAGATGGCAGCGAAGCGGCGAGCAGTTTCAGTGTCATATAATTTTAAACTTTATATTCATTACTATAATACATAGTATCACTTGAGAAACTTGAGTCGTCGGAGTGCTCGCGGCGCCGCGGGCGGCCGCGCGACCTTTTAAGTTTCTCAAGCGATACTATGTGTTATAGTAATGACGATAAAGTTTAAAATTACATGACACTGAAACTGCTCGCCGCTTCGCTGCCATCTCGGTGTGATTTGACCCTTAAGGTCTCTTGATTTGAGTATCTTGATTTGAAACCTCCAGTTGACGTCATCACGTCAACGTCGGCTATCGCTGAAAACCAGCGCTGGGGTTCAGTCTCGCATAGTATGAGTCTAGCTTCTGTCCGCGACTTCGTCCGCGTAAATTTCTTTGTTCCCCCGACCGACTCCGTCGCAATCGTATGCCCGCGCTATTACTGTTATTTCTGACTTATTGTTTTGCTCGGCTGCTAAGGGTCAAAGTGTGATGTTACATAGCCTATAGCCTTCCTAAAGAATTGGGCTATCCAATGCAAAAATATTTTTTTTAAACCGACGGGTAGTTCCAGAGATTACCCTCTACATACAAACAAACAAATTTTACCTATTAATAATATAAGTAGGATATAATAATATTAGTATAGAAGTATAGACGAGGCCTTTGCTTTGCAGTAGAACAATAATAGGCTGGTCTTATACAGGGTGAAATTGAAAACATGCGACAAATCGAAATGGGAGATTGTACTCATCATTATGAACAACTTTTACTGGGACCAAACCTGAAATCGCGAAAACAATATCAGCTGTTCCCTACATTTATGTTCGCATAACTCGTCAAAATGTAGGGAACAGCTGATTTTGTTTTCGCCATTGCAGTTTTGGTCCCATAGTAAAAGTTGTTCATAATAATAGGTACAATCTCCCATTTCGGTTTGACGCATATTTTCAATTTCAAACTGTATTTATTTGAATGAATGTAAATAAACATTTAAAACCCGCCTTCTAAGCAAGTGAACATTTATCTTCTGGGCACGCTCGTTCTATCATAGACCTCATCCATCGCTTTCTAACAGGCGACATCGAGGTCAAGAGTTTGGGCTCGTTCAGCAAAAAAAAAAAAAAGAAATATGTCAAAACACTTTATGAACGTCAAAATTATATTAGACAGTCCCCTAAAACGCCCGCCCTTCACCACTTCCTAGTGCTCTCGCTGGGGAGAAGTGGCGCAACATACTCCCCAACAGCATATTGTGTGTTAGGCTCGGCACAAACGGGCCAACGACCACAGCCACCGGTGGCTGTCGCGCGCTACCGCCACATTTGTAACAGTGACAGAAGCGAGCCACAGTCACCGGTGTCCGGAAGCCGCCACATTTTATAACCCGCTCTCTGCTGCGCAGTCTGACGACGGGCTCCGACACGGACAATTTGCTCGCGCTATTGTTAATACGCAGACGATGTAGACAACGCCGTCGCTGCCTATATTGGGTACATGCAATATTAACTGGCGCGGGGAGTAGAGCAATGCAACAGTGGCGGGTGTCGGCGTCTTGTGTGGCCCGTAGCGACCACAAGTGTCGAGTCGCGGACGCTGCTGTAGCGAGTGGCCGCCACCGGCTACTTGTGTGCGGCGCGTCTATCTATACGTACTTATAAAATTCAAAGTCTTGACTGACTAATATAATTATCAACGCACAGCCTAAACCACTGGTCCTAGAGACATGAAATATGGAGTGTGTGTTCTTTGTGAAGAGTAGGTTTTAAGGGTTTTTCGAAATTCCACCCCTAAGAGGGTGAATGGGGGGAGGGTGAAATTTCACGCGGACGAAGTCGCGGGCAGAAGCTAGTACAAAATATATGGGAAAGTGTGTTAAGTCGCTGTCGTTGGCAACTAGTGGCAGGTGGTCGGTGGCCCGTTTGCGCCGAGCCTTAAAGATTCAAAACATAGATAAAACTCTAACCCCCTCACTAATAAACATTGTATAGCGTCTGTATAGTTACACAACGCTTTGTCTTCTTCTTTCAAATGTCAAATTACTGGGGACTGAAAGAGAGAAATCGGTGTGTATAGGTCTACCAGAAACTCATAGCAAAAAAAAAAAAAATCTTTGTGGTTTTCATACATTTGACAACATTGGCAATGTCAAATGTATGAAAACCACAAAGTTTTTTTGTTTTTTTTTTGCCATGAGATTCTGGTAGACCTATACACATACACACCGATTTCTCTCATAACTATTCATCTGATATTAATACATTTATTAATAAGGGGCCTAAGGGAATTAAAGTATTACCAAGATCGCAACACAGTGCTACATTGATCATTACTACGTAGGTAGGTTGTCTAAGCAAATATGTACATAAATGAATGCAGTATGTACTGTATTCATTGCCACACTACGTACAAACATATGTACTCGAAAACGCGGAAATAACTATCTGATTATTATTCAGTTACACACTTCCTGACGCGGTAAAAACGTTATCCATTTCAACAGTTAGATTAATGTATCATTACGCTTGTTTACCTACTCCTTGTTTTTATTTTTTTAAGGGTTCCGTACCTTAAAAGGGAAAAACGGAACCCTTATAGGATCACTTTGTTGTCTGTCCGTCTGTCAAGACCCTTTACCTCGGGAACGCGTGGAGGTATCGAGTTAAAATTAAAACTATATAGTCAGGTCTACAGTCCCATGAAGCTGTGAAAAAATCAAACTTCTAAGTTAACGTAAAAAAAAGATACGGCCGTTTATGCCGCAAAAAAACGTATATTTCGACACTCTCAAGGAAATCAAAATTTATAGGGTATCTCCCGTTGACTTAGAATCATGAAATTTGGCAAGAAGCAATGTCATGTAGCACAAATAAAGGAAAAAATCCGAAAACCGACATGTCCTCGAACCAAAAATTTGAAGATTTCAGACATCGGCCAACCCGCACTGGGCCTGCGTGGTAGAAGCCCACTCCCTCTCACAGACAGGAGGCCTGTATCCCAGCAGTGGGAACGTGATAAGCTGACTAAGCTGCATACATAGGTATAAGGTCGGGCGGGGCTATTTCGACTATGGGGCTATTTCAACTAATGACAATAACTGTCATTCTACTGTATTTGTACCAAAACGCCATCTATATCCAGGTAGGTGAACAGATTATTTATACAAAATTTCATAGATGGAGCTGCTAAAACGCGAACTGTTTGACCCACACGCTTTTTTTTGTCAGACGACATTTTGTGCATGTGTTAACAAAAGACGCTCGTCACATTTTCCGTCAAAAGTTGTGTTTAAAACGCTTGTTTTTACAATATTAAACAGTGACTAGGGAAAATATAAACCGTAAATGGTTTTTCGCTTATTTGTTCTTTGGAATGATACGTTTTTGATGTAATTTTTCGTTAGTTTAAATAGCCCCACTAAAAGAAGAAGTGGGGTTATTTCGACTAACCTAAAGTCATAATTACCCCGCTTAATGTTTGTATGGTATTGCGAAACACTAGTGATGTGATGATATCGATACTCTATGCATAACAAAAAATTGGCACATGCTGCGATAAAATGTACAGGGAACCACTGTTGGTAAATTGAATCTCTAAATTGTGATCAAACCGTTTACTATAGCTGTGAAATGTAAATGTCATGCAGTTTGAAGAATTTTCTATCTTGTCATAAAAGTTTTTTGTGTCTCGTCCGCTTTTCTACTAATTTACGGCTTATTCACTACTTTTGCGCTTTGGTTGTTGTATCGTTTTAGATGGTGTGAAATTATAAGGCAAAAATGTTAAACAGTACTCACTAGCTAGACGAACTACTTACGGCTGTAGAAGATGTTCGCAATAAAAAAATTACTAGTTATCAATCTGCTGATTTTCATGGCATGCCACGGTCCACAATAGTCTCAACAATACATGTAACATGTTTTTTTATTTTATAATAAATGTTCATTAATGGTTGTTGTTGATCTGATTTATCGATGATGTTGGATGGCATACGTCCCTGCACTACTACTTATGTAAAAAGTCGAAATTGCCCCTCCAAGGTGTTTAAAGTATTTTATTACGTTACCGAACAATGTTAGGAGACAATAAGCCATAGATTGGTATGAATTATGCCGTAATATACTCAGGCTCTTAATTTCAAAACGATAACGGTTTTAGTACGATAAATATGTGGCATAGTTGAAATAGCCCCACTGTGGGGTAATTGTAACTATTTCGTCCCAATTTGAAAAATATCGTTCCTGTGAACATATAAGATGAGTATTCTGTATAAGACCTACGTAAAAAAGATCTCAATTAAAGCTTTTATAACATAAATTCATTAAATCTACCATAACGTATTCAAAGACGGGTGTGCAGACTTTTGAAGTTGACGTTTGTGATTTTATAGTCGAAATAGCCCCGCCCGACCTTAGGTCTACCAGAATACCATGGCAAAAAAAAAAAACAAAAAAACTTTGTGGTTTTCATACATTTGACAACATTGGCAATGTCAAATGTATGAAAACCACAAAGTTTTTTTGTTTTTTTTTTTGCCATGAGATTCTGGCAGACCTATAATTCGAAATATACTCCACATAAGCAACCTACATGATCACTTTATCGATTTACCTGCAGCTAACAACGTAAAAAAACAACGCGTAGAATATGTAGCTACAATTTATCTTCTACTCTTCAAACAAACATTAAAATTATTTCTATCATAAACACTGTCCTTGATACTAGCATTGGCAACCGTTTCTGACGAAACGACGACAAAAACGCGACGTTGCCGCTCCGTCGTATTACGTTGTGGCTAACGTAAGCCGCGGAACGGCAGCCGCGCTCGATGGCGTTATTTTTCCTTCATTTTTCAGCAACGGTTCTCGCTCGACGACGGACGATGTGTAAAATTATATTCTTAATTCAATTTCGGCGTAGATTTTTATCTTCACTGACGTGTGGAAATCGGTTGTCATGGTATGGGCATGTGATGCGAAAGAATGAGGAAAGTTTTAGTATGAGTGTGGATGGCTTAAGAGGGGGGGAAGAGCAAAGAAACTATTGATGGACTGTGTGATGATAAAGTCAAAGTCAAAAAAGTTGAACGTCAAAAATTACAGCAAAATAGAATTGATTCTAGTCGCCCATTCTAAAATGTAGTTTTCGTATGGAGAAGAATGGGCAAGAAACTCTACCGTTACTCTTTTAAAATGTTTTACAAGGTTTTGTATCATAATATAATTATACGTGAAGACGATGCACCTAGAATAAAATTAGTTTACCACAAAAGGTAAAAAGAATTAGAAATGAAGCAATGACAGGTAAATCAATTATGTGATAGATACATGGTGCTCACATATTTACAAATATTGTAAAAGTAGATGATTTTCCTAGAATTTTAGCAAGTGTGTGTGTACTGTAGTCACAGATTGTAAAAATCAATGTCATAAAAAAAAAATATATATATAAATCAAATTAGAAACCAGTTTGATTTTGTCTAGACTCTAGATTGTCCTATGGAAGCAGGACCAGCATGATTCCAAGCATTCTTATCTTGTATTTTGATATGGACAGAAAAAGGGTGACTACCAAGATGACGACTAATAGAGAAGTATGGAAGAAAATACATGTTGCGCCGACTCGAAATAAATGGGGATAGAATTGAATAGAATAGAATACTCTTTATTATGTACACCATATAAATTACAGACATATAAATCTAGAAGCTGTACAAAGGGTGACACAATGGGCGGTCTTATCGCTAAAAGCGATCTTTTAAAGACAACCTTTGGATGGATTAAAAAGGGAAAGGACAGACAAATAATGTAGGTAGTCTGTTGTGTACCATTTACATACATAAAGTATATAAGAAGGAGAATGTTTAAGATTTACATTAAAAAAAATTGCTAAAGAGTAACAGACCGGGTTAGGAAAACGACCATCCGTTCCATCACAGAGATAACTGATGTCACTTGGAAGGCTTCCACGCTAAAATGGAACTGGGCTGGAAACATCTGCTGCATGTCAGACGACCAATGGGCCAAACTTGCGACCCTCTAATGGCAAGCGACATCGCGGCAGGCCTAGACGGAGATGGCGGGATGAGCCGGACTGCAACAAGAACAGGGGGCCTTAAAATGCCATTTTGGCAGAATCATAAAAGAATAACATTATGAATCATAGTATGGCGAAGACAGTCCGTGTTTTTCTTTTTTCGCTGCACTACGTAGGTATAATCAGAGATATTGGGATTGGATTTGGATTGGATTAATTGGTATTTTAGAAGACAAAAAAAAATAACTGAAAAATCCCTCACCAATGGGATTTGATACGCAGTGAACTGTCCATTATGATTCATAATGTTATCCTTTTATGATTCTGCCAAAGTGGCCTTTTTAGGCCCCCTGATCGTTAGCAGCTTTGAACAGAGAGTAATGGAAAGAGTAGCGAGGCCTTTGCCCAGCATTGGGAAATTAGAGGCTGATAATAATTATAAAGAGCAACGTTGTTATACTGTTATCAAAAGCGCAAAATTTAGTTATTTTTATCAGCAAATTGTAGTTACGATTATGACTAAGAACTACGTATTGTTAACTGAATATTTCCGCATCAATTTTGTCATTTAGTACATTACTCATCATCATCTGCCTAGCCTTTTCCCAACTGTGCTGGGGTCGGCTTCCAGTCTAACCGGATGCAGCTGAATACCAGTATTTTACATGGAGCGACTGCCTATCTGTCCTCCACAACCCAGTTACTGCGTAATACGATACCCCTTGGTAAGACTGGTTGTCAGACTTTCGGGCTTCTGACTACCCGTAACGACTGTCAAAGATCCACGTATGACAGCCGGGACCAACGGCTTAACGTGCTTTCCAAGACACGGAGGGGTCACGGTATGTAAAGATGGTCACCTATCCACAGACAAACCGCGGCAAGCGTAGCTTAACCTGATCGATCGACCTGGGGCCCTAGTCTGCTATTTTTATAAATTCGTCATTCCAACACGATCCCACCACCATCCCATTGTCATTTTGCTAAAAGTTCGTAATCTGCTAAATTCATAATGGTTGATCATTGGTCGGTCAATGGCACAGAAATTATACGATACTCGTAACGAATTAAAAGCAATGACTGCACAATGACGTTCTAATGATAGGCCACTGATCAAAGGAAATGTCAAAATTTTTGCAGATTACCGCGTAAGTCAGTAATTCATTTTTCATTATGTACGAGATTACCATTCTATGCCATTTCGTTCAATGGAGTGTCAGTGGTTGACCATTGGAAAGTCATAATGACGCCATTAGATTAGTAGATTACCAAACTTGTCGAAATAAACAATTTTGAAATCAATGATAGACCATTCTGACACTATTGTAATAGCAGACTTGAGGCACTGTGCGGCTGTTATTATTTAGCCACGGACCCCTCATTTATTTATTACATTATTCATCTTAGTTTTTTTTTTTTTGCTTGAATTTAGTTTTCATTCTATTTATTGGTACCTATATTGGCGTGGTTAGCTGACATAATATGGCATGTAAAATACTGGTATTCAGCTGCATCCGGTTAGACTGGAAGCCGACCCCAACATAGTTGGGAAAAGGCAGGGAAGATGATGATGAGCTGACATAGTATGGCAAATAGTTTAATTTAATGTTCTGTGTCTCGTAATATTAACTACTTTGCATACCTATTATTGTATAGAAGCAAGTTTATTTAACTGAACAGACAGCTGTGCTGCTGGGGAATTTGTTGCGACACTTCTTCCCATCGAAACCACTAGGAAGTGGTGAAGGGCGGGCGTTTTGGGGGACTGTCTTACGTAATTTTGACGTTCGAAAAGTGCTGATTCTCAGCCTCATTTGAATAAATGACTTTTATTTATTTATCCATTTCTTTCAGGCATCGAAGCCCTTTTAAACACATACAATAGAATATTAATATGACTTAAAAATACTATACATACATACATTATAATTACACTAAAAACTAACGCACATGAAGTGTCTGCGTCGTGTTTCGCTGACTGGCGTCATGTAGCCGGACACGAAACCAAAAACCCTTCGGCCAGAACTCTTCCTTGAGGAACTTCTCGAGGTGCTGTGTTGGAACACGCACCACGAACGACTTTTGGTTAAAGAGCTGTTTTTCCAACGCCAGAAAACTTTATCGGAGGCATAATTTTTAATTTTTGACAGTTCGTCCATACAAAAACTGTCAGACGTGAATGCACCCTGAGTGCAGTGAGATGCAATTCCACACTACAGGCAGCGTTCTCACGTTCGCTCCAGTTGGATTAGATTCAGATTCCCATCTCGCAGCACTGCCTAGGTTAAGGTTGCAGTTGCAGTCTCATTATGGCACCATCAGCTTGTAGCATAATCAAAATTGCATAAAGTCTACATTACTCAGCTATGCAAAAATGAATTCGAATGACCCCTTTTTTATAAAAAAAGGATGTTTTTTCCATGCAATTCGAAATAAGATTATGACGTTTTCAAAACGATGTCATCATCTGCCTGCCTTTGCCCAACTATGTATGTTGGAGTCGGCTCCCAGTCGCAGTTGAATACCAGTATGTTACATGGAGCGACTGCCTATCTGACCTCCACAACCCAGTTCAAATGTGCGTAAATTCTATAAATCCTACTTTTTTGAAAAGTATCTAGTTGTTTCCATGAAAAACTACGCTGAATCTATGAAATTAGGTATAATTCATTGCTAAAAAGAATTGAAACAAGTGCGAGTCGGACTCGCACACGAAGGGTTCCGTACCACAAGGCAAAAACGCCGAAAAAAACATGTTTGTTGTATGGGAGCCCCCCTTAAATATTTATTTTATTTTAATTTTATTATTTATTATTAAAGTTAAAATACAACTGAGTATTTTGTGAATATTTCAAGTGCCTACCTGTTGCCATTTTTGATATCGAGCAAAAAAGGGCAAACAAATCGCGTTTGTTGTATGGGAGCCCCCCTTAAATATTTATTTTATTTTGTTTTTAGTATTTGTTGTTATAGCGGCAACAGAAATACATAATTTGTGAAAATTTCAACAGTCTAGCTATCGCGCTTCTTGAGATACAGCCTGGTGACAGACAGACAGACGCGTCTGTCTGTCTGTCACCAGGCTGTATCTTAGATCCAGGCTGTATCTTAGACATTAGACTTCGCTAAAGCGAAGTCTTAGTAATAGGGTTCCGTTTTTACCCCTTGGGTACGGAACCCTAAAAATTAAGGCAATGATTTTTTTAACATAAGAAGAATCATCAGTGTGGTCGGCGCGACATGTCTTTTTCTTCTATACTTCTCTATTAGTCGTCACCTCGGTAGTCACCAGAAGGCAAATTCCCGTGATTATAATAGTCGAGGCGTATCTGACGGACAGAGCCGTCATCTACCCCGGTCGCGATAGGGAGTGGAACCGGCGAGAGATGTCGTGCGGTGTCCCGCAGGGATCGGTTGTAGGGCCGCTCCTGTGGGACATCGGCTACGACTGGGTGCTCATCTCGGTAGTCACCAGAAGGCAAATTCCCGTGATTTAAAACGTTCAAAATCTGGTCGCAATCTCACCTCAGCGACAATCAACGTCAAAAACTTGACATAAATGTACGGAAATTAGAGGTATGTTTGACAGATTGAGAGTGAGATCAGACTGTGAGCGTACTTAAAATTACGAGAATTGCTCCTCTGTTCTGGGGGCCTAAAAAGGCCACTTTGGAGAATCATAAAAGGATAACATTCCATCATCTGCCTAGCCTTTTCCAAACTATGTTGGGGTCGGCTTCCAGTCTAACCGGATTCAGCTGAATACCAGTATTTTATATGGAGCGACTGCCTATCTGACCTCCACAACCCAGTTACTGGGTAATACGATACCCCTTGGTAAGACTGGTTGTCAGACTTTCGGGCTTCTGACTACCCGTAACAAAGATCCACAAATGACAGCCGGGACCAACGGCTTTCCGAGGCACGGAGGGGTCACGGTATGTAAAGATGGTCACCCATCCACAGACCAACCGCGGCAAGCGTAGCTTAACCTGATCGATCGACCTGTGCGGCTGTTATTATTTAGCCACGGGCCCCTCATAAAAAAAAGGAAATATAAAAGGATAACATTATGAATTATAATAATATGGCGAAGACAGTCCGTGTTTTTCTTTTTTTCGCGGCACTACGGTATGTAAGTACAATCAAAGAGATTGGGATTGGATTGATTGGTATTTTAGCACAGGCAAAAAAAAATAACTGAAAAAAGCTTTACCAATGGAATTTGATACGATTAACTTAACAGTTAACTGTCCATTGTATTATCCTTTTATGATTCTGCCAAAGTGACTTTTTTAGGCCCCCTGATGTGACTTTATTGGAAACGTCAAAATCTCTGAGAATCGAATGGAACAAAAATTTTGAACATAATAAGAATGTCTGCAAATCTTCTGTGAACCATGAAACAAAAAAAAAATCGAATACTTTACAAAACATCACGCCTGCAATCCCCAAACGGTTAGGCAGAGCCGTAAACAAAGAAAAATGTATTCCAACCGGATGGATCGCCGACCTAAATGGAATATCTAGGGCAAGTTGCAGGGGGAGGGGGGGGATCCAATGTATGTAGGGACTGGCGCAACTTGGGATCCCTTTGTCCGGTTGTGGACTGCGATTGGCTGCTGTGGCTACCACCTACATACTCATGAGTATACGCCATAGGTAACCTGTGTTCGCGATTTGTTTGGCTAAAATGTAAACAAATATGAGTTAATGGATAAATAACTTTAATTCCTACACAACAACGATCAGTTTACGCTACAATTTTAAACATTTTTATAACTTTGTTAATAGTGCTCACAGTCACATCTTCGAATTTTTGGTTCTAGGACATGCCGGTTTCCTCACGATGTTTTCCTTCACCGTTTTGAGAGTAGTGATAGTGATAGTGATGAAATTAAATACTCAAAGTAGATGGAAATATGCAAGTATGCAGGGGTGAATTGGAACAAACCTTTAAAATGGATTTTAGCGTTGAAATAATACAGCAGGGCTAGCATGGCCGGAGACATTTTATCCACGGGGAGAGGAGAAAATACTATTCCCCTTTGTCAATTTTGTCCACCCTCCGAGCACGGCGACATGGGTGGATATACTATTCACGGTGGACAAACCAGCAGGGCTAGCATGGCCGGAGACATTTTATCCACGGGGAGAGGAGAAAATACTATTCCCCTTTGTCAATTTTGTCCACCCTCCGAGCACGGCGACATGGGTGGATATACTATTCACGGTGGACAAACCAGCAGGGCTAGCATGGCCGGAGACATTTTATCCACGGGGAGAGGAGAAAATACTATTCCACTCTAATTTTGTCCACCCTCCAAGCATCGCCACCGTAAATAGTTTATCCACCCATGTCGCCACATGGGTGGATAAACTATTCACGGTGGCAGTAAGCACGAGACATTTTTATAGTACAATTAATTATATTTTCTCCAAGAGATATACTTAAACCCACCATCTAAAGACGAGGACAAATTTCTCCCTTTGTTATGTCAAAATATCTGTAATTTTTCTCTTCCACTAGTCGCCATGCTATAGACGGGGGGTGAGTATCCACGTCTAATGTCAAAAAGTGATATAATTCTCTTTCCCCCTGTTGGAGTGCTTTGGCAGGTGGATAAAATAATTTTATCCCTTGTCAGTGGAAATAACCGGTGGAGAAAAGTTTTATCCCCAGCCCATGCTAGCCCTACAGTTTGTTGCCGAAAAGGACACTTAATCGTTAATTATAATACAATAAACACATTAGACTCCTTTTTGGCAACAAACTATATTATTTCAATGTTCAAATCGCTGTTAAAGTTTCATCCCGATTCACCCCTGCATCCCTATTCACCCCGTTTGATGGTAACCTGCCTACCTATATACGAACAACCTACAACTCGTAAGTCCGGGCCGATACCACAGGGTAACCACTGCCTATTTCAAGTAAAAAAAATATCAACTTTTATTTCAATGATTATTAAGTTGATTTCAGAGTGACTAGCACTATTGACAAAGTTATAAAACTGTTTAAAAAATTGTAGCGTAAACTGAACTTTATTGTGTTAGAATTAAAGTTGTTTTTCCATTAATTCATATTTGTTTACATTTTTGGCAAATAAATTGCGAATGCACGGTAGGTGAACTGTTTTAAATGTCTTCACTCATCAAAAAATAATATTATTAGTATTATTATTTATTCATCAATCAAGTAACATAGACTCATACAATTATTAGGCATAGAATGTCAAAAGCATTTGTAAGTGTAATTATTTACACTTAAAAACAAAAATAAAATAAAAACATTAAACATAAAATTTTATACATACATTATACATAGAAAAATTAAATCAAATTAAATGAATAAAAATTAAATTAAATTAAATCACAATTGCCAAGTCATAAAATAAAAACAAAATAAATAAGACAGAATAGTTGCCACTTCCTATCTTACGAATATTAAGGCTAGTGCTACCCATGAAAAAAGTAATAATTTATCCATCTACAGCTGTAACTATGTCATATCAGGTCGCGGCCTTACACCCCCCACCCCCACCCCCAGGGGGTGCGGTTCGGGGTGCGGGGTTGCAGTGAATCCACTTGGGCATCCAGGTTATTAGGTCATTCCGGTGTTGGCGCATTTTAGCTATAGCCCCACAATCGTTGTAGATATTGTAATGCTATTTGTAACATAACAACACGTCTGTACTTATTTATTTATGTAATTAAAACCAGTTAAGTACAAGAATTAAAGCCCCAGTGTCTATATACACATACATATAAAAGAGAAAAATATAAAACTTCGAGTTGTGTACATGTATCTTTAAACTAGCTTCCGCCCCCAGCTTCGCCCGCGAGGTATGTCGATAAAAACTATCCTATGTCCTTCCCCGGGATGCCATCTATCTCTCTGTCAAATTTTATCGAAATCCGTTCAGTGGTTTAGGCGTGAAAAGGTAACATACAGACAGAGTTACTTTCGAATTTATAATAATTAAATTATTATTAGTATGGATAATTAATCTGTTAATGTATTGTAATAATTCTAGGAACGACATTGAAATAATTTTATTATTATTATTACTAAAAAAATAATTAATCTGTGTTAATATAACTTTAAAAAGTTCCATTAATTTAATATCTTAAAATATTTTTATCTGATTTTATATTCAATGTCAATCTCAATCTTGATTTTGATAAACCATGATTGTATACATTTTCCATGCCTTACGGTAGAATCACCAAGGCCAAGCCACATATTTTGACTAAGGTGTAGAGTTCGCGAAGTTAGGCCTTGTAGAGTTAGGCCGTGGAGTTAGAAGCTTGGCTCTACATGAGATCTGATTACTTTTTGACAGTGCGAGCAACATGGTCTCGTCTTGGCAACATTTAACATGAAATGTTTTTGTGGTATTTCATTTCTTTTTGTAAGTTGCTAATAATGTAGTGAAGAATATTCTGAAACCATATTATACACTTTTATACCGTAATCCAAGGGTTTGAGGGATGGTTTTTTTTTAATTATGTTTAATTTGTGAGAAGAATGTATTTGTATAATTTTCAGATCTCAAGCATGAAATTAAGTTTGTATGGGAAAACCGAAACATTCCTCAATTTATAGGGTAGGGGCTGATTTACTAAAAATCCTGAAATACATATCTTATTATTTATAAAAAGGACCCCCTATATAAATTTTCAGACCTCTAACATCAAAATTTACGGAAGTTTCATACAAACTTTCACCCCCTAGTTTAAGGGGTTGGGGGGGGTAAAAGTTTAAAGTTTAAAGATTTTTTTGTTGTTTGTGTACTATTACTAGCTTACAAATTAAATTTCAGCTTTCTAGGACTTCAGAAAGAACCTAAGAATATGGATGATCATCAGTGAGTCAGTGAATCAGTGACGAAATCGGGGTATTTTAGAAATCAATAAAATCTAAAGTATAAGAGCTATGCAATTAAAACTTTATAGGATTAATAAGTCAACCACTGACAACATATCCCGAAAATTTTGTTTATTTGGTATAATCCAAACACAAGTTAAGAAGGTTCAAAAATACGACGAAGTGCTTCGAAAAAAGGTAGGTAGTGCCCTTGCGCTTCGCTTGGCTCGTCTTGGCGGGGGCACTCCCGTGCCCCCAGATAATTAGGTTTGTAAAAAGTTAACAACACTTGCACAAATCCCTCTCACAGTACTTCTGGGGGCCTAAAAAGGCCACTTTGGCAGAATCATAAAAGGATAGTCCGTGTTTTTCTTTTTTTCGCTGCACTACGTAGGTATAATCAAAGAGATTGGGATTGGATTGATTGATATTTTAGCGCAGACAAAAAAAAAATAACTGAAAAATCCTTCACCATTGGTTAATTGTCCATTATGATTCATAATGTTATTCTTTTATGATTCTGCCAAAGTGGTCTTTATAAGCCCCCTGACATGCCGACAAAATCTTCGTCCATCCGTCCGCAAACAGGGCCTCAAGTCTGCTATTACAATAGTGTCAGAATGGTCTATCATTGATTTCATAAATTGTTGATTTTGACAAGTTTGGTAATCTATTAATATAATGGCGTCATTATGACTTTCCATTGGTCAACCACTGACACTTCATTGAAAGAAATGGCATAGAATGGTAATCTCGTACATAATGAAAAATTAATTACTGACTTACGCGGTAATCTACAAAAAATTTGACAGTTCCTTTGATCAGTGACCTACCATTAGAACGTCATTGTGCAGTCATTGCTTTTAATTCGTTACGAGTATCGTATAATTTCTGTGCCATTGACCGACCAATGATCAACCATTGTGAATTTAGCAGATTACGAACTTTTAGCAAAATGACAATGGGATGGTAGTGGGATCGTGTTGGAATGACGAATTTATAAAAATAGCAGACTAGGGCGCCCCTGATCGTTTGTTGGATTACAGTCCAAGAGATCATTAACTGCGGCCAGAGTACGTGGTACTAGGGACTGTTCCCCGAAAGGCTAGGCAGGTGTGTACCTATCCATACTAATATTTTAAATTCGAAAGTAATTCTGTCTGTCTGTATGTCACCTTTTCACGCCTAAACCACTGAACGGATTTCGACAAAATTTGGCAGACAGATAGATTGCATCCCGGGGAAGGAAATAGGCTAGTTTTTATCGACATACCTCGCGGTCGAAGCCGCGGGCCGAAGCTAGTAATAACATAAAGGGGAACAAAGGCCTATTCTTGTAATTTAAAACGTTCAAAATCTATTCGCAGTCTTATCTCGGCGACAAACAAAATGTCAAAAACTTGTCAAAAATGTAGGGAAATTATGAGGTGGTATTGTTGACAAATTGAGACTGAGATCAGACTGGAGAACGTTCTTAAAATTACGAGAATGGCCCCTCAGGTATTAAGTAGGTGCAAAACCATTTAAATAAAGGCTTGTAAAGATCTTACTTACATGGCAAAGTGCAAAACCCTATACATCGATGCTTCCGGCAACAAATGTCGTAAACGCCATTTTGGCGAAAATGAGTTAAGAATGCAGCCCTACTTAATTTTTGGCGCTGCGTCGATCTAAAAATGTGAAAAAAATATTCGCCTAAAAAAATACTTTTACGCCCAAAATTTTTACTAGTATAATCAAGATTTTTTAGAAAAGAGGGTATGTATAACTCATATTGCTTAGAACCGAATAACCGTGCAGGTCGTATAATACAACGTACAAATAGCTGTCGGTTGTAAAAAGTCGTCTGTAAAATAAATACCAACTTCTTAAATTTTCTGGGGTGTATGTCCAAGCTAACTTTTAAAATAAGGCTTTGACATAAATAGCAATAATATATTATGAAACACCATCGTATTTTACGTATTTCTTGTATAGAACACAATTTTACAACTTTTAAAGTTAAAAAGATATAAGCCAAAAACGAAATTATTTTTTGTTTTTCGTTGATTACCAAAAGTGCTATTTTGGTGTTTACGACCTTTGTTGTCGGAAGCATCGACATATTACTTCATACCTGCATCTTGTCGTTTCATGCCAAATGATGACCCACATGATGGTTTTAAGACTCTGGACTAGTTTCCACAGCACAAGGGACAGGCCAAGATGACAATTAGATCCTTACTGACATAACTACATGATAATACCTATATGATTATACAGGGTTATTGGTAAAACACTAACAACCTCTTAAGAGGTCATTGTACTCATCATTATGAACAACTTTAACTTTGGGACCAAACCTGAAATCGCGATAAAAAAAAACAGCTGTTCCCTACATTTTGACGAGTTATACGAACATAAATGTATGGAACAGCTGATTTTTTTTTGCGATTTCAGGTTTGGACCCATAGTAAAAGTTGTTCATAGTGATGGGACAATGACCTCTTAAGAGGTAGTTAATGTTTTACCAATAACCCTGTATATAAAATATTATATTTAAAATATTTATTCCTCAATTTTTCATGTTTGCACCTACCAGTTTGTCTCTGTATCACCCGAAGGTTGACTGGTAGAAAATGCCTATGGGATTAAGTCCGCCTCTGTACATTTATGTGCTTGAAGTATTAAATAAATAAATATAGGGCAAAAACATATTTATTGCCTGCATGCAGCCTTGCAGGTAACAGACTAACAAATAAGATCTTATGATCCTGAACTAGTTTCCACAACTGAAGGATTCACAGACGTTGAAGATGTTATCCAAAATTAGTTTGCAAGAATCCATCTTAACATTCATAAGCTCTGACAATAATGATAGTAACACTTTTTGATAGAAAGTCGGCAAACTCCGATCAGCAGATCGACTTTATTAGAATATGTTGGTACTGCACTAGCAATTATCGTATACATGGTGTGGAAAAATCAGTGATGTGACAAACGAGAAAAAAAATCCTGTTTGTCATACTGGTGTGACAATCTGGTGTGACCACGAGTCGGTAAGGATTCTTACAAGTGACATTAAATATTCATTGTTAATAGTCATGTATTTTTAACCGACTTCAAAAAAAGGAGGAGGTTCTTAATTTGGATGTTTATTTTGATGTTATGTATGTTCGGGCATATCTTCTCCATATATAGACGCATTTGCAAAATTCTTTTTTTTTATGTATAAGGTACGCCTCAGGGATGGTCCCATATAAATTTTATTAACTTTGCTTCGGTAGTTTTTGAGTTAGTTTCATAATTACGACTTTTTTCCACTTCGTTTGTATTGATGATGTTTTAATAACTCCCTATCACTGATATTTGCATAGCAAGCAATTCTATATGAATTTGTGAGGGGTAGGTACGGTCAGCAACAAAAGTGGATTAACACTTCAGTTTTTTTATTTTGTTATTGAGCAAAATATTTGTTCAAAATTGCAGCAGAAGTACAATGCAATTTTGAACAAATATTTTGCCCAATAACTTTACTGAGATCACCGAGATTTAAAAAAACTGAAGTGTTAATCGACTTTTATTAAACAACTAAAAAGTGAAAAAAAAACACCCGGCTTCCAAAAAAAATTACTTCAATTTCGGAAGTCAGTGTCAATAAACGAAAATGCGGAACCAACGACACCGACTAATTTTGTTTACACGCACACAATGTAGGATGAACCCGTATTCACACCTACCTGCGTTATCTCGTTTTATGCCAAATGATGACCCAGCCCACACAGCTAACAGACTAACAAATGAGATCTGAAGACCCTGGACTAGTTTCCAACGCTCAAGGGTGTCTACTTGAGCATAGTACTAAGGCACATGGCAACTAAAAATCAATAAGGCTGACCTAAAAACCAACTTGTTTTCTACAAATTGTCGTTTACAACGTCGCCGCGTCATTGTGAGGAAAGGAAAGTGAGGAGTACCCAACTAGCAAAATAATCCTGGAATGCGATTTTATAATGCTACATGGACTTATAAAGATCCGATGAAGGTTTTGGTGGTTGCTACTACGCTTTTAACAGCATAAATACATGCTGTTTTTACTCAAGTACGTTCTATCCTATAATTTTTACTTATATTCGTATATAGGATCATATTTCCTGACAAATATAGGATCAAGACTCCTATAAAAGCATGAAATAAGATTAATTACACTCAAGAGTAATTACTCCGGTAAGTCAGACTTAAATGCGCCTATAAGATAACATCTGCGGGCCATTTAAATCTTAATACTCCTGTAGGAGCATGTACCAGGAAGACATGCACTGAGGAGCAATTGCTCTTGTTATTTTTACTTATAGCCTCATATAAGCTAATATTTTGTGGCCAATATAAGTAAATTAAAGTTAAATTACTGTAAGTCATTTATGTATCTGGTTTGGTTTAACATAAGCTTAGAAGTAACTGTTAAATGGATTTCATATACACGTTTTAAAAATAATTAATCACCAAGATTATAACAGCAGTCGGTAGGATAAAATGTTCTCTATATTTTTTTTTTTAGATTTATCGTATGCCGTTTTAAACCTAGACATATTTATATAGGCATTCCACAGTAGTGTTATTGTCTAAGTAATCTCAAACAATCCTGGTTAAAACCCTTAAGAATCCACTTTTGCTTGTAACGACCAGTACAGTAATCGGTAACAATGGCGAATCTTCTTCGGTTTTGAGATAACCCAATATAGAACCAATATACTTATATTGGTACTATGCCACACTTGGAAATGCTAAAAATACTTATTTTAGCACCATGTCACACTTGGAAATGCTTACTAAGAAAATGTCAGCTGCCTTTATAATATTAATTTAATATTAATTAATACTAAAATGTAAATAAGCAAATTTCAAGAGGCGCTTTAAAATTGTAATCAAAACCATGATAGATTTCACAGAAAATTCATGTTCCCCTACGAATAAGCTATAAGACTAGCAATTTGACAACAATAACATTTTGTTTTTCTTCTATGGTTGACATTAATAAATTCTGATTCATATAAATGATTCACTTATCCTCAAGATGTTAAAAATATTTTTTTTACAGAGCACAACAATGTCCGATAAATTCATTTCTAGGCGCTTATTAATCTAATTTTTTACTATAACTTACTTATATTGAGATTAACAGGAGTATTTGCATTGACGTAATTCAATTACAGGAGCAATATAGGCGTATTTATGGCATTTCAGCGGTCTAATATAAATACGTTATAAGTAAAAGTAGACTTATAAAGTGGGCCCTTTTCCCGACTTATATGTGGATATAAGTCTCATATAGTCCTCGATAAATGATGGTTCTAGGATAGTATAAAAACCACTTTTTGCTAGTTGGGTACCTAACTCCCTAAAAGATTGCCAATGAATTCTGAGACTATTTATTAACGTGACTCATCATCATCATCATCATTTCAGCCGATAGACGTCCACTGCTGGACATAGGCCTCCCCCAAGCACCTCCACTTCGACAGGTTCTGTGCTTCTCGCATCCAACAGGTTCCTGTGGCCTTCACAAGGTCGTCGGACCACCTTGTGGGAGGCCTTCCAACGCTACGTCTTCCAATACGCGGTCGCCACTCCAGAACCTTTTGGCCCCATCGGCCATCTGTTCTGCGAGCAATGTGCCCTGCCCACTGCCACTCGAGTTTGGCAATTCTTCGGGCTATGTCGGTTACCTTGGTTCTCCTGCGGATCTCCTCATTCCTGATTCGATCACGCAGGGAAACTCCCAAGCATAGCCCTCTCCATTGCCCTTTGGGTGACTTAGCCATCTTATAAGGCCTATGTGAGCGACCACGTTTCAGTGCCATAAGTCATCACTGATGCAAAAATAATAATAGCTAAATCCAGGTTTTGAGGACACTTTTAGAATGCTGCACATTCAACATTTCAGCCGTGACTCGGAAAGCACGTTAAGCCGTTGATCCCGGCTGTCAATCGTGGATCTTTGACAGTCGTTAGATAGGCAGTCGCTCCATGTAAAATACTGGTATTCAGCTGCATCCGGTTAAACTGGAAGTCGATCCCAACATAGTTGGGAAAAGGCTAGGCGGATGATGGATGGAAAAGCTGCCATAGTCAATATTCCACAACAATGATGACACTGAAGTGAAGAGACTTCTTAAACGCGTTGTAGTTGTGCTGAACGCGTTCAGTTTCGTACGTGTTTGCACTGCTGTAAAAAGATTCAATATAACTAGTCGTCTTTCCAACAATGTTGCCATACGTCAGAAGCCCTCAAAACTACACAATAAAATCGATATTAGTTTCCGCAACTCGTCAATAATTCAGCGACAATTGCAGTACTCGCCTATTCCTTTGTTCTTGGCACCTCGGGGCTTCGGAGGTGGAAGTGCATTGTGCCATATTGCTGAGAATCAATTAGGGCTTGGAATTATTCAGTGGCTGCAGCAGTATAGGCCTTGTGGAGTTATTGCAAATATGTAGTTACGTAATAATATCATTGTGTTCTAGTTTTTACTTGAATATTAGCGAACCATCACGGGTCGATCGATCAGGTAAGCTTTGTTTGCGGCGGTCAGACCGTGGTGGATGGTCTTTAGATACCGAAACCTCTCCGTGCCTCGAAAAGCACGGGTCCCGGCTGTCATTCGTGAATTTTGACAGTCGTTACTTAATTATAATAGTTTTATTTATGCTTCAGTTTACTAAAAGGGTTTTCAGTGTTTGGAGCCTGGGCAGTCAGAATCCCGAAAGTCTGACAACCAGTCTTACCAAATGGTATCGTGGTACCCAGTAACGGGGTTGTGGAGGTTAGATAGGCAGTCGCTCCATATCCTGGTATTCACCTGCATTCGGTTAGACTGGAAGCCGACCCTATATAATTAGGAAAACCCTAGGCAGATTTATTGACTAGCGAACGAAGGGAATAATGGCAACATTTAAAAACATCGTGATTTCTTTGCTCTACAAGTCAAGTGTCCGATGGAATTAAACTGTCATCCTATATTTAACTCCATTAAGCGATGAATTTTCAAAAATACTTCCCAGTGATCCATAATCACCCTATAATGTTGCCACTGCTGCGATACAAGCCTCCTCTCTGTGAGAGGGAGTGGGCCGTAAACCACCACGCGTTCCAAGTGCGCACTATCGTTATAAAAGGAAATCTTGTGCAAAATTTTGTGCTTCTGGTTTAGTCACTATATTATTCAATGATATTATATTAAAGAGGTAGATATGGCACTAGCGTGCGCAAATTGTTGCAGACAAATTCAGACAATTGTTGTAGTTTCATTTAGTCCGCTAATAGCAGCGAGCAACACACTACAGATAGCTATCTCTTTCTGTGTCATACGTTCCGTGTTATCTATCGCAGTAAGTACTTTGTAATAACAACGCAACAATAAAGAACGTCGCTCAGTATGAACGTAGCGTATCTTTCCTTTATAATATCATTGATATTATATATTATTTGTTATCTTTGTTTTTGGCTAGATACTAAAACCTAGCCAGTGGAGTTATTTTAGGAATTGTTCTTCTTCGTGTCGCTCTAGCACGACAATTATTCAAATTATTTTGGCCCAATTTTCGCCACTTCCGCGGCGAATTCCATTCTAGGATTTAAAATTAAGGTAAATTAGTCGGTCTTGGCTTATCTAACTAGGCACTAACGGACACAGTGAGGAGATGCGTTTTATAATAAGTAGATAGGTAGGTAGGTATAAAGAAGTTGTGTAATGTAGGGCTGAATTTTAAGGTTCCTTACCAAAATGGTGAAAAGGAACCCTTAAGCCCGGTTTCCACCGCGAGCGGAGCGGACCTTTAAATGACTTCTTTTACCTCGCAAGAGAAAACTGCTTACATGTGTTTCCACCAAGAAAGAGTTGAGCGGAAATGACTCAGCTTGCAAAAAGAGCAAAAATGAGCTCGCTCATTCTTCTGTTTCATTTCTCTTTCGCGGTGGGAATCAGACGACTAACCTCTTTCTTGGTGGAAACGCAAACCTATTTCATGAAAACGAAGTCCGCTCCGCTTACCCATTTCCGGCTCATTACTCATTCGCGGTGGAAACCGGGCTTTATGGTGAGACTCAGCCTGTCTGTCCGTCCGTCACACCTAGATATCTCAAGAACTAATAATGCTATCAATTTGAAATTTAGAATAGTCTTAGATGACGTTTGCCCAACTATTTTGCAAATAAGAAAGAACTAAAAGATTTTTTCTTTTGCAGCAGGGTTTGAAAGGTTGTCTTAAAAATTCGAAGTGGGGCTACTAGTGCATGTATCATGTTTGCACATTCTCAAACATTTTTTCTTATTATTTAGGCCGCATACTTTTGATGAAAAATGTAAAAAAAATACCCTTATCTCCGAAGTTTGCATAGAGAGAAATCTGAAATGATAGAATCATTTTTGGTGATAGAAGTTTATGTAAAGATAACAGGAAAAATAAAACGATCTCTAAATAGCACTTTTTCAGAAATCAACAAAAATTTCATTAGTTCCACTATCGGTCAAGAGATGGGGCTGACTTAAAACTACAATATTCTATACCAGTGATAAAATTCTCTGACGAATATAGGCCTCGCCGGTGAAAATTCAAAAACATTTCACGTTTCACAATACGGAACCCTCGGTGCGCGAGTCCGACTCGCTCTTGACCGGTTTTTCAATAGTCAGACAACTTCTATCTGAGGAATAAATATTGCGGTTTGACAATTTTTGTAGGTACCGAAAATAAGTCAAACTGTCAGATTTATTCTTAAGATAAAAAGTTATTTGATTATTGAAAAAACTGGCCAAGTGCGAGTCGGACTCGCACACGAAGGGTTCCGTACCACAAGGCAAAAACGCCGAAAAAAACATGTTTGTTGTATGGGAGCCCCCTTAAATATTTATTTTATTTTAATTTTATTATTTATTATTAAAGTTAAAATACAACTGAGTATTTTGTGAATATTTCAAGTGCCTACCTGTTGCCATTTTTGATATCGAGCAAAAAAAGGCAAAAAAATCGCGTTTGTTGTATGGGAGCCCCCCTTAAATATTTATTTTGTTTTGTTTTTAGTATTTGTTGTTATAGCGGCAACAGAAATACATAACTTGTGAAAATTTCAACTGTCTAGCTATCGCGGTTCTTGAGATACAGCCTGGTGACAGACAGACAGACAGACGGACAGACAGCGAAGTCTTAGTAATAGGGTTCCGTTTTTACCCTTTAGGTACGGAACCCTAAAAAAAGAGGTTATCAATTCGATACGTATGTATGTAATATTTTTGGAATTGCATTTTATATTTAAGTACATAATATATAACAATCTATTAGGGCTTCCAAACAAATATACCAAATTTTGTAGACGTATTATGTATGTTTGTCCACACATTTCTCCGCAACTATTAATCGGATCGTGACCATTTTTTTTGGCTTACATTTACATCAACTTAGGGAACAGTGCAAGTTTCATCAAAATCGATCCAGTAATTTTCAAGATATGGACTAATGCGTACAAGTGTGACGGCCTGGCTTATTGATACGAGCTACTGTAGTGTCAAAGGGAAAACATCTCAAAACCTTGGTCAAATTCTAGTAAAAAACTAAAAATTACGAAATAAAAAAGTAATTAAAAAAAATTAAACTTACTCCAAAAAAAAAAGAAATTAACTCAAAATTATGAAATAACTTTAATTTCGGAAGAACTAATACTATATAAAATACAGATCCCAAAGACACCGACTTCCGAAATTAAAGTTATTTCATAATTTTGAGTTAATTTCTTTTTTTCAAGTCAGTTAAATTTTTTTTAAATTACTTTTTTGTTCAGCATACAACTTACACACATAGACTTTCCTTCTTGTTGCTCGTCTCCTAAGAATCGTAGCGTGATGTTAAACAATAAATAGCCTTCCTTCCTCAAGAATTGGGCAATCAAATGCAGTTTTTCAAATCTGACTGGTAGTTCCCGAGATTACCGCGCTCAAACAAAACTTTTCAGCTTTATTATGCTAGTACTAGCTTCTGACCGCGACTTCGCGTGAAATATCATCCTCCCCCCATTCACCCTCTTAGGGGTGGAATTTCAGGGCACGCCGCGATAGCGGCGATAAGACCCCTCTTTGAGGAGTGGCTAGAGAGGCGCCACGGCGCCCTCACCTACCGCCTGACGCAGGTCCTCACCGGACACGGAAGTTTCGGGAGGTTCCTGCACATCATCAGGCGGGAGGAAAGGCCCGGGTGTCACCATTGCCAGGATCGCCCAGAGGACACGGTGGAGCACACGGTGGAGGTCTGCCCCGCTTGGGCGGAGCACCGCCGTGTCCTCGTAGAGGCGATTGGCAGCGACGGCGACCTCTCGCGTCCAGCCCTGGTGCAAGCCATGGTCCGGGGCGAGAGGGAGTGGGAGGCAGTCACCTCCTTCTGCGAAGCAGTCATGCTAGCGAAGGAGGTGGCGGAACGGCTCAGGGAGAGAGCCTCCCGTCCCAGCCGCCGCGGGAGACGCTCCGGGCGTCGGGAGCCGCGTGACGACTCCCGGCCACCGTAGGCGCGGGCCTGCGGGCGGAGAGTAATGGGTAGCTCACCGCCCGATCAGGACCAGGCCCGTGCCGGACGGCGCGTACGTGTTCCACGCGCGCCTCAAAGAGATGTCAGCATCGAGGAGGGGCCCCTTAGGGCCGAAGCCTGCCGGGTCAGCGGGATTGTCCGAAAGGGTTACCGCAGGCCCGGAACATAAAGGGCTAAGGAAGGAACACGGGTGGGTTTTAGTCAGTAAGAGTCTGACACTCCCTTCCGCTCCACCCAGAGCGGGAGGAGTCATTTGATGATTTCCCATCCACAAAAAAAAAAAAAAAGGGGTGGAATTTCGAAAAACCCTTTCTTAGTGGATTCCTACTCTTCACAAAGAACACACCCTCCAAATTTCATGTCTCTAGGACCAGCGGTTTAGGCTGTGCGTTGATATATCAGTCAGTCAGGACTTTTATTGTATAAACTAGTATAAATAGTATGTAAGTAGGAAGAGTACAAACGAGACAGCACGCACTACTGGCTTCATCTGATACCCTAGTTCTATGAAACTAGATTACTCTGACAAAGGGGATACTGTTTCTACCAACAATGTAGAAAGATCTCATCAACCGTCATCCCTATAATAACCCATTTCTCACCGAATCATTCACACAATTCATCGAATCTAGTCAAAAACTAGTTCTTTCACAGACATATTATAAAAAAAACGTCTTCAATATCAAAGGAAGGGTACAAACGAGACAGCACGCACCACTGACTTCGTCTGCAGACACCCTAGTTCTACAAAACTAGATTACTCTTACAAAGGGGTTACTGTTTCTAATTTCTATAGAGCTGTATACTATAGATTATTCGCAACCATAGAGGGCTCTATAGTTTTGAATAAAAGAAACAATATTTAAATCAGCTGCCTTTCTTTCGGCGAGTCGCGAGGGGTCTGCACAAAGGGTGGTCTGTTCTATAAACGGCCAGATTTTGGAACTTGTATGCCATAATTGCGGATTTTCAACTGTTGAATATATTGTTGTGTTACTAAGAGAATCTTATAAGGGGTGGCGCGCACCACTATTTTACTTTTTGCGACACGATTTTAGAATCGCGCTGTTAAATATCGCAGAAAGTACAGTTCACGCACTGCGATAAAAATAATAATAGTTTAGAAAACACTAGAAAAACACGCTTGGCCTTTCTCACAAGTGCAAACACGACTATGACACGATATTCTATCATGGAATGCCAGTGCCTATCTTCCGGCTTCATCATCAGACCTTGAATCATGAATCGTGATCCTTGAATCGTGGTCAAAGTTCATTACAAGACTTGTCGAAGAAATCCAAAACAGCTATGATACGATTTTCCATCATGAAGTTCTAGTTCATATCTTCCGGCTCCATCATCAGATCAGTTCGACAGTACCATATTATTGTATTGTCATCAGAACAACATACAGCTGCCAATTTTCATTACGCTACGACCCTTGGAAGATGGTTAAATTAGTTACCTTAGATTCCATTACATAGTTACATTCAGGTCGACCTAATAAAAGCGCGTTAAAATCGGTGCTCATTGCTCAGTCCCACCATGGATTCGGTACAAGTTGCTTGTCTCTATTTACTACTTCGGAGAGAAAGAAGAAAAATGAAACATAAATCGTCAATACTGAACTCATCCTTTTGGCAGCGCATAGATTTATTAAGGCTTTCTTTTATCAGAAATTCAATGATTTTCGGCTATATCCCAAAAAATTCTATGGCTATTATAGAACGAAAATTCAAGCATTTGACAGATTACTGAGAATGTTTCACGTCTAGCCTCGTTTCGTATTGAGACTCCAGTACAGTGGACATGTTTATTCTCGAAAAAATGAAATATGAATGGGCGCTGGTCCCGGCCGGCCCGAGTGCGCGATTTTTCTGTCGCAGTGCACGCGGGAGCATACAATTCCATACGCTGCAGTTTACTTTCGCGATAATCGCGTCGCGACCAAACGCAGCAAATTGTGGCAAAAATCGCCGCGATTTATTACGCGAATGTGCGCGCACTGCCGTCCTAACTCATACGTTGCATTCCTGCGACATAATTATAGCACGATAAAAAATCTCGGTGCGCGCTTAGCCTTAGCACGCCTTAGGTAGCTCGCGAAATTCAACTATACATACAAACAGCAACAGACAATAACAAACACAAGGTGATTAGGACATCGACACGCCAATTGTAACAATGAATTCTGGACGGGGTTAGAGTACAAATATGTCGTAGGTCATCAAAAAAGAAAATTGCTGTTTCGTAGAAAACTGCAATACCACACAAAAAAAAGTTACTGTTCCATCATTTTGACCGCGTACGTGTTAATATTTTTCGTTTCTTGATACTTCTCGGGACCCTGGGGTCCCGGACCTTTGGAAGGCGTACGAGGGGCCAAAGCCAAGTCGCAGAGGCCCGAAATAAGGCACCAACCGACGATTATTCCTGTTCGCACTATGCAAGTGCACCCAAGGACAACCCCCGGTTGGTGTAGGATATGGAAACAAAGATATTGGATTATGGGTTTGGGTGGTTAAAGTGAACTGGTTATTTAGGACTATGGAAAGTCTATAGCCCCTGCCTGAACAATGTTTTATATCAATTACACAGACAAAATGGCAGGGGATGAATTGCACACTCAATAATGGGCCCCCGAAAACGGTCGCTAGCACATAGTGTCGCAGCGGCAAGGGGGCAACATGTCCTGAGGTGCTTATGAGGAGTGGAGAGGTATTCCACAGCTATCAGGTCAATTCCGGAAGTACGGTCAAGATCCCTACCAGCATCTTTCCTCCGAGCACGTTTGCTCTTGCGAATCTCCACTCAAGCCGGCCAACAAAGGCAAGAATGAGGTGGGAGCTCTGTTCCCCGTCATTGTTCACTCCAGCCGGCCAATAAAGGCAAGCCAGAGAGGAGGAACAAGACTTCTTCCGGGATATAGGGTCCGTGGGGTCCGCTTTTGCCTAACAGCTCGCCACATTATTACACTTTTGTATGAAAATCATTAATTGCTGAATTTATTCATGGTTACAATTTGTGCATCTGATATCCGTGCCTCGGAAAGCACGTTAAGCCGTTGGTCCCGGCTGTCATTTGTGGATCTTTGACAGTCGTTACGGGTAGTCAGAAGCCCGAAAGTCTGACAACCAGTCTTACCAAGGGGTATCGTATTACCCAGTAACTGGGTTGTGGAGGTCAGATAGGCAGTCGCTCCATGTAAAATACTGGTATTCAGCTGCATCCGGTTAGACTGGAAGCCGACCCCAACATAGTTGGGAAAAGGCTAGGCAGATGATGATGATGATGATATCCTGTATGACGTATAAAAGTGATCCTGATATCCTATTTACAAATCGTCGTGGTGGCCAAGTAACGGCCGCGACTTACCGAGTTGTAGGTCGTAGGCTCGAAACCAGACAGGCGCTTTACTTTGTGTAAATTATTTCATCACCACTGCTCTCAAAACGGTGAAGGAAAACGAAAACATCGTGAGGAAACCGGCATGTTCTAGAACCAAAAATTCGAAGACATGTGACATCTGCCAACCCGCACTGGGCCCGCGTGGTGGATTACGGCCCACTCCCTCTCACCGAGAGGAGGCCTGTGTCCCAGCAGTGGGAACATTATGGGCTGATTATGTATGTATGCCCGAGAGCCTGACAACCAGTCTTACCAAGGGGTATCGTATTACCCAGTAACTGGGTTGTGGAGGTCAGATAGGCAGTCGCTCCATGTAAAATACTGGTATTTAGCTGCATCCGGTTAGACTGGAAGCCGACCCCAACATAGTTGGGAAAAGGCGAGGCAGATGATGGTGATGTATGGTATGTATTTACAAATCAATTTCGTTTCATATTCTTGGTAGTGTGTAGTTAAAGCTAGAATATTAGTATCAATTTCTGTTATCTATGCAAACGCGAATAAACGCAGCTCTTTGTTCAATGTACAGGGTTACTTTTCAAAGACCATCCAAATTTTTACATGGTGTTCAACCCATGAATATAAACAACTTTCACTATGGGACCAACTCTGAAATCACGAAAAAAAAAAGCTGTTTCATACATTTTGGTCCAGTAGGTATTGAAGTTTTGTATGAAACAGCAGATTTTTTTTTTCGAAAAGTAACCCTGTACAAATCATATCCTAGTATAGGTACTTAAACTAACATTGGTTCTCGATATCAGACTATGTACGTTAATAAAATTACAAGAATTGCCCCTCAGATGTCTTCGAATTTATTTCGCACAAAATATTCGATAAAATCCAGTCCTTCTTACCCAATTCAACCATCATAATAATCATCTTTGTCCTCAAAACTCCAACTAGTTATATCAATAAACTAATTGAATACATTCGAAGCCATTTTCTAGGCGTGGCAAGGGCGCGCTCACAAAATGGGCCAGTGGGGCCGCGCGCATGCGTACTCCGCGCTGCGCTATTGATCCACTGCAAGGAAAGCCACGGAGTAACGTGCGTGTCTGTACCGGACTGTATGTATGTTGGTCCTAGGGCGCGGAATTTGTACCTACTACCAGTACCTACCGTCTGGACATGAGATGTATTTTTGTTCCATTTACTGTATTTTCCATGGGTAAGAAGAGTCATCGAGTCGTACGCATCGGAGACTGTTTTGGAAATGCGTGAATTTTAGTCGCGATTTTCTTTGTTACGACGCTGTTTGGAAACTTTTAATCCATACCTACTAAGATTATAAGTTCAAAAGTAACTGTCTGTCCGTCTGTAGGTTACCTTTTCACGCCTAAACCACTGAACGGATTTCGATAAAATTTGGCAGAGAGATAGATTGCATCCTGGGGAAGGACATAGGCCAGTTTTTCCTCGCGAGCGAAGCCGCGGGCGGAAGCTAGTTGAAGATAAATTACGTTTAGTAATAATCTGAGGGTAGGTTTAAACTGTTGAGTATAACAATAGTAATTTGGAACGTTTTGAAGTGATTACGTGATTATTTCTTTATTTGGGCCATAGGGCTCTGCTGGAATATTTTCTAGACCATTGTTTTACGATGCCACATTACAATTGGATATTATTTCAGTGTGTCAAATGTGTTTATTATAACGACGACTCAGTAGTTACTGGTACGCAATTACATATTAAACCTTCAGGTATAAGCTGACTTCTCATTGTACGAAAAACCCATACAATGCAAGGTCAGCTTAAACTGGACATGTATAGTTTGATATATCTCCGTGCCTACGCTATAGACTTTTAAGTTGGAAACAAGTCGTTCTTTGTTCCAATGAAAATTGATAAGCGGCTTTTGGATACATGGATGAATTTGATATAAGCTAAAATAATCGTGCAATTGGCACAAAAATATTAGAATTAGAACAAGTATATTATTTTTAACACTAGCAGCGCCCCGCGGTTTCACCCGCATAAGTTTTTTTTTTTCTTCACCCCTGGCGATAATTGTTTTTTTTTTTTTTTAATTATTATGATAACCCGTGGACAGTGTTGTGGGTTACATTATTAGCAAAATACAAATATTGTTATACTAGTTTTAAGTTTTTATAATGTAACTGTTTGCTGTTCCTCTTAATAATAAAAAAAATAAAAAATAAAGTGTCGATCCCGTGGGAATACCGGGATAAAAACTATTCTATGTCCTTTCCCGGGACTCAAACTATCTCTATACCAAATTTCATCTAAATCGGTTCAGCGGCTTTTTATAATGTAACTGTTTGCTGTTCCTAATAATAAAAATAAAAAAAAGTGTCGATCCCGTGGGAATATCGGGATAAAAACTATCCTATGTCCTTTCCCGGGACTCAAACTATCTCTATACCAAATTTCATCTAAATCGGTTCAGCGGTTTAAGCGTGAAGAGGTAACAGACAGACACACTCGTATATAAAACTAGTAGTGCCCCGCGGGAAAGCAGCAGTATTTTACATGGAGCGACTGTATTACAAAGATTTTCGAGGGTTTATTCTCTACTACAAAAAAATGTAGGTAGGTATACAGGGTTATTAGTAAAACATTAACAACCTCTTAAGAGGTCATTGTACTCATCGCTATGAACAACTTTTCCTATGGGACCAAACCTGAAATCGCAAAAAAAAATCAGCTGTTCCCCATATTTTTACGAGATAAACGAACATAAATGTAGAGAACAGCTGATTTTTTTTCGCGATTTCAGGTTTGGTCCCATAGTAAAAGTTGTTCATAATGATGAGTACAATGACCTCTTAAGAGGTTGTTAATGTTTTACCAATAACCCTGTATAATTACTTTACGGTTTTCGGATTCTTGCCAAATTTCAGGATTTCTAGGTCAACGGGAAGCATTTAGGTTTTGATTCCCTTGCGAGTGTCAAAATATGCGGAATAAATGGAACATAAACGTCCGCATCTTTGATTGCGTTAACTTAGAAGTTTGATTTTTCACTGCATCAACGGATTTCAGCCCTGAGTATTTAATATTAATTTCAACTTGATAACTCCAAACGTTCCTGAGAAAAAGGGTCTTGACAGACGGACAACGAAGTGATCTTATAAGGGTTCCGTTTTTCTTTTTGATGTACGGAACCCTAAAAACACAATAAAAATATCTGCCCACCTCTGCCTACATCCGTTTCAATTGAATAAAGTAACAACAATACGAACATAAATCAAACACATTCTAACGCGAACGTGTAATATAACTAAACGCAGCATAGTCAGCAGTGTCGCGTTTCGTTCAACCTCGAGTTTCGCTCGATATGCAATGATTACATGGCTATGTACAATATTTTGTTTCTATGCAGATTTTTTTCGCCACATAACCAGTTTTCTACTTTAGCACAATGTATTCTAAGTTGATTTTTGAGTGACCATTTGTAACAGAAAAGTCCTAAAAGTTTTGTTTGCAATGGAATTTGAACTTTGTCATGTATTCTCAAATTCCTGGCTCTAATATAGTGACCAAACAAGTGATGTTCATGGGTTTTAAGGTCGATAATTGCTTGCGGAACTCAGGACCAAAACGCAGTGACAAAAGACGGTCCTTTATCTTTCACTAGCTTCTTTAAAATTTCACGCGAAACTATAACACTCGGCAATACTGTAGCTCCCTATTAGCGATATAATTTTCTGTTCTGAAGATTACCCCATACATATACTATTTGTGATATATTTGTAATAATTTGATTGTATATTTTTGTTTTTTTTTTTTCATTTGATATTATTATGTTAATTGCTTTGAATAATGTGCAAACCTACTAAAAAACTGGCCAAGTGCGAGTCGGACTCGCACACGAAGGGTTCCGTACCACAAGGCAAAAACGCAGAAAAAAACATGTTTGTTGTATGGGAGCCCCCCTTAAATATTTATTTTATTTTAATTTTATTATTAAAGTTAAAATACATCTGAGTATTTTGTGAATATTTCAAGTGCCTACCTGTTGCCATTTTTGATATCGAGCAAAAAAAGGCAAAAAAATCGCGTTTGTTGTATGGGAGCCCCCCTTAAATATTTATTTTATTTTTAGTATTTGTTGTTATAGCGGCAACAGAAATACATAACTTGTGAAAATTTCAACTGTCTAGCTATCGCGGTTCTTGAGATACAGCCTGGTGACAGACAGACAGACAGACGGACAGACGGACAGACGGACAGACAGCGAAGTCTTAGTAATAGGGTTCCGTTTTTACCCTTTAGGTACGGAACCCTAATAAAAATGACCTACCTACCTGTTTATATTTGTACGCCGTTAAGGCAAAACATGACTGTGCTATAATTTTATGTAACATCTTGCATGCCATGTGTGTGTATACTTATGGTTTGGACAAATAAATGATCTATCTATCTATCATACAAACTCACTTTTACCTCTTTAATTATAGACTTTGATTGACGGGGTGTTCAAGTGAAAAAAGTATTACAATTTACATACGATGACCTTATCCATAATTCGCTCTTTTGGGGAGAGTTTTACTTTATAAATGTAATTATATATTCAAGTTTTGTTACGAAAATTAACCCGACTATGAATGGAGTTTCACCCCTGTGAATATTAAGCACGCATTTGTGTTGTATTCACCTTGTAATAATTCATTCGCGCATCTGGTCAAAGTGGAAGCTGACCCCATGAATATATTTATCAGAGAGAAGACTAGAAATTCTTGATAAGTAATAAAAATAAAATATTAATATTAGCACAGCAACGGTGATTTGAATCGTGCACCATGCATAATACGAAACCATGAACATTTACATATTGTATTGCTATTTAGTCAAATATCTACTTAAGCGTTATGTACTCTTGGTTGATTTTTCATTGAACGTATGGAATATTTCGGTAGCAATGGAATTTGAACTTTGTCAAGTTTGACATTGAGTTTGTATTCCCAAGACTTGATAATTATCCGAGATTCTAAATTCAAATATACCTAAATACCGAGTATTCTTTAATTTCAACCTAGCAGCTAAATGAATAAACGATTTAATATTGATAGAGACAAAGGACCAAAAAATGTCTCACTCTTGATCTCACACAATGGCGGGCGGAATTGTCCACAAGCACAGTTCCTGTGCCACAGGACATGAAAAAAGCAAGAAATTAAATATTGTTATGGTCCTAAAAATTCTAAGTAAGAAAATTCACAAATTCATCCCTTAGTCAAGTTGGGCTTAATATAGCTACTTGCTAACACCAAATTTTTGTTGGTTTTCCGGCAAAACATATGCTAAATGCTCCACCCGTGGTGGGTGACTCTCGACTACAAACAAATACATGCCGAATATTGATGAAAAAGAACATTAATTAGAGATAATGACGAATTTGACGATCACCATGCAACCTATCACCAGTCAATGATAATTTTGTACTCTTAAATCCTACCTACAGAAGTAGCTCTGGTCACCTCTGCTTACATATAAAAAGATTGATTTAAGATAGTAATAAATATCAAATAAATCAGCAACCAGCATCTCCCACAGCAATCTACAAAAGAAAAGTGCATTCATTCAATCAGAAGCAGGGTTCTGTTGGGCATCGGTTTTGCTGGTCCTTCACTCCGAGAAGCATACATTTATGGCATAACACGGGAACAGAGCTAAAAATAGAACGACATACAAAGGAAATGTGACCTAATTACAGTTGTTAAAAAGCTTTGTTTACAGTGGTAGGTTGTAAATTACTACAAAAATTTGCTGTTTGTATTCATAACAGACTACATCTGCATATCAATCCAAACAGTTTACATAATAAAATTGAAAGAAGACAAAGAAATAATCCTAAAATTTCAAGTCACGATTCTTCAGGTCTTCATCCAGCCGATGCCATCAACTCCCCGATGCACTACATTATGTTTCTGAATGTCTTCTAATACAGTCAGCGCGGTATAAACAGACAAAGTCTACGCGCGACGTACTACAAGATGCATTAAGAATCTTACGTCACAGACACAGCTCTGATATATTCCAGAACTGTAAGAAACGTTACAACATCATTCGGGCAACGTTTTCAATCTATTTTAGTTTTCGTAAACTACTGCGATGCTGACAGAGTAAAATGAAAATTGGCGTGAAGAAAAAACGCGATGGTGTTGAAATTTGTAACCCGAATTTTGTTCTTCTTTGTGTAGGACAGATTATTTAGTTGCTCAGTCTTCTATCCATCATAGTTCGAAGTCAAACCTTACAAATACAAATGCTAACAATAATTGTCATTCGTGAAAGCACTTCAAATCAGTCGCTTGGTGGTATATTGGAAATCAATGATTGGTAAGTAGGTCAACCCATAACAAAACTAGGCCGCGGCACGTGCCGCATAATACTCCACAAGAGAGGCGACTATAAAAGATTCTTTCAAGACTGACCCAAATACAGACACTTATGAACACACTTTTCGTTACACAATACAAAAACTCATGCAAAATATTAAAATAACAAGAACATTTCGCGTTTAACTATCTAAAACCAACTCTAAAACTTAAATAACGCGATATATTCTCACAGAAACAATTAAACACTGTAAAAATGTTACAAACAAAGAAGTCTTCTTCATCTTCTGCGTCGATTCTTCTTTCATGATGTTAGAACACAGATCTAACCCACCATTCGACAAGACTGAGGCGTTAGGCAGCGCCAGTCGAGACGAAAGATGGACTAAACCTACGATTTGTCGAAAAAATCTTCTTTTCTTGCTGTTATTGTTACTAAAAACACGACAAAAAAAACACTGAAATACTACAATGAAGCCTTAAAATCACTGCAGAAATATTGCACGGTAATATTTTTTTTATTTTTTTGTCGGAAGCGCTCCCGACGAGCTCGCGGTGCGGCGGTGCGACTAGGGTTAAGAGCGCAATAGGACTGGTAACAGGTTGCACGTTGGTTGATCGGTAGCACTCGGATTTTTATGTGGTGTTCGGCTTCGGGTCGTGGCCTAGTTTCGCGGTACCCGCCCCGGGAGCTCCTCCACCCCGTTGCATGAGATATTATTCACGTTATAGAATACTTCAGCACCGTGTACGTTGAAATTGCAACTGGTGGGGTTAATACATTTTTTTCTATACTCAGACAGCTTTTGTTCGAAGAATTATGTGGACGTTTGACTGTGTTGCTATAGAAAGAACTGTTACAAATTATTTTTGATTAATGTTTGAGACGATTGAAATATCATGCCCAAGAAAGATACTTAAGGTATACAAATTGGGCAGTCTTATCGCATTTTTATGCAGACAATGTTAGAATGGACAGAGAATCAAAAAGGTAGCAGTTTTCAAAGATTTTACTGGAAAATCTATTACAAATCTATACAGGATAGTCAAAAAGTCGTGGATCTAACTAAATAGGGAGGATAAGGGAGGTCATTTCCATCGCTTTTAAAGTGAGGAATAATTTTTTGTAAAGCTTCAAATTTTTTGGAAAAAATTATTTGCTCTTGAAATTTGGTACCCAGAGCCGCAATAGAACTTATGTAGTGCTGATACATTAACTAGTAATAATATAACACCGTTTGTTTTATTGCTTTACATCACTTTTTTTTTAATTTATCTAATTGTAAAAGAACTATGTATACAACAAAAATATAACTTTTAGGGCAATTGAATTTTGGCCATGCTGTAAAAAGATTTTTTGTTGAAAATGACCTCCTTTATCTCCCTATTTCGTTTAATCCAGGACTTTTTGACCACCCTGTATAAATAAAACAAAGCCTGGTTAGTTACAACATAACTCAAGAACGGCTCTACCGATTTTTATGATCTTTTCAAAATAACTCATTAAAACAAAAGGGAAAATTTCACGGAATAAAATTAAGATGATTTATTTTCTCATACATTTTATATTCATTGATTCTGAGGCGGCACGAAGTTCCGGGGGTCACCTAATTTATTTACACATGTTTTCAGACAAATCGGCACTTTTAACGACGACTTCTAAATATACATAGTTAAGAATAACAATTGAATAATGTGAATTTTAAATCAATTGACTTTGAATGATTCTTTTTGACTGCATAATAATGATTATCCTGAATATAATTTTGTAATGGGATTTAGAATGACTATTTATGTAAAATCTATTTTTTTATACCTAAAAAATTTGTAGCCATTATTGGAGAAACATTGACGCTCACAACATCTATTAATTCAATAACTTGCATGTCTGATTAGTCGATTATGTAAACGCATGTTTGACAAATAAATTATCTTTCTTTCTTAAGAGCAAACTAGTCGCGAGCTCGAACTCACTGGTGGTCATGGCCAAAAATCACGTTGTCTTATCTGGCTTCGTGCCCGACTGAGCTAGTATCAGTGATGAGCAGTTAGACGCTAGTCTACATGAAAAAAGTCTAGTTCTCACCCACAGAAATACCATTCCGAACTGATAGGCGCGGAAAAAAAAATTAAAAGTGCTTCGGAAAAAAGTGTTTTATGAAAAAAATTATGCGTAAATCAATTAAAAATAAAGTTTATTGAACTCTTCGATAACTGAGCTTTGTCGGTACGGACTTGGTTTTGAAGATTTTACAGTTCTTATATTACTTATTTACACCCAAAGTTACGTTAAAAATAGCAAGAAAAACGAATCTTTGTTGGCTCATAACTTTTTAATGGCTTTTTATTTTACTATTCTGTTTCCGTACAGACAACATTAATAATAAGACAAAACGATATCATGCTTAACTTTGGATGCACAATGTCAAACAGTGGAGTAATACACTCCCGAAATTTGTATGGAAAAAATATCGACTAGAGTCACCTTAAGCAGATTTATCACTAAAAGCGTTCTTATATGTAGAGACAGTCTTAGAATGGACCAAGAAAGAGAGTCTACTGTTTTAATTTTAAAGTGAAAACCTTCGTGCGTTTAATGAACAGCTGTTTAGTACAATACAATAGAGAACTACTAATTGTAGCATAAATTAACTTGGCCTTGAGAATTAATTATTACTACAATGGCGGCTCTGTTGGGTCACAAAATACAGAGAGTACAGAAGGCAATCACATACAGGGTTACTTTTCAAAGACCATCCAAATTTTTACATGGTGTTCTACCCATGAATATAAACAACTTTCACTATGGGACCAACTCTGAAATCACGAAAAAAAAAAAATCTGCTGTTTCATACAAAACTTCAATACAGTACTTGACCAAAATGTATGAAACAGCTGATTTTTTCCGTACTTCCGTAAAGTATTTTGTGGTTGGGTTATTTCCCTACAGTATCAGTAGTACTGAGTTCCGGTTGACTTATCTACCAATTTTATACAACAAATTCTTGTTTTACTAATGAATTTGTTTGGTAGATACTCGACTTCTTTCCAGCCAAAGCACAAGGAAGTGGTGACAGGCGGGCGTTTTGGGGGACTGTCCCATGTAATTACTAGCTGCGCACCGCGGTTTCACCCGTATAAGTGTCGATCCCGTGGGAATATCGGGATAAAAACTATCATATGTCCTTTCCTGGGACTCCAAACTATCTCTATACCAAATTCCATCTAAATCGGTTCAGCGGTTTAAGCGTGAAGAGGTAACACACTGTCAGACCCACTTTCGCATTTATAATATTAGTATGGATGACGTTCAAAAAGTGCTGATTATCAGCCTAGTTTGAATAAATGAGTTTAGATTTAGATAGTGACTTTAGATTCTATACCCGCAATGTGTTTTTGCCCATCCAAAAAAGTAAATAAATCAGCTGAAGGGTTCAATCCGATGTTTCGAACCACTTACGGACGGGCACAGTGTCTTTGTTGACGGAGTTAGAGATTATTTATACAGATCCATACTACAATTATAAATTCGAAAGTAACTCTGTCTGTATGTATGTTACCTTTTCACGCCTAAACCACTGAACGGATTTCGATAAAACTTGGCAGAGAGATAGATTGCATCCCGGGGAAGGACATAGGCTAGTTTTTACCGACATACCTCGCGGGCGAAGCCGCGGGCGGAAGCTACTTACTAACAAAAGGATTTGAAAAAATATTTTTGCATTTGATAGGCCAATTCATGAAGTAGGTTATAGGCTATTTAACATAACGCTATGACTCTTAGGAGCCGAGCGAAAAGATAAAAGTGGACGATGAGATGCGACTCAGTAAGTCGTCGTTTCAGCCGATAGACGTCCACTGCTGGACATAGGCCTCCTCCAATTTTGGGGGGGGGGTTTGCCATAATCGCCACGCTTGGCAGGCGGGTTGGCGATCGCAGTATGGTATGATGGTGGAATAAATAGAGAACGCTGCTGCCCATTCTCCGGTAAGACCATATTTTTTTTTTTTTGTATTCTGAGATGTAAATATTTTATTAACTATTTCGTAACTGTGACTGAGAAGGCTGACATTTTAAATATTATATTGTACTTTGAATTATTTGCATACCCATATGACGGTTAAGCATGGAGAACTTTACTACTTCTATATAAAAAAAAAACATCGATGTATATTTTACCCATGTTTGCAAATTAATAAATGATTTATGATTTATGACCCTTAGTCGCCTTTTACGACACCCACGGGAAGTAAGGGGAGGTGCAATTCTTTAAGTCCGGCACCACACAGACAACTCCAACTCAGTAAGTAAGCACCACGTATTTTTTCTACACAAGAAAACTTGTGGAAGATTCCCATTTCCCTTCCCGTATAGGAACAAAGGAAAAGCAAATTCTATCACTTAGCTACTCATCGTCGGACACAGAAGTGACGTCATTATTATAAGGCTGATGAGGGGTTTCTTTTATTGCTTGCCTACGGTAAAATGACGCCATGGCTTTGTAAATGAAACTATACTCCATTTGAAATAAGATTGGACATTTAAAAAAAACCTTTTTTACAGTCCGTTCAACCGATTTTGAATCGTATTGCGATGGTGGCATGACAAATGGCAGCTACAGTAAAATGTTGGTATTGTAACCACTTTTTTGCTTTTAATACCATCCTTATGACTACGGTATAGAAGTCGAAATCGGTTGAACGGACTGTAAAAAAGGTTTATTTGAACGTCAAATCTTATTTCAAATGGAGTATAAGGTAAATACTGGTACCTAATCTGCGTTTGCGATTTAGATTCCAAACATGTAAATAAATATGAGTGATTAGAAAAATAACTTTAATATAGCTACACAATAAAGTTCAGTTTACGCTACAATCAACTTAATTTTCACTAAAATAAAGTTGATATTTGTTTAAAGATTAATTGGAAACATTAATTTTAATATATCTTTGAGACTTGTTCTAAAGAACTTCATTATTTCTTTAAATTTTCTTCCTTTTATTGCAAGGTCAATAGCAGGTGTTGATCTAAATATGATTTGCGGCCATAAAAAATATTTATTTATAGTGTGTGTTTTATAGTAGGAGTTTGTTATCTGGGATCGAACCCAAAGGTTGACTGGTAGAAAATGTGTATCAGACCTTAAGTCCGCCTCTGCATATTTGAGTGCTTAAAATATTAAAAAAATAATCCAATAACCAACCAATGCTATTAACAAAAAATGTAATGTGATAATTAAGTTACAAAGAACAAATCTAGGATTCACTGAAACGCTATGCGTAACGTGAAATTACTAGTGGTGGGGGAAATCGAGTACATAGTACGACCACAAAATACAGATAGTACAGAAGGCAATCTACATACAAAGTGCGCTCGAGCAACGCACACATAGACACCGCTCACAGACACGTTATTTCGGACGGGTTGGGAGAAGAGCGAGCGCGCGTGCCATCCGCTTGAGACACGCGTCTGTGAAGTGCAAACATTTTTTGTTTGTGTTTGTCATTGTGTTGTTTTTAGTGTCATTTAATAGGTTTAATAAATTGTGTAAATAGGGTAAAAGTTATTAGGGATTTCGATAGTGAAAATTGACAAATGTAAAATTATTTTATGTTTTTGTTCTGTAAACTTTTTGTATTGTAATACTATGTTTATTGTTTTGTTTTAATATTCTAGAATAAGCTCAACAATAAAATCAAACAACTAGATACGAGTGCCACTACCACGATAGTTTTTTTGTGCATAAGCCAAAGTTGACAGCCCTAGCGCGACCGCCGAGCGTTGGTATGAAAAGTGAAGTACATACATGCGATTGCCTTCTGTACTATCTGTATTTTGTGGTACGACTCCCACCTACTCCGCTAGTATTTGTACGCGAGGTGCGGGGGGAGGGAGGGAGGTCAGATCGATCAATCAACCAGCCTCTTCTAATATTAAAAGTGGTTGTACTGCAGTCAGTAATGACGATTATTATGAAATTTTAATGCCCTAGGCACCCTTACTATTGAGTCTACAAATATCGATTGGTCCTTCGCGTTCGGTGAGAAACAATGGGCAAGGTTTTATTACGAAAAAATTAAGAAAGTTTTAAAAGTACACACATCAAAAGTGTCTAGGGATCAAGCATTTTTATGCGGATTTCTTGAGATTGAGATGTGGCTTTGTAATAAATTTATGATTTTATAAATTTATATGGATCCTTTTTGGTGCATTTCATAATTTGAATCAGGAACTGTGAATCAAATTCGAGTAAAAGATGAAAATCAGCTGTCAATATTTTCCCTATAAAAACATACAACGCATTGAAGACATTATTAGTGCTACTGTTTCCCTACTACTGATTAAAACCAACGTTATTATGGAGCGGCGACGTCATTTAAGCAGGGAAGAAATGCTCAGAGCCGTGGGAATGATAGAAGCTGGTTCCCGGCAACGTACTGTGGCTTTAGCTCTGAATACAAGTCAGAGTGTTATCAGTCGACTTTGGACACGTTACCGAAGCACTGGTACCGTGGCTGAGCGCCATGGAGGACGGCATCGCTGCACCACACGGAGACAAGACCGATACATTCAAATCTTAGCTCGAAGAGCTCCAACAATAACCGCCATGATGTTAGCCGTGAGGCTTCATCACTCTTCAGGGAACTTAATTAGCGACCAAACAGTCAGAAACCGCTTGCATGAAGTGAACCTTCATTCCCGAAGACCGCTACGGGTACCACCTATAGCAATGCACAATCGTAGGATTCGATATCAATGGGCTCTTGAACACAGAAATTGGGCAGAAGAACAATGGCGTTTCGTGTGCTTTTCTGATGAGTCTCGTTTTGGTATGAGACCGGATACAAGACGTATACGACACTGGAGAACCCCTGGACGCCAACAGCGATTAAAATCCTGCCAGGAAGTCCATCCTTATAGTGGTGGAACCATCATGGTATGGGCGGGTATTTGGATCGGCGGAAGAACTGAGTTGATTTGGATCAGAGGCAACCTCAACGCTCAAATTTATGCTGAGACGATTGTATCAGACGTCATCGTTCCTCTACAAGTGCAAATCGGTCCCTTATTTCAGTTAATGCATGATAATGCACGACCGCACACCGCAAGACTTGTAAGACAGACTCTCGCCGCAGCTAACATCAATGTCCTGCCCTGGCCTGCTCAGTCGCCAGACTTGAACCCGATTGAGCATGCAGGGGATATGCTACAGAGAAGAGCTCTGCCGAATATGGAGGGTATCCAGTCGCAAGAAGACCTTTTTTTGTTGTTGCAACGAACATGGGCGGCCATTCCACAGCGTGATTTGGATGAACTCATTTTGAGTATGCCAAACCGATGTTCTTGTGTTGTTAGTGTTCGCGGTAGAAACACGGATTATTAATTGTTTAAGTTACCCAATAAAATTTTAAAGAAAACTGTTATTTCAGTCTTTTTTTCGAACTTTTGTGTTAGTGGTTCAAATGTCAAAAATCCCTTTATTAGGAAAATGGCAAATTTCTTTATTAATGCAAAGGTGACTTGGTTTATCGTTACTGTGACAAACGAAAACACTTTATTTGATGAATCCTTAAAGAAAATTTTAATTAATATCAATCAGGAGAAAAGTTATTGCAAAAATATATGTTGATCCCTAGACACTTTTGATGTGTGTAGTTTGTTTTAGATCGTCAAATGGGTGATCAAAGTATGTTAGAACTAGCTTCTGCCACGTGAAATTTCACTCTCCCCCCATTCACCCTCTTAGGAGTGGAATTTCGAAAATCCCTTTCACAGTGGATACCTACTCTTCACAAAGAACACACCCTCCAAATTTCATGTCTCTAGGACCAGCGGTTTAGGCTGTGCGTTGATTAATTTTTAAGTATTTCGTTAGTCGATTGAATTCCCTATATTATCATTACATAAAACTTCCACCGCCACGCTCAACCTCCTAAGATGACGTCACGACTCACTGCTCCTAAGGACCAAAAAAACAACATACCTGGCTAGTATTGCTGTCGAAGACCGCATCGTAAGCATACACCCTCGGAGGCTCTGCAGCAGTGACGTTGTTCTTCGTCACCGCCACGGTATTGTTCTGCCCGTCGACCGAAACGCAGCTGTAGGATCCGTCCAGCTTCTCTCGCTGGTCCATCGGACGGACGCGCACGACCACGCGGACATTCTCGACGGTAGGAGCTGTTAGCTCCGCGTCCTGTTGGAGAAGAAAAATGCTTGTTTAAGAAAAAAGCATCCCTTTTTTCTTTGAGTGGGTAATTATCAAAAAACTTCTCCCGCTCTGGGCGGAGCGGGAGGGTGTGTCAGACTTTTACTGACTAAAACCCACCCGTGTTCCTTCAGTTGCCTGTGCCAGGGGCCACGGTGTCTCTTTCGAACAACCCGCGACCCTGGCAGGCATCGGCCCTAGCGGACCCCGTCTGTTAGTGCTGACATATCTTTGAGGCGCGCGTGAAACACAACGCGCCGTCGAGCAGTTGCATCCCCGAGTCTAGATGGTTTGCCCCCCATTACAGGGGACTTAGACGAAGTCATCATCTACCTAGCCTATTCCCAACTATGTTGGGGTTGGCTTCTAGGTCTAACCCTTAATCTTTTTGAAGGATATCGCTAATCCACTGCTTCATACGTTCGAAAAAATTGCCTACTCAAAGTAAATAACGCAATGAGTGTTGGTGAACAGTCAAAATTAAAGCCATTGCTACTAATATTGTGTTACGCAAATAAACCTCGGATGCAACTGAATACCAATATTTTACATGGAGCGAATGTCTATCAAAATCAAAATATTTTATTTCACATAAAGTCAACATGTCATCGAAACCACTGTTTTTAGCGATCCTGGCTACCCCAGCAGAGAAAAGATCGTTCTGTCAAAGTTAAATTTAATTTTAAAAAATCATCAGGGTAGGTGGAAAGACGTACATCAGTGCTGCTGTTATCGATTACAGCATAGAAAACAAACATTATGTCGCATACGGATGATTAACAGGTGAGTTTTAAATAAGACGGCTTAATAAAAAAACGCAACGCTGCGAACCCAAAGACCACGATAAAACCACATCACTGATTAGGTATATAGGCAGTATGTGGCAACTAAAGTTGTGACTTGACTTGGGCATTTATGAAACGTCAGAAGCTAGGTGCATATCTGACCTCCACCATAATCAGCCTATAATGTTCCAACTGCACACAGGCCTCCTCTGTGAGAGGGAGTGGGCTGTAATCCACCACGCGGGCCCAGTGCGGGTTGGCAGATGTCACATGTCTTCGAACTTTTGGTTCTAGGACATGCCGGTTTCCTCACGATGTTTTCCTTCACCGTTTTGAGAGCAGTGGTGATGAAATAATTTACACAAAGTAAAGCGCCTGTCTGGGTTCGAACCTACGACTTACAACTCATAAATCGCGGCCGTTACCACTTGGCCACCACGATCCAGTTACTGGATGACACGATATCCCTTGGCAAGGCTGGATTTGGATGTGGGTGTGCTATGAACCTCTTCCTCGACAGAGTATTATGCGTGATGTTTATTAATAAATAGCTCCTAAAGGTGAACGAGCATTTGACCTCGCCACCTACTATGAAATATTTGACACTGTTCAAATACTCGTAAGTATTGCACCATCTAAGAAGTATTTTGTTTCATTCCTCGAGTTAATCAAATCAAATCAAATCATTTATTTCAGATAAATATCCATACTTACAAATCAAATCAAAACAAATCAGAATAAAATTGTACACTTATAAAATTAAAATCAAATATTAAAATCAAAATTAAAATCTAAATAAAAACCTAAATTAAAATCAAAATTAAAATCAAAATTAAAAACAAAATTAAAATCAAAATTAAGCTCATAAATTAAAATTAAATTAAAAACAACAAAATTAAAATCAAAATTAAAAATTTATACACATTACATTAAATAATAATCGCAGGCGCTGGCATGCAGCTGCAGCCACCTCCGCAAAAAAGGCGAGTCCCACCGCTCGGACAACACACTCAGGAGCCCGTTCGAGCCGCCACGGCAACGGCGCAGAAGCGACGCACTCCTTTTTCTAATTATACCGTGGAAATCATCGGTTCTAGCCTCAGTGAACATCGCTGACGCGCTACAAAACCGTGGCCGCCCCAACAGAATCCTAAACGCGTTGTTGTACTGGACACGTAGAGCGTTGTACGCCCGCTGAGTGAAGTTGGTCCACAGGCTACATGTGTAGAAGGTCTGACAGTACGCCTTGAACAGGGTTACCTTCACCTGCGAAGAACAACGCGCAAACCTGCGAACCAACATGTTGCACCGGACAGACAACGCCCTACGTTCCCTCTCAATGTCCGCATTGTCAGACAAATCCTCAGTGACCCAGTGACCCAGATACTTGAACTGATTTACCCTGTTCAAAAGTGATCCGCAAAGAGTGACAGGAGCCACAGTTGAGTAACTTTTAGCACCCGCTTTAAAGATCATGTATTCACTCTTCTTTGGATTGTATCTGAGCCCATGGGCCTCTGCGTAAGTTTCACAAACCCTCAACAGTTTACGCAATGCAGAGAGCGAAGGGCTCAGCAGCACCATGTCATCCGCATAACTGATGTTGTTCACACAAACCCCATCAATAGAACAACCGACTTTAGTGCTGCTGAGCTCCCCGATCAACTGATTCATATACAGGTTGAAGAGACGCGGCGAGGTTAACCCCCCCCTGCCTCACGCCACACTCCAACCTGTATACATCCGAATGCGACCCTGCCCATCTGACACAGTTCTGCTGATGACTGTACCAGTATTCAAACAGCGATATAATATCAGGTGACAATTCCGTCTCGCAACGCAACTTATGCCATAACTTATCATAGCACACCATATCAAAAGCCTTTGAAAGGTCTAAAAAACATGCGTATACAGGTGTGTTCCTGGCAGTATAGTACTGAACAGTTTGCTTAAGACAGAGGATGGCACTCTCAGTAGACAGGCCAGGCCTAAAACCAAATTGAGCGTCATTCAGGTTTAGGTGCCTTCCCAACTGTTGATCAAGCAAACTATCCAGCACCTTACTTATAACTGTTGCTAACGAGATGGGTCTATAATTAGAAATATCAGCAGAATCACCAGTTTTATTCTTAACAATCGGAACAATTACGGTGTACATTAAGTCATCAGGCAAGTAACTATGACTCACACACAAGTTGAAAAACAAAGCGAGAACTCTTGGCAGATGTACACCAGCGTACCTCAGATGCTCGATGCTGAGCCCATCATGTCCCGGGGACTTACCCCGGACCATCCTCTTAATGACAGCAGCCACATCCTTGGCACAGAATCTAACGGAAACGTCCCCCGAGCGATCCCCAGCAGCAAGCACCCGCGACGCCGGCCCGAGCGGTGACTGAACCTTGAAATGTCGCTGGAAGGCACAGGCAATGTCCCGGGGCTCATGTGCACCACCGATACTCACAGGAAGGCTCGACACTGAGTTCAAGTTTTTTGTATTTTTCCAGAAATCACTAAAGTTCTTGTTTGCATGATGCTCAGCTATATTATTCAAGTGTAACATTTTTTTTAAAGTGAGGATGCCTCTTTTTCAATAAGCTTCATGATGAAGCTAGCGTATTTTTATTAAAACATTGCTTCATTGGTTAGTGTCGATCTCCTTGTCTCTCCTATCTGATGATCCTATGCAACTTCGCACATTAGGTGTCAGGGTTGTGTAAGCCGCAATGCGGAATATGGATTGTTAAAATTGCATTGCACTAAAGCATACTGAGTTGACTGACTGCAAGTAAACTAGTCTCCTTCTTCGCGATTTTGTCAGACCTTGTTGGCCCAAAACTTCGCTACTTCCACGGCGTCGGTGGCAGCGCATAGGTCACTTTGGCTGCATATTTTGGGACATAGAAGGTAAGATACAAGGTGGAGCATGGTTTGCAAAACGCTCCACAGTCACACCCTGCTGCCGTTTCATCGAGATAACCTCACTTTACCAGTTTGGAGTTACATCGTCCCACTTGTGTCCGGATACGGCTCAGGGACTTCCAAGTGGACCACGAAAGGTTACACAATGAGGGTACAATGTCTGATGAAAACAATTACCTAAAGACCAAAAAATAGTAAGATTACCCAATGGAAAAACACGCATAACTTTGTTTCTCTTGGTGTCTGACTGCAGTTTTTTGTAGGTATGTATATCGTGGCTGCAGTTATTATTTTCTTGTAAAGAAACTGAGCATCCGATGAACTTGTGAGATAATATTGTGCACACAAATACAAAAGATTCAGATATTTTCAAGGTTTTTGCTTTTGAATTGTGCAAGTACCTACTTGATCTTTGCCTCCGTTTGTTAACAATGTAATTATTGAGGGCACTTCTCAGTGGTTTAGTTACTGAAGTAGATTGATGGATAGAAGCCATCCAAGGCTGGGTTGCGAAGATGGCGGAATTAGCGTTACAATAACGAAGCGAAACGTTCAACGAAATAATGGCAAGAGCTTACTAAATAGAGACAAGGACCAAAGTAACAGAATATGATCAAAGGACCAATATAGGTATGTAATGTAGCTCAGAATTTGTGTCGTTTCTTCAGGATGAAAAAGGTCATCATCATCATCTGCCTAGCCTTTTCGTTACTATGTTGGGGTCGGCTTCCAGTCTAACCGGATGCAGCTGAATACCAGTACTTACATGGAGCGACTGCCTATCTGACCTCCACAACCCAGTTACTGGGTAATACCATACCCCTTAGTAAGACTGGTTGTCCGACTTTCGGGCTTCTGACGACCCGTAACGACTGTCAAAGATCCACGAATGACAGCCGGGACCAACGGCTTAACGTACTTTCCGAGACACGGCGGCACTTGGTGTCTAAAGACGGACCCATCCACAGACCAACCGCTGCAAGAGTAGCTTAACCTGATCGATCGACCCATGCGGCTGTTATTACTTAGCCACAAGTACCTCCATACTACAAGTACTCTCATATTCTTTATGAAAGAAAAAAACATTGCGCCAAACCCAAATAACTCGTGATAAGAGCCGGATAATGATGACTGCAAAATTATTTTTCAGAATAGGTATTACAGTCAAAGAAAAATACAAGGTGGCAGTGACATCCATACACAACCTATGACCATAGAACATACATTCAGTACATGATTCTGAACCTCCTTGGGTGGATTTTTTTTTGTCAATATTAACATGACACACAACAACATTAGGAATTGAGCATATTTCCAATGCTGGGACTTTAGAATTTCTACGAGAGGGAGTGGGCCTTAATCCACTATCAAAAGATTGTCCATGGAGATTCTTTAGGAAACTATACTACCCTTTAGAATGCGCAACTAGCTTCATCTTTATGACTGACCGACCCCTTGACAAAACAAAAGTGCCCGTAATTGGTTAAAATGAATATAATGCTTTGAGGTTGACTCAGTTACAGTGGTCATGCGGAGGCCTATGTTAAAGCATAGATGCCCAGTAGACTGCCCAATGATAGTGCTTGATACAAATTCGTGATCAAAAATATGTAAGTATTTATAAAAGGCATCTCAAATCGTTTATTGTAAGGTGCTTTTGATAAACATAAACACCCAGAAAATTGGGTGTTTACTGGTGTTTTTCAAAGCACCGGGTTTAAACCCAGGTGGATTACAGGTTGAGGGTATGCTTAGGGCAAGCCCATATCCAGTAGTATTCTGTTTTCAACTGATATTATTCCAATGCTAATTAACTAACTTCTAAATACAAAAATATTCAGGAGAAATCTACCTATAAATCCCAGTACATTTAGATATTATTTATAGCCTTTTTTCAAAATGATAATTGTAGTACAAAATGTTCAATATCTGAGTCTCTGTACTTTGAAATACAGTATTTGTTATAGATATCTAAGAAAAATTTATAATATTGACATTGAATATTATGCCAGGCATCTTTGTATGATTATTAGTGTGCGGGCTGTGACAAAGGCCTCCGCCAACCCCTTCCATGTCTCCCTGCTCCTTGCCTGTCTAGTCCGTCTTTCCAGTCATCCTCACCAAGTCATCCTGCCATCCTTTCAAAGGTTATCCTTACTCTTCCGTAGGGCCCGTAAGGGTTGATTTAGATTTTGTACATTTAACAATACATGATGGCTAACCTAGGAGGAGATGGCATGTGCTATTTAGGAAGCGTACGCTCAGCTTTGGGCTAAGGAAGGAAGGAGGGCTAGATACTTCTAAATAGCAATATTTTTATGTTGGATGAAACGCAATTAGCAATTTCGCCGACCGATTTTTCCTATTTCATGGCGAACAATAAGTAGACAAGAAAATTATAGTATGTAGGTTCTTTTAAAGCTGACGCGGGCGTCTAAAAATATCAAATCGACAAAACGCGGGCGGTAGCAACAGCCACGTTTGGTAGCGTCAAAATATACTTAAAAAAAGAGTTCCGAATAGTTTTCTCTACAAATCTATGGAAAATTTAAACAGCCACTGACTGAAAATACCAAACAGATGGCACAATAAATTACGAAATAGCTAATGCGTAGGTAATTTTGTAGGTACTTAAACACCACTCGAGTTGAAATGACCCTGACACGAATTAAAATATGACTCACCATCCCAACTAGCGCGATTGAACTAAAATATGAATAGAAACTAATTTATAAAAAGGAACAAGGAAAATTTAGTCGAAACCAAAAAATAATTCAAAATCGATAAGATCGGAGTTCTAATAGGAATCCATCAAATTCCGGAAATCACATGATAACGTGGTACTTACGGGCATTTTTCTTGAATTCTGGCGCCGCTATCAGGAATACATGTAATTTGTTGCGTTGAACAGGGAAGAGCTGCTTCCTTTGTTTGTCCTGTCGATTATTACAAAAATCAATACTGCCGACCTACTTTTCCGTTTCAATTTCTTTGACGAACGAAATGGAAATGACATGACGTTTTCTTCTAATGTTGCCAGTAGTATCGGTAGAATTAACTACCATTCTTAAAATAAATTAAGCACTTCCGGTTGATGAGGTTTTCTCGTTTCCTCAGAAAATGATGATAAAAAGAGATTTTATTTCCAACGTATACCATTTTCATTTTAACGATTGTTTTATTACCCTACAATAATAGTAGTGCTTTAGTCCTTGACTTTCAGAAAAACGGCAGAAAGTTAATGATTCAAAAAGAAAAACTCCCTCTCAAAATGGAATCCTGGAAGAATGCGGTAGGTCCACAGTCTATTCATTATTTTATTTTCATAATAAAATCATCATACCTGTATTTTATAAATTATGTAAAATGAAGAAAGAATGAAGGAACCATGTGAAGAAACTTTATACCAGTCCAGTCCAGTCCAGTCTTACCAAGGGTATCGTATTACCCAGTAACTGGGTTGTGGAGGTCAGATAGGCAGTCGCTCCATGTAAAATACTGGTATTCAGCTGCATCCGGTTAGACTGGAAGCCGACCCCAACATAGTTGGGAAAAGGCTAGGCAGATGATGATGTGAAGAAACTTTATAAGCTGACTTCTGATTGCACGAAAAACCTATACAATGCGAGGTCAGCTAAAACTGGAAATGTACCTATAGACTAGCGTGACCGTGTGTACCTACATATTTGCATGTGACCTTGAGCATGAGTTACTTCTCTTCACGTATGATTTATAAATCATATGTGTATTCCGTGCATTGCACGTTCATTGCATTCAGCATGTATCATTTTGATTTAAATATTTAGGCTGCGTCCATCCCCATATTGTGGTCTGCTTATAGAATTAAGCTCAGTATTCAAAAATACGTGTATTCAGCTCCATCCGGTTAGACTGGAAGTCACAGAACACCATTACTCCTAGTGGACCTGGAAGTCGACCCTAGTTCGGAAAAGATTGAGTTGGTTCCGAGTGTGCCGTGTGGGGTGATTCGATTTAAAAATTAATTCTTTGTAACGAGCTTGGTAGTAAATGGATATTCTACTAAAACATTTTAAATGTAGCAATATTGAGATTTCTTTGGATTGTGGAAGACATAAAACAGAGAAGTATTTTTTTATTGAGAATATTATTATAAATAATTTATTAAGATTAATTTGAATGAATGAGCAATAATAATTGATAAACATAAATAACGGGAGCATTTTAGTAAGTTTTTTTGGCTAATTTATAATTTGCAACATTTATCTAAAAAAAAAGAATTGCAGAACTGGCCACCCTCAATCAACAAGGAACGTCAAACACTGCTGATGTTTATTTTTATTAAAAAAGAGTAACAATAATTTAGTTTCTTCATGGCTTATTTGTTCATGATTATAAAATTAAATAAATCAGATGATAATTAACAAGTGTTTTAACCGAAAATGTCGACGGAATTGGAAGAAAACGGGATCCATATTGAGTCTGTTGACGTCAATGAAAAAGTGAAAGACACTCAAGAAAATGGATCAATGGTTGAAACTATTTGTGATTCCGGGCTGGACACGTTAGATTCGTGTTCTGCCGCGTTCCCAGCCTCTGATTCCGAAGTATCCCCGATTAAAAATATAACTAACGATGATTTTCGCAATGGATCATCGACAGGCAGTCTTTCAAATGAAAGTAGTCTTTCCAGTCCAGGGTCTGAGGACGGCGTTACTGATAATTTAAGTTTCGAATTTCCGCAAAAAACAGATATCGATTTAGCCAAAGAATTGATAATACAGTGTATAGAGAGTATGAATGTAAGTGAGACACAAGGAAAAAATGAGCAAACTGTTGAAATTACTGATTTTAAACAGACAGATTATAATAATATGAATAGGCCTTTGACTACCTCGACTGTAAGCTTGAACGAACATAAGTTAACTGAAAACAATGTCATCTGTAAATCGCCTTTCAGCAAAAGTGCTGAAAATATTTCAAACATATCATATATCAAACCAAATGAAAATGCTAGTTTAAATTCTAGTGATAAAGAGCTTAACGCTGACAAGATTCTCTCACAATTCTCCAGCCAGAAATCTAAAGCTAGCGCTGTACAGAAAATTCCAGAAAACGTAGCCCACACAGATCAAAAATACACAAGAATACCTAAAGAGTTGCTATCCCAAGATATAGGTAGCATAGTTAAAAATGTTCATGGAATATTTTCCTCCGTAAGCGGTAGCTTAAAAAGTGCCTACACACACAGAACCGTATACGCTCAAAAACCAGTAAAAAATTCCAAAAATCTGCCGAACGGTAAAGTTATGAATGATATATTTGAGGATGAAAATACGGACCAAAAACCTGAAGTCGCTGATAAACCAGAAACAACTGACCATCAAGAAATAATTCCAAATTTAAATTCAGAAGTAGCGGTCACAAAATTACCAGAGATGGAAAGTTCAGAGCCTTTTGATACCAAAAAGGATGTGTTGCGGTTTCAAATAGAGACTTTAGAACGGGTACTGGCCGAGCAGCGAAAGGAGAATTTCTCATTGAGGGACAGGGTCAAGCAACAGTGTGATGAGCTGCAGCAAAAAGATTCAACTTTCAAAGAGTTGGAGGCTAAATTGGATATGGTGTGTATCTGTATTTCTATCTATCTCATCATCATCATCATCATCATCATCATCATCATCATCATTTCAGCCGAAAGACGTCCACTGCTGGACATAGACCTCCCCTGATTTTGGGGGGGGTTTGCCATAATCGCCACGCTTGGCAAGCGGGTTGGCGATCGCAGTATGGTATGGTGGTGATAGAGAAAGCTGCTACCCATTCTCCGGTCTCCCTTAGTCGCCTTTTACGACACCAACGGGAAGTACGGGGTGGTGCTATTCTTTAAGTCCGGCACCACACAGACACTATCTATCTAGCCTGTATTATTACCCTGCGGCAGGATAGTACAGCTGTCCTGTTCCATGCTGCTTACTGCTAATCCACACCAGTCCATTATAGGATTTTATGCTTTTACATTTAATTTTAAACTATTACATTTGTTATATATACATACTAGCAGCGCCTCACGGATTCACCCGCGTAAGTTTCGATCCCGTGGGAATATTGGGATAAAAACTGTCCTATGTCCTTTCCCGGGACTCAAACTATGTCTATACCAAATTTCATCTAAATCGGTTCAGCGGTTTAAGCGTGAAGAGGTAACATATAGACAGACAGACACACTTTCGCATTTATAACATTAGTATATATTAGCAGCAGCCCGCGGTTTCACCCGCGTAAGTTTCGTTCCCGTCGGAATATCGAGATAAAAAGTATCCTATGTGTTAATCCTGGAAATTGTCTATCTATGTGCCAATTATCATCCAAATCTGTTCAACGGTTTACACGTGATTGAGTAACAAACATCCAAACATCTTCACAAACTTTTTAATATTACTAGCTGCGCCACGCGGTTTTACCCGCGTAAATGTCGATCCCGTGGGAATATCGGGATAAAAAGTAGCCTATATGTTAATCTAGGGTGTCAGCTACCTCCATACAAAATTTAATCCAAATTGGTTCAGCCGTTTGAGCGTGAAGAAGTAACAAACATATAAACACACACACACACCCCCACACACACTCACAAACTTTCGCCTTTATAATATTAGTGTGATTAGTAGGATAGTTAGGATGTGTGTTCCTCTGTGGCCGGACCACAGCTTAGTACTGAGATGCTATAGTTCGAAATAATACCTACCTAAAGTCTACTTTCATCGGAATATATGATCTATTAGGGGCTACATACTAACAAAAATAAGATGGGGTTAAAGACAACAGCTAGTAATGGTAAAAAAAAGCAATAATCATATGACAACAATATCTTTCATTGTTGAACTATCTTAAAGAAATCTACCAAAAGCATTATCTTGTAGCTTTTTATTTGAAATGTTTATTTTATCAACTATGAAGAATCTAATGCTATCTCTTAGTTATCATTATAAACAATACAGAATAGAGGTCCTTTAAAAGTAGTTACGTACATATCTATAGTCTATTCCAAAACTGTCTGATAAAAATGTAAACGAACCCTGTTTACGTAAAATTCTTACGCAATCACACACTAAAGGGAATTAGTAATGTCGTCGTTTCAGCCGATAGACGTCCACTGCTGGACATAGGCCTCCCCCAATTTTGGGGGGGGGGTTTGCCATAATCGCCATTAGTAATGTATTCATCTGTATTTAGAAAGTTTCAGCTTGACATCTCACCATTTTGTGCAAGAATTATTGTTTGAATAACAATATTACTTAAATTGTAATTTAAGAATCATTTGCGGAAATTAAGGTCCATTGCTCAAAAGAAAAATACTATAAGGCGATTTAAAATTAGAACTTCAGGTTTAATTATTAAAATCAAAATACTTATTTTGTAACAAAGCCCTAGCGCTGGTTTTCAGCAACAACCGGCGCGGTTGGCGTGATAACACTCGTACACTACAAATTGGTATCCACTGGTATCTTTTCTCATCCATTTGTTTACATTTTCACCTGATACTTTTGGAATAGACATTAATAAAGCTGGTTAGTAAATAAATAATAACGCAGATAATGGCTGTTCATAAGCTTGTCCCATTCCTATAATACATGCAGGGAACACGAGGATACAATTTAAAAAAATCTTAGTTTTAATTTAGGTACATACAACGCGGTCACATTAACTTGACGCATCTCTGGAATGCGAGGCCCGCATTCCTTTGCTCGCCCAGCAAGTGTTAGGCCTTTGTCTTTGTTACCGATAGGTACGCGCGTCGATAATTTGGCTAGTTTTCTGTTGTTGTTTTAATTATATTTTTTATTAGGTATATTACCAAAAAACCAAAATGACGTCATCAACGCCAAGCGTCGAGTTAATGTGACCGTCTTGTAGACATCATTTGCAACAGTGGTGGCCCAATGGTAACGGCCTCGACTTAAGAGTTGTAGGTCGTAGGTTCGAACCCAGATAGGCGCTTTACTTTGTGTACTTAAATTATTGCATCACCACTACTCCCAAAACGGTGAAGGAAATCATCGTGAGGAAACCGGCATTTCCTAGAACCAACAATTCGAAGACGTGACATCTACCAACCCGCACTGGGCGCGCGTGGTGGATTACAGCCCACTCCCTCTCGAAGAGAGGTGGGAACATTATACACTGATTTTATTCTTGACATAATTTTGTGCCTGCCAGTATCTGATGAAGGCCAAAGCTTCCATTTCATTAAAAAACTCCTTCATCATACTTTTTTCATACTAACCTTTTTACACAAACCTTGATCCTCAGATGGGCAAGCGCGTAGACCACGCGGAACGTGAAAAAGACGCCGCAGTGATGCGGTACGCAAGCGTCGAATGCGCTGCTATTGAAGCTAAGCGCGCGGCTGAGAATGCAACCAAGGCCGAGAAGGCTGCTCAGCTGGAGGTGGAACTCTTGAACGGCAAACTTAGGTCAGCACATGCGGAGAAGCAGAGGATTTGTCAGATGTATGATGATAAGGTATGTTACAAAAGAGCTGCTCCAATAGTACAGATAGCGACATCTACGAAGGCGCGCCCAACTCTTCATCCTAATCGCTTCATCCTAATCGCGTAGGTACAAGTGTGCAACATTTCGATAGTGTTTTAGTTTTTTCGATACACAGTAGTTACTTATTAGTGGCTAATTAGTGTGTATCAAAAAACTGGCCAAGTACGAGTCGGACTCGCACACGAAGGGTTCCGTACCACAAGGCAAAAACGCCAAAAAAAACATGTTTGTTGTATGGGAGCCCCCCCTTAAATATTTATTTTATTTTAATTTTATTATTAAAGTTAAAATACATAGTCAGTCTGACAACCAGTCTTACCAAGGGGTATCGTATTACCCATTAACTGGGTTGTGGAGGTCAGATAGGCAGTCGCTCCATGTAAAATAATGGTATTCAGCTGCATCCAGTTAGACTGGAAGCCGACCCCAACATAGTTGGGAAAAGGCTAGGCAGATGATGATGATGATGATATTAAAGTTAAAATACAACTGAGTATTTTGTGAATATTTCAAGTGCCTACCTGTTGCCATTTTTGATATCGAGCAATAAAGGGGAAAAAAATTCGCGTTTGTTGTATGGGAGCCCCCCTTAAATATTTAATTTATTTTGTTTTTAGTATTTGTTGTTATAGCGGCAACAGAAATACATAATTTGTGAAAATTTCATTTGTCTAGCTATCGCAGTTCTTGAGATACAGCCTGGTGACAGACAGAAGGACAGACGGACAGACATCGAAGTCTTAGTAATAGGGTTCCGTTTTTACCCTTTGGGTACGGAACCCTAAAAGGGAATAATGGTAATGGGGTATCGTATTACCCAGTAACTGGGTTGTGGAGGTCAGATAGGCAGTCGCTCCATGTAAAATACTGGTATTCAGCTGCATACGGTTAGACTGGAAGCCGACCCCAACATAGTTGGGAAAGGGCTAGGCAGATGATGACTCGTGTAATACAGGGTGGGCTCATTGCCGGTCATCCCACTAAGAAAGGGTTTTTCGAAATCCTGCCTCTAAGAGGAGGGTGAATGGGGGGAGGATGAAATTTCACGCGGACGGAGTCGCGGGTAGAAGGTAGTTGTACATATTTTTGAGCTAAATTGAAATAATTTAGCGAAATTGGGTGTATACAACATTATTTTTAGTATATGCGTAATCCGAAACACGTGTCCAGTATTTTTATGCAAAGAATCTATGTACAAAATTTCAAAACTGTATCATGAAAAATCACAAAGTTATAAGCTTGTTAAGTTACCTGTTTGTCCGTACAAAAACATGCTCACCCGCGCCGTTCACGCCGCACCGTCTTACGCTCATTGATAATAATCAGTACCTAGGTACCTAACCGTTCGGCGCGGAGTATGGATAACCTACTTAGTGTCCCTCGATGTCCAACTTTTAACCTTTTTTAAATATATTTGGGACAAAATATAACATGGGGTAAAAATTATTGGAATCGATTCAGTTACTTATTCTGAACAAACTATATTATGGAATCGATTCAGTTACTTATTCTGAACAAATTATATTCAGTTACTTATTCAGGTTTCGCATATACTAAAATAACATTGTATACGCCCCAAAACTTTTACCAAATAGCTCATTTGGGAACTAACCAATAGTTTTGCTCTATGAACCCTGCAAATAAATGTAATTAAATTATTTATTTTGATTTTTTTAATTATTATTTTAATTAATTTATAATTTCTGTTTGAACAGTGTCACGACCTAATGAACAGCGAGCGTGAACTAGCGAAGTTTCGCGAAGACTTCCGCGAACTGGACGGACGCCTGAAATGGACGCAGAGCAAGTTGCGCGTTGAAATGGATGCTTATAAGGTAAGCGCTAGTGAATCGATCCAATAGGTTCCTCTTAGGGCACGCCACGATAGCGGCGTTAAGACCCCTCTTTGAGGAGTGGCTAGTGAGGCGCCACGGCGCCCTCACCGACCGCCTGACACAGGTCCTCACCGGACACGGATGTTTCGGAAGGTACCTGCACATCATCAGGCGGGAGGAAACGCCCGGGTGTCACCATTGTCAGGATCGCCCAGAGGACACGGTGAAGGTCTGCCCCGCTTGGGCGGAGCACTGGTGCAAGCCATGGTCCGGGGCGAGAAGGAGTGGGGGCAGTCACCTCCTTCTGCGACGGCTCAGGGAGAGAGCCTCCCGTCCCAGTCGCCGCGGGAGGCGCTCCGGGCGCCGGGAGCCGCGCGACGACTCCCGGCCACCGTAGGCGCGGGCCTGCGGGCGGAGAGTAATGGGTAGCTCACCGTCCGATTAGGACCAGGCCCATGCCGTACGGCGCGTACGTGTTCCACGCGCGCCTCAAAGAGATGTCAGCATCGAGGAAGGGGCCCCTTAGGGCCGAAGCCTGCCGGGTCAGCGGGACTGTCCGAAAGGGTTACCGCTGCCCCGGAACATAAAAGGCTAAGGAAGGAACACGGGTGGGATTTAGTCAGTAAGAGTCTGACACTCCCTTCCGCTCCACCCAGAGTGGGAGGGGTCATTTGATGATTTCCCAAACTGAAAAAAAAAAATTATTCCTGAATTCCCACTCCCAGTGGGGTTAAGGCCGAGACTCAAAGGTGGAGGTGCACCCAATTTTCGCCTTTAAGACTCGTGTAATACAGGGGCTTGTGGCTAAGAAATAACAGCCCCACGGTTCGATCGATCAGGTCAAGCTACGCCTGCCGCGGTTGGTCCGTGGATGGGTGACCATCGTTACAAACCAAGCCCCTTCTGTGCCTCGGAAAGCATGTTAAGCCGTTGGTCCCGGTTGTCATTCATGGATCTTTGACAGTTTCTTTCACCATTTTGTGAGCAGTGGTATTGAAATAATTAAGGATGATTTCCACCAAACGGCTCGTATCGCATCGCATCGGATCGGAAAAGATTCGATCGGATACGACGACAGGCGTACGGAGCCGTACGCGTGTCGCATACTTTCGGCTACGATCGCGTGTCGCGGAAGACGCCCGCGGTCGAGCTGCTGTGTACGTCTTGGTAATATAGACTTTAAATACTGTGTACACGATTTAATATCGTTTAAAGATTGTAAAATGCGTTCCGATCCGATGCGATGCCAGCCGTTTGGTGGAAATCATCCTTTACACAAAGTAGAGTGCCTGCACATGCTTGGGTTCGAACCCACGATCTAGAACTCGTAAGACGCAGCCGTTACCACTGGCCAAGCACTTCCCCTCATTGCCAATAACCAGGCACGAATCAAGATTGTGGGTTGCTATTACGAGATAACTCATGCGAAAATCTTATAACATACCTGTAAAGGCACACGTATCAAATCGGAAAGGGATCGGCACAGTATCGCCTTTCGCGTCGCCGTCAAACAGGCGTCAACCTAACGTAAGCACGTAACCAAAGCGGATCAGAAGCTCCGTTACGTCGACTCGGCTACGGTTAGGCGACGCCGCGCTTACGGCTCGCCGACCGCTGGTTGATGATGCAGTAGGCAGGCCGGAGGGGTGAGAGGGGCAAGGGTGGACGAAGAGACGTAAGCGCGGGGACGAAGAGCCGTAACGCAGCGCACCGTGGTTCGTGAGCTTGTCCCGAGGCGAGGCGATTACGTTACGATTCCGATTAGTGTGCGTTGCAGTAGGGAGTTTCATACAAAGAATACTGAACGGCTCGAGTTGACCCGGCGCCGATCCCTTTCCTGTTTGATACGTGTGCCTTTAACCTTTTAAGCGCTTGGCTAAATATCAATTGCCGTGCCTCTAGCGCGCGGCTACAAATCGATAAAATAATCATCATCATCTGGCTAGCCTTTTCCCAACCATGTTGGGGTCGGCTTCCAGTCAAACCGGATGCAGCTGAATACCTAAATCGATAAAATAATACTTACAACAAATAAGGAGGAGCAATCGTTGAAAAGAACGAAAAAATCATGCATGTTCTCTGTCGCAGAAATACGACACGAGCGGTAGGGACACGGAAGTATGTGTCGCATAAATGCGACACAAGCCGTTACAAGGTTAATCAACTTCACGCACTTGCGATTACCAAACTCACGAGGTAGATGGTTACCTACCTATCTAAAAAATCTAATCCAATTTCGACAATCATCGTAGTTGATAACCTGCATTGTCTGTAAAATCTAGCATATTTTCATGTACAGAACAGACGCCAGCACATCAAGCTACTACAATCTGTCAATTTTCTTTAAAAGATTTTCAAATTTATCGCTAAAGTATAAGATTCAAAGTTTATTGACAGTTTCGGGTAGCTTGATGTGCTGGCGTCTGTACAGTTAACAATAGAGATAATAATTACTCTGCACGTACTCACAACTACCTAAAAATATTATTACGAGCTTCGGGTTCGTGACAATAAAAACTGCCGATTTAATAACCAAAAATTGACACTTTGATTAACAACACTAATTACAACTCAAACACACTAACTACAAAACACAATTGCACTACTGATCGCTTTAAGTCGCACTTGAAGATCGCTTCGGATGTTTTCGCTTCGATCGCTTATCTAACACTGTCCCGGTCGTGGCGCGTCTCTATAGCGCCGAAGATAGTTCTAGAAGCTTCCATTGTAGAAACATCTAGAACAGTCATGTCAAAGATACGGCCCGCGGGCCAAATCCGGCCCTCGGGCCATTTCGATACGGCCCGCGATCACAATATATCACAGATAAATGAATCTTTTTTTTAGAGATTTAATTAGACTGCACTCAATGCCTCTACGCAGATTTAAAAATACGCGCGCTTTACTTAAAAGTAATTTCAAGAGTAGCGCCTGACAAGACGAGTGAGAGAGTGTTAGTTATGCTTTTCTCTCTCTCGTGCGCGCGCGAAGTCGTCTTCTATTTCGTCCGTGCAGCTAACGCGTACTGCGCCCCTCCCTCACCCTCTTTCTTACTTTTGGTATGATTTGTAACAACTATATATAACTAAATAAATAAAGATGTTAAAATAATTTAGTATGTTTTAGTATTTTAATTTGAACCTGGCCCGCATACACATTCTAAATCTAATATATGGCCCTCTGCAAAATTGAGTTTGACACCCCTGATCTAGAATGTTCGAGTACATGTCGGTCCCGACTGACCTATGTCGATAGTTCGAGAAAGTTCTATAAAATTCTCGCATCGAAATTTCTAGAAAGATCTTGACTACTAGTTCCGCTACTCGATACTAGATGGTGCTAGTGATAACTAATGTCACCATGTACCAGGCATTACTTGTGGCGCGCAACAATATGATTGACGTGTAAAAGTGTTTGTACAAACCTAATTACAGAAATAAAATCATGTACAATACGACCGACGTAGCTTGGCGGGCCTGAACATAGGCACTAAGAACTTTCGCGCATGTTCTCTCACTCGCATTCGCCATGTCACCATTTGGTTCCTAAAAAATCTTACTGCGCTGCCTTCTGCGCAAAGTACGGGCCCGCCAAGATACAGCGGTCGTATTGTATCATTCACCTACTCATGTGCGTGTCCTTAGTAGTATAGGATTTGGCATTGCTTGGGGCTGTCCTATATTATATATCTATTAAAGAAGCAAATAATCTAATTACATTTAAAAACAAATTAAGAGTGTATCTCATAAGTAAAGCTTATTATTCAATTAAAGATTATTTGAATGAAAAATGTAATTAAATATGTAATTCAATAATGGTTTAATCAAAATTCTGTGTGTTTAAATTGTTCATAATATTAATTGTAATAAGGAAATGCATGTAAAGGAGATGTTTCAAAATGTATGGAGCCCCGGCCAGGTCTTTGTACACCATACTAAAAAATGGGGAAACACAGTTAAAACAGTTTTCAATCATCCAATTACTATAAATTGGCTTTGTTTGGTAGTAAAGCACAAGAATGTACAGTCGGTGATAGCAATTAACTGACCCCCCTAAAAATTACTCGATTTTGCACCCTCTGCTCATAACATCAATTAAATTAATAAAATTTTCATCTTTTTCAATAAGTGGGTAGTTAGACGTCATTATGCGTATTCAACAAAAACTGCTATTGAGATGATATTAAGAATATGGGGTAGAAGAATAAATTGAACAAGACATTCTATGCACAAATAGCAGTGAATACGCGAGAACATTTTTACCTTGCCTTACAAATTGCGATAATCCACGCCTTTTTCCTTTTTATTAATTATCAGTTTTGATACAGTTTAATCGTCATGTCTCAGTTGTGATTATTTAAAATACAAAATAATCTATTTGCATGAGGAGAATGTTGGTGTTAAAGCGATTGCTAGGAAACTTAATATAGCGGTAAGTGTATTCTTTTTTATGCTTCATTTATACTTATAGCTATTCCTTAATTTGTTAGTTGGCTTAAAAACTTGTGAATGAATAATAGAAAATTAACTGTGTTTCATTATGAAATCATGTAAAGGTCTAATGTGGTTTATCTAAACTTATTCGAAAAATTATGCTTACTTCGTTACTAAAATTATGCTTATTGTGTTGTTTCAGAGAAATACAGTCAGATTGTGGCTAAGACGTATTGAAGAGACAGGGAATATTCAAAAGGATCGTCCTGGAAAATATGGCCCAACTTGTGACATCAACATGGGAATTCATGAGAGGAAGTGACTGTTGTTGAAATATGGTGCGCGGTATGCGGAACCGCTTGCAACAAATAGTAGAAAAAATGGTGCTCCACTTCGCTATTAAAAGCACCACTGAATGACTTCAGTGGCCAGTGTTGGCCACAAACAATACTAACGTGTCAGTGTGTGTGTTAAATTAACTATTGTTATAATTTTTAACGAAGTATTTCGCATACCTAGTTTTTGTCAAAACCTTATTTATAACTAAAAACAACTACTTACAAAACAAATTGATATAGGTAAAACATTAACACATAATGCTATTTTATTCAGTTAAATGATATTTAATGTGGTGATGTTATTGTTATGAAATAAAGAGAAATACCTATATTTCTAAATATTCTAACATGTTGATTCACTACATTAAACTCTGTGAAGTATGTAACAACGTTATTAGTAAGCAGGTAAATGTTACCTATATCATTTACGTTATTCTTATAATAATTTTATTTATAAAATAAAATCGTTTTTACCATCATTATCGTTTTTTATTTCTGTTCAGCTTTTTTTTGTAGCTAAATTTATAATTTATTATTTATGACTTAAAAAAATATTGTAAAACAGAACGCGTAACAGACAATAATATATTGGTTTCGAACTCACAACCTCATTCTCGTCAGCTTACTACAGCTACTACCAGACCACACGAACATAGTGAACGTCGTTGAAATTAGCAATTATATTACAAGTTAAAACAATATTCAAGATCATACCTACCTTGACACTGCGTGTTAAAGTTCAAATTCGAATAACTATTTTATTAATCATTGACGACCAGTTGTTCTAGTTCGACAAGCTTACTGTTAACAAGCAGAAGGTTCAAATTCGTTTAATTTTTAAGGGGGTCAGTTAATTGCTATCACCGACTGAAATTGCAACACACAACAAAAACCCGTCATGGCGGTATGCTGTCATGTTGACTGATTATTGACGTTTGACATGTTTATTTCTGTCATATTACATTGTCAAAGTAGAATCACTACATTACCGTACTTCTAGTATTTTGTAATATTACTTTAGATCTAGTTTTAGTTTGTAAATAAGGTATAGTCCATTTAAGCAGACGACAACCTCATAGGTTGACCTGCGAGATGCCATAAAAAAACATTATTTAAGATTTTTACCTATAGCATAAATGTACAGAATACAAACATTCTATCGTCGAAATATTAACTCCGACAAAAACTATGTAGCGATCTTTTGATTCAACCATCAAATACACAGGTTTTTACTAATGTAAACAAACAACGAAAGCGACTGAAGTGACAGTAGACAGTTCACAGTCTATGATCAATGGTCGATCTATGGTATACTGTCATTGTTTTTTAACCACAGAGTACCTAAATTGGCGAGACGCCATTTTGAAAGTCGATAAAAATAATTGATAAATATCAGATGATTACAAGAAAAATATGCATTTATGCAATTTATCTATATTTTTCCCGAATTCCAGGGATTTTTATCGATTTTTCGAGGTACTGTACATATACTGGGCCCGTTTTGAAACATCTCCTTTATATATTTTATAAAATGTAACTTTTTTATTTTTTTAATGTAGTAGTAATATTTGTACACCTCTAATGGTAGGGTATGGTCCAAAGAGCAACTCTTTAATTATATACCACCTCAGGTTTTACCCATACTCAAACAAATAAATGATTTGTATTTGTATATTTCACGCATATATTAATTCAGTGATTTTTCCTTCAATTGTGTGGAAACCTCATTTGTTCAAATTAAATTGTGAATTAGTACTTTCTGAAGGTCAAAAGTTATAAATGATCCCAATACACTTAGCCTTCACGGCTTCCTGGCACGGTTTGTTGAATTCAAGGAATTTAAATGCTATTGCCTAGTAAATAGAATTCAGATTCGATTATTTTCGCTTAATTTCCTAACAATACATAACTTTCTGACGTTTTTAAAAATATTAATATTTCTGCAATACACTTTTAACTTGTGAAGTTATGAGACACCATCATCTGCCTATCCTTTTCCCAACTATGTTGGGGTTCGCTTCCAGTCTAACCGGATGCAGCTGAATACCAGTATTTGACATTGAGCGACTGCCTATCTGACCTCCACAACCCTGTTACTGGGTAATACTAGTTGTCATTCGGGATTCTGACTACTCGTAACGACTGTCAAAGACCCACGAATGACAGCCGGGACCAACGGCTTAACGTGCTTTCCGAGGCACGGAGGGGTCTCGGTATGTAAAGATGGTCACCCATCCCAACCGCGGCAAGCGTAGCTTAACCTGGTCGATCGACCTGTGCGACTGTTATTATTTAACCACAGGCCCTTCTAACTTATGAGACAATTTTATATTGAGTAGCTTATATTTTTCTCCCTGTTTTGTTTACTCTATCCTCTTCGGCTGTATGTTTAAAAAAAATGATATATTCTTTAACAGGATGCTTCAGAACGCGCCGAGAAATTAACACAGCAGGTGACTGAACTAGAAGCGGCTAAAGAAGCCGCCACTGCTAATGCTACCGACTCCGCTAGAGCCAAGCAACTGGGTGAGTTGGTAATCTGCATTACTTCTATGGCTTTCAGTCTCGATGCATTACTGAGTCCCGGGAAAAAATAATCGAAACTCGATGTGGTCTTGGAATTCCCGGGGAAAACGAGACTTTTGAGACTGTTTCAATACAAGGTTACTTACTTATAGGCTATGCAATTAGGCAGTCAAAACAAGATATTTAAATCAAGTACTTTATTAAACAAACGCAAATTAAAAATTTATTTGTTGATGTTTTTTTCATTTTAGTAGTGGACACGTAAGAAACAAAGGGGGTTTAGTGCGGTTTCAGACAGAGAGGATCTAATTTTATTACAAAAGTAACCCGCGTCTCAAGTCTCAAAAGTCTCGTTATTCCCGTGACCGAAAATGTTAGTCTCAACTCTCGAAAATACCAAAAAATCGTCGAGACTCTCGAATTTTTCAAGACCGAGGTCCGGGATGAAAGCCTTAGATTTATTTCGTAGTAGTATGGAGCCATTCAAATATTACATAAGCATTACAGGGGGGCAGGGTGTCTTTACTTTGCTTATTTTTGATGACATGGGGGATGGGGGGGGTCTGTCTGCTGATTACGTCAGCAGTATTTATTTTTTTCCTTTTTATGATTTTCTAAAAAATTTTGTCGATTTTGTTTTGAACACCCTACTTGTCTATGCTTGAAAAAGAAACGCATTTTCAGGGATTCTATTCGGACTTATAACTACTGGTCATGAATCAATAAAGAAACAAGAACACATTGAAAAATGCATGTACCAATGTTTACGTAAGCATGGGAGGGGGGGGGGGGGGGGGTAAGCGCTTTGCTTACTTCTTCTGACGAGGGGGAGGGGGGTTAATATTTACATGAAATCTGCTTACGTAATACTTGAACGGCCCCTCTACGGAGGGTATTGTTATTTTAAGTCTTACTACTGAAAGTGGCTAAATAACAACAGCCGCACAGGTCGATCGATCAGGTTAAGCTACGCTTGCCGCGGTTGGGATGGGTGACCATCTTTACATACCGAGACCTCTCCGTGCCTCGGAAAGCACGTTAAGCCGTTGGTCCCGGCTGTCATTCGTGGATCTTTGACAGTCGCACGGTGTGTTAGAAAGCCCGATTTTGTTGCATGCCCTTTTTATTACAGAAATCGATAGTATTTATCATTTTAAGCACTACAGTCAAAGTCCGGCATCGATACGACTTGTAGATGTTTTTTAAAAAAATCTCAAAGTTGCTGTATATGTAATAATAACGCTGAATTAGATTGTGGTTTTAATAATGTCGATAGACATACATGTTGACAATCGTCTGGTCAAATATCTCCATCTAATACCGCATTATTGCCAAGAAATTAAATAAAAAGTAAAAAACATATGGGTGACTATCTTTACATACCGAGACCCCTCCGTGCGTCAGAAAGCACGTAAAGCCGTTTGTCCCGGCTGTCATTCGTGGATCTTTGACAGTCGTTACGGGTAGTCAGAAGCCCGAAAGTCTGGGTTGTGGAGGTCAGTTAGGCAGTCGCTCCATGTAAAATACTGGTATTCAGCTGCATCCGGTTAGACTGGAAGCCGACCCCAACATAGTTGGGAAAAGGCTAGACAGATGAAGACTACTGAATGACGTGAGTTTGGCTGTACTATATACCGGCTGACTTTTTTTACCATCTGGAGAAAAACAGGGTATAATAGATGACTTGGACGCGTACCACGAGGGCTGGTTTGAGGTGGCGCGGGAAAAGAGTTCCTGGAAGGATTTGGGGGAGGCCTTTGCCCAGCAGTAGGACAGCATAAGCTAGAAAAAAAAAAGTCAGCAAATCGAATTGTTGTGAATAGCACTGCAGGCTGAATCACCCCCTTAATCCCCTTAAAGGGGTGATTCAACCTGCAGTGCTACAGGACCTAAACGCAAAAACGCAAGCTGTATAATGCCTAAAAGTATATGATCGACTACAGTAAACAAAGTCAGAAAAATGTATGATATTCTTCAGGATATATGCTAGGTAGATAGTGTGTTGTAAACATAATACAACTAATTTTATACGATAGAAAAAAATCATGAAGATACCTCTAAAAACTTTCTTTTTACAATAAAAATCATACTAATATACATACAATCATTCTGATCTTTTGTCAGATTATGCTACAATCCTAAAGCACTAGTGTTTGAATTTTTTAGTCCAAACTATGGATTTTTTGTAAACAGATAATTGCTTCATAGTTTGCAATAAATTACCAGCGTTGTGTCATTGCGCTTCTCTTTCTTTTCTATGCAGTCAGACAGTGACCGCGCTTTAGGTCATGTAACTATTGCAGGTGATTGAAGGAACAGCTTTTATAATAAAAGTCATGTTTTTTTTCAACAGAAGCGGAACTAAAAGAAAGCCAAGCAACATTAATACTTTGTCGCCATGAACGAGACGATCTAGAACGACGTCTGACATCTATCACACAACAACTGGACACTTGTACGCGAGAGAGAGACACTGCTAGCGCCGCTCTAGCTCGCTCTACCGCTGAGGTGAGTGACGTCACCAAGAACTTCGACGCCTAACATTTAGCACACAGCAACTGGATACTTGTACGCGAGAGAGAGACACAGCTAGCGCCGCTCTAGCTCGCTCTACCGCTGAGGTTAGTGACGTCACCGAGAACTCCGACGCCTAACATCTACCACACAGCAACTGGACACTTGTACGCGAGAGAGAGACACAGCTAGCGCCGCTCTAGCTCGCTCTACCGCTGAGGTTAGTGACGTCACCGAGAACTCCGACGCCTAACATCTAGCACACAGCAACTGGATACTTGTACGCGAGCGAGAGAGAGATACTGCTAGCGCCGCTCTAGCTCGCTCTACCGCTAAGGTGAGTGACGTCACCAAGAACTTCGACGCTTAACATCTGTCACACAGCAACTGGATACTTATACGCGAGAGAGAGACACTGCTAGCGCCGCTCTAGCTCGCTCTACCGCTAAGGTGAGTGACGTCACCAAGAACTTCGTTTTCACTGACATCTAGCACACAGCAACTGGATACTTGTACGCGAGAGAGAGACACTGCTAGCGCCGCTCTAGCTCGCTCTACCGCTGAGGTGACTGACGTCACCAAGAACTCCGACGCCTAACATCTAGCACACAGCAACTGGATACTTGTACGCGAGAGAGAGACACTGCTAGCGCCGCTCTAGCTCGCTCTACCGCTGAGGTGAGTGACGTCACCAAGAACTCCGACGCCTAACATCTAGCACACAGCAACTGGATACTTGTACGAGAGAGAGAGACAGTGCTAGCGTCGCTCTAGCTCGCTCTACCGCTGAGGTAAGTGACGTCACCAAGAACTTCGACGCCTAACATCTATCACACAGCAACTGGATACTTGTACGCGAGCGAGAGAGAGATACTGCTAGCGCCGCTCTAGCTCGCTCTACCGCTGTGGTGAGTGACGTCTCCAAGAACTTCTAACATTAGCACACAGCAACTGGACACTTGTACGCGAGAGAGAGACACTGCTAGCGCCGCTCTAGCTCGCTCTACCGCTGTGGTGAGTGACGTCACCAAGAACTTGACGCCTAACATCTAGCACACAGCAACTGAATACTTGTACGCGAGAGAGAGACACTGCTAGCGCCGCTCTAGCTCGCTCTACCGCTGAGGTGAGTGACGTCACCAAGAACTTCTAACATCTATCACACGGCAACTGGATACTTGTACGCGAGAGAGAGACACTGCTAGCGCTGCTCTAGCTCGCTCTACCGCTGAGGTGAGTGACGTCACCAAGAACTTCTAACATCTATCACACGGCAACTGGATACTTGTACGCGAGAGAGAGACACTGCTAGCGCCGCTCTAGCTCGCTCTACCGCTGAGGTGAGTGACGTCACCAAGAACTTGGCGCCTAACATCTAGCACACAGCAACTGGACACTTGTACGCGAGAGAGAGACACTGCTAGCGCCACTCTAGCTCGCTCTACCGCTGAGGTGAGTGACGTCACCAAGAACTTGACGCCTAACATCTAGCACACAGCAACTGGACACTTGTACGCGAGAGAGAGATACTGCTAGCGTCGCTCTAGCTCGCTCTACCGCTGAGGTGAGTGACGTCACCAAGAACTTCGTTTTCACTGACATCTGTAAAGTTTTAAAAGCAAAGCAAAATTACAGTCCTCAAAATAGAGAATGTTTTTGACACCACCGTAAAGTCTAACAATAAACGTAATTTTTACGGCGGCAGTGATTTCGCTGCAGTTATAATATATAATCCATACTAATATTATAAATGCGAAAGTGTGTCTGTCTGTCTGTTACCTCTTTACGTTTAAACCGCTGAACCGATTTAGATGAAATTTGGTATATAGTTTGAGTCCCGGGAAAGGACATAGGATTGTTTCTATCCCGATATTCCCACGGGATCGACACTTATGCGGATGAAACCACGGGGCGCGAATTAATTTTAATATAAATTAATTAAAATTTGAATTAGATTTTTTTTAATGTCGAATTTCAGTTCCACTGCTGGGCAAATGTCTCCTCCATATCCTTCTACAAGTTCTGCGACTATGTGTGTTAATCTAATCATTCTGATTTTGCTAGGTGGAACGGCTGAAGGAGAGCAATCTTCGTCTGGAAGAGGAGGCGGCGGAGTTAGCAGCGTTGAGGGCGAAGGCAGCGCTTGCGGACACACTCAGTGCGCAGTTGCAGAGGTACGTAATATACAAAGTTATTGGTAAATCGTTTTTTTTTTTTGTTATGTATTTTCTGGTGTAGCATGCTCGCGCCCGCCGCCGCTCGAGCGACGAGCGACGGCGGGCCCGAGCGTGCTCGGGCGATAATCTTTAAGTCTTGGGGGGGTTCCATTTCTCTGACGCTGACAGTACACTATCACAGTTATATTATAAAGGCGAAAGTTTGTGAGTGTGTGTGTGTGTGTGTGTTTATATGTTTGTTACTTCTTCACGCTCAAACGGCTGGACCAATTTTGATACAATTTGGTATGGAGGTAGCTGACATCGTGGATTAACATATTACTTTTTATCCCGATATTCCCACGGGATCGACATTTACGCGGGTGCAACCGCGGGGCTAACCTAGTAAAGTATATATCGTCGGCTTATTGCATGAAGTCATTATGTGACATTCACTGTTCTGAGATAAACGGTATTTTAGTTCGATTTAGTTAGTGGTGGTTGGTGATTTGCCCATAATATCCTAAATATAATTACGGTGACGAAAAATGTGATGTTTTCGATTAGTCTAATATGTTTTTGCCTTTTGTAGAATGTGTCAAAAGAAGTCCACTGTAGATAAAAACGTATTTAGTGTTTTTTTGCAGTTAATGAGTTCTTGCAATAAGCCGACGATATAAATATAAATATACTTTTTAAGAGGTCATTGTACTCATCATTATGAACAACTTTTACTATGGGACCAAACCTAAGATCGCGAAAAAAAAAATCTTCTGTTCCCTACATTTTGACGAGTTATACGAACATAAATGTAGGAAACAGCTGATTTAATTTTTGTATTAGAGGTATTTTTCCATAAACTCATATTTGTTTACACTCATATGTGTTTAGTCTGTGTGGTGCCGGACTTAAAGAATACCACCACCCCTTACTTCCCGTGGGTGTCGTAAAAGGCGACTAAGGATCGTACCGGAGAATGGGCAGCAGCGTTCTCTATGTATTCCACCGCCATACCATACTGCGATCGCCAACCCGCCTGCCAAGCGTGGCGATTATGGCAAACCCTCCCAAAATTGGGGGAGGCCTATGTCCAGCAGTGGACGTCTATCGGCTGAAACGACGAACGACATATTTGTTTACATTCTTGGTAAATAAATCGCGAATGCAGCACTCCATATTTCTCTTTACCGACAGAGAAACAGAGCGAGCATCACAAGCGGAAGAAGCGTTGTCGGTCGAGCGAGCGGTCGCCGAGACTTGCGGCCGGCGAGAGGCCGCCGCGCTGGAGCACGCGGCCAAGCTGACGGCCAACCATGTCGCCGTCAGTGCAGCCGCCAGCCGGTACGAGGCCGAGGTATGGAACTGTACATAGACACTGGTGCCGATTCCTTTGCCCAGCATCAGCGTAAGCTAGTGTTGTGCATGTTCTGTGTATGGTGAGATGAATAGAGAGACGTGACTCCCCAGAAGAAATGTATTTTATTTGAGTTTCACAATACTTCGTTATAACTAACTACGTACTAGGTATGCGTCAAGGCAGGGCGGTGTAACGTAGACGACTGGCGAGCCGATCGCCCGCGCTCCCATATTTCGTTAAGAATGCAACTCAGCAAATCGCGATTCCTAAGCCGCCACATCACACCCCCCCCTTTTTCCAAAAAAAATTGACAAAAAAAATACATCTTTTCTTCCTATTTCATTAAGAAAAGGACAGAAGATAAATTTTAGTTTAGTCCTGACAAATTAATCAGCGCCTGACACTACTCCATACAAGTTTAGACGTGATTAAAAACTTGCCTACTAAAATTACGACAATTTGTTTTGTGTTTGGACTAAAAAATTAAAACGCCCCGCGACCTCCTATAGCGGCGCGCATGGAACATTACGTGGCGCCACGGGGCCCGCACGTGCGGGGCAAGGACGTCCCCGACTAGTTGGGGTTGGCCCAACTTAGTTGGGAAAGGCTAAATCACTTCCCGTTCTCATCCTACCGCACAGTGTTCCGTTTGATCAAAGAACCGTACCGCAATAGTGCAACGTGTTTTTTTTATGAGTGATAGGCCTTATTACGAGCAATATTTCTATGCTAGTGACAAGTCGCACTTTTGAGTTTTTAGGGAGAAAAAAATTAAAAACGAAAATCTGAAAAAAAATTATTACTCGGTATCCGGAGCTGATTTTCCAAAAACAAAAACTGGAAAATATGCGCCCCAAGATGCTTTATTAGACTATATTTATATAAAATAAATATTTTGGACATTTACGTTTTCAGAATTTATTTCAATTTTTTTCATGAAAAGGTCACCTAAATTTCATAATAATAAATAAAAAAAAATAGTTTTTGAAATTGACACGTGCGTGTTTTACTCGTGCATTTTAAATGCATCCCTTGATCGATAAATACAGTAAACAGCAGAGGGTTTTTTTTTTATCAAACGGAACACTGTGTACCGATGACATTAACTTGTAACTTCACATTACAGGCGCGAGCTTTAGGCGCTGACAACGCATCGCTTCGAGAACGGATAGTCACGCTCGAAGGAGAGTGTACGCGACTACACGCCGCCTTGGCCGAGGAGACCGATAGGAGGAATAAGGAGAACAGGGTGCTGGCTAGAAAGGTAGGTGTACTTGAAGAAACTGAACGCAATTTTTTCAATGACATTTTTGTATGAATGACGTTATCAGACGTACCGTGTGGATTATTTTGAAGCTGTTAAAAATTCGTACATACAGGATAACATTCAGAGCAGTGGTGACGGCCGCGATTTACGTCTTTCAGGTCGTAGGTTCGAACCCTGACAGGCGCTTTACTTAGTGTAAATTAAACACACATGTTACATGCTGCTGCGTCCAGCAATCCCGACGACGCAGCTGTACGTCTCCAGACTGCACCACTCCACGAAGGTTGAGGAGATCGTGGAGTATATGAGTGTGAAGACCAACTGGACTTTGAGGGTCGAGAAGTTGGCGTCGCGTCACACGAACTTTAAGTCGCTCGTGTTGCGTGTTCCGACACAGCATCTCGAGAAGTTCTTCAAGGAAGAGTTCTGGCCGAAGGGTGTTGTGTACCGCCGGTTTCGTGGCCGGCTACATGACACCAGTCAGCGAAACACGACGCAGGCACTTCGTGTGCGTTAGTTTTTAGTGTAATTATAATGTATGTATTTATAGTATTTTTAAGTTATATTAATATTCTATTGTATGTGTTTATATAGGGCTTGATGCCTGAAATAAATGGATAAATAAAATAAATAGTAAATCATGACCGACCACTACTCTCAAAAACGGTGAAGGAAAACATCTTGAGGAAACCGACATGTCCTAGAACCAAAATTTCGAAGACAAGTGACAACTACCAACCCGCACTGGGCCCGCGTGGTGGATTACGGCCCACTCCCTCTCACTGAGAGGAGGCCTTAATTAAGCACAGGACAACGTCTGTAGGTTCAGCTAGTAATCAATATTTAACATCTTTGAAATATAATTGTTGTTGTAATTCTTACAGGTGGCAGAGTTAACAGAAGAATTATCAGAAGCGAGCAAGAAGTTGGAGTGGGAGAAGGGGGAGAATGGTGTGCTCAAGAAGAAACATACTAGTGCCATAAAGGTAACCTGCTTTATTAACACGCGTAAGTCGACCTGTATGTAACTAACTATGTAATGGAATCTAAGGTAACTAATTTAACCATCTTCCAAGGGTCGTAGCGTAATAAATATTGGCAGCTGTATGTAGTTCTGATGACAATACAATAATATGTCGTTCTGTCTGTCTGTCTGTCTTCAGTTCTGACTGTCGAACTGATCTGATGATCTCATTCCACCGGCCCCCTTCTACCTTCGGACCAGACGCACTGCAAGTTACCATCCCTGCCTAGTTGCTATTCCACCAATTTGCACTAAGCGTTTTCAAATGTCCTTTATAATGCGCACAGCAAAAGAGTGGAACTCTTTACCTGCGTCTGTGTTTGCGAGCGCATACAACCCGAATATCTTCAAAGTAAGAGTGAACAGGCTTCTTCTGGGTAAGCTCACTCCATTGTCGACTTTGTCTCTGTCACCTCTGACCTAAACTAGAGTCAAGAAAAAAATAACAAATTTACAGCAAAAATAAAAAACCAACTTTCAGCAAAAAAAAAAAACAAATTTACAGCAAAAAAAAAATGTCTGGCAGAGGTTTTAATAAAGCAGAAACGAAAGAAAGAAAAAATATTATATCGCACATTTAATGAGCTTGTGGTTAAGTAATAACAGCCGCACGGGTCGATCAGGTTAAGCTACGCTTGCCGCGGTTGGTCAGTGGATGGGTGACCATCTTCACATACCAAGACCCCTCCGTGTCTCGGAAAGCACGTTAAGCCGTTGTTCCCGGCTGTCATTCGTGGATCTTTGACAGTCGTTACGGGTAGTCAGAAGCCCGAAAGTCTGACAACCAGTCTTACCAAGGGGTATCGTGTTGTCCAGTAAGTCTTTCTTCCATAGAAGTTACTTCTTTTTAGGGTTCCGTATAAAAACGGAACCCTATTACTAAGACTTCGCTGTCTGTCCGTCTGTCCGTCTGTCCGTCTGGCCGTCTGTCCGTCTGTCCGTCTGTCCGTCTGTCCGTCTGTCCGTCTGTCTGTCACCAGGCTGTATCTCAAGAACCGCGATAGCTAGACAGTTGAAATCTTCACAAATTATGTATTTCTGTTGCCGCTATAACAACAAATACTAAAAACAAAATAAAATTAATATTTAAGGGAGGCTCCCATACAACAAACGCGATTTTTTTGCCTTTTTTTTGCTCGATATCAAAAATGGCAACAGGTAGGCACTTGAAATATTCACGAAATGCTCAGTTGTATTTAAACTTTAATAATAAATAATAATAATAAAATAAAATAAATATTTAAGGGGGGCTCCCATACAACAAACATGTTTCTTCGGCGTTTTTGCCTTGTGGTACGGAACCCTTCGTGTGCGAGTCCGACTCGCACTTGGCCAGTTTTTTTTGTTTTAAGATTATTACTCTGCGTAAAGTAAAGTGCGCAGTACTGCACAACCATACCCTATTCATGTTAAACAAATATCAACTTTATTTCAATGAACATTAAGTTGATTTCAGAGTGACTAGCACTATTGATAAGTCATAAAAATGTTTGAAGTTGTAGCGTAAACTGAACTTTATTGTGTAGGGATTAAAGTTATTTTTCCATTAATTCATATTTGTTTACATTTTTGGCAAATGAAACGCGAATGCACGGTAATTGGTACATTTACTTGCAGGAATTGAACCGCGAGCTACAGCGCGCTATGAAGCGATGTGAGCAGCTTGAAGCGAAGTTACCGCAACAATTAGCGCCCGCTACGAGAACTGGTAAGTACTTTACACATACAAATCTGCCTAAAAAAAAAAAAAAATATTGAAATAAATTAGTGTTACAGAAACCTATGTAGCCTCTGAAACCCAAACTAGGTAAAAACCTGTACGTCAGATTTTAGCGCCTTCTCCCAAATCATTACATGATATTTTTATTTTTTATACCAACTAAGATTATTAAAGAACACGATAATTTAGTGCAAGCAGAAATTACAATATGGTACTTGGGTATTACAATATGTCTGTGTGGTGCCGGACTTAAAGAATAGCACCACCCCATACTTCCCGTGGGTGTCGTAAAAGGCGACTAAGGGGCGTACCGGAGAATGGGCAGCAGCGTTCTCTATGCATTCCACCACCATACCATACTGCGATCGCCAACCCGCCTGCCAAGCGTGGCGATTATGGCAAACCCCGCTCTTTTGGGGAGGCCTATGTCCAGCAGTGGACGTCTTTCGGCTGAAATGATGATGATGATGACTTGGGTATTGAAAATGTAGTGTGAAAGTAGTGTGTGAAATGAATAAATGATTTGACTTTACTACAAAAATCAGTTTAGTCGGCGAGCCGTAAGCGCGGCGTCGCCTAGCCGTAGCCGAGTCGACGTATCGGAGCTTCTGATCCGCTCTGGTTACGTGTTTACGTTAGGTTGACGCCTGTTTGACGGTGAGGCGAAAGGCGATACGGTGACGATCCCTAAGCCAACAAACAGATAGAAACAAGAAGCGACTTTGTTTCATAATACTTAACGATATAATATTATTAAAAACAGGTTCAGTATCATCAATAAGCAGCGGCGAAAGTGCACCACACGAAGACAGACTTCAAAACGGACACAGTGACGCTTTACCAGATATACAGGTATGTGGTACCAATATCTCATGAAACCTATGAAAACCTGTGGGGCTTCTCGTAATTTTTTATTTTCTCGTTCACAGTCTGATCTCGGTCTCAATCTGTCAAAAGTACCTCTTAAGAGCATATACTACCTCAAATCAAATCTATAAAATAGCCTTGTAACAGTTGCGCTCGCGCACAGATCTTCTTCTTCTAAATATATAAAACTCAAAGGTAACTGACTGACTGATTGACATAGTGATCTATCAACGCACAGCCCAAACCACTGGAGGGAACGGGCTGAAATTTGGCATGCAGGTAGATGTTATGACGTAGGCATTCGCTAAGAAAGGATTTTGATGAATTCTACCCCCAAGGGGATAAAATAGGGGATGAAAGTTTGTATGAAACTTTGTCAATTTTAAACCGATCGGGCTGAGACTTCGTATGCATATAGCTACTATGACGTAGGCATCCCCTAGAAAGTTTTTTGATAAATTCAACCCCCATGGGGATAAAATAAGGGATGATGGAGGATGTAAATGTATTAAGTAGTTTTTTTTTAAATAATACTTAACGCGAGCGAAGCCGCAGGCAAAAGCTAGTTACTAATAAATTGGTAACCGGCGGCGGCGCGTGAGTCATTGCCCGGAATGTTGCCATTGATATCATATTTTCATGTTATCTTTTTGTTTTGTATATTTTATTTCTTATTTTGATTGTTGTTTTTGTTTATATCTAATCGCTTGCTGCACTGGCTGACGTCATCACGTCAACACCGGCTGTCGCTGAAAACTAGCGCTGGGGCTCTGTCTTGTATAGGGTTTTAGCATTATGCTGAGCGATGGCCGTTTTGCGTAGATGTGACGCATACTTTCTCCCAAATTGTTATTTTTTTTTTTTTTTGTTTGTGTTTTTGTTTTTATGCGTATTTTCTTTCTTTCTTTACTTTCAAATGGCTTAGCATGATCCTCCATTATGTCGAAAATACCGCAGCATTAATTTTCAAAAACACGATTCCATAAAATTTTATCGATAGAAAAAAATTCCAAAGTTACCTCCAAACCGAACAATAAACCGCTAGTATTAAAAAAAAAATCAAATTAGATCATGAAACTTTGCATACTAACTAAACTAACTATAAAGCAGGTCTTATGTTATTTAGTATTTTTGAATTACCTTTATTTTCCCCCGTAAAAAGCAAACACCTAAAATATTGGCGCCGTCTTTTTTTTTTTTTGTGTGGTAAATCATCAAATGACCCCTCCCGCTCTGGGCGGAGCGGAAGGGAGTGTCAGACTCTTACTGAGGCGCGCGTGGAACACAACCCGCCGTCGACCCGGCCATTGCTCGTCGTCCGCAAACCCGCGCCTACAGTGGCCGGGAATCGGCTACATCGGCTATCGATTCCCGACGCCCAGGGCGTCTCCTGCGGTGGCTAGGGGCGTGAGGGCGCAAGGATTGCTCTCACGCGCTCCGCCTCCTCCTTCGAGAGCTGCTTCGCAGAAGGAGGCGATAGCCTCCCATGCACTCTCGCTCCGTACCATGGCCCGGACTAGGGCCGGACGCGAGAGATCGCCGTCGCCGATCGCCTCCGTGAGGACACGGCGGTGCTCTGCCCAATCTGGGCAGATCTCCACCGTATGCTCCACCGTGTCCTCCGACTATTCCCAGCACCGCACTCTGTCTCGCTCTCACACAGTCCACGAGCAGTATCATGCGAGCGAGATAAAGGGTGAATTTTAGCTGAGGTAGTGGAGGCTCTTAATTTCCCTGCATTTTTGACAAGTTTTTGACATTGATTTTGAACGTTATTAACTACGGTTATTGGCTTTCTGGTCGGTAATTAGAACCTTGTCATATCATAATGATGAAAGTGATAGGTCAATTTCATGAAAACGTTGGCAGAACGTAGTCCAAGAAATTTATAACAAGCCTCATGCACGTGCAAGTAAGATATACCGAAAAGTGCTAAAAGGGGAAGCACAAGGGTAGCCAACCGCGTCAGGCGGCTGGCCGCTCAAATGAACCGCCTAAGCGGCCCACCTCTAGTGCGTAACTAGCCTTATTACACTAATATTATAGAGGCGAAAGTTTGTGAGTGTGTGTGTGTTGGGTGTGTGTGTGAGGGGGTGTGTGTGTGAGGGGGTGTGTGTGTGAGGGGGTGTGTGTGTGAGGGGGTGCGTGTGTGAGGGGGTGTGTGTGTGAGGGGGCGTGCATGTGAGGGGGTGTGTGTGTGAGGGGGTGTGTGTGTGAGAGGGTGTGTGTGAGGGGGTGTGTGTGTGAGGGGGTGTGCATGTGAGGGGGTTTGAATGAGGGGGTGTGTGTGTGTAAGGAGGTGTGTGGGTGTGTTTATAAGTTTGTTACTTCTTCACGCTCAAACGGCGGGACCAATTTTGATAAAATTTGGTGTGGAGGTAGCTGACACCCTGGATTAATATATAGGCTACTTTTTATAACTAATGTTGATGGTTTTTTTTTTCTTAACTCCTTTCATTTAACTTTTTTTCATCGTCTTTACATTTGCTACTTACTTACTTTTTATCCCGATATTCCCACGGGATCGAAACTTATGCGGGTGAAACCGCGGGGCGCAGCTAGTAACTAATATTTCCTACTCATTTCCACGCATATCTCAGGAACAAAAGACCGCGGTAAGAAATAATTATAAATGCTCTCTTTTTTTTTTAATTTCGCAGATCAAGTTCCCAAGTGTTTTTAATAGGCTATTCCCTAAGGTTAGAAATGTGGCCTATTTTAGTACGGTTCAATTTGTGTAGATTTTCTTGTAATTTGTCGACAAATGTAATGTTTTTGAGTTGCATTTTCGTCGTAGATTTTTGTTGGAACTCTTCAGTACATCTCTTAGCCGTCATCTCAGTATTCACTGGCTCACTTAAGTACTTTCTAACCATGTCATCTATCCATCCAGCGTTTCCTTGATCATCCTTTGCGAATCTATGTCTGTTAGAATCTTATTTTTCAACCTAAGAGCAGTGGTAAGGGCTCCGACTTACTATATTTTGTGCACCTCTCCTTTTCTTTCTGGTGGAAACTTGGCCTTATGGTCTTCTACCTACCACAGGGACGAAGCTTCAATCCCAGCAGTGGACAAATAAGTGACTATTTTCTGTTCTACATTCTAGGTCCGCGAACCCGACCGTCAAACGCTAATCGAGCGCATAGTATCCTTACAACGAGCGGCCGCACGTCGTTCAGAGCGTTGCGAGTTCCTAGAGGAACATTGTAGACAGCTCACCGCCGAGCTGAGGGCGAAGGCCCGCCTGCTGAGGCATCTCCTGTGCGAGATGCCTGCAGGCGCCGTCGGCTCCAGCCACAGGGATGACAACAAGGTAAGATAAGAAAGAAAAATTATTACTTTGGGTCAAGCACAGCAAATTACAAACAACAGAAAAAAGATCAAATAACAATCTGTGCTGCGTGACCAAAAAGGCTCTTGTCTCAGCATAATGTTGCGACATTTTAAAAATATGGCTTTACCGTAGTCGAGTTATAAATTCCTAAACTCCATTTGAAATAAGTTTAGACATTTAAATAAACCTTTTTTACAGTCCGTTCAACCGATTTTGACTTCTATACCGTAGGCATAAGGATGGTATTAAAAGCAAAAAAGTGGTTACAATACCAACTGTTTACTGCAGCTGTCATAATTATGTCATGCCACCAACGCAATAGAATTCAAAATCGGTTGAAAGGACTGTAAAAAAAAATTTAGTATAATAGTGGACGAATGTAAAATTAATAGTGCTAACGATTTTTTCCACAAACCGTCCTAGGTGCTCTGATAAAAACAGTCAGCAACAAAGGTTATGTTTGAAGGGAAACATGACTATTTCATGAAAAAACATGGCGTTATCCGATCATTTTAAATGATCTAAATTCCTAAATATTCTAGGACTTTTGTCGCTGACTGTGGCTAGAAACTTCGCAAAACTATTTCCTATAACTCAACTGAAAAATGTAAGCCCTGTAAAACATATTTTCATGTAATATCTAATAATGTACCCTTGTCCATGCTGCTATGTAGAAACGGAAGCTAACCAAGGTAAATTTTATCATGTCATGCATAGTATGTAAACTCATTATTTTCTCATCTATAAGCTGGCACTAAACTTGAAGTATTTGCGCAAATATTCACATTATTTCGTTAATACAAAACAAACTTTAATTGAATAAGTACAGGGTATATTTTGTATTATCCAAATACTACAAAATTAGTAGCAAATCGGGATTCAAAATAATATTGTTACGAGCTTCGGGTTCGTGACAATAGAAACTGCCGATATAATAACCAAAAAAAAATGACACTTTAATCAACAACACTAATTACAACTCAAACACACTAATTATAACACAATTGCACTACTGATCGCTTTAAGTCGCACTTGAAGATCGCTTCGGATGTTTTCGCTCGTATCACTGTATCCAAACTGTGTCGCTTATCTAACACCGGCCTTATATAGTGCCGCAGATAGTTCTAGAACCTTCCATTGTAGAAACATCTAGAATGTTAGAGTACATGCATGCCCCGATCGACCAGATGTCGATGGTTCGGGAAAGTTCTAGAAAGTTCTCGCATCGAAATTTCTAGAAGGATCTTGACTACTAGTTCCGGTACTCGATACTAGATGGCGCTAGTGGTAACTAATGTCACCATGTACCAGGAATTAATTGTGGCGCGCAACAATATGAAAAACGTTCACAGTCTGATCTCAGTCTCAATCTGTCAAAAATATCTCTAACTAGCTGCGCCCCGCGGTTTCACCTGCGTAATTGTCGATCCCGTGGGAATATCGGGATAACAAGTAGCCTATATGTTAATCCAGGGTGTCAGCTACCTCCATACAAAATTTTTTCAAAATCGGTCCAGCCGTTTGAGCGTGAAGAAGTAATAAACATATAAACACACACACACTCACAAACTTTCGCCTTTATAATATTAGTGTGATTTCCCTACATTTTTGACAAGTTTTTGAAATTGATGGCCGCTGAGATGAGACTGTGACTGAGGATTGGACTGACATTAGGCGAAATATTCTTCCCAACGTACGAATGCGTAAACATTGACTTTACATCAACGTGTGGTCAAAGTCAAATCATTTATTTCAAATAGGCACATGAAAGGCACTTTAACGTCAAAATTTACAAAAAATAGATTGATTTGATTCTAGTCGCCCCTTCCAAAAGGTGAAAAATGGGCAAGAAACTCCACCGCTACTCTTTGAAAATGTTTTACAAGGTTTTGTATTCATTCATTATATGTATAATAATATGTCAAAATTTACAAAAAATAGAATTTGTCCTAGTCGCTCCTACCAAAAGGTGAAGAATGGGCAAGAAACTCCAGGGTTACTATTTAAAAATGTTTTAGAAGGTTTTGTATACATTTATTATGTATAATTATATAAAAGTGAAGACAATGCACCTAGAATAAAATTACGCTACCACAACAGGTAAAAAGAATCACACTAATATTATAAAGGCGAAAGTTTGTGAGTGTGTGTGTGTGTGTGTTTATATGTTTGTTACTTCTTCACGCTCAAACGGCTGAACCAATTTTGATAAAATTTTGTGTGGAGGCAGCTGAAACCCTGGATTAACATATAGGCTACCTTTTATGCGGGTAAAACCGCGGGGAGTAGCTAGTTAAAAATAAAACACGTTCATCACTGGTTACCTTTTTGAACTGTCATCTTCACTTATCATGCTATTGTAAAACGTTTAGATGCTTATTCTTTTCATTCCACGTGTACACATCCAATAAATAGATCGTCTGATCCGTGACTGCCCCGTAGGTCTCGTGGTTGCAAGCGCGACTGCTAAGCGTGGGTTCGATTCCCGGGTCGGGCAAAGTGTTATTGGTTTTTCAATTAGGAATTTCTTAGTAACAGTCCGGAGTTTGAAAGTTGGCGGTTTAATATTCCCGTGCCTCGGAAAGCACGGAAAGCCGTTGTTCCTGCGCCTGATCTCTCCCCGGTCGTGTCGGTTGGCCGTCCCATCGGACTATGAGAGTAAAGGAACGGAGAGTGCACCTGTGTTTGCGCACACATTGTGCACTATAATATCTCCTGCGAATCTGACTAATCTCCGTTGAGATTGGCCACCGTGACCGGGAAGGCTATTCTGGCACAGTAAGCGAAAAGGTCGAATATCGGCCAAATATATAAAGAAAAATGAACCTTACTAAACATAAAAGGCGCATCCATTAAGGCTCATTTTTCTCCATTCCCTTTCCTCAGATGCGTCCCTTTTATTTACGGCGGCAGTATTATTATGAATTTGTCAGTTTTTACATAGTTGTTTTTTTTTTGGTGAATGATAACAAAGTTAATCTAAAATAGGTATAAGGTCTCATTAAAATAGATGGACAACATTAAAGAAATCATTCAGACCAACAAAATAAGGTCGATGGTAAAAAAATATATAAGGAAAAACGCATAGATACTTACAAGAAAAATAATCAGCTAACGAAAATACCCTAATGTGCACCGGCAATTTATTATTTTAGGTCAAAATAAAATTACTTTAATCAGTGTTTTTTTTTTTGCTTGGATATCTTTGGTTAGACGAACTGAGCGCTGTATTAAAATTTGTCCATCTATTTTAATGGGATCCTGTATATAATAATAAATAATCTATATTTTAACCCGTATTACAGAAAGAGATAGCCCGCCTCGGCGGTGGCGCGATGGCCGCGGTGTGGGGCGGCGACCCGGGCGGAATGACAGCTGAACTGTCACTGGAGATGAACCGGCGCCTGCAGGCCGTGTTAGAAGACACGTTGCTGAAGAACATTACGCTCAAGGTAAGTATATAGAGGTATGAGGAAGAGGGTGTAAAGTTCACTCATACTCTATAGAAAAGGGAGGGTCCTCCGACCAGACGGGTGTTGTGTCTGGCCGGTGATTCATGTCGGGCCGTTGTATCTATGCTAGTAGCGCGGTAAACTTTGCTTGCGCGATGCAGGATTTTGCGTGACGTCAGTATGACGCGTTGTTCGCATGTGGCGTTGTAGATACCGCTACAAGTTCTTAAACGTGCTCGTTTTCAGATTTCGAGTACACAGATGTATTAGATACACTCAAAGAACGAAAAATATACAAGGTAAAATTAAATTATCTAGCCAAACTTCGCAAACCTGATGAGTATCGACATCCAAACAAGAAAAAAAAATTGAGGTTTTATTTTTGGACGACTGCCTGCATGCGTAGCTTAAGGGGCTTACAGGACCTTAATACAAAAAAACGCAAGTATTAGAAACAATAAACGTAGGTATTATGCTCGACTACAGTAAACAAATCGATAAGATACCTTTAAAAACTTTCTTTTTACAATAAAAACCATACTAATATACATACAATCATTCCCCTTAACCACCATTGAAACGGGTTTTGTTGACGGAAGTATAGACAAAAAGAAGGATTTTAGACAGATTTCTAGAGAAATCTGTCGTTTTATCTATTCTATCTTGTCATTTTGTCTATTCTATCTTGTCATTTTATCTATTCTATCTTGTCATTTTGTCTATTCTATCTTGTCATTTTATCTATTCTATCTTGTCATTTTTTCTATTCTATCTCGTCATTTTTTCTATTCTATCTCGTCATTTTATCTATTCTATCTTGTCATTTTGTCTATTCTATCTTGTCATTTTATCTATTCTATCTTGTCATTTTGTCTATTCTATCTCGTCATTTTATCTATTCTATCTTGTCATTTTGTCTATTCTATCTTGTCGTTTTATCTATTCTATCTTGTCATTTTGTCTATTCTATCTTGTCATTTTATCTATTCTATCTTGTCATTTTGTCTATTCTATGTTGTCATTTTATCTATTCTATCTTGTCATTTTGTCTATTCTATCTTGTCATTTTATCTATTCTATCTTGTCATTTTGTCTATTCTATCTTGTCATTTTATCTACTCTATCTTGTCATTTTGTCTATTCTATCTTTTCATTTTATCTATTCTATCTTGTCATTTTGTCTATTCTTCCGTCGACAAAACCTGTTTCTATGGCGTCATGCTAGGCGTGCTGGTAGTGAACTTGAAGAATTCTTCTTCTTCGTGTCGCTGGCACGACTGTGAATCCTGTTTTCCCAAAACTTTGCCACTTCCGCGGCGTTGTCAGTGACAGCGCAGAGGTCACTTTGACTGCATGTTTTGGGACACAGAGGGCAGGATAGGAGGTGGAGCATGGTTTGTGACCATGGTAAAGTGGGGCTACCTTGACGGAACAGCAGAAGGGTGTGATTGCGGAGCTGTGTCACTTGAAGAATGAGTCGAATAATTTTTTTTTTTTTTTTATCAGGTTAATGTCTCGATAGTTCGATATCCATATCGTCTGCGGAGTTTTAGAAGCTAATTTAATTTGACCACTTTCACTCTTTATTGTATGTATAGATAAATAATTTATATTAGGTTCTGTGGCTCAATTTACACCGCATTATGAACTTTATGTCAATAGTGTAACGTACAAATTAGATACACCCATACGCACCGGTCACGTATCTTCTGGAGAATTATCGCGCATTCTCGGGAATCCTGCAGTAACAAGCTCATATCTAGTTTGTACGTTAGACAATTGACATAAAGTTCATTTTGCTATTACGAAAAATCGCTTCCACTCCGTTCCGCGGCGGTGTAAATTGAGCCTAAGTAACTAAGCTAGGACATCCTGACCAAACTGGTTAAATTAGGTTAGATAGACCGCAACATCCAAGTTTGTCGCAGTTACTCGACTATTAAACCTTTATACAAGGCGTAACAGAATAAACGCAACCCTGGAAGTAGTTTGTTCATAGTTGACTACTGAATCGATTTCAGTAACTTTTAATATAGGTATTTTTTTTTTTCAAAAAATATTTATTTTGCTATTTTGACCGCCGATTGAGCCAAAGAAAATTAAATCTTATTCCAAGGCAGTAAGATTCAATTTTAAATGCGTAAAGTAATGCTAGAGTCAACACGATTTTCGTAATAATAATAGCTTTAAAAAAAAATTTTGGTCATTGTATTATTCTTTTAACTCAATGCTCTATTGGGTTGTATGAGGTCTTGCGTTAATTATGTTACACGTTGTATACAGGGTTATTGGTAAAACATTAACAACCTCTTAACCCTTAGTGCCGGAACGTAGATCTACGCGAGACACAATGGCTTATTAATTGTGTCTGTAATTACGGCACACAAGCGGTTAAGAGGTCATTATACTCATCATTATGCACAACTTTTACTATGGGACTAAACCTGATATCGCGAAAAAAAAATCAGCTGTTCTCTACATTTATGTTCGTATAACACGTCAAAAAGTAGGGAACAGCTGATTTTTTTTCGCGATTTCAGGTTTGGTCCCATAGTTAAAGTTGTTCATAATGATGAGTACAATGACCTCTTAAGAGGTTGTTAATGTTTTACCAATAACCCTGTATAGATAGTAAACTATAAGCCCCGCATGTTGATATTGCGACTGGCGGCCATCTTAGTGACGTAGTCGAACTGTCAGTACCGTTCAGCGCTTAACGTATGGTGGAGTACGTCAGAATGACGTCACGCAGCTGTTATTGTGACAAGGTTCTTTACCAATAACCCTGTATATATAGTAAACTACATATCGGTATAAATAAAATAATTTTCAGGAAAACATGGACACACTGGGCGCCGAGATTTCGCGCCTAAAAGACCAATCGAAAGCCAACGAGTCTAAATAAACTAAATTATTATAAATATAAAATTTAAGTGAAACCACAAGATTCCAATGTTATTATTATAATGGATTAACATTCCAGATTATGCCAATGATAAAAATTAAGGCTTAAAAGTAATTCCTTTAGGTCGCCATTTTTGATAAAGGCATTTTTTTTTCTGTCTAAAACATTCCAGTTTTTCTTGGTTTTTAAAAAAAAGAAGAAGAATTGAAAATAATCTGTCCTGCATGGAGTCTGGTTTTGTCCCCGGTTGATGGCAATACTTGATGGCATGACTTCATAACTGCGGGTTAATTCACGTCCATTTGACGCACGCGCATACGTCAAAAATGGCGCTAACTGTCGTCAAACCAAAAAAAGCGTTGTTTCAAATTACAATTACCGGGTTATGTCATTGACTTACGTCAAATAATTACGAGCACGTTCTCGTTAATATTTGACGTACGTATGTGACGCTAACCACTTTTTGAAATAACCGGCCCTGAGTGTACTATAGGTACACTCGTGAATGTGTCAGTTATGAAAATAATCTGAAATAAAAAATAATTCTTTTGGCGCCTGAATGACATTTACAGCCGCACGGTCAAATCGACCAGGTTAAGCTACGCTTGCCGCGGTTTGTCAGTGGATGGGTGACCATCTTTACATAACAAGACCCCTCATCATTCGTGGATCTTTGACAGTCGTTACGGGTCGTCAGAAGTCCGAAAGTTTGACAACTAGTCTTACCAAGGGGTATCGTATTACCCAGTCAGATAGACCGTCGCTCCATGTAAAATACTGGTACTCAGCTGCATCCGGTTAGACTGGAAGCTGACTCCAACATAGTTGGGAAAAGGCTAGGCAGATGCGAAGTTGCCACAGAAATTGTATTGACAAAACAAGATGGCGACGTTACTTTCCATATTAGTCACACGCCAAAAGAATCTTGTCATCATCATCTGCCTAGCCTTTTCGTTCCCTCTTTATTTATTTATATATACTTTATAAAATTAAAAAAAAAAGACATTACAAAAAAAACACAGCTCCAGCCGGCTTCCAGTCTAACCAGATGCAGCTGAATACTTACCAGTATTTTACTAGGAGCGGCTGTCTATCTGTCATCTTTTTTTTTCTTAATTAATTTAGTTGCATTGAAAAAATGGCGACCACAAAGGTTATGACGAAGCTTACACGATCTTTTTAAAATTATAATTAAACTAAAATCAATTATAAAATGTTAACATGATTTTTTGTTAAAATTAATTAAGTATTAACTAACGTTTGAATATACTATAAAATTATAGTACTTGTATAAAAGAACTAAATTAATAATTGCATTTGAAGCAATATTTTGTTATGTGTAAAAATACTTACCACTGAAGATCTTCCTTTACCCGAAATTTGTATAAATTCTTGGCTTACCAATGGTAGTTTTTAGTAATGCCAAAATTTTACTTTTGAAAATGAATAAAGCTACTGTTTTTAGAAAAGCGGTGGCTGCTACATAACGGCCAACAGCGGGGTTTGACTTTACCATAGATATAGATAGACCTAGATAACGCAATTATCACGATTTGTATGAAAACCAAGCGTGCCATTTTTTGACAACCTACTATGACGTCACAAGCAATATTTAGTGATGGGAAAATCAAATCGATTCAAAGACTACCCCCGGGGCCTAGCGCCAGCGCTCACCCTCACCCAGCCAGCAGTACACAGGACTGAGTGCGAAAGTGGCGGCTTACGATTTTTGTACGTAAGCTGGTGCGATTTTTGGCACGCGAAGTAGTTGCTCTTGCGTTATCTAGGTGTATATATCTGTAGATATTACGGTATCAAAAAAATGCTCTCTAAAAACACACCAAGTTTCATATATAACGTTTCAATGAAGTTTTTCGCTGGTAAATTGCGGACGGGATGTGACGGCCGCCGCTCTTCTAGGAAACGGTTGCTTTAGCGGTTAAGATTAGTATACTCTGTTCATTTTATAACGGTTTATATGACATTCTAAACCCAGCGGTTTAGACTGTGTGATGTTTGTCAGTGATTGAATTTGAGTTTTTTCTATTAAGTAGATTATAAAAAAAAAATGTTTGAGGTTTTGTTTTTGCATACCGCATAACGAGATTAGCAGCAGTAAATGGTTATTTCAAGGAACCAATTTATTGAATCCAAATTGGAACACTGTAATGGTAGCGTTATGTAATCCATACTTACTAATGTTATAAATGCGAAAGTGTGCCTGTCTGTTACCCCTTCACGCTTAAACCGCTGAACCGATTTAGATGAAATTTGGTATAGAGATAGTTTGAGTCCCAGGAAAGGACATAGGATAGTTTTTATCCCGATATTCCCACGGGATCGACACTTATGCTGGTGAAACCGCGGTGCTAGTAAATAAATACATATACGCACTGCCAAAGTGTGGAACTCTCTGCTAGAGTCTGTGTTAATTCCCCATTTAACCAGTCCACCTTCAAAGCAAGAGTGAACAGGCTTCTTCCGGGTACGCTCATTCCATCATAGTCCTCATCCATCGGTTTCCATCAGGCGAGATCGAGGTTAAGGGGCCGTCTCCACGAGCGGGAGAATCGCCGCGATGATATCGCCGTCCTCCAGACACGTTCTAAGAGAGTGTATAGAAATACGTGGCACGACGATTATATCGCCGCGATTCTCTCGCTCGTGGAGGCGGCCTCTAAGAATAGGGCCCATTCAGCAATAAAAAAACCATTTCAACTCTTTTTATATGGCTTTTGTGATAGAGACTCCATAATTTTGTTAATATCATGTATGTACTATGATAGGCTAACAAACGCTGGACAATAGTCTGTGAATTTTTTTTTTTTTTACTTTTGATTTAGAGTGCTACAAAGGTATTTTGCCGCCTGAATAAAATTAATGGGTGGTGTTCTTGGTAAACTTTTGTGAAATTGTGTCACAGAAAGTGTACTGACAAAACAAGATGGCGGCATTCGATTTGACAATTGACATGACATGTGTCAAAAAGCATCGTTAAAATAACAGAGTATAGTAAAGATACGTTCTAAGTTTTATAACTAAAATGTTTGATAAAACATAATTATGATTTATAACATCCCAATGATTTACAACACATATGAGTTCTCTTAAACTTGTTAAGGTTTGTCTATAAACGTTGCTTGAAGTTAAGAAATTATTAACAACTAATGTTTAAGGTGAATGGGTAGTTGAAACTGCGAAATTCAAATGTTCTTACGTTTTTTGCAATTTGCAGGTCAGTGTCAGGTTGTATCTTGATCAAAATATGATTCGTGACAATAACAGGTGCATATTTAGAGAACTATACAGGTGCAGGTGCCAGGTGCCGGGTGTCTTTGCAGGTGCACATTAGAATCAGATCCAATCATCCATCCATTACATCTTTCTAAGTTAGATTTCTACCATTAACACTTTTCCATAAGAGATTGGTAGTTGGTATGTTATGATATATTAATGATTCTAATGATTATAATTCTCTAAATATGTACCTGTTATCGTCGCGAATCATATTTTGATCAAGATACAATCTGACACTGACCTGCAAATTGCAAAAAATTTAAGTAAATTTGAATTTCGCGGTCTATCACTATCCGTTCACCTTAACCAAAAATTTCTGACGTTTAAACGTCTCGACTTTTATAGATAAACGGGTTTATTTGTAAAAAGAAACTACTACAAAATATACTTTGAATTAATTCTAATTTAAATTACCCGTGACATTTCGAATGAAATTATTGTAAATATGCTTTGTTTATATTCTACCAGACCTTAGTTTTAAATGTACTGTATTATATTATTATTATTGTTAAATTATTTCCATGTAATTATTATTAATTATGTTTTAGTTTTTAATCGACCGAAATGCTATGTGTATGTATGTTGAATATATGCTAGCCCCACAGACATCTGTATGATAAATGAAAACCAAGCATGCCATTTTTTGACTACCTACTATGACGTCACAAGTACTATTTAGTGATGGGAAAATCAAATCGACGCCACCGCGTGCGGCACCCCCCTCCACCCCCCTACACCCCCGGGGCCTAGCGCCAGCGCTCTCGCTCACCCAGCCAGCAGCACTACAGGACTGAGCGCGAAAGTGGCGGCTTACGATTTTTGTACGTAAGTTGGGCACGCGACGTAGTTGCTCTTCCGTTATCTAAGTGTATCTATACCTAGTATTCTTAGCTTATCGATGCCAAAAAGTTCAAAAATCTTTGGCCAAAAATTCAGCTGAGCGAACTCCGCTCACTGACGCAGTCATAAGATCATCAAGTGAACAGGTGACATCATGGTGCTCAGGATGGCAGGTGGGCCATTGTCTGTGGGGAGGTGCCGCATACGCGCTTGAGATCTGTGCCGTCCGTGAACCCCCATCTGTGGGGATTGTTTTGCCCCTTATTACGTGAGGCTTCTTTAGGGTTCCGTACCTGAAAAAAAAAACGGAACCCTTTTATGATCGTTGTTTTCGTTGTTCATCTGTCAAGACCCTTTTTCTCAGGAACGCGTGCAGTTGAACGCGAAGTTAGCGTGGTTTGAACTGTCAAAATACTTGTTTGACAACCGTACGTGGTAAGATTACGCGAGGAATAATAATTACAATAAAGAATTGGGGACCTGTAGTATCTGAATAAACGCAAATATTCAATCAACACCATACATTTCAGTCGATTCTTATTTTATGTAACCGCCTATTGTACTGGTCTATTACGTTTAATTTTATTTCCTTGTCTATGGTCTACTAGTACTTATAGTTCAAATGCTGTGTCATACTGTTAAAATGTATGTTTGAAAAGTTTTGTAAGTGTTCGAGGCGGATTTGCGAAACATGTTCTTGAGGTTTTTTTTTTTCTTAAACATGACTGGTGTACTATACACCTTTGCCTAACCTTTCTGGGGTTACAGGCGATTTATTGCACGTTTGTATGAAACAGCAGATTTTTTTTTAAATAACCGACGTAACATTTCAACGCTTGTCGATTTATAGCAGTGTTCATTATCTCAGATAATTTACATTCCATCGCCACTTAATCAGTTATCCACTTTAGTGCTGATTTTTCAACTGACAGATAATTTTTATTCGTGGAATAAAATTGACGTCTGACAGTTTTTGTATGACGGAACTGTCAAAATATCAAATTTGAAATGTTTTCTAAATTGATATTTGAGTGACCATTTGTGTCCTAATAAGTTCTAGGGGGTCATTGTACTCATCATTATGAACAACTTTTACTATGGGACCAAATCTGAAGTCGCGAAAAAAAATCGGCTGTTTCCTACATTTTGACGAGATATACGAACATAAATGTAGGGAACAGCTGATTTATTTTCGCGATTTCAGGTTTTGTCCCATAGTAAAAGTTGTTCATAATGATGAGTACAATGACCTCTTAAGAGGTTGTTAATTTTTTACCAATAACCCTATAAACAGGGTAAACAGGGTCCAGAGGGCGGTTAAGGGTGGGTAAATTTCGCAAAACCGCTTCGAAGTTTTGTAAATTATGGTATACAGTGGTCTGCAAAAGATAGGTGACATTTTTCCACTTCAGCGTTGACACACCACATTATGATTAAAAACGCTTGAACTGCTATGAGTAACGTTTTTCACTGAGGGCAGATTTTTCCAAAGCCAGATAATTTCATCCGAATAATAATTTAGAATTTTTGACAGTCCTTCCATACAAAATCTGTCAGACAACAATTTTATTCAAAAATTACGGTTTACTAGCTGTGCCCCGCGGTTTCACCCGCATAAGTTTCGATCTCGTGGGAATATCGGGATAGTAGCCCATTCGAATTTTTTTATCAAAATTGGTCCAGCCCCCCCCGCTGGGCACGAGTGGGAAAAAAAAGTTTAATTCCTCCCTAGTGATGACGATTGGAACTTTTTATTTTCTACTCGTTCCGCTATAGACCGAGAGTCAAAACTCAATAATGGGGATTTCAATAAGAGATTTCACGGATTGTTAAAATGTTTTAATTACGACTTTCTGAGCAAGAGTGTTCATGATCAGTGAGGACGACGGGGCGGGGACGACCAGGAATAAACGAAAATTATCTATAGATTGAAAAATCAGCCCTAATTGAATTACCTTTGACTTATCATAAAAACAATCCTACTAACCTATAAATGTGAAAGTTTGTGAAGATGTTTGGATGTTTGTTACTCAATCACGCGTAAACTGTTGAACAGATTTGGATGGAAATTGGCACATAGATAGATCATTTCCTGGATTAACACATAGGATACTTTTTATCCCAATATTCCCATAGGATCGAAACTTACGCGGGTGAAACCGCGGGGCAACTGAAATGGAAAAATGTCAACAAACTTTTGAAGGCGATTGTAATTGTTGAGACAATGTAAAATCTATATGATAATAAATTGTAATTATTTTTGTTTTGAAAGTATTGTTTGTGCTATCTCATAGTTAGATTGTTTCCATTATATTACACTGTGGTTTAAAACTAAATAATTCCCTTGTACACAATTCTTCTTTCCATGAAAAACTATGGTTTGTTCACCGTGTGTAGGCACGGACATCAGTGTTGTATGAATCACTATGGAAGCTTGTTGACGAACACGTTTTTTTTTTTCTACGGCGTACCGTAAAGAAACCGTGTCGTGTACAAACGCCTAACTTGCAGGCATGGACAACTGTACGTCAGTGGGCTCTTGAACCACGAAAATCACCCTTACTGCTACGACATAAAAGCGCTGTTAATTTGTTACAGTGAAAGTTCAGTCAATGGTGCTTTTCTTCATGTCGGCTCACGTCGTTGTAAAATATTAACCAGTCAGCTAGGTAAAGACAAAAGACAAAGACATTTTTGCGGTGGATATGGTAGGTACAAAGTTGGTTGGTATAAATGGATAAAAGTTCAACACATCCATACACACACAAGGCTATTAGCAAGGCAGCGTGGTTGATTGTACTGCGCAGAGAGTACGTCTGACGCAAAGTCAGGAAAAATATTACTTTATGGAGGTATGAGGAATAGGGTGTAAAGTTCACTCATCCTCCATAGAAAAGTAAGGATCCTCCGACCAGACGGGTGTCGTGTCTGGTGAGCTACTGCCAGACAATTCGTGTCGGGCCGTTGTATATTATATGCTTGTTGCGCGGTAAACTCTGCTCGCGAGATGCAGGATTTTGCGTGACTTCAGTATGACGCGAAGTTCGCATGTGGCGTTGTAGATACCGCTACAACTTAATTGACTAATGCACTTAAGGGAGGGGCGCCCACGAGCAACTTAGTTGGCCTAGCAACTTTTTCGTCTCCGTCGCCGTCTTCTCGCCGAGATTTGGTCGATGCGCACACGGGAGCGACAGCAGTGCAATATTTTTCCGCATTATCAACATATTTCGTCACCGTGCGCGCAATTGCATTGCAACCAATAGACGGCCGACAGTTGCGGCGCCGGTCTCCAAACCTGCGGGCATAAAAGTCTCCCAGCTGTCGCATCGCAACTTGCGCACACTTTCATACAAACCCTTACACTTGATGTGGGAGACAAATTAGTTGCGGAGACAAATGTTGTTCGTACGCGCCCTCCCTAAATCCATATCCATACTAATATTATAAATGCGAAAGTGTGTCTGTCTGTCTTCACGCTTAAACTGCTGAACCGATTTGAAATTTGGTATAGGGATAATTTGAGTCCGAAAGTGTGTCTGTCTGTTACCTCTTCACGCTTAAACCGCTGAACCGATTTAGATGAAATTTGGTATAGAGACAGTTTGAGTCCCGGGAAAGCACATAGGATAGTTTTTACCCCGATATTCCCACGGGATCGACACTTATGCGGGTGAATCGCTCTTGACCTCGATCACGCCTCGATGACGCGGGGCGGTGCTAGATATCCATAAATTCAAAGCGACTGTTATTCTTTGACAGCCGTTTGAATGACTATAACAAGGCAAATGAACGTATTGCCTCAATCTGCTGAACTATTAAGAGGAAATCCGGGTGGTTTTTTCTCCATAGAAACGCTCACGCCTGTTTTCTTTCTGGTTAATGACCATAAAGCAATGATTTTTTACTGAATAAATAGTATTAACTACTTGTATGTCCCTGTTTTCCTTTTTGATTATCCGTTATGTTTATAAGCACTAGAACCCTCAAATATACTCAAAATTGTCGCTGTCAACAGAGGCCTAGTGTACAAATTTGACAACTATTAATGAAAAAAGAAAAACATAGGGACACCGTACATATCCTTCTTATTCAGTTTATTAAATATCTTTTAAATTGGTCCAATATTGGAGGAGGAAATACGCGAGAGCCAAACCTCGAATTATGACGTATTACTTAGGCTTTTTTTGGAGGGAGTCCGTGGCTAAATAATAACAGCCGAACAGTTCGATCGATCAGGTTAAGCTACGCTTGCCACGGTTGGTCTGTGGATGGGTAACCATCTTTACATACCGAGACCCCTCCGTGCCTCGGAAAGCACGTTAAGCCGTTGGTCCCGGCTGTCATTCGTGGGTCTGCGACAGTCGTTACGGGTAGTCAGAAGCCCGAAAATCTGACAACCAGTCTTACCAAGGAATATCGTATTACCCAGTAACTGGGTTGTGGAGGTCAGATAGGCAGTCGCTCCATGTAAAGTACTGGTATTCAGCTGCATCCGGTTAGACTGGAAGCCGACCCCAACATAGTTGGGAAAAGGCTAGGCAGATGATGACTTAGGCTTTTTCTAAAGTCTCTCTATTTAAAAGCACCCGTGCATACACACTGCCTACCCTTCCTTTTAAGAACGTGATGTGGGAAGTTTATCACAGTGTAAGGTAATGGAAGATATTGGCGCCAATTTCCTTGTTCACAAACTAAACTAAACTTAAGTTCATGCATCTTTTTCTTTCTATGTCATTAAGAAAAGGACAGAAGACAAATTTCAGTTTAGTCCTGTCAAATTAGACAGCGCCTAACATACATTGACGTATTTTTAGTAGCCATGTTTTTAATCACGTCTAAACTTGCTATCTTAATTTGACAGGACAAAAATAATATGTAGTGTAGTGGTAACAAAACAATAAAGCTACTCTCTTCTGAGTCATCATCTTTAGAAAAGCAATCATTATTTTTTTCTGATGAGGGTAGTGCCATAAAAACTGCGCGTAATATTTATCTTCTGTCCTTTTCTTAATGAAAAAGAAAGAAAAAGATGGCATTGAACTTAAATTTAGTTTAGTTTGTGAACAAGGGAATCTGCGCCATTATCTGTATATTAATGTGACTACGATACCTCATTTTGGTAACGACTTGCTATCGATCAAATATCATGTATTTATTGTATAGTATTATTGTACGCGCTATATATGTACCGATGCATGTTATAACCATACTAATATTATGAATTCGAAAGTAACTGTCTGTCTGTTACCTTTTCACGCCTAAACCGCTAAACGGATTTCGATAAAATTTGGCGGAGAGATAGATTGCATCCCGGGGAAGGACATAGGATAGTTTTTATCGACATACCTCGCGGGCGAAAGCTAGTTTCTATATAAGAAAACAAAACTCGGCTGTCATTCGTGGATCTTTGACAGTCGTTACGGGTCGTCAGAAGCCCGAAAGTCTGACAACCAGTCTTACCATGGTGTATCGTATTGCCCAGTAGCTGGGTTGTGGAGGTCAGATAGGCAGTCGCTCCATGTAAAATACTGGTATTCAGCTGCATCCGGTTAGACTGGAAGCCGACCCCAACATGGTGGGGAAAAGGCAGGCAGATGAGTGTGGACAATAAGAGGCTTTTAAACTTATTTGTTTGCAAAATACAGGAGATTTTTAGAGCACCCTGTATTGGATGATGATAAAAAAAAACACCTGTATAGTTCACATTATACAATAAAAAAATATCGTTTTCTGCTGTCGGTACGTGTACAGCGCGTAGACATTGTATTGTAAAATAAGAGATTATTATCGTAACATTGTTGTGAAGTGGGAATTTTACGCGACTCGCGACCGTTGTGTTGTATCAAATATATTTTCAGCATTCTTTACTTGTTTTATTTTTACAACTCTTCTCATTTACTATATTATTAGCCTGTGATGTCCCACTGCTGGGCAAAGGTCTCCATACTCTCTTTCCACTTCTCTCTGTTCAAAGCTGCTAAGGACCTGGGGGCCTGAAAAGGCCACTTTGGCAGAATCATAGGATAACATAATGGACAGTATCAAATCCCATTGGTGAAGCATTTTTCAGTAATTTTTTTTTGTCTGTGCAAAAATATTATAAATTAATAATAAAAAAATCTTTTTTTTTTTTATCTGTGTTTAACAAATAAAAAACTTTTGACTTTGAATACCAATCAATTCAATCCAACTCCAATCACAATCTCTTTGATTATTTGACCTACGTAGTGCAGCGAAAAAAAAAAAAACGGACTGTCTTCGCCATATTATAATTCATAATGTTATCCTTTTATGATTCTCCAAAGTGGTCTTTTTAGGCCCCCAGTCCTTGTTGAAGGATTCCAGCTCATCCCGCCATCTCCGTCTGGGCCTGTGGCGATGTCGCTTGCCTGAGGGACCCATTGGATCGTAAGTTTGGCCCATTGGTCGTCTGACATGCGGCAGATGTGTCCAGCCCAGTTCCATTTTACCATGGCAGCTTTCCAAGTGACATTTACAATAAGCACACAACACAGCATATTCAGGTTAAAATGTTCCACAAACGATGGGACACTTAAAGCCTCAGATACACTAGGGAACATTTTGTCCCGCAACATGACGCGCAACACTCAATATACGTGACGCTGCAACGTTGCATAGTGTCCTGCAACATGCCTCGCAACATTGTACGTGACGCGGGGCATGTTGCTTGCTCCCGCCTCGAGAGCGAGCGCACGGGTCCCGCGTCAGTGTCGCGCCATTTGTCACCGAGTGTAGTCGCGTACGCAACGTGCCTCTTAACTCTCTCTCTCTTTTATAGTAAGAAATTCCGCATCCACCACCTTCTCTTTCTCTTACGTTTCAACACACTGGATATAATTACTATGTACGCAACACTAATAGCCACAACCTCCTCGGGCGACATTTCTATGAGCACTGACTAGTGTGGCCGGCAAAATGTTCCGCGACAATTGTCTCGGGACACTTCACGTATTTGTTGAGGGACATGTTCCGCAATATGTTTCTTCATTTGCCCCCTAGTGTATTCGAGGCTTTATATCGTGTCCTGCGTGTCCTGTCAGCTTCACGTTACAGGAACTGGTGGATGCTGGTGATGGCGCCAAAGAAGTAGCCGAATTCTGGGCCGAGTCCATTTAGATTGCTATCGACACGATAAGAAGAAGGATATTCCCACTGCTGGGACACGGCTGGGTCTCTTTGAGAGGGAGTGGGATGTAAGTGGATTACACGCGGGCCCAGTGCGGGTTAGTAGTTGTCACATAAGTTTGTGATCTTCCTGTACGAATCGCAAAAAATACTTTTTCTTTCAGTCTCACTACTTCATAGTATAGAATACTCTTTATTATGTACACCATATAAATTACAGACATAAACATATGAAACTGTACAAAGGGTGACACAATGGGCGGTCTTATCGCTAAAAGCGATCTTTTAAAGACAACCTTTGGATGCCAGACTTGATGCCTTTTTGCCTTTGGATGTTTTGCAGTAAGCAGAAACGCCTATTTTTTGTTGGACATCTGTACGTAGGTTACCTTGGTAAATTAGCAAAATTATTCATTAGTACAGACGACAGCACATCAAGCTACCCGAAACTGTCAAATGTTCCCAATCAATTTTGAACTGTATGCTTTAGCGATAAAGTTGAAAATCTATTAAAGAAATTTGACATTATAAATTAACTATTAGGTAGTTAATTTTTAATGTTTTAATGAATAATTTAACTTTCAAAATATTTCCATTTTATTCTATACAGAAGACGTCGATTTTGTCTAATAATGTAATCATAATTTCATCATTTATTACCAAACCTACTTCCATCAATAATGTAGTTCACCCTAACTAAATCAGTTTGACAGTGTGAGCGAGATAGAGTGATACATGGCGCGGGGAAGTGGGAGGCAACATATGAATTTCACCTGAACTATTAAAAGCCCTTAAGAAATTTCGTGTATGAATAGATATACCTTATATACAGAAAAAGAAAACGAATTTCGTGAGAAAATAAAAACTTACCTATATTTATTTCAAGTCACTTATTACAATCACAGACAGACAATTTATTTTACAAACTAACAATACTGTTAATGAATTATTAAACTATTATTTGTTTTTCAGCACCATCATTGGCTTTTCGATGCCAAACGCTGAAACCAGGTCCTGGGATGAAAAAAATACAAACTCAAACTCAAAGCATTAATTTCAATTAAACCATTAACAGGCACTTTTGAATTGTCAAGAAGTCGGTCAGTCAGAAAATATGAAGCTAGTTGCCCATTGCAAAGCGTAGGTACCTATGGAGAAGAACGGGCAAGAAACTCCATGGACACTCTTTTTAAATTACATTTTACAAGAATATTAGTTACATCATTACTTTTGAATTTATAATTATATAATGTGAGAACGATGTAAAAAATAAAAACTGGCCTAGTGCGAGTCAGACTCGCACACGAAGGGTTACGTACCACAAGGCAAAAACGCCGAAAAAAACATGTTTGTTGTATGGGAGCTCCCCTTAAATATTTATTTTATTTTAATTTTATTATTTATTATTAAAGTTAAAATACAACTGAGTATTTTGTAAATATTTCAAGTGCCTACCTGTTGCCATTTTTGATATCGAGCAAAAAAGGGCAAAGAAATCGCGTTTGTTGTAAATTGTTATTTTGTTTTTAGTATTTGTTGTTATAGCGGCAACAGAAAAACATACTTTGTGAAAATTTCAACAGTCTAGCTATCGCGGTTTTTGAGATACAGCCTGGTGACAGACAGACAGACAGCGAAGTCTTGGTAATAGGGTTCCGTTTTTACCCTTTGGGTACGGAACCCTAAAAAGACGTACGCGTTAAAAGCGTCCAGAGTACTACAAATAGTAACAAAACAACAATCGATGGTGAAGTAAGTATTGTTGTCCCTTTTAGTCTGTGTTAGGTAAATAAATGTATTTTCCTTCTTTCCATTTGTGAATAGAATTACACTGTACCTGCCATCGCTGCATATCTATAGATACGATGAACTGCTTCTCATCGGACACGTCTACGCGCTCCTTCTGCGATGCTGACTGCGGCGTTATGAACGGCAGGCCGTACTCTTCATCTGTAACAAGGCATGTAAAATTAGGTCATCATCATCTGCCTAGCCTTTTCCCAACTAATCAACTATGTTGGGTTCGGCTTCCAGGTGTCACTGACTCTGGCAGAGCCACCATCAGGGATTTTAATTTGGTTACACAAAAAATTTGTCGCCAAATATCAGAATTTGTCGGTCACTGGTTCAAAAGATATAAGGGTTTATAGGTAGCCGATCTGGAGAGTCTCCCTAGCAGCAAGGCTAGCATGGCCGGAGACATTTTATCCACAGGGAGAGGAGAAAATACTATTCCCCTCTGTCAATTTTGTCCACCCTCCGAGCATGGCGACATGGGTGGATAAACTATTCACGGTGGCAGTAAGCACGAGACATTTTTATAGTACAATTAATTATATTTTCTCCAAGAGATACAATTAAACCCACCATCTAAGACGAGGACAAATTTCACCCTTTGTTATGTCAAAATATCTGTAATTTTTCTCTTCCACTAGTCGCCATGCTATAGACGGGGGGTGAGTATCCACGTCTAATGTCAAAAAGTGATATAATTCTCTTTCCCCCTGTTGCCGTGCTTTGGCAGGTGGATAAAATAATTTTATCCCTTGTCAGTGGAAATAACCGGTGGAGAAAAGTTTTATCCCCAGCCCATGCTAGCCCTGCAGGGCCACATAGAATAGAATAGAATAGAATACTCTTTATTATGTACACCATATAAATTACAGACAATCATGTAAATCTAGAAACTGTACAAAGGGTGACACAATGGGCGGTCTTATCGCTAAAAGCGATCTTTTAAAGACAACCTTTGGATGGATTAAAAAGGGAAAGGACAGACAAATACTGTAGGTAGTCTGTGGTGTACCATTTATATACATAAAGTATATTATACTAATATATACAAATATATACATATAATAATAAACATGAAACATAGCAAAGAAAATATAACACACATTTATGTCTCAAAAACTAGGGCACCTAACGAAGATCTGTTTTCTCCCATATTTTGTCGCCAATTAGTCGGAAATAGTAGCCAAGTTACAGATTTAATCGGGTCTTGGTTTAGGAGATATAATGAGTTCAATTAATAAGGTATAGTCCAAGAGCTCGATCGAAGAGTTCACGAAAAAAACTCTCGACTAGCTCTTGGGGTATACTTCGAAAAGTCTTATTTAAAAAAAGATAATTGGAAATCTCTGTTTCTATGGAGAATATAAAATCGATCTAATTTGGCTGCAACACTATTTTTCGAAAATGTTCTCTACTAACTTTTTAGACCTTTGTATCTTGCTTATGCGTATGAAGTTTCATTAAAATCGGTTCATTCGTTTCGAATAATAAGGGCTTGAAAGTTTGTATGAAATGCCGTACGGCGTAAACCGAGGCGTGGAGGGGTCTCGGTATGTGAATATAGATAAATGTTTGTCAGTGTCTAGTTTGACACATTCACTATATAAAACGTCAAAACATGATATTTATTCTTCATTTCTAGCTATTGAAAAATCAGCCCTATGACTACTTACCTAAGGTCACAGATATATGCCCATCCCTGACCAGAAACGACACATTGTAGATGTTCTCCACACTCTTACTGAAGCTGCCCGGGTCCAGTACTGTGTGGAAGTAGCTCAGCGGCTTGTGGTGCTGCTTATACCAGTTGCTGATGAACCGATTCACGCGCGTCACCATCCGGGAGCCTTCATCTGTCTTCTCTAGTCTGCAGAAGGAGAAGATAGTAGTTTATCTACACAAATAAATAAAATTGAAGGCTGTAAATGAACTTAATTCACACAAGCATAAAGCTGACATTTTTTTAAGTGGAAAACATAAATTAATAATAAAAACAAGGATTTGAACATGTTATAGTACCAACTTGTCAACTTTCTCAGGCTCCTTCAGCTGCGCCAGCTGTTGTTTCTCGACCTGCTGGCGGCGCACGCGCACCGGGCGCTGCGCGACGGCCGTGAACGAGCCGAACACGTGCGCGGCCACGGGGACCTCTTGGGGGAACGTGAAGTTCCAGAAGTCTGGGTTCTCAGCCTGGAATGTTATGGATTAGAGCATAGGTTCTGAATACCCACCACGTATCCGAAGTTTCGCTAGCTGATTTAAATTTACTCTGTATAGCAGGGCTTGTTAACGTTACCAAATAACAAAATAATAACCGTTAAGTAACGTTAATTTCAATTTGATACCTTAATAACGTTTACAAAAATGTAACGTTACTTGATCACATTACCAGTAAAGTAACGTTAATTAACATTAACGCAAAATACATCCGTAACTTTATTTTACCGTTAATTTAGTTACGTTACCGTTCCGTCTGTTTACATTTTTGTGCGCTCGCGCGGGCGCCTCGCTTAGCATTGGATAAGATGCACTGTTTCCGCTCCGCTACGCGCTAATCGCGCCGCCTGAGGATTAACATATAGGACACTTTTTATCTCGATATTCCCACGGGATCGAAAATTATGCGGGTGAAACCGCGGGGCGAAGCTAGTTATAAATATGTCTTAAATTGTGACATTTCTTATTTTTGATAGCGATTTTAGCTCGTTATTGAGTTCACAAATTTTCAAAAATAAATACTTTAATGTTTAAAAAAAAAAAAAAAAATTGACGTGTAAAAGTGTTTGTACAAACCTACTTACAAAATAAAATCATTTATCATTTATCACGTCCAAATATTGAAATCAAAACCGATTTTACGTAGTTTTAGTAGCACTACTAAAACTATTGTACACTACTAAAACTGTTGTACTAAACTATTGTTTGTAAATATGTACTACTAGCTGCGCTCCGCGGTTTCACCCGCATAAGTTTTGATCCCGTGGGAATATCGGGTTAAAAAATATTCTATATGTAAATCCTGGTTATAAACCATCTGTGTGCTAACTTTCGTCCAAATCCGTTCAGTACCTAGTTTTTGCGTGAGTAACAAACATCCATCTATGCATCCATACAAACTTTCACGTTTATAATGTTAGTAGGATTGTTAATTTAATTGTAATTAAGAATTTTATGTTTTTCAAATATCAGGGTACGGTGTAATCAACTTAGCTTAACAAAAATGACCTGCTGAATCGAACGAAAAATATCATGTACCTTTCGTAAATGAAAAACATGTTAGAATTGTTTTGTTTTTTTTTGCTCGTTGAGAGCAACTATTGAAAATATTATTAAATAATAAATGTTTATTTGAATCAAGATGCTATTTGTGATTTTTCATTCACATAGACATAATTCATTCCCAAAATCAGACTCATTACACCTGTTATAACTCTCATTCCCCCAAAAAAGTTAAAATGTAAATAACTTTTTTCTAAATGAGTAGATTTAAATGGCTGTAACACAATAATATATAATTTACTCCATTTTATCTGAATTTATAGTTACGATTGATTGAATTTAATTTAATCAGTCATAAGTCATAACCGTAGTAGTCTGTGTGGTGTCGGACTTAAAGAATTGCACCACCCCATACTTCCCGTGGGTGTCGTAAAAGGCGACTAAGGGTCGTACAGTCAACAGCAAAAGTAGATGATCAAAATCAGAAATTCAATACTAATGAACGGAGTTCGCGTCAGAACTGTGTGGCGTCGAAGTGATTTCTGTGTGGCGTTGACGTGGCGTTGAGTGGTTTGAATCACTTTGACTTTGACTTTGACTTTGACGCTTTGATATTTCCAGAGCCATGCATGGCTCTAAAACTCACTTTACCGTTGTCATGGTGGACTTTAACGCGAAACTGGGTAAACGTAACGATGATGAGCTGCGAGTGGGGCAATTTGGAGTTGGATGCCGGAACCACCGGGGCCACCTACTGGCCAGTTTTATGGAGAAGGAAGGCCTCTTTATGATGAATTCCTTCTTCAGAAAACGTGAGCATAGAAAGTGGACCTGGCAGAGCCCAGATGGTGCAACTAAAAATGAGATTGACTTCAATTATGTCGACGAAGAAGCAAGTATTCAATGATTTCTCTGTGATCAACGCGGTGAAAACGGGAAGTGATCATCGTATGGTAAGAGGCACATTGAACTTAAATATCAAGCTGGAAAGATCTCGACTGATGAAGTCTACGCTCCGTCCAGCACCGATCCAGATCCAAAACCCCGAGAGCTTTCAGCTCGAACTCCAGAATCGTTTCGAATGCCTAGGGAGCTCCGTGGACGATTATAACGATGGGTTCGTGGAAACTGTCCATACGGTCGGGTCTAAGATTTATTTATTTATTTTTTATTTTTATTTATTTATTTATTTATTTTAATACATAATGCATATTTACAATATTAAGCCTTATACTAAAGTGGTAGGTATATAATAATGGGATCGACCTGAACTAGGATAAACCTGTATTTCAGGTATCACTATGTGCAAATTAGCTTATTACAATAATATTCCAAAGATTGATAATATACATAAATAGTGGGTAACTTAGCAGACTAATGCTAGGACAATACAGAAATAAAAATAGTATTTAACTTAAAACAACCAGTAACTTTTCAGTGTCGTCATAGGACAGATTTTGCAACCAAGTTGTAATAACATTTTTGCAATGTACCGTTTTTAATGCAGACATAGACAAAATTGCGTTTACTTTATTATACAGAAATGGGCCTAGGAATATAAAAAATCTATACATAAACGAATGCCTTAATCTATAATTATCCATACAGATGTCTTTTCGTCTCTTATCAGTGACAACTCTATTATACGGCAATTTAGAGTGCTGTTTTAGTAACGCATTCATAATAAATAACTGCCGCACTGTCAGAACATTGCAAGATTTATATAAATCTTGGGTCGGGAACAGGATAGGCCGGAATGTGGATACTTTCAATACTGCTCTTTGAGCGCGCTCCAGTGGAAGTAAAACTGTTTTAGCCGCACCTCCCCATGCGGTAATACAATATGTAATTATTGATTGACACAGAGCATAGTAGACCTGTTTTATTACCTTAGAGTTGGCAAAATGACGAATTTTTTTGAAAATGAACATCAGTTTACGTACTCTGCTGCATAATAGATCTATGTGATTTTTAAATGTAAGTGTAGCATCAATAATTACTCCAAGATATTTTATATTGTTCGTATTACGGATAATTGGACAATTACATTTTGAATTTGCAAGCGTGTTACAAACGTGTGCATAAATATCTGGAATAATTATAGATGGTTTTGAGCTGCGTAAAGAAAAGCGTATGTATTTAGTTTTGTCAGCATTCAATGTCAATAAGTTATGTTGTAACCATCTATTAACTATATTGAAACCTTGCTGTGCACATAACCCAACATCTTGTAATGTATTTGCGGAGAACAGGAGTACGGTATCATCAGCATACGATATAATTTTACCCGAATTTAGTTGTAGACTGCAGAGGTCATTTATATAAATAAGAAATAAGGTTGGTCCTAATATACTTCCTTGCGGGACCCCAAAAGGGGTATTTTTTAGTTCTGAGCTGGTAATATTATCAATTTTCACACATTGACAACGGTTGTTTAAATAGTCTGCAAAAAGCTTAAGCTGCTTACCTCGAATGCCTATTTTCTCGAGCTTGTTCAATAAGATAGGAACAGAAACGGTATCAAAAGCTTTTGCTAGGTCAAGAAAAATACCAATTGAATGATTTCCTTTGTCTAGTTCTTGAGATACATAATCGGTTATATCTTGTACAGCATCAGTTGTAGATAATTTTGGTCTGAAACCAAACTGTTTATCCGAGAGGATCGCTTTAGACTCTAAGTACTTCATTAACCTAATATTAATTATTTTTTCCAGTATTTTAGATGTAGATGATAGTATAGAAATAGGTCGGTAATTTGAAGCTACTTTTTTGTCACCTCCTTTATGTACTGGGACAACTAAAGCTTTTTTCAGATAGTCGGGAAAAATGCCTTCAGCGAGGCATATTTGGAAAATATGAGTTAACGGCGGAACCAAAATGTGTCTGAAATTCCTTAATACAATATTTGAGATACCGTCCCATCCAACCGCACAGACTTCTTTCAGCCCCATAATAATCCTTTCGACTTCGTCTTTGTCTGTATCCAGTAAAACAAATGAAGCTAATTGCTGATAATGCGATGACACAAAGTCCCTGTTTACGTGAGTGTTGTAGTTTGAGTTATAATTACGTTTTATTTGCTCAGCAAGTTTTTGACCCACATTAGAAAAGTAACTATTAACATGATTTGCTGATGTAAGCGGCGAAGCGTGCGTTTGTAATAATTCTGCCGATGATTCATGTTGTTTTGATACAAAAGCTAGATTTTTTATATGGCGCCACAGTTTTTTATTGTCTTTTCCTGATTCTTCAAGTAAATTTCTGTTATACGTATTTTTCAACTTTTTTAGTAGATTGTTACAGAAATTTCTATATCTTTTATATGATGTTTGTAAAATGGTATTATCTGGAGAGACTTTTACCTGCATGTGAAGTTTATCCCTGTGCCGAATGCACTTTATTAGCCCGGGTGTTATCCATGGTTTTAGGTTATTGTTTTTCTTAGTTAGTTTTATGCTCGAAGTATTACTTACAATTGCATATTGCACTTTATTAATAAAGTAAGGCAAAGAAATGTTCACATCATCAGTTTTGTAAACTGGATTAAAGTCAATATGACATAATGCGTGTTCAAGGTGTTTCATATTGATTTTAGTAATGGTGTTAGTGCACTTAGATCTAGGGGTATTTACTTTTAAACTAAGCAGGACTGCTCCATGATCGGAAACTGTGGGATCTGTTACAAGGGTAATGGATGAGAGGTTAGTTTTAAGCAAGGTGTGGTCTAAACAGGATCCACTCGAATGTGTTGGAAGCAAATGGGCCGGAAGCAATCCCTTGCATGCGCACATATTAAGGTAGTCTTTGGCAACTCTATTACTGTCTTCTGGGTTAATATCTATGTTCATATCACCGGTTAGTACTACATTTTTGTATAAGGATAGTTTTTGGAGTGCAACATCCAACGACGCAATAAAAGTATCGGTTTGCTTAAAAGCACACGGCCTATAAATAGCAAGGATAGCAGTTTCTAAGCCCACTTTTATCAATAATCTGCTACAGTCTTGTATCGGTGGTTCTTCTACCGATATGTTCAGACTTTGTTTGGCAAAAACAACTACCCCGTCATTTTGATTATGAACAGTCTTACTACTAAACATTTGGTATCCTGACAGAGATGGAAGGTACTGTTGACATTTAGAAAGCCAACATTCTGTCAATACAATAATATCACATTCCGTATCCAGCCGTTTCAACAGAATGTGAAGGTTGTCCATGTTTTTATTAATACTGCGAATATTTTGCGTAAGAATAGTAAGCGATGTAGAGGGATCAGGGAGATATAGTTTACATTTTTCAATCTCGCATGATTTTGCCACTGATAATGAGACCACATCAATATCAGTAAGTAACTTATCCATAGTTTTATTTACTACTAGTATAAAATTAAAAATTTACAAGTAAATTAAAACGACTTATTGACTAATGCAGGAAGTAAAAGATTAGGGGCGACGCTCTTAGGCGCCTTCATTATAATTTATAGAGTTTATGTACCTGCTTTCAGCAATTTTCTTTGCCGGGCATTCCAGATCACCTGTTTTGTGGTTGCTGGGTTTTTTGAAACGCAAACATGTTGCACACTGCGATGGTTCAGCACTCTTTGTGCAATCGTTAGTCTGGTGACCTTGTTGTCCACAATGTCCACACGTGTGGGTTTCCTCCCGACAGGTCTTTGCAGCATGCCCGTACTGTTGGCATTTAAAGCACCTCGTCACAAGTGTGTAATCCTTAACTGGGCAAGAAGTCCAATTTATAAATACTCGATCCTGGTTAATAAGGGCTTTTCTTATGTTGGCAGGAACTTCTAAAATAAAATTGCACGTTGGTCCTTCTTTTTTTCCCGACTTGTGACTTAATTTTAAAGAGGATAGGACAGATTCACGAGGCAGATTAGGAAGCTTGTCGGCTAGGTTTTGCTCATATATGCACTCATAGACTTCTTGGTCAGTTAGGGCTGAGGGTACTCCTATCACTATAATTCTAGGTCTTTTCTTGTGGGGCTCTTCAACTTTCAGGCCGGAACTACTTAGCTGTGACGAGTTTCGTAGTTTCTCTATGTCATCCTTGGTTTGAGTGCTGATGATAACTCCTCCATTTTTGGTTTTACGCAAACCTCTGACGTGCAGTTTCAGTTGTTCTGGGCATATTATTTTTTGAACCAGAGATTTTGTGTCGTCACTAGTTTTCAATTTATCATCAGGATAAATTGCGATAGAGCTGAGGTTACTGGGGCGCAAGTAGTTATTTTTGTTCATCTTCACCATATCAGCAAAGGAGGCATTTTCTGTCTTTATTGGTTGGGCGCAATTTTCTACAATGCTGTCTTGGATTGTTTTACGGAAGTTGTCCAGGCAATCCGTGAGGTCTCGTTTTTCTCTCAGTGCTTGTAGTGAGATTTGCACTTCTCTGGCCTTTTGTTTTAAGTCCTGGTAGAATAATGCCATCTGGGATACGCCATTTCCTACCCTGCGCGATAGGGAATTGATCCTCAGCTTCTGTTCGGAGTTCAGTTTTCCGTCCTGAGCAATGGAACAAACTTCATTCAGACACTTTTCGATAGTAATCATCCAGTTGCTTATTTCATTGGTGTCCAAGGTCTCAATTTCTTTTTCAGCCTTGTGGTGTTGGTCCTGTCCTGGTTGTTGGGGCGATGAAAGAGCCTGTGTCGATATCGGGGTTGGTGTTGGTTGTTGGGGCGATGTAGGAGCCGGAGTCGGTACCGGGGTCGGTGTTGGTGGAGGGCTACGTCGAATCATCGTGCTCCGATTAAAAGGGGCTGCCTTCAATATATCACTTTAAAAAATATGTTACGTAATCAGTCCATTCTTTTAACTTTTCACTATAGTATTTATTTGTGTAACACGCAAAATCACTATAACTAGGTCACTGATTATACAAGCGTAATTTATTTATTTAATATTTCGCATTGATGAGCACGTCTGCAAGCGTTGAATGCCAAGCAAAAAAAAAAAAAAAAAAAAAAAAAAAAAAAAAAAAAAATAAAAAAAAAAAAAAAATAAAAAAAAAAAAAAAAAAATAAAAAAAAAAAAAAAAAATAAAAAAAAAAAAAAAAAAAAAAAAGATCTTCAAGACCCGCCGTACGTTTTCGAGAGTCATCACGAACCGTCTCGCGCGCAGGTTTGACGACTTCCAGCCTCCCGAACAAGCCGGATTCCGTAAAGGCTTTAGCACCGTAGACCACATACATACGCTGCGACAGGTTATATAGAAGACCGAAGAGTATAACCTGCCTCTCTGCTTAGCGTTTGTGGACTACGAGAAAGCCTTTGATTCGATCGAGACATGGGCTGTGCTGCAGTCTCTTCAAGGGTGCCAGACCGACTATCGGTACATCGAAGTGCTGAAGTGTCTGTACGAAAACGCCACTATGTCAGTCAGACTCCAGGATCAGGCCTCGAAACCTATCCTTCTGCAGCGAGGTGTGAAACAGGGAGACGTTATCTCTCCGAAATTGTTCACCGCTGCACTGGAGGATGTCTTCAAGGTTCTGGACTGGAAAGGGGCTGGCATCAACATCAATGGCGAGTACTTAACTCACCTTCGGTTTGCCGACGACATCGTAGTCATGGCTGAGACTATGGAGGACCTCAGTACTATGCTCGATGACCTCAGTAGAGCCTCCGAAAGAGTGGGTCTTAAAATGAACATGGACAAAACGAAGGTCATGTCAAATGCCCATGTAACACCCACTCTCATAAAAATCGGAGACGCTACACTCGAAGTCGTAGACGAGTACGTTTACCTAGGACAAACTGTCCAGTTAGGTAGGTCTAACTTCGAGAAAGAGGTCAATCGACGAATCCGACTCGGCTGGGCAGCGTTCGGGAAGCTACGCAATATCTTCTCGTCCCACATACCGCAGTGTCTCAAGACGAAAGTCTTTGACCAGTGTGTGTTGCCAGTGATGACTTATGGAACTGAAACGTGGTCGCTCACAATGGGCCTTATAAGAAGGCTAAAAGTCACCCAAAGGGCAATGGAGAGGGCTATGCTTGGAGTTTCCCTGCGTGATCGAATCAGGAATGAGGAGATCCGTAGGAGAACCAAGGTAACCGACATAGCCCGAAGAATTGTCAAACTTAAGTGGCAGTGGGCAGGGCACATTGCTCGCAGAACAGAAGGCCGATGGGGCCGAAAGGTTCTGGAGTGGCGACCGCGTACCGGAAGACGTAGCGTTGGCCTCCCACAAGGTGGACCGATGACCTTGTGAAGGCCGCAGGAACGCGTTGGATGCGGGAAGCACAGGACCGGTCGAAGTGGAGGTGCTTGGGGGAGGCCTATGTCCAGCAGTGGACGTCTTTCGGCTGAAATGATGATGATGAAGTCATGACCAGTGATCAGAATAGGCAGACTATATTTACCTAAGCTTCGAAGAACAGAGACAGAAAGTGGAGAGTTCCTTACGACGACATTTTTTTTTCCCCAGGAATTCGGGTAAAATCTTAAAATGTGTAAAGGCTATTTTTAACTAAACTTGCAATGAGAGGTTTTTCTTTTGAGTATTAAAAAAAACATAGTTTCCAAGAACCCTGAAGATGGTGTTGAACTGACTACGTTACTAGGTGCCAAAACCAAAACGCTTGGAAAAAAACATTGCGTCACGTCACATACGCTCGTTGACTGACACTTTCGTTTGCTTTCGTTTTACGATCTCAAAATTACATTCAAGTGTAATAATCAAAAAATGATGTGACGTCCTGTTCCTTGCAGTAACTTACCAAGTTCAGCGCCATCTATCCAGCGACTAGGGACGAGTTAAAAAATTTCAGGACACCGGCATAGTAGTTAACTAGGGAAAGAGTAAATACGTAATTTGTGTATTTCACAAAAAGATAATGCAATAGTTTTAAGATCCCGGAAGAATTTTCGTAAATCTACAGTACTTACGTTTGAAATACATATCGAAGCCCCTTTTAAGCAAATAAATTAGTTTTACTTAGGTATTACACATTGACAAATGATAGGTATTGAAAGATTTGATGCAACAACGGTTAGTTTAAGGATAATTCTAATACATGATTTAAGTTAGATTAGTTTAGTGAAAATTCCTAAGATTTGTTAATTGCAAGTTTAGTTAAAAATAGCCTTTACACATTTTAAATAAAGCTTATTTTCAACTTATTTAAGATTTTACCCGAATTCCGGGAAAAAAGAATGTCGTCGTAAGGAAATCTCCACTTTCTGTCTCTGTTCTTCGAAGTTTAGGTAAATATAGTCTGCCTATTCCGATCTCTGGTTATCACTCAGTATCACACTTATTACTTCTCACGCGTAAGAATCGGGCAATGTTTTGATCGGCACGGCATCACGGCGCGGGGCGATGGTGGGTGGCCCGCCCCCGCGCGCGTCTTCCCCCTCTACTTCAAACTAACTAGATTAACCGTTCTAAAAGTAACGATAAAATTAACGTTAATAAACAACTAACGTTATTAATGATTACCGATAAAATGGAGCTAAAATAACGTTAAATCCATTAACGTTATTTTAATATTAACGTTAACGCTGTCAAATGACGGTAACGTTATGAAAATTTTACCGGTATTTAAAGCCCTGCTGTATAGGGCAACTGGCCGATACTTAAACATATAATTGTACTAAAATATCAGTGGATATTTGTCACGATATACAGGGTTATTAGTACCTAAAAAAAAAACAGCTGTTCCCTACATTTTGACGAGTTATACGAACATAAATGTAGGGAACAACTGATTTTTTTCCGCAATTTCTGTTTTGGTCCCATAGTAAAAGTTGTTCATAATGATGAGTACTTTGACCTCTTAAGAGGTTGTTAATGTTTTACCAATAGCCCTGTAAAGGATATTTTGATATTTATTAAATATATAAATATTTTTACGAACCCTGGTATAGATAGCTTTTTTAATTACTCACAATATGGCGCGCCAGCTCATGCTTATCGTAAACGTTCACGTTTCCACTGACAGCTTCAGAACATCGAACTGTGACGTCACTGGCGGCGCGAAGCACCTTGGAATCCAGGAAGCTTTCACCTGAAAACATTACATACAAGTTAGCTATAACATCACGCCTGTATCCATCCGCCGCTCTCGCGGTAGGGCTTGATTGCTCCATCATCTCCCATCATCTCATTTCTCATCTATCATCTCATCTCTCATCCATTATCTCCCATTGTACATCTCTCATCCATCATCTCCCATGTAAGCGACATATGGCACAGCAGCAGCACCAGCGCAATAAAAAATAGGTTACCTGGGTCTTTCTCCTCAACGCCTCCTTGTCTATGCAGGTCCTTGACCTCCTTCACGATTTGTGACGTCTTGTCCATACACTCCACATTGCTACCAGCTTCATCCTCTGTGATTCACATGCAAATATAAGAGTAATTTATTGGTCCATTGTTACAAAAGGGCTTTGAAGATCTGTGGCAGATTTTGAAAATGGCGGCCACGCCTGAGACTGATATAAATAGATGGCAGGCTTGACCTAGTGTGAAGTCCACAAGTTAAAATATTAAAATTATGTTTCCCGTGTAACAATAATAGTAGTAGTTTATTTGTACTTTTAGTAATAAGGAAATGTCATCATCTGCCTAGCCTTTTCCCAACTATGTTGGGGTTGGCTTCCAGTCTAACTGGTTACAGCGGAATACCAGTATTTTACATGGAGCGACTGCCTATCTGACCTCCACAACCCAGTTACTGGGTAATAAGACCCCTTGGTAAGACTGGTTGTCAGACTTTCGGGCTTCTGACTACCCCTAACGACTGTCAAAGATCCACAAATGAGAGCCAGGACCAACGGCTTAATATGCTTTCCAAGGCACGGAGGGGTCTCGGTATGTAGATGATCACCCATCCACAGACCAACCGTGGCGAGCGTAGCTTAACCTGATCGATCGACCTGTGCGGCTGTTATTATTTAGCCACGGATCCCTCAGTTAAAAAGAAATATTTGGTTAATAAAGGATTTATTAATGTCCCATTGCTGGGCAAAGGCCTCCCTACTCTTCTTCCACCTCTCCCTTTCCGGAGCTGCCAAGGATCAGTCTTTATTACAGGAGTCCAGCTCATCCCGCGTTTGCCACTAAGCGGGACCCACTGGGTCGTAAGTTTGGCCTGTTGATCGTCTGACACGCGGCAGATGTGTCCAGCCCATGTGTCCATTTAAGCGTATGGCCTTACTGATTATAAAATAAGTTGTTAACGAGACTTCAGCTCAAGTGACTGTTTACTTACCTACAGTGGATAGATATTCGAGTAAGGTTCTGTACCGTAGTTTCCTACTATAATTTGCCGACATACTGGCCCTTGATGACTGTGAAAGCGTATCGTTTCTTAAAGGCATATTTGATGCTTTCTTTTTTGTTTAAAATCACTTTTTAGAGATTTGTTTTTAAAACACCGAGCTACACTGTCCGCTTTTAGTTGACAAGTCTGTTCGAAAATTCAATTCAACTAACTCAAACTCCAATAAACCTAAAAGAATAACAAACGTAGAAATACTCAATAATGTACAATTCCCATCAGACCATAGATTAATAAGAGCAACACTAACAATGAAGTCTCCTAAACTGAGCAGAGGAACATTTAAGACCCTTCCAAAAACACTTAAAACAGATAGCGAAAAGTCAGTATACCTAGAAAACTTGAAAGGAAATACCAAACAGCTCCCAGAACATACTAACGAGGTACAAACCTATTACGACAAGTTAGAGAACATAATAATACGATCAGCTTGAAAATAAAACAGGAAACCAACGAAAGAAAGGGCTCAGGAATACTAAGTGAAACATCATTAAAATTAATAAGAAGACGTACAGAATTGATCGCAACTAAAAACAAAAGTAAAGATACAAAGCAAGAGCTAAAAAGCCTGTTCAAAGCAACAAAGAAGGCCATAAAAAAAGATTACAAAAATCACAGGCAAAGAATAATAGAGAAAAACTTAAACTGCTACAGAAGCTCCAAGCGGGCCAACAAAGAACTAAACACACATAAAGACTGGATTCAGAAACTTAAAAAAGAAAATTATGAAACTAAAACCAGAAAGGACATTATAGAACATGCAACTGAATTCTACAAGGAGCTGTATAAAAAACCACCTGAAGACCTCTGCGATAAAAAGCTAATAATTTCCGAGAAAAACGAGCAAGAAGAATTAGAACCTATAAACAACGAAGAAATATTAAGGCATATAAAAAAGTTAAAACCTGACAAAAGTCCTGGGCCAGACAACATAAGCAACGAAGCAATAAAAATAGGAGCCCCAGTCCTAATACCATGCTTAGCAAAACTATTCAACATGGCACTCGAAACAGGAATAGCTCCTAAGCAGTGGTGCGACTCTGACATAATACTTCTTTACAAAAAAGGTAATCCAGCAGACATCGGAAACTACAGACCAATAAGTTTACTGTCGAGCATTTACAAACTTTTTTCCTCTATATTACTGAGCCGGATAACATCAAGAATAGACAACAAACAACCAAGAGAACAAGCCGGTTTCCGCCAAGGATTCTCCACCATTGATCATATACACACACTAGACCAAATAATTGAGAAATATATAGAATATAAACGACCTCTTTATGTAGCCTTTATTGACTACGCAAAGGCATTTGACAGTATAACACATGCCTCGATCTGGAAAGCACTTGCTTGTTGCGGAATAAGCAGAACTTATATAAGTATCATAAAGAACATCTACTCACAAAGCAGAAGTAGAGTAAGATTAGAAACTAAAGGAGAAGAGATAGTAATCGGAAAAGGAGTCAGACAGGGGGATCCCATGTCACCGAAACTATTTATAGCTGTGTTGGAAGGAATATTTCAAGAAATAAACTGGAGAAATACAGGACTCAGAATACAAGATCAATACCTAAGCCACCTCAGATTTGCTGACGATATCATCCTCTTCGCGGAATCAGCAACTGAGCTAGAACAAATGATACAAACACTGGACATAAATAGTAAAAAAGTGGGGTTACACATGAACACAAGCAAAACAAAAATCATGACGAACCATACAGAAAAGGAAATATACGTGTCGGGAAAGCAGATCGAATATGTAAAGGAATATATCTACCTTGGAAAACAAATATCATTTGATTCAAGAAATAACGAAACTGAAGTAGATAGAAGGATCAACTGCACTTGGAAGAAATTTTGGTTACAAAAAGAAGTCCTAAAAGGGGACTACCACATGAAGTTCAAAAGAATAATAATGGACACCTGTATTTTACCAAGTATAACATATGGAAGCCAAACATGGACATATACCAACAAAATAAAAAATAAAATCTTATCATGCCAACATTCGATGGAAAGGAGTATACTAAAACTCAGGAAGATACAGAAAACCCGAAACGAGGAGATAAGGAAAAGAACCAAACTAACAGACGCCCTCCAACACGCTCTACGACTAAAATGGAAATGGGCAGGCCACATTGCGAGATGTAGAGACCAAAGGTGGACATTGAAGTCAACAGAGTGGTCTGGACCGGGAGGCAAGAGGAACAGAGGCAGACCTCGCAAGAGATGGGCGGATGACATAGCTGAAGTAGCTGGTCAGAGTTGGATGCAGTTGGCTCTAAACAGGGAAAATTGGCACGGGATGGAGGAGGCTTTTACCCAAAAGGGATCCATACCAAAATTAAATAAAATAAACTATTAATTTGTAAATATATAATTATAATGAAAATTATGGAATAAATGAGCTTTATAATAATAATAATAATAATAATAATAATATAACTGATACGTCAACAACGTACATTTTTCTCTTTTATCTTATATTTTCTGTTTTTATTTATTTCCCGTCTTTATTGATAACAAACATATTTCAAAAAACCTTTTCGGATAAAACATATTAAATCTATAAACAATAAACCAAAAATAAAATGAAAATGCTATACAAACATAGAAAAATTAAAAATGACGGCTGTCAAATTTGGCCTCCGAAGAAAATAAATATGTGAGATAATGAAGATTCTAATAGAATGTTGACGAGATCAGCAGCACGCCGTGCACATCTACCACCTCCGGACTCGTCGCTCAACCCCGCCCCGCCGCCGCCGGAACCCAGCCCCATCGAGAGTGCTGTGACACCAGCCGCGGCAGTTGCGTCGAGCTCGAGCGACGAATATTTTTCCCCGCCGACGTCGCCAACACCCGTACGTCGGCAGGGGAGAGGCCGGCCACCGAACTGCTTGGGACTTAGGGGCCATCCGGCCCCGAGCCGGGTCCCCGCTACCGGTGGTTGTGTGCAGCGCATGAGATGGACTCAGTCTATGAACGAGAACGTCATGCGCGCATATTACGGGTCTACAGAGGGGGGAATTAACCTCACTGCGTACCGCGATAGGATGCTGTCTCTGTTCCAGGAACTGGAACCAACCGTCAACGTTTCGGCCCAACGACTGTCGGATCAGGTGCGGGTCATCCAACGCAATCACAGGTTGGACGATATCGCACTTGATAGGCTGCGCTCAGAGGTACTGAGCAACCATATCGTCTCGACTTCGGCACAAACTGCGGCACAAGTGTCATCTGTTGATGCCATCCCGCCGCGGTTCAATCATGTTGAAGAAGAAGATGATAGGGTTGACACAGTAAGTAGCCAGTGCAACGTTCGACTGAGGAGCGCACTGGAAGATGCATTACGCGAGTATAGGTCCACTCCAACCGAACTTAGGCCCCGATTACCGCGATTACCCATGCACAAAAAAAATAGGGCGCTGGTGTGTGCCTTGGACTCGCAGCTCAAGAATTTCTTTGAGAGCAGCGTGGATCTCGTTGATACACACTCGATCCTGTACTGTGCGGCTGTGGCGGCATGTCGTTTAGCTAACGTCAAATTTCCAAGTTGTGACGGAGCTACTCGACCAAAACCAGCCGTACCAGCCTGGCAGCGCAGGATCGAGCGTCGTATCGATGGGGCCAGGGTACTCATCGGCAAACTATACTGCTTCAGGGAGGGCAATACACGACCACGAGTGATGCGCTTTGTAAGGCGGGCATTCTCGGGGACTGGAATCAGCCCTCGAGAATACATGTCCCGTGTCACAGAGCGCATCGACTTCCTGAAGCAGAAAGTTTGTGCATGGGCGAGCCGAATTCGGCGGTATAAACGGCGGGTGGATCGATACACGCAGAATCGCATGTTCCAGAGCGATGAAAGGTGGGTGTACAGAGCTTGGGAGCGACCTGAACAAAATGTGACAGACGTATGCCGCCCGGATGATGCCGCCACAAGTGCATTCTGGTGCAGCATCTGGTCGGTGCCCGTCTGTCACACTGAGGCTGGCTGGATGCAGGATGTCGAGCGAGTGTGTGAGTCTGTACCAGAAATGGAAACAGTCCTAATTACGCCATCAGACGTAGCCAGAGCAGTCCGTCCGTTATCGAATTGGAAATCACCGGGACCGGACGGACTGCACAACTTTTGGCTGAAATGGCTAATTAGTTCACACACTTGCCTGGCATCTCAGTTCCAGTCATCCTTAGAGTCTGGGTCGCTACCGCAGTTTCTAACAACAGGCGTTACCCACCTGCTCCATAAATCAGGTAGTCCCGCGGAACCCAAGAATTATAGACCGATCACGTGTTTGTCGACGGTTTATAAACTTCTTACATCCATTTTGAGAGCGAAAATTAATAAGCACATTGAGAGTAACTCGATTATGTCTACTTCTCAAAATGGATGTAGGAATGGGTCCCGCGGTACTAAGGAGCTACTCCTCATTGATATGGCCATTAGCCAACAGGTTCGTCGATCCCGCAAGGATCTGTCGACATGTTGGATAGATTACAAGAAGGCCTACGACTCGGTGCCACATACATGGCTCATGAGGGTGCTGGAGTTGTACAAGATAGATGCAACTCTACGCACCTTCCTTGAGTCGTGTATGGGGCAATGGAAGACGGTCCTTCGTTATCCAGGATGTCGGCAGATCCAGGGAAATGATGAGCCTGTATGGATTAAACGGGGAATATTTCAGGGCGACAGTTTGAGTCCACTTTGGTTCTGCTTAGCCCTGAATCCTCTAAGTACACTACTGGAGGATTCAGGTCTAGGCTATCGGTTGAGGAGAGGTGGTCAGGTCATATCTCACCTCCTTTACATGGATGATTTAAAACTCTTTGCCCCCAACAAATTGCGTCTAATGGAGCTACTTAAGGTAACTAAAACTTTCAGTAGCGCCATCAGGATGGAATTTGGTGTCGACAAATGTGCAGTCATGCATGTAAAGCGAGGGGAGATTATGGAATCTGAGGGAATTCAACTCTCGGATTCCATAAGCCTCAGATCCCTCTCCTCATCCGAAAGCTATAAGTATTTGGGTATGTCGGAAGCGTTAGGCATCAACGATGCTGACATGAAGCAATCGTTGAAGGAGCGCTTCTTTTGTCGCCTGAAGAAGGTATTAATTAGTCTTCTTTCGGGCGGAAATAAGGTGCGCGCCTTCAACGGTTGGGTCATGCCGGTTTTGATGTACTCTTTCGGCATACTCAAATGGACTCAGACCGAACTCGACGCCCTGGATAGAAGAGTCCGTACACTACTGACCGCAAACCGGATGCATCACCCACGATCATCGGTGATGAGACTGTATATCCCGCGGAAATGCGGGGGTCGAGGCTTTTTAAATGCGAAGACCCTCCACAACCGCGAGGTGTGCAGTCTCAGGGAATATTTTTTAAAAACCGAAGTGGGTATGCACCGTGATGTGGTCGCAGTGGACAAGGGGCTCACCCCGCTCTCCATGGCTAAAGAGAACTGGCGCAAACCTGTAGTACTTTCTACTGATGACCGCAAGAAGGTATGGCAAAGCAAGGAGCTCCACGGGCGCTTCTATCGGGCTCTTCATGAGCCCGGTGTAGATTTCATAGCGTCTGTATCCTGGCTACGTTTTGGTGACCTTTTCGGGGAAACTGAAGGTTTTGTCTGTGCAATTATGGACGAAGTTATCTTAACGAATAACTACCGGAGACATATTATGAAGGACGGGACGGTTGACGTGTGTCGGGCATGCCACCGTCCGGGTGAGTCTATCAGACATATTATCTCTGGTTGTTCTCGTCTGGCTAACGGCGAGTACTTGCACAGGCATAACCAAGTGGCCAGGATTATTCACCAGCAACTTGCTTTGAAATATAAGCTTGTGGATTCTGAGGTACCGTATTACAAGTATGTGCCCGACCCAGTTCTTGAAAATGACCATGTCACGTTGTACTGGGATCGGTCTATCATTACTGACAGGACTATTGTTGCCAATAAGCCTGATATAGTGGTGATAGATCGATTAGCGCGCCGCACAATGATTGTCGATGTTACCATTCCACATGACGGGAACCTCGTGAAAGCTGAGAAAGAGAAAAAAATTAAGTATCTCGACTTAGCACACGAGGTTGTTGACATGTGGAATGTGAGCTCGGCTGTCATTGTGCCGATTGTCGTATCAGCCAATGGACTGATGGCCGAAAGCCTCGATCAACATCTATCGAGGCTCTCGTTAGGTGGTTGGATCAAGGGCCTGATTCAGAAGGCAGTACTCCTCGATACGGCTCGCATTGTGAGGAGGTTCCTGTCTCTAGAGCCCTAACCACCGGTAGCTTGGACCCTGCTCCCGACACCGGCGGATCACTATTTTTTATATTTTTAAATGTTTTTTTATAGTTATTTTTTATATTGAAATATTTAAAAATGTAATAAATAAGGAATTTAAATGAATAAACGAAATAATAATAAACTCAAACTCCTTTTGAAACTCTTACGGAAATAATTAGGTGAACAAACTTGTCAAGTTGTTAGTGTTATTTATATTTTGTAGGAAAAATAATATTTTATGAATCGCGTCTCTAAATAGTTCATAATGCTGATTTTTATTTTTAATATTTCCTTTTTAACGCTTCAAAATGGAACATAGTTTAGTTACAGAACGTACCCATGGGATACTCCCTCAAAAGTCAAACGTTGGTCTTTTGTAATATTGCCAGCCGCGAGCTCATATTTCTTAGTAGATTTAATTGTTTATGATTGTCTAATAATTTAAAGCCCGGCCTCTTACGTAGGGGATGGCCCCATATCTTTGACATATTTCCTTTACAAACGTAAGGGCAGCACCCTTACGTTTTGAATGGTTCACACTACAAAAGTTTAATGAAATTGAAAAGTGAAATATTTTATGCCTGTAATGCCATCAGCAACACGGTACTTTTGCTAGATGCTAGGACAGTCCATCGACACATGATGCTCTTTTACCTACCAACTATTTACTTACTATTTAGTCCCTGTTGCCGTATTAAATATAATTGTATGATAAACTCTCGTAGGTACCTACTGATTTTTTTATTGGGCTCTTGTACGACGAAATAAAATCCTCTTCGGATTGTACTATAATTTTAACTTTTAAAGGTAACCTTTTTGAAAAGTCAGTTCAATAAAAAAAAATACTAGACTGACATTCATTCAGATCACAGAGTACCCATAGTTACTTTACTCTTTGAGAGTACCACAGACTACAATATAATGCGTACTTTTTGATAGACTAAACAAAATAAATATATAGTTCATAGTAGAAAATTATTCTTTATTAGGGTATCCCTAGCATAAAATTTTGTTGTAGGAGTGCGCGGTTTATAGACAAAACGTTGCATTTTATCGAATTTAGTTATAATAAAATTAATATTTTTATAATAAAATGTACAATAATCTGTTTTAGTAGTGTACATAAAAATTTGGCTTGGAGTAGTCAAGTCGTGTCGTTACGGTACATGAGTGACAAAGTTGTTAATCAGTGAGGTTATAAATTACAAACAGTTTGTGAATTTAAATGGATTCAGGGCCAGCCCAAGAGGTAACTGAGCTGTTGCGACAATGGGAGGAACAGCATACAACGGTCAACTTCGACCCAATACCAACTTTGACAAGGTAGGTCCTTTGTTTTGATAATATTGCGAAAAAAATTATAATTAGCACATTTATTGTTTGCCGTATGCTTACACATGTGGCTATGAAATTTCAATTTAAAAATAGAAGTCATGACCACATAACATCTAGTAACAATGTGAAATAGGTATTCATAAGTTCCTCATGAACTTTTAATTACTTTTCAACTAATCAGGAAGTGCAGCTTTAAATAGCATTTGGCTCTATATTGGGCCTATTTCTTATACCAAATAGTAAAAAACCCAATAGAGTCCTCATTTAGTGTAAAAAGTGGTTGTATTGATTTATAAAAAAAAGTCATGCTTTGTTGACAAACTATTTTTTTTAAAGACTCCATGATTTTGCACTGATCATAAGCTTGCCAGTAAGATTTTAAACATACCAACCATGACCAAGGTTGATACTCCAAAGAGGTTATGGTTTGTAATGATCAAACACTGAAATTATGTTTCATGACCCATATAATCATTAAAAAATAACAAAACCATTAGATAAAGTGGCAATTTATTGTTTCTTATCAAAATAAAACTGCTGAAACTAACACCTAGTTTCTGAATCTAATCTACCCTAAAAAATATTGTTAAGACTGTCAAACTCTGTGTTTTTTCGACTGAAGTAACAACGGCCAATCAAATAACTTGACATGAGAGGGCACAGCAACAAAATCAAAAGTAATTTATTCAAACTATGCTGAGAATCAGCAATTTTGTCAAACATAAATTTTTTATTTATTTATACATATAACAAATGCTTGCTGCACTTACATTTAATACCAAAGAGCGCAGCAAGCTAACAACATTAACGAAAAAACCTCATGCTACCATTAAACATTGACATTCTGCTTCTATGCAGTCAGTGCGTTCAGCAGATTGATCGCTTGGGCATATTGAGCAGTAAAAGTACTACATAAGACAGTCACCCCAAACACCAGCCCTTCACTTCACGTCCTAGTGTTTTAGCTAGAAAGAAGTGACACAACAAACTCCCCAGCAGAAACTAGCGAGTTCAGGACCAGTTGGATATTGTAATACTTAGGAGAGGAGGTTTTCCGTGCCTCGGAAAGCACGTTAAGCTGTTGGTCCCGGCTGTCATTCGTGGATCTTTGACAGTTGTTACGGGTCAGTCAGGATCCCGAAAGTGACAATCAGTCTTACCTAGGGGTATCGTATTACCCAGTAACTGGGTTGTGGAGGTCAGATAGACAGTTGCTCAATGTAAAATAGTGGTATTTAGCTGCATGCGATTGGACTAGAAGCCGACCCCAACATAGTTGGGAAAAGGCTAGGCAGATGATGATGATGAGGAGAGGTCTCTCTTCAACAGTGGATGTGTTATCTCCATGATTACTTGAAATAATGTTAATGGCCCAGCAATAAGGGCCCTGTCTTACGGGTTGTAGGTTGCGAGTTCGAATCTAGGCAGACACTTTGTGTGAATAATTTCATCACCACTACTCTCAAAACGGTGAATGAAGACATTGTGAGGAAATCGGCATGATTGAGAACCAAAAATTCAAAGACATCGTGGTGCTATCTACTAACCCGCACTGCCCGCATGGTTGATTTAGATTTCCGTACGCAAAATACGCGCATTGACGTGGAGTTGCGGAAACCAGCCCGTATTACCTATGGTTGATTTATTTTTTTTTATTTAAAGGAACAGCAAACAGTTTCATGATAATAACTTAATGCTGTCTTCAGGTAGACATAATAGTTTAGAAGAAAAAGAAAATTGAGAAAATTGATTACGGCCCACTCCTCACAGAGAGGAGGCCTGTGTCCCAGCGGTGGGAACACTGATTATGCTATGCATGATATTTTCCACAACGTGATAAAAAAATCTAATCAATGTAAACAAAACTTTATGATTTGGAGGTGATGGCAGGCAGCCAAATACATTTTGAATCCCCAGGAAATAATATCAGAGGAAAAATAATCTCTACATAGTATTATCTGTTTTGCTTTGACAGCAGCAACATCGGGCAACATGTGATTTAAATATTAATGTCACAAACAACCGACCTCCATAAAAGACAATACAAAGTGAAAATAACTTTAATTTCGGAAGTTGGTATTTTTGGGTTCGCATTTACGTTATTTGCCACCGGACTGGACCAGACAAGTTCGAACAAGATTTTACTTGTTTCACAGTTTTATAAAAAGACAAATGTTTCAAAATATTATGAAATAATTCTGCAAGCAAAAATAAAAGTCATACTTACAGCCACTGTTGTATGTTCACTTCTATAGGTCGACTTGCTAGAGGTAGCTGCGCGGTGTGGGAGGGGTGATAGTTGACACAACTTGAAGAATCACTGAGCTCTCGCATCACGTCACCACACCCCTCCCGCACCGCGCTGTTACCTCAGACAAAGCCCCGGTTAAGCAGTCGGCCAATAATGAATGAATGATTATTATAATTATATTACTAGCTGCGCCCCGCGGTTTCACCCGCGTCAATGTCGATCCCGTGGGAATATCGGGATAAAAAGTAGCCTATATGTTAATCCAGGGTGTCAGCTACCTCCATACAAAATTTTATCAAAATTGGTCCAGCCGTTTGAGCGTGAAGAAGTAACAAACATATAAACACACACACACAACTCACACACACACTCACAAACTTTCGCCTTTATAATATTAGTGTGATGAATGAATGATTATTATCTCTGTTTGCACTATGCAAGTGTACTCAAGGATTGTCTGTGTGGTGCCGGACTTAAAGAATACCACCACCCCTTACTTCCCGTGGGTGTCGTAAAAGGCGACTAAGGATCGTAGCGGAGAATGGGCAGCAGCGTTCTCTATGTAATCCACCATCATACCATACTGCGATCGCCAACCCGCCTGCCAAGCGTGGCGATTATGGCAAACCCTCCCAAAATTGGGGGAGGCCTATGTCCAGCAGTGGACGTCTATTGGCTGAAACGACGACTCAAGGATAACCCCCGATGGTGCAGGACTATTACAGAACTTGGAAACAAAATATACAGGGTTATTGGTAAAACATTAACAACCTCTTAAGAGGTCATTGTACTCATCATTATGAACAACTTTTACTATGGGACCAAACTCAAAATCATATGTTACCTTAAATGTTTAACAAAGAATTTGGTAGGACAAGACAATGTAGCAGATGGCCACATTGGTCAAATATCAAAAGGTTATCTTCACCTACCCCGGAAATTAATGCAATTCAATTTCCTAATTAAATATGTAAACTACGTCTTATAGATAGTGTTATCAACGCAAGCAAATCTAAAATAGCCGGCCGATTTTTCAACGCGACTCCTTTTTAGGGTTCCGTAGCCAAATGGCAAAAACGGAACCCTTATAGATTCGTCATGTCTGTCTGTCTGTCCGTCCGTATGTCACAGCCACTTTTCTCCGAAACTATAATAGCTATAATGTTGAAACTTGGTAAGTAGATGTACTCTGTGAACCGCATTAAGATTTTCACACAAAAATAGAAAAAAAACAATAAATTTTAGGGTTCCCCATACTTAGAACCGAAACTCAAATTTTTTTTTTCATCTATCCCATACGTGTGGGGTATCTATGGATAGGTCTTCAAAAATGATATTGAGGTTTCTAATATCATTTTTTTCTAAACTGAATAGTTTGCGCGAGAGACACTTCCAAAGTGGTAAAATGTGTGTCCCCCCCCCCTGTAACTTCTAAAATAAGAGAATGATAAAACTAAAAAAAATATATGATGTACATTATCATATAAACTACCACCGAAAATTGGTTTGAACGAGATCTAGTAAGTAGTTTTTTTTTAATACGTCATAAATCGTAAACCGCAATTTACCATTCATTCAATCAACTCAAAAATAAAAAAAACATTTAATTTCATAAACATAAACCTTGTGCATAAACCCGGATGTTACGGAACCCTCGGTGCGCGAGTCCGACTCGCTCTTGCCCGGTTTTTTATGGTAACGATATATTATACACATTTGGGCCCAAATGGCGCTCTTGCATGGAGGTCTGCCCCGCTTGGCCGGAGCACCGCCGTGTCCTCGTAGAGAATATCGGTAGCGGCGGCGACCTCTCGCGTCCGGCCCTGGTGCAAGCCATGGTCGGGGCGAGAGGGAGTGGGAGGCCGTCACCTCCTGCGAAGCAGTCATGCTAGCGAAGGAGGTGGCGGGACGGCTCAGGAAGAGAGCCTCTCAGGGAGGGAGACGCTCCGGGCGTCGGGAGGCGCGTGACGACTCCCGGCCACCGTAGGCGCGGGCCTGCGGGCGGAGAGTAATGGGTAGCTCACCGTCCGATCAGCACCAGGCCCGTGCCGGACGGCGCGTACGTGTTCCACGCGCGCCTCAAAGAGATGTCAGCATCGAGGAGGGGCCCCCTTAGGGCCGAAGCCTGCCGGGCCAGCGGGATTGTCCGAAAGGGTTTCCGCTGGCCCGGAACATAAAGGGCTAAGGAAGGAACACGGGTGGGTTTTAGTCAGTAAGAGTCTGACACTCCCTTCCGCTCCACCCAGAGCGGGAGGAGTCATTTGATGATTTCCCATCCGCAAAAAAAAAAATGCATATTCTCCTTTCCAGTGACAATATCTGTACTAATGACTAATCTATACTAAATAATAAAGCTGAAGAGTTTGTTTCTTTGAACGCGCTAATCTATAAAACTCGGTCGGATTGAAAAAATATTTTTGTATTTGATAGCGTAATTATTGAAGAAGGCTATAGGCCATCACGCTAGGACTGTTAGTAGTTAGGAAAACAAGTTGGAGAGGACGCTAAGCGAAAACAAACTAATAGCGCGGCCGGGCGATGCGATGCTACGGGTTGGGTCGGGGGGAACGACGAAGTCGCGGGCTAAGCTAGTCAAAATCAATCAAGTGATCACCTTCTTCAATTTCTTTACAGGATATCCGAAATAATAGAAGCAGAGACGGAAAACTTCATGAAAAAGGATCCTGACCCTTTCGACGAGCGTCATCCGTCGCGAACGGACCCCGAGTGCGCGCTGGGACACGCTCTCAAGGTCATGTTCAAGAAGGACAACTTTATGACTAAGGTAACTATAAATTGTACCTGTTTAGTGACGTCACCCAACGCGGCCGGACCCTCAGTGCGTGCTGGGACAGGCTTTCAAGGTCATGTTCAAGAAGGACAACTTTATGACTATTGTAACTATAAACTACCGGTTCGGTGACGTCACCCGTCGCGTACGGACCCCGAGTGCGCGCTGGGACACGCTCTCAAGGTCATGTTCAAGAAGGACAACTTTATAACTAACGTAACTATTAACTGTACCGGTTCGGTGACGTCACCCGTCCCGCATGGACCCTGAGTGCGCGCCGGGTCTCGCTCTCAAGGTCATGTTCAAGAAGGACAACTTTATGACTAAGGTAACTATAAATTGTACCTGTTCAGTGACGTTACTCATCGCGCCCTGACCCTCAGTGCGTGCTGGGACATGCTCTCAAGGTCATGTTCAAGAAGGACAACTTTATGACTAACGTAACTATAAACTGTACCGGTTCGGTGACGTCACCCGTCCCGCACGGACTCCGCGTGTGTGCTGGGTCACGCTCTCAAGGTCATGTTCAAGAAGGACAACTTTATGACTAAGGTAACTATAAATTGTACCTGTTTAGTGACGTCACCCGTCGCGTAAGTACCAGATTTTTCGTCTTGCTTTTTTGACGGCCGCAGACACGGTCACCGAAGGTCTATCTATGAAAAGGTAAAAAAAAATCGTATGTGTGTACTGTGAGCTGTGAGAGTGTGCTGGTGTCTATGACTGACATAAGCTTAGATTGTCTCTATGTGACCCTGAGTTGTTAGTCAATACTGACCCCTCATCAATCTCCATTTTTTTACCAGCACGTGTAGCGTGACCACCATGGAAACGGGTTTGTCGACGGAAGAATAGACAAAATGACAGCTAGAAGAAATAAAATGACGGATTTCTTCAGAAATCTACGATCTGTAATTTTGTCTATTATTGCTACGCGTGCTGTAACGATTCTATTGTACAGACGCCAGCACATCAAGCTACCCGAAACTGTCAATTTCCCCCAATCAACTTTGAACCTTATGCTTTAGCGATAAAGTTGAAAATCTATTAAATAAATTTGACAGATTGTAGTAGCTTGATGTGCTGGCGTCTGTACATAAATCAGGCTGGTGTCCGCAACTCCACGTCCAAAGGCGCGTATTTTGCGTACGGTACCAGTGACGATGTAACAGCCGCACAGGTCGATCGATCAGGTTAAGCTACGCTTGCCGCGGTTGGTCTGTGGATCGGTGACCATATTTACATACCGAGACCCCTTCGTGCCTCGGAAAGCACGTTAAGCCGTTGGTCCCGGCTGTCATTCGTGGATCTTTGACAGTCGTTACGGGTAGTCAGAAGCCCGAAACTCTGACAACTAGTCTTACCAAGGGGTATCGTATTACCCAGTAACTGGGTTGTGGAGGTCAGATAGGCAGTCGCTCTATGTAAAATACTGGTATTCAGCTGCATCCGGTTAGAGTGGAAGCCGACCCCAACATAGTTGGGAAAAGGCTAGGCAGATGATGACCAGTGACAATTCAATCATATTAAACTGTTAATTAGGGTTCCATACCCAAAGGGTAATTTTTCTTCTATTTCCAGCTAGTTAATGACTACGTTCGCGACACGTACTACTCCCGTCAGAATATGACGGGCCGTGACGTGCACAAACTGAACGTGGCTGCGTGCAGACTGACCCTGGACCTTATGCCGGGCCTGGAGATGAGCGTCGTGTTCCAGGTAAGTTCATATATGGAGGACTAGCTTCCGCCCGTGGCTTGGCTCGCGAGGTATGTCGATAAAAACTACCCTATGTTCTTCCCCGGGATGCAATCTATCTCCCTGCCAAATTCTATCGAAATTCGTTCAGTAGTTTAGGCGTGACAAGGTAACATACAAACAGACAGAGTTGCTTTATAATATTTGTATGGATATTGGCTCTAACGAACCTGTGACACCCAATAAATGTGGCGCTTTCGATCAGACTAGTGCAAGGGGTTGAAATATAAATACCTACTACCTAATTAGGGTTGCCACCAACCACTTCTTGATTTAAGGTGCCAATCGTCGATATTTTTTCCATACAAATTTCAGGAGAGTATTACTCAACTGTTTGACATTTTGCATCCAAAGTTAAACATGATATCGTTATACTTATTATTAATTATGTCTGTACGGAAACAGAATGGTAAAATAAAAAGCCATTAAAAAGTTATGAACCAACAAAGATTCGTTTTTCTTGCTATTTTTTTTTAACGTAACTTTGTACTTTAAATATGTAATAAAAAAGCTGTAAAATCTTCAAAACGAAGTCCGTACCGACAAAGCTCAGTTAACGAAGAGTTCAAGAAACCTTATTTGTAATTGATTTATGCAGTGAATTTTTCATAAAACTCGATTTTCCAAAGCACTTTTCGATTTTTTTACGCGTCTATCAGTTGGAACGGTGTTTCTGTGCGTGAGAACTAGACGTTTTGCGTGTAGACTAGCGTCTAACTGCTCATCACTGATACTAGCTGTGTCAAACACGAAGCCAGGTGAGACAGCGTGCTTTTTGGCCATGACCACCAGTGAGTTCGAGCTCGCGACTAGTTTACTCTTAAGGGTTACGAGTGAACGCAATGATATGTAGTTTCTTGGAAGTGGTTGAGTCCCGGATAAGAATAAATCTTTCTTTCTTTGTTACCAGGACAACGAAGCTCTAATCCATCGGTTGGTGAACTGGGCGACAAACTCAGCAGAACCACTGCAATGCTATGCCACCGGTTTGTTAGCAGCCGCCATGGAGGTCCAGGAAATAGCTACCAACTTTAGGTAAGAGTGCACTTTATTATATGTCATAAAGACGAAAATTGTACCACAAAACAAAATTGTATTAACTGTAGGTGAAAAAGTACTTTATTAAAGCAAATTTGTACGAACATGACTCAATTACACATAATTTTTCTTCTGTTAACACGAATAGTACACAATAGAACGTTATTAGGACAATACAATAATGCACTTTATAGTTAGTGACGTTAAGTGTAAAATAGTTTGGACCTATACGAATGCGTTTAGGTTTTGGTATGATTAAAAAACAAAATTTAAGGTTGCAACAGCTCTATATTAGATATCACACCCACCTTCGTATTCCCGAAGATAAACGATAATTGCCGAGGCGCATAACTTCTTAATACATTTTTTGTTCCTTTCCCAAAGGGTAAAAACGGGGACCCTATTACTAAGACTCCACTGTCCGTATGTCCGTCTGTCACCAGGCTGTATCTCATGAACCGTGACAGCTAGACAGTTGAAATTTTCACAGATGATGTATTTCTGTTGCCGCTATAACAACAAATACTAAAAACAGAATAAAATAAATATTTAAGGGGGGCTCCCATACAACAAAAGTGTTTTTTTCAGCGTTCTTGCCTTGTGGTACGGAACCCTTTGTGTGCGAGTCTGACTCGCACTTGGCCAGTTTTTTTTTTACTTTATGTTTTCCGTACGCAAAATACGGGCATTGACGTGGATTTGCGGACACTAGCCCGTACTAACTATTACTGTATGTTCATTAAAAAAAATCTAATATAAATTATTTGTTTCAGGGACTTGAATGCAATGCTAGTACCATTGATGTTAAGGAGGCTACACGTCTTAAGAGAGGACAAAGTAAGTAACCTTTCTTCACTTAACATAAAATCACGCCTGTGTCCCAGCTGGGGTAGACAGAGTAACACCAGCAGGGCTAGCGTGGCCGGAGACATTTTAGCCACGGGGAGAGGAGAAAATACTATTCCCCTCTGTCAATTTTGTCCACCCTCCGAGTATGGCGACATGGGTGGATACACTATTCACGGTGGCAGTAAGCACGAGACATTTTTATAGTACAATTAATTATATTTTCTCCAAGAGATATACTTAAACCCACCATCTAAAGACGAGGACAAATTTCTCCCTTTGTTATGTCAAAATATCTGTAATTTTTCTCTTCCACTAGTCGCCATGCTATAGACGGGGGGTGAGTATCTACGTCTAATGTCAAAAAGTGATATAATTCTCTTTCCCCCTGTTGCCGTGCTTTGGCAGGTGGATAAAATAATTTTATCCCTTGTCAGTGGAAATAACCGGTGGAGAAAAGATTTATCCCCAGCCCATGCTAGCCCTGCAGGGATGGTGGGAAAGTTTTTTTAAAGATCTTTTTTTTTTATACGTTGCCCCACACTAGGAATGCCTCCTGTTTTGTGGGTGCGTTTACAAACATTTAAACTCACATACGCAAACAGCCAGACCTGAAACAACTACTTGTAGGTCATACAAATATTTGTTCCGTGCGGGAATCGAACCCGCGACACGCAGCGCAACAGTCAATCGCTTAACTACTTCGCCAACCGTGCCGTCGCCAACTTTTATTGTGGCAACAAGATTAGCTCGTTGGTTTAGGTGGGTCGAGGCCTGTCGGGGGAGCGGTGAATGCTTATTCGAATCCCGCGCCCCCGGCTATAGGTAGAGGTGGAACAACCGCGGTGGTTTTAGCCGGTAAGAGTCCGGCATGCTCCTCTGTCTACCCCACGATGGAGGAAGTCCATGAGGATTTGGAGGAGGAGAAAAAAAAGGGTCCTACTCCCAAGAAATGTCAAGAGAGATTCAAAATTATAATCAATTAAAATACGAAAGTATATAACAACATTATTTTTAGTATATGCGAAACCCGAAACATGTGTTTAGTATTTTGTAAAGAATCTACACATGTACAAAATTTCAAAACTGTATCATGAAAAATCACAAAGTTATAATAAGCTTGTTAAGTTACCTGTTTATCCGTACAAAACATCCTCACCCGCGCCGCGCCGTCTTGCGGTTCTTCAAGGACACGTCCCGGATCGCGGCCTCCATGACCGCCGCAAACCTGCGCTTGCAGTCCGCCTCGGGTTCAGGACCGCTAGCCTCGAAGCGACCGCGCGACCGGTCCCCTCCTCCTTTCGGACTCCTCCGCTCTCTCCGCCGCCTCACGGGCAGTGAGTCCCCTGCCCTTGCCTCGCTCTCGGACCCCACCCCGCCTACTGGTGGGGATCTTCCGAGCCGAGGCCAGCTCCCCGTCGGAGGACGACCCCTGGCTGTCCTCTGACCTTGGCCGCTTGCTCTTCTTCGCAGCGGCCACCTCCTTGGCACGACAGGGGCTCCCTGAGCCTCCCGTGCTCGTGCCTCCAGATGCGGCATCGGACTCCGAGCCCGCATCACTCCTCACCTCTCTTTGGTCTCCTGAGGGACAGGAGCCTCCTCGGCTCTTGTTGCCATTGACATGTGGGTGACATACGTTGCCCCCCCCAGAATACGATTGGGGGCTTGACGTTCCCAAAGGGAACGGATTCTCCGGCTGCTGAGCAGCCGGTACCGCCCTGGGGTAGTTTGTTCGCGTCTGTCATTTCCATTTTTTATGTTCCTTTTTAAGGGTGAGGTCCCTTGTCGCGCTAACGACCGGATCCCCTCCGGCGCTGAGATTGGATAACCTACTTAGTGTCGCTCGATGTCCAACTTTTAACCTTTTTTTTAATTATTTTTGGTTCAAAACATAGGGTAAAAATTATTGGAATTGATTCAGTTACTTATTCTGAACAAACTATATTCAGGTTTCGCATATATACTAAAAATAACGTTGTGTAGCTTTTTCAATAATCTCTAAGCCATGATTGTTTGTCGGCACGTCATGGCCGCATGAAATATTTATTTGGAAAAAATGGCACGTAAGTGTATAGAGGTGCCGCGGGGGACGCCCCAGGCGTCGGGAGCCGCGTGACGACTCCTGGCCACCGTAAGCGCGGGCTTGCGGGCGGAGAGTAATGGGTAGCTCACCGTCCGATCAGGACCAGGGCCAGCCGGACCGCGCGTACATGTTCCACGCGCGCCTCAAAGAGATGTCAGCTTTGAGGAGAGGCCCCCTTAGGGCCGAAGCCTGCGGGATTGTCCGAAAGGGTTACCGCTGGCCCGGAACATAAAGGGCTAAGGAAGGAATACGGGTGGGTTTTAATCAGTAAGAGTCTGACACTCCCTTCCGCTCCACCCAGAGCGGGAGGGGTCATTTGATGATTTCCCATCCGCAAAAAAAAAAGTGTATAGAGGTTCGCCATCCCTCTCCTATACTGTCCCATCGCTGGGCAAATACCTCGCCCAAGTCCTTCCAGGAACTCTTTTCTTAATATTTCTATTATGTATGTGTTTATTCTTTACCGCAGAACAACCAAAATGCGGTAACGCCACCCAATCAGACGCGCCATTTTGCGCGCTTCGATAAAAAGAGAAATAATGACATCAAATGCAATGGGCCCAGTAAGGAGAAGAAAGGTATGTTTCATCATTATCATTTATTTGTCAGAATATGGGACGGTCAGCAATAAAAGTCGATTAACACTTCAGTTTTTTTAATCTCAGTTATTGAGCAAAATATTTGTTCAAAACTGCAGCAGAAGTACAATGCAATTTTGAACAAATATTTTGCTCAATAACCGAGATTAAGAAAACGGAAGTGTTAATATTTTGCTCAATAACTGAGATTAAAAAAACAAGCGTTAATCGACTTTTGTTGCTGACTGTGCAGTGGCCTTAGTGTGAGTTTTTCACTCACGTTCGATTGCGAGCGCGTTAGAATTTTGTATGGGAAATTAGGGTTCTCCTAGTGACCACCAGGTGGCGCTATAAGTTTTTCCCTACAAAATTGTAACGCGCTCGCAATCGAACGTGAGTGAAAAAACTCACACTAAGGCCTCAGGCGCCATCAAGCTATAATCTGTCAAATTTCTTTAATACATTTTCAACTTTATCGCTAAAATATAAGGTTCAAAGTCGATTGGGAAAATTTGACAGTTTCGGGTAGCTTGATGTGTCTGTACTGGTCTTAAGATTAGTCAAAATGTAGTGTTTAAAAGTATTTAAGTTGAGCTTTTGCCCGTGACTTCGCCCGCGTAGAGGTCGAAAATTATCCCAAGGGAACATAATACCGGAATAAAAAGTATCCCATGGCCTTACCTATGGCATGGTCTGTCTGTGTTCTAAACATCCAAATCCGCTTAATTGTTTAGGCGTGAAAGGGTAACAGACAGACAGACGGACAAACAAAGTTACTATCTCATTTATAATACAAGGTGGGAGCTAAAGTAATCACCAGATTTTGTTTAGTTACTGTATTTTTTTTAGCAATGAAAAATTTTAGTTCTACTTGTGGATTATGTTTATTTAATGAATTATAATTATTTCCATTAACCCTTAGTCTGCCGGAACGTAGATCTACGCGAGACACAATGGCTTTTTAATTGTGTCTGTAATTACGGCACACAAGCGGTTAAGGGCAGACTTTTCAATCGACAGATATTTTTTATTCGTGGAATAAAATTGACGTCTACAGATTTTGTATGGAAGAACCGTCAAAATTTCAAAATTATTCCTCGGATAAAATTATCTGGCGTTGGAAAAATCAGCCCTAAGTCGAGAAAATTATATCGGTCAAGTGGCCGCCGTCAAAATTGATGACCATACGGGCTCGTTTTATGGCATTTTCCATCACTTGTGTCAGAACTTCCGACTATCTATAGGTTCTCGCATTCCTACCGGATATTCTCTATAAATGCTTCAAGAGTCTGAGGCTTGTTTACATAAACCCGGGACTTCAAGTAACCCCACAAAAAAAAGTCTGAGGAGGTCAAATCGGGTGATCTGGCCAGCCAGTCCAACTCGCCAAAGCGAGAGATTAGACGACGCGGACAGTTATTCCGCGTTCTTGAGGAGTATAGCGTTCCATGGCTTATTGACTTGTATTCTGCATCTGTTTACATCACAAATGTCAAAACAGAATTGACATTTGCCGCCATTTGCAAAAGTTATAGCGCATTCCAATAGGGTGATTACTTTTGCCCCACCTTGTATTAATCCATACTCATCATTTGCCAAACCTTTTCCCAACTATGTTGGGGTCGGCTTCCAGTCTAACCGGATGCAGCTGAATATCAGTATTTTACATGGAGCGACTGCCTATCTGACCACAACAACCCAGTTACTGGGTAATACAATACCCCTTGAAAAGTATCGGTTTGTTGCCAATCTTCCAATTTGAGTAGAAACTCGTAAGTTGCCATTCTTCTTATTTCCTGTTGCCATTCCGCTCACCACTTCTTGTTTTCTCCCCTTACAGACCGCGTCAAAGACGAAGGGGGAGGAGGTGACATGCCAATGGACGAAACACCCCCCCACGCCAGCAAAGACCCCGAGACGCCTGTTAAACTTTATAATAGTAAGTTTTTCACATTCAATAGAAAAATATTCATGCAATTTGGTACAGAAATACTCCTGAAAACATAAAAAAACCGTCTTTCCTCCATTTTTTCCTAAATTTTTGGGGGTATTCCTCGAAACGCACCAAATGAAATGTCTATCGTTATCATTTATTATCCTTCATGCTCTTCTCTGTTTCATCGTTGATGCATTTCGAAGAATAAAATTAAGTATAATATTTTTATCAATTTTTTTTTGGCGAGGAATACTTTTGGTGCGTTTCAAAGTTGGTGCGTTTCGAGGAATAGCCTCATTTTTGTACGTTTCAGTTGATTTTTTTTATTGCGAAATGTGCATGCTCTTGGCCTTCATCAAGCCTGATGGAAAGCGATGTATAAAGGCTACAATGGAACGAGCGTGCCCAGAAGATGCCTGTTTTATTTAGAAACTAGCAACACCCCGCGGTTTCACCCGCTTAATTGTCGATCCCGCAGGCATATCGGGATAAATACTATCCTATGTCCTTTCCCGGGATGCAATCTATCTCTCTGCCAAATTTTATCGAAATCCGTTCAATGGTTTAGGCGTGAAAAGGTAATATATAGAGAGACAGACAGACAGAGTTACTTTCGAATTTATAATATTAGTATGGATTTAAAAGCAGCAAAGCGGTGGTTCTAAAGCTGGTATAATTGCTTTGTCCCCTCAGGTCCAGCGAACGCCTGCTCCCCCCCCTCGCAGTGGGGCATGATGTCTCCCCCCCCGCGCCCCCCACCGCTGCATCACCACGAGACTTCCTCCAACTCCAGCTGGGCAGAGATGGAGACTTATGTTATAGGTGAGTAACTCTTGTAGGAAAGAAAGAAAATACGTTTATTTGCGGTAAACATGACGCAATAAAGAACAGAACCAAAAAAAAAAGAAAGTGTTGGGGGAAACATGCGTCACATCCACGCAAAACGGCTATCGCTCAGCATTATGCTGCGACCCTATGCAAGACAGAGCCCCTGCGCTGGTTTTCAGCGACAGCCGACGCCGATTTATTGACTTCGTCCGGTGCAGCAAACAAATATTAGGACGCTGTACTGGTACAGCATACACAAATAAAATTAATAGTATAATTGAAACTCAAAGTGATAAAAACAGGAATATAAAAGGAAAAAAGATATACATGCTATGAGAATATCATCCTCAATAAACTTTTTACATTTATATACGTCATATTTAGCTTGCTACATATTTATAGCTTATGTCATCTTGGCCAACATTGGGCTTCATAACGTTGGCCAATGTGAAGTTGGCGGCATTGGTTGGTTATTGGTAACTCTTAGGTAGTCTCACAGAGAGAAGATGTGTGGATTGTATGATGTAATATGAATGAAAAGGGAGTGAATGATTACGTGACGGTTGAGAGTACTAATGAACAGCCCCTAAACATATGTTGTATCTATACATATATATAAAATTAGCTTCCGCCCGCGACTTCGCCCACGAGGTATGTCGATAAAAACTATCCTATGTCCTTCCCCGGGATGCAATCTATCTCTCTGCCAAATTTTATTGAAATCCGTTCAGTGGTTTAGGCGTGAAAAGGTAACATACAGACAGACAGACAGAGTTACTTTCGAATTAAATTTATAATATTAGTATGGATTCAAAGTCCTGACTGATATAGAGTCCTAGAGACATAAAATTTGGAGGGTGTGTTCTTTGTGAAGAGTAGGTATCCAATCCACTAAGAAAGGGTTTTAGAATTTCCACCCCTGAGAGGGTGAATGAGAGGAGAGTGAAACATCACGCGGACGAAGTCGCGGTCGGAAGCTAGTCTCAAATATAATGTTTTGTTCGCAGGCAACATTCAAATCCACCCACCAACAGACGCTACCAAACAAATGCTCATACTTAGATACTTGACGCCAATGGGAGAGTATCAGGAGGTGAGTTGCTTTTAATTTCTTACTTTCTCACTTCAACATTAATCCGTTGAATGTTGTTGTAGCGGTATGTACAACGCCACATGAGAACAACGCGCCCGTAAGGCCGCGGTGGCCGCGCCCGTGGAGTAGCACGCGCCGTGGAGGCCGCGCCCTTGGGGCCGCACGTGCCGCGGGGGCCGCGCCCGTGGGGTAGCACGCGCCGTGGGGGCCGCGCCCTTGGGGCCGCACGTGCCGCGGGGGCCGCGCCCGTGGGGTAGCACGCGCCGTGGGGGCCGCGCCCTTGGGGCCGCACGTGCCGCGGGGGCCGCGCCCGTGGGGTAGCACGCGCCGTGGGGGCCGCGCCCTTGGGGCCGCACGTGCCGCGGGGGCCGCGCCCGTGGGGTAGCACGCGCCGTGGGGGCCGCGCCCTTGGGGCCGCACGTGCTGCGGGGGCCGCGCCCGTGGGGTAGGGCGCGCCGTGGGGGCCGCGCCCTTGGGGCCGCACGTGCCGTGGGGGCCGCGCCCGTGGGGTAGCACGCCCGTGGGGGCCGCGCCCTTGGGGCCGCACGTGCCGCGGGGGCCGCGCCCGTGGGGTAGCACGCGCCGTGGGGGCCGCGCCCTTGGGGCCGCACGTGCCGCGGGGGCCGCGCTCGTGGGGTAGCACGCGCCGTGGGGGCCGCGCCCTTGGGGCCGCACGTGCCGCGGGGGCCGCGCCCGTGGGGCGGCGGCGTGTGCCCCAGTGGGCGCTAACGGGCGGGTAATCTTCCTCGATTGTGTCCCACCCTCCGCCGGTGTGCGCTGGCCTAAACTCATACCTTACTAATAAACTTATTATATCAGATGAATTGCTATGGGTTTCTGGTAGACTATACACACCGATTTCTCTCTTTCAGTCGTCAGTAATTTGACTTTCGAACGAAGAAGACAAAGCGTTGTATACAGATGCTATACAAATATAAGCTAAAATTGATGCCTAGTCTTGGTCTGTCATTTTCAATGTCTAAATAGCTCAATGTCGGACTTTTCTCATGTATTCCTAATGTCATCTTTATGACATTACCGATCGGGTGTTTTAAATTCGCCGGCCCGGCAAGAGCACGGTGAATGTCAACGCGCTTTTGGGAGATAAAAATGTATTCATTTAGATTTGTGGTGCTCTTTTAGAATAGAAGTTTTCTTTATTAAAGTGACCAAGACTCAAACAAGATTGTTAGTAAAACTTACAACTATGTTAGTGAGCACAGACACTTAACAAAAACACAAGAAATAACTGTTGGTCACCGTTGCGACATCCCATTGGAGACGGCTCAACAGTAGTAGAATAGAATAGAATAATTATTTATTTTCATAGAAAGTAGGTACAAAAAAATGCAGATGCTTTTATAATTAGAGATCCTTATACTTTCTACCTTAAATTAGGCATGCAAACATTTAGCACAAGTGCTTAATAGTCTAAAATACTGTCAATATGGAAATTCTTATAATTTGGTCAATAAACTTAAAAAAAAGAATGTCAGGAATGTCAAGATGTCAGGATTAATTAGGTAACTATAAAGTTTTATCATTTAGAAATTCACAAATGGAGTAATAACATTTATCAATTAATAAGACTGACAAATTTCTTTTTAATAAGTGGAATGGACTCGTTTTTTATTCCATCGGGTATTCAGTGACCTACGTAAACACAGTCCAGGCGACTCGCAACCATGTTTAAGACACTGTTGGAGGCGCGTACGTGTTCCGCGCGCGCCTCAAAGAGATGTCAGCATCGAGGAGGGGCCCCTTAGGGCCGAAGCCTGCCGGGTCAGCGGGATTGTCCGAAAGGGTTACCGCTGGCCCGGAACATAAAGGGCTAAGGAAGGAACACGGGTGGGTTTTAGTCAGTAAGAGTCTGACACTCCCTTCCGCTCCACCCAGAGCGGGAGGAGACATTTGATGTTTTCCCATCCACAAAAAAAAAAGACTGGTGAAGCTGTTTGTAATGAGCATAGATCGGAATAGGCAGAGCTATTTTATGTACTTGCCATAGGTTAGAATAATATGGATATTCCCTTTTAGTTACGAAGTTAAGTTTAGTTTCGAAGTTACGGTTGGTGAAGAATTGAATTCTAGTGGCGCAGAAACAGACAAAAACAGGTGCGTCACTCTAGTGACAATAAAATCCCGTAAAAATCCCGTAGTATCAGTCGGAATCCCGTGGAATATCCATATTATCATCATCTACCTAATTAGCTGTACCTATTCCGATCACTGGTAATGAAGTGATAAGCTTTAATAATCACGCTTACTTGCTCAAGGCGGATTGAACCTTTTATTTATTGAAATATTTTTTGTCCCCAGTTCCTATCGCACGTGTTCGAACAGAACGCGCTCGGCCTGATCCTGGGGTACCTGAACGTGCGAGAGTCGCGAGACTCGCGGCTTGCCTTCGAAGCGCTCAAGTATCTCGCGGCGCTGCTGTGCCACAAGAAGTTCTCCATCGATTTCATTAATATGGGGGGGCTGCAGGTTAGTACATCATGCAGCAGTCGATATGTTCACAGTTCCTATTGCACGTGTCCGAATAGAAATTGTTTTTTTTAAATCTATTTTACATTAAGAAACACGTCGTCAGCCTATTGCAGTTCACTGCTTGAAGCAGGCTCCTCAATTAATAATAATTATATTTTATTTCGAGCAACAAGACTCATACTATGTTAGTAATACACTTACAAAGACAAAAACAAAACAGAAAACAGATTGTGACATCACTGCTGCAAGGTGACACGCCCAGCCGAAACCTTGCAGCAGTGGTTCACAAACGCACAATCAAGCTATGCTATCATAGACAGGAAACAATAACACGCCATTTCTTTTTTTCCATTCAGTCCTCGGAAAGGTCTAAAAAACGACAGCGAAAATGAAAAAAATGCAGACATTTTAAAACTTTGTTTTGTACACAGTCCATGGTAACAATTTTTCCTAGTTCAAATGATGACTGACGTGTGTTTGAGGGTACTACAAAATAACATTACGAAAAAAAACGGATTTATCAGAGGTTTTGATTGAGTAAGCATTACATACAACGTTATTTTTAGTATGTGCGAAACCTGAATATAGTGTTTGTTCAGAATAAGTAACTGAATCGATTCCAATAATTTTTATCCCATGTTATATTTTGTCCCAAAAATATTTAAAAAAGGTTATAAGTTGGACACCGATCGATACTAAGTAGGTTATCCAATCTCCGCGCCGTACGGTTAGGTACCTAGGTACTATTATCAATGAGCGCAAGACGGCGCGGCCCGAGCGGCGCGGGTGAGCATGTTTTTGTACGGACAAACAGGTAACTTAACAAGCTTATAACTTTGTGATTTTTCATGATACAGTTTTGAAATTTTGTACATAGATTCTTTACATAAAAATACTAGACACGTGTTTCGGGTTTCGCATATACTAAAAATAATGTTGTATACCTGCCATATTTTACGAACTATTTTCTACATATATTTTGGTCCCCTAATAAGAGGATTTAGACCCCACTAGCCACCCACAGAGTGGACTTCCAAATCCCATCACAGGAAATATTATCGTAATGCCATAGCAACAAGTGTAATTTTCCTTCACCAGAAATTCCTGGAAGTCCCGCGACCATCGGTAGCGGCGACCGGCGTATCAATCTGCTTGTACTACCTAGCTTACTGCGAGGACGCCATGGAACGAGTGTGTCTACTGCCCAGGAGGACGCTCGCTGATCTGGTCAAGTAAGTACTCAAACTCAAACCATTTATTTCAATTAAACCATTTACAGGCACTTGAATTGTCAAGAAGTCGGTCAGTCAGAAAATATGAAGCTAGTTGCCCATTCCAAAGCGTAGGTACCTATGGAGAAGAACGGGCAAGAAACTCCATGGACAGTTTTAAATTATATTTTTACAAAAATCATTCATCATTAATGTTGAATTTACAATTAAATGTGAGAACGATGTTAAAAGGAACGCGTACGCGTTAAAAGCGTCCAGAGTACAGCAAATAGTAAGAAAACAACGATTCAAAAATAAAATAATTAAAAATAAGCCGAGGCAGCTGAGTGATGACCAGCCCCTAGCTTAGTTAAGCTTCGTTTACACGAGGTAAGGCACTTGACCATCGCTTGTCAGACTTTCGTGCTTCTGACGACCCGTAACGACTGTCAAAGATCCACGAACGACAGCCGGGACGAACGGCTTAACGTGCTTTCCGAGGCACGGAGGTGTTGGTATGTAAAGACGGTCACCCATCCACGGACCAACCGTGGCAAGTGTAGCTTTACCTGACCGATCGACCTGCGCGGCTGTTGTTACTTAGCCACTAGATGTTTTGTCGTATGTAATACTGGCTTTTTTCTACAGATACGCGCTCTGGCTACTGGAGTGTTCGCACGACTCCGGTAGATGTCACGCCACCATGTTCTTCGGCCTGTCCTTCCAGTTCCGGGTCATCCTTGAGGAGTTTGATCATCAGGTGAGTTTGTACATCCTTATTCATCATCAACATCATCATTTCAGCCGAAAGACGTCCACTGCTGGACATAGGCCTCCCCCAAGCACCTCCACTTCGACCGGTTCTGTGCTTCTCGCATCCAACGAGTTCCTGCGGCCTTCACAAGGTCGTCGGACCACCTTGTGGGAGGCTTTCCAACGCTACGTCTTCTGGTACGCGGTCGCCACTTCAGAACCTTTCGGCCCCGTCGGATCTTATTCTGTTTGCTCTCTTCACTATTCGACAATGGTCTTGCGAGACGTGGTCATAGAAAAATAAATAATACATAGAAAGTAAATTAGGCGTATCTTACGCTCGTATTTTGTTGGCTACTAGACCGATTTTAAATGCGGAATCCTGCCGGATTTGACTGGTTGGAGAACTTTTGGGAAATATCGTGATTTCGTACGCGTCTAAAGCGGGATTTTTTAAGAATTACTTACGTCCCTTTCAATTACTGGTTAATTGTGTCAACGCGTTAATTTTATAATATTTTTACACTTCATCATCATCATCTGCCTAGGTCGGCTTCCAGTCTAACCGGATGCAGCTGAATACCAGTATTTTACATGGAGCGACTGCCTAATAAATTAATTATTTATTTAATAATCACACTAATATTATAAAGGCGAAAGTTTGTGAGTGAGTGTGTGTGTGAATGTGTGTTTATATGTTTGTTACTTCTTCACACTCAAAGGGCTGGACGAATTTTGATAAAATTTGTATGGAGGTAGCTGACATCCTGGATTAAAATATAGGCTACTTTTTATCCCGATATTCCCACGGGATCGACGCTTACGCGGATGAAACAGCGGGGCGCAGCTAGTCATTTATAATTTTTTTTCACATTTTTAGTGTGATTTTATTCGTTTTGTTAATGATAAATCTTACATAATATTGTTTCTTCCCACAGGACGGCCTCCGAAAACTCTACAACGTAATCTCTACTCTACCCATCCTCAGCGCGGACGACGACGAGTCGCGCGTGTCGGAGGACGAGACCTGCGCCGCCCGCCAGATCGTGCGACACGTGTGCGTCGCTCTGCGCAGGTACGTCCGGTAGACTTACTATTAGGGGCCGTTCAAATATTACGTAAGCTCAGATTTTTTGCAATTATTAACCCCCCCACCTCGTCAGCAAAAGTAAGCAAAGCTCTTACCAAATGTTTGAAGTTGTAGCGTAAACTGAACTTTATTGTGTAAGAATCAAAGTTATTTTTCCATTAGTTCATATTTGTTTACATTTTTGGCCAATAAATTGCGAACGCAACTTATAGGGAAAACGGCAGGGATGGCGGCACGGTTGGCGCAGTAGTTAAGCGATTGACTGCTGTGCTGCGTGTCGTGGGTTCGATTCCCGCACGGAACAAATATTTGTATGACCTACAATTAGTTGCTCCGGGTCTGGCTGTTTGTGTATGTGAGTTTATATGTTTGTAAAACGCACCCACAATACAGGAAAAGTTCCTAGAGTGGAGCAATGTTTTGTATTAAAAAAAAAAAAAAAAAACTTTTAAGTGTGATATTTTGAGAGTGTGATCATCATTTTGTCACTTATAAAGTTTTGTAAAGTTTTTTGGAATTGCATAGAGTTGTTAATCTCAAGTTATGTAACTATCACACTAATATTATAAAGGCGAAAGTTTGTGAGTGTGTGTGTGTGTGTGTGTGTTTTTATACGTTTGTTACTTCTTCACGCTCAAACGGCTCGACCAATTTCGATAAAATTTTGTATGGTACCTCCATATAGGGAGAAGAAGTAGCCTGTATTATAGGCTACTTCTTCTCCCGATATTCCCACGGGATCGACACTTATGCAGGTGAAACCGCGGGGCGCAGCTAGTGATAACATAAAATAGTAAAGTACTTCCTTGGTTGTAACAGCTCTATATTAGATTTCTTCAACGCGCTTTCGTATTCCCGAAGATAGACGATGATTGCCGAAGTGCACAATTTTGCTAGGAAATCTGTATGTAACACAGTTTTATAAACCACTACCTATCTATCTTGTTAGGTTTTAAGCTGCCATTTTGATGTGACTTATTGATCTATAGCCTCCTCTAGACGTCGTCAGATTCATCAGCAGATGCCCATCTGCGAATGCCTCTGCCGACGTGTAGACGGGGTAATTTGCTAGTCTGTGGTAGGTATTTGACGTCGGCAGATGCTAAATACCTACCACAGACTAGCAAATTACATAGGCATTAACGAGGCATTTGCAGATGGCCATCTGCTGATGAATCTGACGACGTGTAGAGGAGGCTTTAGGTGTAATAATGTTTTTGTTTGCCTCGCAGGTACTTGGAGGCTCACCTAAGGTTGCGCGCCGCGCAAGTGGCGAGACAACAAGGTGACAATGTACCCGAACCACCACCTTATAAGGTAAAATACTGTTTTGTTAATTGATAGATTACTTAAGGGGGAAGCGTTAAGGTAAGCCCGCGAAATTAAAATTTTCTTACGTTTTTTACAATTTGCTTGTCAGTATTAAGTTAAAATATGATTCGCGGTCGTAACAAATATGTATTAACAGAATTATAATAATTATAATCAGTAATACAAATTGTTAAGTTAGTATAATCCCCAAATGTCAAGATTTCATTAAATAGTCGTTCTTGGGGATTACTTGGTCTTAGAGAGTTGTGTTGATGACTTTAATGATTATAATTCTGTAAACACATATTTGTTACGACCGCGAATCGTATTTTAATCAACGTACAACTTAATACTGACCAGCAAATTGCATAGAACGAAAAAAAAAAATTAATTTCGCGGGCTACCCTGGCGCTTTCGCCTTAAGGGAACTACATGGCCTAAAGCGCGTTTACTGTCGGACTACATTGAAAAGAAAGAGAAGCGCGATGTCACAACCCTGTTAATTTATTGCAAAATATAAAGCAATTAACTATTTACAAAAAATCTATTGTTTGGACTAAAAAATGATTACGCGCTGATTAACTTGACAGGACTAAACTAAAATGTATCTTCTGTCCTTCTCTTAATGAAATAGAAAGAAAAAGATGCACTGAACTTAAATTTAGTTTAGTTTGTGAACAATAGAATCGATACCATCCATACTAATATAGTAAATGCGAAAATGTGTGTCTGTCTGTTACCTCTTCACGCTTAAACCGCTGAACCGATTTAGATGAAATTTGCTATAGAGATAGTTTGAGTCCCGGACAAGGAAATACTTTCTATCCCGATATTCCCACGGGATCGACACTTATGCGGGTGAAACCGCGGGGCGCTGCTATTATTATTATTGCGGAAGTGTGTCTGTCTGTCTGTTACCTCTTCAAGCTTAAACCGCTGAACCGATTTAGATAAAATTTGGTATAGAGATAGTTTGACTCCCGGGAGAGGACATAGGATAGTTTTTATCCCGATATTCCCACGGGATCGACACTTATGCGTGTGAAATGGCGGGGAGCTGCTATTTATAATTATTTTTGTCCTCAGGCCTCAAAGTCCTCCCCCGAAGAAGTCCAAGAACAGATAGAACTGCTGCAGAGCGTCGCCTGCTCCCGCTGGGCGGCTGTTGACGAGTTGCTGGAGCTGGGCGGCGTGTCGCTCCTACTGCAAGTGACGAGCCTGGCTCTAGAGTGGAACTTCAACGGCAGGTATTGTAACAACATATAACTACAAAGCAATGGCGAAGTTTCCATACAACTCGATTCCTACCGGCATCCCTTTGAAAAATGGCACAGGCAGTATTCTATAGACAAATAATATAATCAATTATTGTTGCGCGCCACAATTGATGCCTGGTACATGGTGACATTAGTTGCCACTAGCGCCATCTAGTATCGAGTAGCGGAACTAGTAGTCAAGATCCTTCTAGAAATTTCGATGCGAGAACTTTCTCGAACTATCGACATCTGGCCAGTCGGGGCCGGTATGTACTCGAACATTCTAGATGTTTCTACAATGAAAGGTTCTAGAACTATCTGCGGCACTATTTATGGCCGGGATGCCGCAAGACCGGGACAGTTTGGATTTTTTTTTGGTTATTAAATCGGCAGTTTTTATTCTATATACAATACGTCATGTTCGTGAACGGGCGCCGTCAGTTGGGGCTGGTCATCACTTAGCCGCCTGGGCTTATTTTAATTGTTTTAATTTTGGATTGTTGTTTTGTTACTATTTGTTGTACTCTGGACGCTTTTAACGCGGACGTCTTTTTTAGTTTTTACATCGTTCTCACATTATATAATCATAAATTCAAAAGTAATGATGTAACAAATGTTTTTGTAAAATGTAATTTAAAAAGAGTGTCCATGGAGTTTCTTGCCCGTTCTTCTCCATAGGTACCTACGCTTTGGAATGGGCAACCAGCTTCATATTTTCTGACTGACCGACCTCTTCACAATTCAAAAGTGCCTGTTAATGGTTTAATTGAAATAAATGATTTGAGTTTGAGTTTGTCACGAACCCGAAGCTCGTAACAATATTAAAGATATCTACTCCGGCTTACCTCTTACAAAAATTGACCCTTTGAACTCAAAAAATAATACGGCATACTTTGTAGCAACAAAGTATGCCGTATTATTTTTTGAGTTAGACCCGAAAACGAATAACTCAAGAAAAAGGAACATACAAGTCATCACCTGCCTAGCCTGTTCCCAACTATGTTTGGGTCGGCTCCCAGTCTAACCGGATGCAGCTGAATACCAGTATTTTACATGGAGCGACCGCCTATCTGACCTCCACAACCTAGTTACTGGGTAAACACGATACCCCTTTTGTTAAGACTGGTTGTCAGAGTTTCGGGCTTCTGACTACCCGTAACGACTGTCAATGATCCACGAATGACAGCCGGGACCAACGTCTTAACGTGCTTTCCGAGGCACGGAGGGGTCACGGTATGTAAAGATGGTCACCCATCCACAGACCAACCGCGGCAAGCGTACCTTAACCTGATCGATCGACCTGTGCGGCTGTGCAAAAAGAAACATAAAACACGATGACCTTGGTAACGTATGACCCCAATCCAAAACAACACAGGGGTTTTGGAGTTATTATCTGAGGACACCCGTTACAAAATCTAAGTATGAAGTTTGATTCAATGTTTATCTATAATCACTTGTGAGGGTGCTGAAGGTGGACTTAAGGAGTGCAGATTTCCTCACGAAGTCTGTTTTCAACGATAATCAGATTTCAACCTAAAAACCTCTTCGATAAAGCTCATTCTCCCCAGATCGACTTCAATTAACGTGACCCGTGTTTTGCCCACACCTTCATTGAAAATTAAACTATGTCACCACTACAATAAAGCTCATTATCCCCAGATCGACTTCAATTAACGTGACCCGTGTTTGGCCCACACCTTCATTGAAAATTAAACTATATCACCACTACAATAAAGTTCATTCTCCCCAGATCGACTTCAATTAACATGACCCGTGTTTTGCCCGCACCTTCATTGAAAATTAAACTATATCACCACTACAATAAAGCTCATTCTCCCCAGATCAGAGACAGTACGATCTGCGTTAGACGTGATCTCTGTATGCTGCGTGGCGCCGCGTGTTCAACTGTTACTGACTGAAAAATTGGATTTGAAGGACGCGGAGATGACAACTGGAGTCAATATTGTGCTAGGTAAGTTGATATTTCTTTGTTTCTTTTTCTATCATTCTTTAGCCTTCTTCCTAAGGCCGCTATCGCACTGGCGTTTTACGAGCGTTGGCGCTTCTCCAACGTCTGCACAGCGCCAACGTTGTGAACGTCGCGAGTTTCTAGCAGTAAAGCGCCAACGTTGCGCAGACGCGACGTTAACGTCGCGAGTTTCTAGTAGTAAAGCGCCAACGTTGCGCAGACGCGACGTTAACGTCGCGAGTTTCTAGTAGTAAAGCGCCAACGTTGCGCAGACGCGACGTTAACGTCGCGAGTTTCTAGTAGTAAAGCGCCAACGTTGCGCAGACGCGACGTTAACGTCGCGAGTTTCTTGCATATCGCAGCATGTGTGCGACGTTAACGTTGCGTTCAGCAGATGTAACGCTTGCAACTAGAAAATCGCGACGTCAACCGTCAACCGGCGTGGCGCCGCGCAGACGTTAGAGAAGTGCCAACGCTCGTAAAACGCCAGTGGGATATTTAAGAGCCTTCTTTCATACTTCTCTACTAGATCATCGTTTCTTTAGTCTTCCCCTACTCTTGGCCATCCACATTCAAACTAAAAAGTTGTACCTGCACCAAAATTGTAAAACACTCCCGAAATTACTACATAAACCTTTCATCATCTAGCCTAGCCTTTTCCCAACTATGTTGGGGTCGGCGTCCAGTCTAACCGGATGCAGCTGAATACCAGTATTTTACATGGAGCGACTGCCTATCTGACCTCCAGAACTCAGTTACTGGGTAATACGATACCCCTTGGTAAGACTGCTTGTCAGACATTCGGGCTACTGACAACTCGTAACGACTGTCAATGATCCACGAATGACAGCCGGGACCAAAGGCTTATCGTGCTTTCCGAGGCACGATGACTCCACAAAAACAATCATTATATCTTTTCGTTTTTGGGGTTCCGTAGTTCTGACAAGGAACCCTTATAGTTTCGTCATGTCCGTCTGTCTGTCTGTCTGTCCGAGGTTTTTCTAAGAGACCGTTAGTACTAGAAAGCTGTAATTTTGTAGGAGTGTGTATATCAATTACGCCGACAAAGTGGTAAAATAAAATTTTTGAAAATATTTTTTTTAGGGTAGCTCCCCTACATGTGAAGTGGGGATAATTATTGTTTTCGTCGTCTACCTCATCGTGTGGGGTATCGTTGAATAGGTTTTCTAAAATGACTTGGGGGTTGCTTAAATTATTTTTCGATTTAATGAAACTTTAGTGCAAATTTTTGTTCCAGTAGGGCGTCCCCCCCCCTCTAAAAGCAAAACTGCCATCTTGAAAAATCTAGAAAAAATCATTATGATAGTGCATTTCATGAACTTTAAAGGAAAACTATAGCGGTTAAGATAACTTTATTAGTTTAGCAGTAATAGTCGTTGGACTCGGGTGTTGGATAATTTTGTACCAAATACAAAATCCTTAGCATTAATCCTTTAAAGTGACTAAGATGAAGTAGTTGCTTGTTTATAACGGCTAAAGACTAGCATTGAAAAATAAAATATGAAATAAAAAAAACAAAAAAAAACAAACTCAATTATCATAAGTTTCACAATACTGCCGCTAGATGGCGCTGTACCAACGGGTTACGTTTTAATTCGAGTCCGTAAGAAGTCACAAACTAACTTTGTTTAATTTTCAAATTACAATTTTGTGAATTGAAATAATGACTTGGCAGCAATCGTACTCTTATGTATTAGCTTTAGCGGGAAGAAAGTGGTTATTATTAGTTAATGTCTAATCTGCTTAAATAATTATCTTCGAAAATCAATATTTTGTGTTTGTAGTATCACTAATCGATAACAGATGGCGTTATGCCGTGACGTTACTTGTAGATCGCGATGTTAAGATTTTCTTGCAAAGTATTCAAATTTAAAGTCGATTTTTGTTATTATAACCACTAACTCCTAATATCTACCATTACTTATATTCAGAATAAAGAACAACAGAATCGTATTTTATTGTGATAACGGGCTACTACGGAACCCTACACTGTGCGTGGCCCGACACGCACTTGGCCGGTTTTTTTATTTTAAAACTTTTGGTATTGACGTAAGTTCTGCGTGAAAAAAAATCTGTACCCTTGAGTAAATACAGTTGTTTTTGGTTGTGCTGCTCGACACGGTCTTTTGACATTCACTATGAAAATTGACGTGTAACAAAGTGGCGGCTCAGTAATAATAGTAATACAGATGTGTTGGCAGGCGCCGCGGACGGCGAGATCGTGCCGGAGCCCGAGGTGCAGAAGGCCGCGCTCAACGTGCTCGTCAACTGCGTGTGCGCACCCGTACATCGAGTGAGTACGCAGCTGTATTAAAACGCTTTTATTAGGTCGACCTGTATGTAACTAACTATGTAATGGACTAACATGGATACTAACTATGTGAGGAATCTAAGGTAACTAATTTAACCATCTTCCAAGGGTCGTAGCGTAATGAAAATTGGCAGCTGTATGTAGTTCTGATGACAATACAATAATATGATACTGTCGAACTGATCTGATGATGGAGCCGGAAGATATGAACTGGAACTTCATGATGGAAAATCGTATCATAGCTGTTTTGGATTTCTTAGAAAAGTCTTTTTTTTTTGTTTTTACATGCATTTATAAAACCGTGTTTTTCAAGTGTTTTTGAAACTATTAATTTATAACATACTAATCTTCGCAACTACTACAGTAATGAGGTTACGTCTGGCGCAGATTATAAAAATAATTTATTTTATTTTTTGCTAATATTTTACATAATTATTTATTTCTGTTTCTGTAACTGCCCGTGACATCACAGCGGGCTCTATCAGAATACCAGCGCTGAGACATTTATTTTTTTAATGTCGCAGCATCATGCTGAGATAGCAGCCTTTTGGCCTCGTGTAGGACTTTCTGTTTCATTTTCCTTTTGTTACTTTTTTTTTATATAACTTGGATTTTTGTTTTACTGTGTTTAGTTTGTAATCTTCCTGTACGAGTCGCAATAAATATGTACTTTTTATTATGCATCACTGTTCAAATCACAGTGGTCTTTATTCTCGTTACAATAAGGTCGCTGTTAGGTTGCTGCCACTGACAAGTCTGTCAAAATCATTGTGATCTTTGTTCTCGTTACAATAAGGTTGCTGTTAGTTTGCTGCCACTGACAAGTCTGTCAAAATCATTGTGATCTTTGTTCTCGTTACAATAAGGTTGCTGTTAGTTTGCTGCCACTGACAAGTCTGTCAAAATCATTGTGATCTTTGTTCTCGTTACAATAAGGTTGCTGTTAGTTTGCTGCCACTGACAAGTCTGTCAAAATCATTGTGATCTTTATTCTCAGTACAATAAGGTTGGTGTTGGGTTGCTGCCACTGACAAGTCTGTCAAAATCATTGTGATCTTTATTCTCGTTACAATAAGGTTCTTGTTAGTTTGCTGCCACTGACAAGTCTGTCAAAATCATTGTGATCTTTATTCTCGTTACAATAAGGTTCTTGTTAGTTTGCTGCCACTGACAAGTCTGTCAAAATCATTGTGATCTTTATTCTCAGTACAATAAGGTTTCTGTTAGTTTGCTGCCACTGACAAGTCTGTCAAAATCATTGTGATCTTTATTCTCAGTACAATAAGGTTTCTGTTAGTTTGCTGCCACTGACAAGTCTGTCAAAATCATTGTGATCTTTATTCTCAGTACAATAAGGTTTCTGTTAGTTTGCTGCCACTGACAAGTCTGTCAAAATCATTGTGATCTTTATTCTCGTTACAATAAGGTTGTTGTTGGGTTGCTGCCACTGACAAGTCTGTCAAAATCATTGTGATCTTTATTCTCGTTACAATAAGGTTGCTGTTAGGTGGCTGCTGTCAGAGGTGAAATAACTGAACAGACTGTAAGGGCAAGTTTCTTCCACGCGCGCCTCAAAGAGAAGTCAGCACTAACTGACGGGGACCGCTAGGGCCGATGCCTGCCAGGGTCGCGGGATGTTCGAAAGAGACCGTGGCCCCTGGCACAGGCAACTTGTAAGAGTCTGACGCTCCCTTCCGCTCCGCCCAAAGCGGTAGGGGTCATTTGATGATTTCCCAACCAAAAAAAAGGCCAGTTTCTTGAACGAAAATTATCGCAAAATTAAAGTGTTAAATTGGCAAGCGCGCAACTGCTGAGATTGGCTGTAGATAAATCATTCAACCAATCGCAGCAGTTTTCGTGCGATTGACAAATTGTTATATTCATTTTGCAATAATCTTCATTTGTGGCCGAATAAACCCATTCACGTGTTTTAGTGCTGATTTTTCAATCATCGAATAACTCTCGAGAAATAATTTTTTTGACAGTTATTCCATACAAAAACTGTCAAACGTCAGTTTTATTCGTCGAATAAAAGTTATCTGGCGTTGGAAAAGTCAGCCCTTAGTCATCAAGAAGTCGACCATAACTTACAGATAAAAAAAACATAGCCTTCTTTCTGGCGCAGTCGGGTAAAAAGGTCATCTCATTCACATTCATGGTCAAGGTCATCACATTCAAGGTCACATCATTAATCGCATACTATATTTTCTGACTGCTTCGTTTTGTCTAGTGGTCGTAAACGCTACTGCTGAGCACGAGGTCCTGGGTTCGATTCCCGGGTCGGGCAATATGTTATTGGGTTTTTACCCGACTGCACCACATGGAGGGTTATGTTTTTCGAGTGTATGTATGAATGTATGTATATTTCTTTGGCACGCTCTGTAGCCTAAACGGCTTGATCGATCTCAGCTTGAGAGGTGCCGTTAGATTCGTCTTAATTGTGAGAGTGACACTGGGTATATTAAAATTGAATAAAAAAAATTAAAATGGCTGATTTTTGGCGCCATATTATGTCTTCAAAAACATTTTTTTTTCTCAAAACCTATCGTGTGGGGTATCAAAATATGTAAAGGGTTTTAAACGGTGATGTAAAAAATATATTTAACATTAATAATATAATATAAATGGTATGGGTCCCGCTTGCTTCCAACTTTTATTTTATTTAAAATGGGCTTGTTTTTAACTATTCAGTTTTTTTTTAACTTAAGTTTTTTACCGCAGTCAGGTTTTTTTAGTTTTTTTTTTTAAACTTTTTTTATTATATCTGGAATTTCTCAGTAGCAGCCTGGAGTTTGGGTTTGTACCCGGTTGATGGCAATAGGCTTGCCCACTTTTACATGGGACATTAAGAGGGCTATCACAATTTTTTCTTGTTTAGAGCGTTTGACTCGAGTTTTGATGTGTGATTATGATTTAACTAAAGCCACAATAGTAAAAAAAATGCATGCCCGAGAAAGTTTGATTCCTTCTTTTGGGAGCGCATTCAATAAATATTCCAGTTTGTTCACATAAATCAGTAAAAAACTTGTTTCTGCAAAGGCTGTTTCATAAAATTTTACTTTCGGGCATCTCGCGATGCCCTGTTACATCGAAGATATAATAGTTTAATCATTTATAAAAATATCTACGATACAACTGTATCTTCTACTATGGTATGCATACATCAATTTATGATGTTTCATATAGTAATACACCAAAAATAATTCCGTAAAACAGAGAGTTAATGATAATTTTTCGCCCGAAATTATATTTTTTATCTATGAATATATAAAAGAAATTCAAACAAAAAATATTTAATAACTAAGGTTACTTTGTAACCTTGCTTGAAAAAAAAAATAACTCTAATTTAAAGTAAATTAATATTTTTAAATAATTGTTGTATGCAATGCTATTTATCAATATAAATCTCGGGACGCGCGGTCTTAGCTTTAGTCCGCGCCGAGCGCTTGCAAAGAGAGGACGTATCGCTCGCTCGCTGTTGCCGTCACGTGATCTCGCTCACCAATTCGCCAAGAATAAAGCGCGACCAACACATCTTAATACAAGTGTTTTTTTTTTATTAGAGAAGGTCGGATTGTAATGCATAAGTATTTTCCTATGATATTCTAACGCGAATATGTATATCCTGTATTATAGAAAAAAAAACTTACGTAAATATAAGGTCCCATTAAAATAGATGGAGAAACTTTCAGAACACATTCAGACCACCAAAATAAGAAAGATGGTAAAAAATATACAAGAAAAACGCATAGATACTTATAAGAAAAATAATCAGCTAACGAAAATACTAATGTGCCTGCAATTGATTATTTTAGGTCAAAATAAAATCACTTTAACCTTTTCACCGCCAAGCACTTCTATAGAAGTTCGGGATTTTCGTGCCACCAGCGCCACAACTTCTATAGAAGTTGTTCATTTTAACTATCTTATTAAAATAAATTTACTGTAATTAAAAGCTTTGTTTCATTTTATTATTTAAGATAGCACTGTCTACTATCCTGATTTTTATTTTTCTACACAAAATAAGCCCTAGTTTGTCCTAAAATCGGCAAAAACAGAAACTCCGAATTTTGTTACTTTCCTCAGAACGCCAATCACTTCATATCAAGTTGGCCAGTGATGTGCCGTGAAAGGTTGATTGCACCATTGAAATATTTATAAATACAGAAAGTTACGAATATCGAAAACAATTTGAGGTCAATAAAATATGAACTTAGTTATCTACTTCATTACAAAGGATAGTAGATGAATTTCGACCTTCAGGTAGATGCCGATACGTAATTATAAAGTTGTTACCAATTCTTGTCGATAGTTATTTTCCCATCTCTACAAAACAATTAGTCGTCTATGCCCCTGTGCGCCACCGAGTGCCACGAACTACTATAGAAGTTGGTCAGTGACGTCATAGGCGTGCGGCTGTCAAGGTCACTTTGGCATAGTGCAGCACAAAATCGGATTCGCGCGCACGCATCTTTCTTTCTTTCACTTGATAACAAATAGAAAAATGAGTAAAGAACTTGATTCGGACGAACTTCTTAAAATTTTGCAAGGTGTGGAATCGGACTCGGAGTATTTTGTGGAGAACATTGAACCAGAAGATAATTCAGAGGTATGTCTAACTGGATGATAATAATAATGTTTATTCATCAAAGAGTAGGAATTCAATAAGTATGTAAAATGTTCGGTGAGCCCAGTATCTCCAGATGCACTGTAATTACAGTAGATTTAGGTACTGTTTTTGTACTCTACACACTATGGTAAATACAGTGTATGAAAGCACTGTAATTTTAACTTTTTTAGAAATTCTTTGTAAAGAAAAAAAGGAAACCTAATTGCAATTCGTATAAAAATCATCTAAAAACAATTAAAAATTCTGCCACTTAGATACCTACGGTAAAAAACGTTGACTGAAGTTATTAAAAAAACACAGGAATAAACAAAAATAGAAGAAAGAAAGACCATAGACCCCATCCCTGATCAGAATCGAATTCAACGTGCCCTCAGTGCCAATAACTTGATATGAAGTTAAAGAATGAGATTATGAAACAAATAGAGATGTACCCCATTCCTTATAGTTCTAATTGAGTTATGTATTAGTTTCTTTGATACTCATAATTTATACTGTTTTTTCTTATTAAGGATACTGTGAAATAAAACAAATCTGGAAATATTTAATCAGTTTTTTATTTATATTCGTAAAATCAACTTTAAATCTTAACTTTACGCGTACAAATCTTATTCATCGATATGACGATATCCCCATCACTACTGTTTACTGTATATTTAGTTATACATTTATAGCTTGGCGCTCGGCGAGGCATTGCGTTTTGTGTACGTTGGCGGCGAAAAGGTTAAACAGTGTTTTTTTTTTTGCTTGGATATCTTTAGTTAGACGTACTGAGCGCTGTGTTAAAATGTCCATCTATTTTAATTAATAGTTGTTGTCTTCGTTTTCTGACTTTTTTTTTTTTTTTAATTCAGATAATTATTTTCAGACATAAGTAGTTGCAGTGTGGACTGGTACTCAATATCAACTAAAAGTAATAAAAGTTTTCAAAGTTAATGATTTCTGGGGGGCTAAAAAGGCCACTTTGGCAGAATCATAAAAGGATAACATTATGAATCATAATATAGCGAAGGCAGTCCGTGTTTTTCTTTTTTCGCTGCACTACGTTAGGTATAATCAAAGAGATTGGGATTGGATTTTGATTGGATTGATTGGTATTTTAACACTGACAAATAAACTGAATAATCTTTCACCAATGGGATTTGATACGATTAACTTAACAGCTAGCTGTCCACTATGATTCTTAATGTTATCCTTTTATGCTTCTGCCAAAGTGGCCTTTTTAGGCTCCCTGGAACCTCAAAATACCAGAACCAGAAAAAACTAGTTTTATTAGGAGTACGTTCGCTTCTTGAAATCATAGATTAGAGAAAAGCACGGTCTATGCCACTTCAGAGATTTTTTTTTTCCATACCTAAAGGGTGCCAACGGGGACCCTATTACTAAGTGTCCGCTGACCGTCCGTCCGTCTGTCTGTCAGTGGCTCATGAGCCGTTATAGGCAGATAGTTGAAATTTTTCAAAATGTGTATTTTATATTGCGATGTGATTTTTTCAGCGCATATTATTGCGGTGGTACGAAACTCTTCGTGTGCGAGTCCGACTCGCACTCGGCCGGTATTATTTTTTTAACAACAGACCTTTACTGCTGGGGAGTTTGTTGCGCCACTTCTTCTTCTCAGTGAAAGCGCTAGGAAATGGTGAAGGGCGGGCGTTTTTGGGGACTGTCTTATGTAATTTTGACGTTCGAAAAGTGCAGATTCTCAGCCTAATTTGAATAAAATTACTTTTGATTTGCCTTTTTTACTTTCTTTTGACTTTTTTATCCAAACTGTAGATACAACATCACATTGCACTTATTTCTATAAATAAGTACTTAAATGTCTACCTACCTGCTGAATAAATTACATATAAAGAAACTTTGTTAAAAATTAGGTACCTACCAACAAAAAGTATCAGTGCGATTCCTTTCTTAGAAACTGGCAACGCGCAAGTAATGCTTCTGGCATCGCAAGCGTCTATAGGTTGCGGTAACTAGTAACTACACACCATCAAGCGGGCTGCGTGCTAGTTTGCGAAAAAAAAATCAAGTATATGTTTATGACCCTATAGTAATTCTATAGATAAACTGCTGTTCTAGGAAACATTCATTGGTACAAATAATATTTCATGAACTATGTATAACAGTAATTTAATTTATTTCGAAAACAAAGTAGCAAAGGCTCTTGTTGGTTTGTTCCTGGCGTCGGACGCATAGCCGTTTGCATGTGTGCGTAGCATACCTCTTTAGATGCACACGTGCGCATCCGCTGCCGCGCGCCGTCAAATTTACCTAAAACTGAGCACTTCGATTTTGTAATAGCGCTCTTAACATAATTGGCGAAATGTGGGTGTACAGTCAACAGCAAAAGTAGATGATCAAAATCAGAAATTCAAAAGTAATGAACTGAGTTCGCGTCAGAAGTGTGTGGCGTCGAAGTTATTTCTGTGTGGCGTTGATGTGGCGTTAAGTGGTTTTAATCACTTCGACGCCACATCAACAGTTCTGACGCGAACTCCATTCATTAGTATTGAATTTCTGATTTCATTTTCAAGTCATCTACTTTTGCTGTTGACTGTACCATAGGTACAGACGCCATCACATCAAGCTACTCGAAAAAGTCTTTTCCCAATCAACTTTGAACCTTATACTTTAGCGATAAAGTTGAAAATCTATTACAGAAATCTGGCAGATTGTAGTAGGTTGATGTGCTGGCGTGTGTACAACTCTAACCAACAACCAACCCTTTTTATTTTAGTATCCCCTTTTTATATAGTTATCAGTAACATTTTTTATCTTATTCTAACTAAGGTGACTGTCATAAGCATGAATAGAGAGAAGCTTGTGACTGGATGGATTCTCTTATCTCGTCGTGGAACAGAAGCTGTTTTTCCATTTTATTTGTCACCGATGCAGTCTGTTATCTTGTGATACCTGTTATATTTAACTTTTACATATACGCCTTTTTAGGGATCCGTAGTTAACTAGGAACCCTTATAGTTTCGCCATGTCTGTCTGTCCGTCCGTCTGTCTGTCTGTCCGTCCTCGCTTAATCTCTGTGACTGTTAGCATTAGAAAGCTGAAATTTTGTAGGAGTACGTATATTAGTTACGCCGACAAAGTGGTAAAATAAAATTTTGGAAAATATTTTTTTTAGGGTAGCTCCCCTACATGTGAAGTGGGGATGAATATTTTTTTCATCATCTACCCCATCGTGTGGGGTATCGTTGAATAGGTCTTCTAAAATGGCTTTGGGGTTGCTAAAATTATTTTTCGATTTAATGCTCCATTTACGAAATATTAAAGTTTAAAGTGCAAATTTTTGTTCCAGTAGGGCGTCCCCCCCCCCCCTCTAAAAGCTAAACTACTGGCTTGAAAAATCTGGAAAAATTCTCGATGATAGTGCATTTTATGAACTTTAAAGGAAAAGTATAGCGGTTAAGATAACTTTATTAGTTTAGCAGTAATAGTCGTTGAACTTGGGTGTTGGATAATTTTGTACCAAATACAAAGATGAAGTAGTTGCTTGGTTATAATGGGTAAAGACTTGCATTGAAAACCAAAATATGTTTTTTTTTTACCTATTCAGAATAAAGAACAACACAATCGTACTACATTGTGATAACGGGCTACTACGGAACCCTACACTGTGCGTGACCCGACACGCACTTGGCCGGTTTTTTTTTCTTCGGGTGGGAAATCATCAAATGACCCCTCCCGCTCTGGGTGGAGCGGAAGGGAGTGTCAGACTCTTATTGACTTACTGACCAGTTTTTGACATTTTTTTGGCGGCGAGGTGAGACATTACTGCGGCTAGATTTTGTACGTTTTTAATTACCAGAATTGGCCTTCCGGTTGCAGCAGCCCACTGCTGGACATAGGCCTCTCCAATTGCACGCCATTCAGCTCAATTCTCGGCAACTCTTGTCCAGCTGCTACCAACCACCCTGCGAAGATCGTCACTCCACCTAGGCGATCTTATTCGTACCCCTTTTTTTTGCAGATGGGAATTCATTAAATGACCCCTCCCGCTCTGGGTGGAGCGGAGCGGAAGGGAGTGTCAGACTCTTACTGACTAAAACCCACCCATGTTCCCTCCTTAGCCCTCCATGTTCCGGGCCAGCGGTAACCCTTTCGGGCAATCCCGCTGACCCTCTAACCAACCCTTAGGGGGGGGACATGGAGTGACGTTATGTCATTTTCTAGGCTGGCACCTCAACCACACGTTTCTCAATAACCGGCTCCAGTAAAAAGAAAACTGCGCTCAAGTCTTACGAAGATCTAATACAGAAGGTCTGGGAGAGCGTGCGGACTAACAACGGTATTATGGTGAGTTGTTATGTACTCTATTTTTAGTGGTGTAAAGTTCAAATTTGATTAATGTGAACTTCTGGGAGCAACTCGTCACTGACAATTTTGATTAAATATATTCATATTGACGCATGTTTCCCCCAAGACTTTCTTATTTTTTTTTTGTTTGTTCTTTATTGCGTCATGTACAGTCAACCAAGGAGATAAGTATACAGGAGCGTCGGATATAGTTGAAGTTTACTAAGAAACCGATGGATGTTCTGGACTGAAATTTAATTTAATAAATGAGCTGTTTGTTTTCTATTAATAAAATCAAATTTTATTCGAGAACATCCATCGGTTTCTTAGTAAACTTCAACTATATCCGACGCTCCTGTATACCTATCTCCTTTGTTTGACTGTACCTATACCACAAATAAACGTATTTTCTTTCTTTAAATAATTACGGATAAAAATTTTTTGTTGAACAAAATTTCAGAGGTACTGTCGTTTGACTGTAGATGTTTTTAGGGTTCCGTACCTCAATAGAAAAAAACGGAACCCTTATAGGATCACTTTGTTGTCCGTCCGTCCGTCGGACTGTCAAGACCCTATATCTCGGGAACGCGTGGAGGTATCGAGTTGAAATTAAAACCATATACTCAGCTCTACAGTCCCTAGAAGCTGTGAAAAAATCAAACACCTAAGTTAACGTAAAAAAAGATACTTACGGCCGTTTGTGATACACCCCCCCCTTTTTTTTTTTGAAGTTGGGAATTCATCAAATGACCCCTCCCGCTCTGGTTGGAGCGGAAGGGAGTGTCAGCAGACTCTTACTGACTAAAACCCACCCGTGTTCCTTTCTTAGGCCTTTATGTTCCGGGGTAGCGGTAACCCTTTCGGACAATCAATTTTTTACTAACATATAAGTACAACTTTTCAAATATTTTTTTTTTTTTTGTATTGGCAACCTAAGTAGCACTGCTATCCATCACAACCCTTAAAAATCCCAGAATGCCTGTAGTTTTTACACAAAAATCAATAATTTTTTTTTTTTACTTACAATATTTCAGTTTTTTTACTTTCAGTCCAGTTTGTAATTACCAAAAAAAATTGAGATTTTTTTTCTCGATTAGTTATGAGCAAGTCTACCCTCTGGTGCCCGCTTACCGTTGAATTTTGGGACACGTTGTATAGGGGGTGAATTTTTCAAGTGGGCGTGGATGGCCAAATCCGAAACTATGAGGAATAGCGAAAAGTACTTAAAGGAGTCGCGGGCTCGATTTTGAGGAACACTAAAACTGCATCATTGGATTTTTGAAAAACAATATTTCTTGCCAGGAATCGAACCCGTTGATTTTGAAAAAAAAAAACTGTATTATTACACCATCCGATAGTGTCGCTGTATACCTCTGGCTAACCTTTCTTTCATGCAAGTGTAATGCTATTGTAATATTATGTTATCTTTCACCAGGTATTACTATCACTAATGATGGTAAAATCGCCCATAACTGACGCGGATCGCTTACGTGGACTGGCATGCAGAGCTTTAGCTGGACTAGCGAGATGCCCCACAGTGAGACAGATCATATCCAAGTTGCCACTCTTCACCACCTCGCAGATACAAGGTAAGGATTTTTTCTTCTTTTTTTTTGTTGCTGAATCGCTCTTGACCCCGATACGCCTGATGGGAAGCGATGGATGAGGTCTATGATGGAACGAGCGTGCCCAGAAGATGCCTAAGGCACTGGAACTCCCACGCATCGACGAAGCAGCAGGCTGCTTGACGTCGGACTGCGGTGGGAGGGTGGTCGCAAACCGGGCGGGCGTTAGCCCTAACACCGCAAGGGAAGAATTGGCCAGTCAAGTCAAGGGGGGCTCCCATACAACAAACGTGTTTTTCCAGCGTTTTTGGCTTGTGATACGGAACCCTTCGCGTGCGAGTACGACTTGCACTTGGCCAGTTTTTTAGTACTGAAGTATCTTGCATATTTTGTAGTACGCACAGTTTTATTAAACGCCATATTTTAATTCCAGTGTTAATGCGCGACCCAATACTCCAGGAGAAGCGACAAGAACACGTGATGTTCCAGAAGTATGCGCTCGAGCTGCTGGAGCGAGTGTCCGGGAAGAGTAAACATATGGGCGCCGAGTTCGAGACCTCGTTAGCTAATATACATAGGGTAAGCAGTAAACAACTTGCCAGGGTAGAGCTTTGAGTATTAAACCAACTGGAGGCACCATTGTCAGGCGATCCCCGCTGCCAAAGGTACGAGACCGCCGGTCATAGCGGTTATATACATGTGTGCGTATAGTTTATGCTTGTGTTTGTTTTTTGTTTTGTGTGCGTGCGTAACAACGCGATCGAATTGCATTAGTGTATTATTGCGTTCCCTCGTCCCCCGCGATGAAAGTGACAGACTTATTTGCATAGATATTAGTACTCGTGGCGTCTCCGGTTGGTTTAATACTTAAAGGGGTAGAGGGAGACTCGTAGAGTCGTAGCAAAGTAAAATGAAAAAAAAAAAAAAGAAAATGAAATGATGATTTATTTGCAAGAATGTAGGTACAAAAATAAGGTGTTAAGTAAAAGAAGGATCCAGTACATTCTACCGTCAGGCATGCAAAATAGTTTTTTTTTTAATTAGTAGAATAATTATCAAGGTTAAGCAACACTTGCGAAGGTCGACCCGCGGATGGGTGCCCATCCGCGACAACCCGAGACCTCTCCGTGCCTCGGAAAGGACGTCCGGCTTTCATTCGTAGATCTTTGACAGTCGTTACAGGTAGTCAGAAGCCCAAGTCGGACAGCCAGTCTTTACCAAGGGAAATTGTGTCATCCAGTTACTGGGTTGTGGAGGTCGGATAGGCAGTCGCTCCATGTAAAATATTGGTATTCAACTGCATCCAGTTAGACTGTAAGCCGAACCCAACATAGTTGGGAAAAGGCTAGGCAGATGAGAGGAGCGAAGCACTAATATTGTTATTTTCGTCCACAGGCAAACGTAGTAGCCCAAACGCGTATAAACTACAACGAGCGTCAGCTGCTGCAGCTGGTGGCCGCGCACTTAGCCGCCCGAGGGCTCACGGCCAGCGCGGCCACGCTGCAGCGGGAGGCTAAGTTGCCGCCGCCCGCGCTGCCCGCGCCGCCCCCTCCCCCGCCGCCGCCCGTCTACACACCTTCTACGCCGACTAGAGTGAGTTATGGACCTTTTATTTTCTTTTATTTGCACTAACGACCAACCTTTCAGTGAAAAAATAAGAAAAATGTTTCGTTATAATTGTCATCGAAATAGATTTTTTTTACAAACAAAAAAAAAAAGGTTTTATTGTATCTCGCTGTCACGTATGCCATTGAGTTTGTGAATCGAAAATAAATTATTATTATTTATATATACTTTATTGTACACAAAAAAAAAACATAACACGAAAAAGATACATCAAACACTACAAAATATACAATGGGCGGCCTTGTCACTTTCTGCGATCTCTTCCAGGCAACCTTGGAATGGACAGTGATTTTCCAGGACATAAAATGGGGCTGTCGTTGGTGCAAATATTATGTATACAATACACTAAAATAGATACACAGATATATACATATCCAAAATTATATATACATAAATACATTCATACTAAATTGTATAAGCAACAAAAATAAAAGAAGACTGCAATGGAGAGTCCATTGCAGTTAGGACAACATGATCACAACGACAAGTAGTGTTCCTTCACGAGTCTTTAATTATTATAAATGCTAAATTCAAATATAATAAATAAATAAATAACGATCATTTTATGATCAAGCAGCTAAGGCCCATAGATAAAATACACAAAAAATCTTATAGGTACAATAATAAAGTGGCGACCGCGTACCGGAAGACGTGGCGTTGAAAGGCCTCCCACAAGGTGGTCCGACGACCTTGTGAAGGTCGCAGGAAATCGTTGGATGCGAGAAGCACAGGACCGGTCGAAATGGAGGTGCTTGGGGGAGGCCTATGTCCAGCAGCGGACGACTTTCGGTTGAAATGATGATGATGATGACATATTACAAAACTTAATACTATGACTATACACGTAACGTTGCCGGCGTAAATACATTGCTCGTTTTCTCCACAGCCTCGCCTCTCAGTGTCCCGCGGAAACAGCAGTGGATCGATACACCGGGACAGTATCGACCTGAACAGCTCACATAACAGCATGAACATCGACGAGGCGAATCCTTTACCGCCTGTCATCAAACTTAGGTGAGCGATTACATTAATGGGTATGAAATCGCGAAAAAAAAATCAGCTGTTCCCTACATTTTGACGAGTTATACGAACATAAATGTAGGGAACAGTTGATTTTTTTTTTCGCGATTTCAGGTTTGGTCCCATAGTAAAAGTTGTTCATAATGATGAGTACAATGACCTCTTAAGAGGTTGTTAATGTTTTACCAATAACCTTGTATAACGCAATGTGCGCTTTCATAGTTTCTAACTTGACGGTGTCAGTGTGGATGTCAAACTGTCAAAATTAAAGGCATTGCAATAATTATTAGTGTCGTACGCAACTTCCCCGCTGGTCTTAAGCCCCTCGCCCACGGCGACTTTTTGTTTTAACGCGCTTTAGTCGCATTTGCAACGCGCTACTAACGCGCTACAGCGTCGCGACTGTATCGATGCGAACGCGCGACCGTGTCGGACGACATCGGGGAGAGAACGGAGGGAGGGTGGCGCGTGAGTGGAGATGTGGAGAACCGAGCAGCAGCGCAACACAGACAGGTCGAGAGTGCTTAATGTTGCCTCAACGGAGTCTTGCAACTGTGGCATTTTTGTGCCGTAACTGAATCGCGTTTACATCGCGACAGTATCGCGTTTGCATCGCGACTAAGAATCGTGGTGTGGGCGAGGGCAAATAGATAGCGACCGTATCGCGACTGTATCGATGCGAACGCGCGACAGCATCGCTACAAAAAGTCGCCGTGGGCGAGGGGCCTTATGATAAGCCCTGAAATCGATGAAGTGTGATTTCTTTCTCTGACAAAGATTGAAAAGAAAATTGTTTTTTTTACACAAGCGACCCTCCCTGGCTTCGGTCGGATATGAGTTTAGTTGTTAAAAGGTATTTAACAAAATTTATATTTATGTAGAAAAATTACTACTACAATTTTAATATTGATTTGCATGTGATAGTAAAACTTACTGTATTTTGTAAAAATCTTGGATAATGATGATAAAAATTAATGTGCGTGTGGTGTGAGGGCCACTTTGTTAAAACTCTTTGAAAATGTGCTTAGGATTTAGTGAACATTCCCAAAGAATTGTGAAAGTTGGTTTCAGATTTTGTGAAAGTCTAATAACCGAGTTATAGACTGTAAAGTTGGGCCCTCAGTTCTCACATAGAGGATTGAGGGCCCACCTAAAACTGATAAACTATGGACACTACAGAAAAAGTCTTAATGCCAAAATCTAAGCAAATGCCAAACAAAATTTGTGAAAACAAGATATTATCGCAAAACACTGTCCTACTTTGTATATCTTCGTACAAAATGGGCCCTCAATTCTCATACACGTAAAAGTTTATTACGCAATTATAATGAAATCATTAACTTACAGCTACTGTTTGAAATCCTATATGCTACTAAATAAATTGTGAAAATTTATAAAAGCAAGAACAGGTCACCACTTTTTGTTGTTTGAAAGTTATCCCTCAGTCCTCCATTTCTTTTGTTTTCGATTTATTACGCTTATCGTATGAAAGATAAGACAAATACAAAATTGTCTCCTTTTGTGAAATAAATTGTGCAACAAATTCGATACCAGAAAGAAATTAAAAGACCCTTTATTATATAAGAAAATCGAGTTTTATTTTTTTTATCTGAATTTGCAAATAGGGTGACCACAATTTCTTTTAGATTGCAGTAAAGATTAGTAAATGTAGAGTCATCATCATCATCTGCCTAGCCTTTTCCCAACTATGTTGAGGTCGGCTTCCAGTCTAACCGGATGTAGCTGAATACCAGTATTTTACATGGAGCGACTGCCTATCTGACCTCCACAACCCAGCTACTGGGTAATATGATACCCCTTGGTAAGACTGGTTGTCAGACTTTCGGGCTTCTGACTACCCGTAACGACTGTCAAAGATCCACGAATGACAGCCGGGACCAACGGCTTAACGTGCTTTCCGAGGCACGGAGGGGTCTCGGTATGTAAAGATGGTCACCCATCCACAGACGAACCGCGGCAAGCGTAGCTTAACCTGATCGATCGACCTGTGCGGCTGTTATTATTTAGCCACGGGCCCGGGGTAGAGTATAAGTTTTAATAAACTTTCTTCGATTTTTCGCTTATTATCGTCATAGCATTTGTACTCAATTTCGTGATAAAAAAAAAATATTTCGGAATTCGAATGATCACAAAATAAAATACTGTTACCCAAATCATTTTTGCTTGAAATATCGTTCGTTCTGATGACAATAATCAAATAATTTATTTATTATTTTTATAAAGGCTTTTGTCCAGCCATGGGACAATGTAGGCTAAATATAATCCTAACTAATAGCTGTAATATTTAGTGTAGTTACTAAACAATAGTTTATGATAGTGCAGCGGAAGTTGTAGGTAATAAAGCATTAAGGCGAGTTTTATGAAACAGTTGTAGTGAAGAATAAAAATAATAATAATTTTTTAATACGCAAACACATCTTCGGTCAAGACACTCAATCATCTTCGGTCAGATATCAAACATTCAAGGTAAGTTTGTTTTGATACCTAGGTACTCATAATTTTATAAGTTCGTAATATTTTACTAAATAGTACTTAGATAGTCACTCTAAGAATTGTTTAGGTAATTCAATTTCACCTATTTATAAATTGTAAATTTAAAAAAATAAAATATAATTATTTCATACTCCAGAAAACATATTTGTTATTGTGCAAGTACCTACCTAGGAATAAAAAAACATCCAGGAACGCACTGCTTTATTAGGTACTAGCTTCTGCCCGCGACTTCGTCCGCGTGAAATTCGAAAGTCATATGGCTCCATCTATTATCATAATAACGTTATTATTGTTTTCCTCGGGAACAGCACTTTTTTCGGGATGAAAGGTACAGTGGTTTAGGCGTGAAAAGCTAACAAACAAAGTTACTTTCGCATTTATAATATTACTTAGTTAGGATTATATTTAGCCTACATTGTCCCATTGCTGGGCAAAAGCCTTTAGAAAAATAATAAATAAATTATTTGATTATTGTCATTAGTTTTTTCGGAACGAACGATTTTTCAAGCAAAAATGATTTGGGGAACAGTATTTTTCTATGTGATCGTTCAATTTCCGAAATTTATTTTTTTTATCACGAAACTTGAGTACAAATGCTATGACGATAATAAGCGAAAAATCGAAGAAAGTTTATTAAAACCTATGACTCTACATTTACTAATCTTTACTGCAATCTAAAAGAAATTGTGGTCACCCTATTTCCTAATACAGAGAATAAAAATAAAACTCGATTTACTTATACAATAAAGGGTCTTTTAATTTCTTTCTGGTATCGCATTTGTTGCACAATTTTTTTCACAAAAAGACACAATTTTGTATTTGTCTTATCTTTCATACGATAAGCGTAATAAATCGAAAACAAAATAAAATGGAGGACTGAGGGCCCGAATTTTATCAAGGTCATAACTTTTAAACAACAAAAGGTGGTGACCTGTTCTTGCTTTCATAAATTTTCACAATTTATTTAGTAGCATATAGGATTTCAAACAGTAGCTGTAAGTTAATGATTTCATTATAATTGCGTAATAAACTTTTACGTGTATGAGAATTGAGGGCCCATTTTGTACGAAGATATACAAAGTAGGACAGTGTTTTGCGATAATATCTTGTTTTCACAAATTTTGTTTGGCATTAGCTTAGATTTTGGCATTAAGACTTTTTCTGTAGTGTCCATAGTTTATCAGTTTTAGGTGGGCCCTCAATCCTCTATGTGAGAACTGAGGGCCCAACTTTACAGTCTATAACTCGGTTATTAGACTTTCACAAAATCTGAAACCAACTTTCACAATTCTTTGGGAATGTTCACTAAATCCTAAGCACATTTTCAAAGAGTTTTAACAAAGTGGCCCTCACACCACACGCACATTAAAAATTAAACTGGCGCCGATTCTGTTGTTCACAAACTAAACTAAATTTAAGTTCAGGCATCTTTTTCTTTATATTTCATTAAGAAAAGGACAGAAGATAAATATTAGTTTAGTCCTGTCAAATTAAGATACTCCACTAACAAATAGGCGCCATTGGCGCCGATTCTGTTGTTCACGAACTAAACTAAATTTAAGTTCAGGCATCTTTTTCTTTCTATGTCATTATGAAAAAGACAGAAGATAAATTTTAGTTTAGTCCTGTCAAATTAGTCAGCGCCTGACGTAAGCTGTCGTATTTTTAATAGCCAATTTTTTAATCTCGTCTAAATTGTCTATGGAGTATCGTAATTTGACAGGACTAAACTAATATTTATCTTCTGTCCTTTTCTTAATGAAATATAAAGAAAAAGATCCATGAACTTAAATTTAGTTTAGTTTATGAACAACAAATCGGCGCCATGTCTCTTATTTTAGTGCATGATTGGCGCGGTGGCTATTGGCTCAATTTCATTAAGGCTCATTTTTATTGGTCGATAGGGCTCACATGAGGGGCCCGTGGCTAAATAATAACAGCCGCACAGGTCGTTAGATCAGGCTAAGCTTTGCTTGCCGCGGTTGGTCTGTGGATGGGTGACCATCTTTACATACCGAGACACCGAGAGTTTACATCTTTAGTGCCTCGGAAAGCACGTTAAGCCGTTGGTCCTGGCTGTCATTCGTGGATCTTTGACAATCGTTACGGGTAGTCAGAAGCCCGAAAGTCTGACAACCAGTCTTACCAAGGGGTATCGTATTATCCAGTAATTGGGTTGTGGAGGTCAGATAGGCAGTCGCTCCATGTAAAATACTGGTATTCAGCTGCATCCGGTTAGACTGGAAGCCGACCCCAACATAGTTGGGAAAGGGGGAAAGTGCTGCAGATGTCTATAAAGCATGCTAAAGGGCCCGTATTCGGGGAACCGTTTTCATTGTAGATTCATGCGTACAGAAATTTCCCGCACCCCGCAGACGAGCCCTATCAACCAATGACAATGAGCCGTAAGCGAGGCGATACGAACTGGCCGCTGAGCTATGTATCGTGGGTTCGATTCCTGCTGTACGGAATTTGAATGACCCAATTGATAGACTTTTTGTGCATGTGAGATGGAGTGTCTTGTACTGAAAATACAAAAGAATTTCTCTTATATTTTCAGTCGTAGTGTGTTTGTCATTAACCAGGCGTAAATATGACTCATCAAGGTTTAGAAAGACGGCGGGCGTCGACAGTTGCCGACTGCAGCCGTCGACGTGTGTCGATGGATGCAGTTGGCTCTGTCTTCGACCTCGTGTGGAGCACTTGGGATACCTGTTGGGCCATCGTACGATCATTTTCATTGCTCGATGGGCATCATTTGCTCGTACGATCGAAGCCAATTAGGACGACGCCGCTGTACTAAGGGCCGGTTGTTTCAAACGGTTGGTTAACGTAACATACGTACGTCTAATAACGACGAGTACGATTACGTATTTGACGTACGGCAAGGCGATAATTTTGTAATTGTAATTTGAAACAACGCTTTTTAGGGAAGGGTAAAAACGGGACCCTATTACTAAGACTCTACTGTCCGTCTGTCTGTTTCTCTGTCAGCAAGCTCTATCTCATGAACCGTGATAGCTAGACAGTTGAAATTTTCACAGATGATGTATTTCTGTTGCCGCTATAACAACAAATACTAAAACGGCATAAAATAAATATTTAAGGGTGCTTCCATACAACAAACTTTTTCGGCGTTTTTGCCTTGTGGTACGAAACCCTTCGTGTGCTAGTCCTACTCGCACTTGGCCAGTTTTTTTTTTTGGTGCGCCATTTTAGACGTATACGCGTGCGTCAACTCGTCGTGAAACAACCCACTCTAAGTGAAGGCTAAACATTTTCTTAAATTCGATGTGCCATATTAATGTCCAGGAAATGACAGTAGCAAAGTAGTGGGATTTATTTAATTAGGCTAGAATAAAAGTAGGTCAGAAAAACGTTCAAAATCTAGTCACATTCTCATCAGCGACAATTTATATCAAAAACTTTCAAAACAGTAAGAAAATTAGAGATGTTTTAGACAGAGCGAGACTGAGATTAGAATTCGAACGCTCTTAAAGGTCATAGCACCCATATCAACTCGGAAAGTGATCGTCACCGTATCGCCTTTCGCCTCGCCATCGAACAGGCGTCAACCTAACGTAAGCACGTAACCAAAGCGGATCAGAAGCTCCGATACGTCGACTCGGCTACGGCTAGGCGACGCCGCGCTTACGGCTCGCCGACCGCTGGTTGATGGTGCAGCAGGTAGGCCGGAGGGATGAGAGGGGCAAGGGTGGACGAAGAGACTTAAGCTCGGGTACGAAGAGACTTAAGCTCGGGTACGAAGAGACGTAAGCACGGGGACGACGAGCTGTAACGCACCTCACCGTGGTTTGTGGGCTTGTCCCGAGGCGAGGCGATTACGTTACGATACCGGTTAGTGTGCGTTGCAGTAGGGAGTTTCATGTATAGAATACTCAATGGCTCGAGTTGATACGGTAACTATCTCTTTCCAAGTTGATACGTGTTGCCCCTCAGCTGTTAACAATAAGCATGATAATTCTGCCGTCATACAGAAAAAGGGCACAACTAACATTTTTTTTCCAAAATTGTGTAAAATAACGGCATATGCGCCTTTTTTTTATGATTCCAAACATGTATATGTATAACTCAATTTTGGATTTTTTTTTTGTTTTGCCCTTTTTCATTATGACGGCAGAATGATTTCATCAAAACAATATTTAGTCTGAGTTGCATCATCTAACTTTAACCTTAACTTTAAACATAACCGGTGATTTTTGTATGCAGTTTGACAGACTTTTGACGTTTGTTAAAGTTAAAGTAAGATGATGCAACCCAGGCTTAATAAGTAATATTTAAAAAAATTGTTCCAGGAAAGTACAAAACCCACCCCTAGTAGTAACAACCCCGACGTCGGAGCACAAACGCTCGCTCCAGAAGCAGCTGAGCGTGCCAGCCGGCGAGCCCTCGCCGAGCGCGCACCGCGTCACTCTACACACCATCATCACCGAGTACCTCTACAACCAGCACTCGTTGTGCAAGAACCCAGTCGCTACGTGTCCGCAGTTTAACTTGTTCGAGTGAGTACGAAACGGGGGGGCTCATGGCAAACATTTAGAGGGACTCGTGGCAAAAAATTAGAGGGGCTCGTGGCAGAAAATTTGAGGGGCTCGTGGCAAAAATATAGATGGGCTCGTGGCAAAAAATTAGAGGGGCTCGTGGCAGAAAATTAGAGGGGCTCGTGGCAGAAAATTTGAGGGGCTCGTGGCAAAAATATAGATGGGCTCGTGGCAAAAAATTAGAGGGGCTCGTGGCATAAATTTAGAGAGGCTCGTGGCAAAAATTTGGATGGGCTCGTGGCGAAAATTTAGATGGGCTCGTGGGAAAGAATTAGAGTGGCTCGTGGCAAAAAATTAGAGTGGTTCGTGGCAAAAATTTAGATGGGCCCGTGGCAAAAAATTAGAGGGGCTCGTGGAAAAAATTTAGATGGGCTCGTGGCAAAAATTTAGAGGGGCTCGTGGAAAAAATTTAGATGGGCTCGTGGCAAAAAATTAGAGGGGCTCGTGGAAAAAATTTAGATGGGCTCGTGGCAAAAATTTAGATGGCCTCGTGGCAAAAAATTAGAGTGGCTCGTGGCAAAAATATAGTTGTCTCGTGGCAAAAAATTAGAGGGGCTCGTGGCATACAGTTAGAGAGGTTCGTAGCAAAAAATTAGAGGGGCTCGTGGCAAAAATTTAGATGGCCTGGTGGCAAAAAATTAGAGGGGCTCGTGGCAAAAATTTAGATGGCCTGGTGGCAAAAAATTAGAGGGGCTCGTGGTAAAAATTTAGAGAGGCTCGTGGCAAAAATTAATATTTGGTGCCACCATAATTAGCCTATAATGTTCCCACTGCTGGGACACAGGCCTCCTCTCGGTGAGAAAGAGTGGATCGTAATCCACCACGCGGGCCCAGTGTGGGTTGGCAGATGTCACATGTCTTCGGATAATGGGGGTCTCGTGGATCAATTACAGAGGCGGTTGTGGCTAATTGACACAGGGGTTCGTGGTTATATGATAGAGGGGTTCGTGGCTTTATGATAGGGGGACTCGTGGCTATATGTTAAAGGGGCTCGTGGCTAAATGTTAGTGGAGCTTATAGTTAAGTGATAGTGGGGCTCGGGGCTAAATTTTAGCTGGGCTTGTGGCTAAATGTCAGAGGGGCTCGTGGCTAAATGATAGCTGGGATTGTGGCTAAATGTTAGAGGGGTTCGTGGCTAAATGATAGCTGGGCTTGTGGCTAAATGTTAGAGGGGCTAGAGGCTAAATGTTAGAGGGGCTAGTGGCTAAATGTTAGAGGGGCTCGTGGCTAAATTGTAGCTGGGCTTGTGGCTAAATGTTAGACGGGACCGTGGCTAAATGATAGCTGAGTTTGTGGCTAAATGTTGGAGGGGCTCGTGGCTAATTGTTACAGGATCTCGTGGCTAAAAGATAGCTGGGCTTGTGGCTAAATGTTAGAGGAGCTCGTGGCTAAATGATAGCTGGGCTTGTGGCTAAATGTTAGAGGAGCTCGTGGCTAAATGATAGCTGGGCTTGTGGTTAAATGTTAGAGGGGCTAGTGGCTAAATGTTAGAGGGGCTCGTGGCTAAATTGTAGCTGGGCTTGTGGCTAAATGTTAGAGGGGACCGTGGCTAAATGATAGCTGAGTTTGTGGCTAAATGTTGGAGGGGTTTGTGGCTAAATGTTACAGGGTCTCGTGGCTAAAAGATAGCTGGGCTTGTGGCTAAATGTTAGAGGGGCTCGTGGCTAAATGATAGCTGGGCTTGTGGCTAAATGTTAGCTAAATGTTGCGGATGGGAAATCATCAAATGACAGGGGTCTCGCTTTGGGTGGAGCGGAAGGGAGTGTCAGACTCTTACTGACTAAAACCCATCTGTGTTCCTTCCTTAGCCCTTTATGTTCCGGGCCAGCGGTGACCCTTTCGGACAATCCTGCCAACCCGGGGGGAGTTTCTACTTGAATGAAAACTTTATTATGTTATGTTTTAGAAATATTTGCTTCAGGCGTTATTTATTCGAGTTTAAACACCTGTCCATCCTTAACAGGCCCCACAAGTGCCCGTCGCCGCGGCTGGGCGGCGGCGCGCTGTGCGCGGGCAGCTGCGAGGGCAACGTGTGCGCGCGCGCGGCGCGGCGCGAGCTGGGGCTGGCGGGGCTGGCGGGGCTGGCGGGGCTGGGCGCGCACACGCGGCAGCACGCGCGCCTGGTGCACTCGCACTTCGCGCCCGTGCGCACGCTGCGCCTGCAGGACGACGACGCCTACTTCACGCATACTATATTCCATGTGAGAACACTTATTCTATCAGCAGGGCTAGCATGGGCTGGGGATATAACTTTTCTCCACCGGTTATTTCCACTGACAAGGGATAAAATTATTTTATCCACCTGCCAAAGCACGGCAACAGGGGGAAAGAGAATTATATCACTTTTTGACATTAGACGTAGATACTCACCCCCCGTCTATAGCATGGCGACTAGTGGAAGAGAAAAATTACAGATATTTTGACATAACAAAGGGAGAAATTTGTCCTCGTCTTTAGATGGTGGGTTTAAGTATATCTCTTGGAGAAAATATAATTAATTGTACTATAAAAATGTCTCGTGCTTACTGCCACCGTGAATAGTTTATCCACCCATGTCGCCATGCTCGGAGGGTGGACAAAATTGGCAGAGGGGAATAGCATTTTCTCCTCTCCCCGTGGATAAAATGTCTCCGGCCATGCTAGCCCTGCTGGTTTGTCCACCGTGGATAATTTATCCACCCATGTCGCCGTGCTCGGAGGGTGGACAAAATTGACAGAGGGCAATAGTATTTTCTCCTCTCCCCGTGGATAAAATGTCTCTGGCCATGCTAGCCCTGCAGGGGCTGTTCATTTATTGCCTAAGACAATTTTAACCAATTTCTGACCCCGCTCCCCCCTACTTAAGAGTACCACTAGTCGATATTTTTTCCATACAAATTTCGGGAGAGTATTATTCCACTGTTTGACATTGAGCACCCAAAGTTAAACATGATATTTTTTTGACTTATTATTAATTGTGTCTGTACGGAAACAGAATAGTAAAATAAAAAACCATTAAAAAGTTATGAGCCAACAAAGATTCGTTTTTCTTGCGGGTTTTAACGTAAATTTGTGTGTAAATAAATAATAAAAGAACTGTAAAATCTTTAAATCCAAGTCCGTACCGACAAAGCTCAGTTATCGAAGAGTTCAATGAACTTTATTTATATTTGATTTATGCAGTGGTTTTTTCATAAAAGTTTCGATTTTCCAAAGCACTTTTCGAATTTTTTTACACTCCTATCAGTTTGGAACGGTGTTTCTGTGCGTGAAAACTAGACGTTGTGCCTGTAAACTAGCGTCTAAATGCTCGTCACTGATACTAGCTCTGTCAGACACGAAGTAAAGTGAGACAGCGTTCTTTTTGGCCATGACCACCAGTGAGTTCGAGCTCGCGACTAGATTACTCTTAAACAAAAATTAGACTTGAATGAACCCTCTTCCCCGTTGAATCTTGCATAAGATCAGTATCTACCAAAATTGCTAGAATATAGGTTGTTTCATGGTTGGAATAAAAAAATAGCCAAATTCAAATTACAAATTGGTGTAAGTATCAAAAAGCCAGGTGCAGGTGCCTTGACTGTATGTACAGAAATAATACTGGACTGCGTACGCGCATAAAGCGCTCCAAATCTACAATTTCTCAAGACAATGTATAATCCTCAGATCTGTAAGATCGAATTTACGACCCTCTTGAAAAATCCCTCAATTTAAAATCAAGAATTTACTTTTCACACTTTACTTTTTATGTTCTTCCAACAGCCAACGCAACAACAGTTGTTAGCAGCGACATCGGGCGGCGACATTAGGATATTCAACCTGTTCAGCGGAGTGGAGGAGAACTCGTACCAAGTGCACGAGTCCTATATCTATCACATGCAGGTAAATATTAATATATCTTTTCACAGGGTGCTTACATAAGGGTTGGTACCGATCAGTGCGGGTGAAATAACCCCACATTAACTTATGCGCTTATACATCCACCCTTAACAGACGTCACGTAAGGCCGCAATACTGTCAAGGGTGTGACGGTACATGAAAATATACGATAAGTTAAAGGAACCTATAAAGACCTACAAGCCTAACAGTCCCTACGATCCTAAGCCCTACAAGCCCTACAGCCCTAACCTATCATATACCTAGTGCGTGATAAATAAACATAAAAATAAGTTCAGGATGTCTGCACCATGCGACCTAAGGTTACAGACGGATAGTAGACCGGAATTACAGGTTCGGGAAGGGTAAACTCACTGCCGGTCAAGCAGACTCACAAGACTGATCAGAGATGGCTAAAGGTGTCTTGGCCACAGTGAGGGGTAATGAGACAAGAATATAAAATTCAAATCTGGTTTATTTACAAAATGTTCTGCTTATATACTGCTTTTTTTTAACACAGCGCTCACACATAAAAAAACAGGTAAAACACGTAATCCTTTCCTTCCGAAACGGGTCTGAAAACCCGCTTCTTTGTAAGCACCCATAGTATAACACAAAGTTTATTTTCGTGTCTGTCTGTGTGCCCACTTAATTCTAAACTACACGACGTGTTTTGATGCGATTTTCATCATCACTGAAAGAATTTATTTCCACTCCAATAACACTTTTTAACCAACAGTCCAATTCATTTTGTTATCCAGGCAAGCAGAGACGGGTTACTACTACTAGCGTCGGCGACGACGCCGTGGCGACCTCTATCAGCGTTATGGAATATGAAAGAGTTTGAACAATTGTAAGTATTCCACTAATTGTTATAAATAGCTGTTGCCTGCCACTTCGTTTGCGATCCAGGATGAAAAGTTCCCTATGTCCTTCTCCAGGTCATGGTCTACCTAGGTGCGAAATTTCACCCAAATCCGTTCAGCCATTTTAGCGTGAAAGCGTAACAAACAAATCAAATCTTTACTCTTTATAATCTTACTAGCTGCGCCCCGAGGTTTCACCCGCATAAGTTTCGATCTCGTGGGAATATCGGAATAAAAAGTAGCCTATATGTTAATCCAGGGTGTCAGCTATCTCCATACAAAATTTTATCAAAATTGGTCCAGCCGTTTGAGCGTGAAGAAGTAACAAACATATAAACACACACACACACTCACAAACTTTCGCCTTTATAATATTGTGTGATTAGTATAGATGTAAATGTTTGAATGCTTGTCACCCACAAATATGAATAAATTCGTTCGGAATTCACATTATAATAATAATAATAAAATAATTTCATTTATTTCAGTTACTATATATTTTTTTTTATATTTAATAATTTAATTGAATTGAATTTAAAGATGTTTTCTAATATGGGTACTAACGGCCTATTTTGATCAAACCGACGGGCGACAATCCATCAATTTTACAAGTATTTTACACTAACAGCGCCCTGCGGTTTCACTCGCATAAGTTTCGATCCCATGGTAATATCCGGATAAAAAGTATACTATTCACCCTCTTAGGGGTGGAATTTTGAAAAACCCTTTCTTAGTGGAACCTGTGCGTTGATATATCAGTCAGTTAGGACTTTGAATTTTATATTACTGACGTTCTATTTATTATATAGATTTTGAGTGACGTCAGTATGAAATGAAGCGTAGTTCACATGTGCCGATGTAGATGTCGCCACACACCCCTCCTTACGCTTCCGGGAGGACAGACGTTATATTATGTTTTTTTTTTTTTTGCAGATTCCACTTAGACAACGAAGAGTACGTAGAATTCTCAAAGATGACCGACGAGAGGATAATAGGCACCAAAGGGGAGACGGCCACGATCTTCGACACCCGCACAGGCAGAGAGCTGATGACCTTGACGCCTGCTATCAGCAACCAGTACGCCAAGAACAGAGCAACGTTTAATCCCACTGATGAATTGGTGCTGTCAGGTATGTAAGAGATACTGCTAGATAGATAGCTCCGTTCAAAATGGTTGAGCTGAATGGTGCTAATACATGCGTCATGTTCGTGAACGGGCGCCGTCAGTAGGGACTGGTCATCTCTTTGCTGCCATGACTTATTTTAATTTAATTTAAGAGCGTTTACGCCATATGGCACTTCAGACAAACTTTCAAGCCCTTGTTTTTCGAAATGAATGAACCGATTTTAATGAAACTTCATACGCATAAGCAGGATACAAAGGTTTAGAAAGTCAATAGAGGAATTTTCGAAAAATAGTGTTACGGCCAAATTAGACCGATTTTAAATTTTCCATAGAAACAGATATCCAGTTATTTTTTTTTAAATAAGACATTTCGAAAATGTTCTCTACATAAAAATACTAGACACGTGTTTCGGGTTTCGCATATATTAAAAATAATATTGTATAATCTAGACATAGACATCATAAAATACATAGGCTATAGGCCTCTGCCAGGCTGCGCTACCATATCCTGTCCTCCGCTTTCCGCATCCATTCTGTCCCAGACAGACACCATTTTGAGTCCGTCAGTCCATCTACAAGGGGGGTTTTTCTTCGAAAATCTTAAAATAAGTATAATTATTTTCGTTTGTTTTAGACGGCGTGCTATGGGACGTGAACACAGGCAAAGAGATCCACAAGTTTGATAAGCTTAATCAGACGCACAGTGGGGTGTTCCATCCCAATGGCTTAGAGGTAAGCAGCATATTTTTCTATACTATAACTAACTGACACCGCAAACGTTGTTTTGCAAAAAAAAAAATTGCTTACGACCTATTCGCAGACCTACCAAATATACGCAAAAAGTTTCATAAGAATCGGTCAAGCCGTTTCGGAGGAATTTTGAAACACTGACACGAGAACTTTATATATCTCCTCCACTGTCCGTCTGTCTGTCACCAGGCTGTATCTCGTGTGGCTGTCTCTGAACCGTGATAGCTAGACAGTTGAAATTTTCACAGATGATGTATTTCTGTTGCCGCTATAACAACAAATACTAAAAACAGAATAAAATAAATATTTAGAGGGGGCACCCATACAACAAATGTCTTTTTTTTTTCCGGCGTTTTTGCCTTGTGGTACGGCTACGGAACCCTTCGTGTGCGAGTCCGACTCGCACTTGGCCAGTTTTTTTATAAAATGTCTTTTTGATTGCAGGTAATATCAAATACTGAAGTCTGGGATCTAAGAACATTCCATCTACTAAGAACGGTGCCTACGTTAGACAAATCAGAGGTAAGATTATCATTCACATATTACTGCAAACTTGTTGTAAGTTATCATGCAAACAGCGGATTACTGAATTTCTTTCTACCAAAAATTATGATGATACCGAATCCCTTCTTATAACAATGAAGTAACTCATAACACAGGAACACACACACTTTCACTCTCACACCTACACCCACGCGCGCTCGCACTCAGACATTGATCGTGTAGTGGACTTTTATTGGCTCCGAAGCTTAATACCAGAATCGCTAAATACCAGATATGCAAAATACCAGAAACGCAAAATACCAAAAGTACAGTCCTAAACAATTGAGTTCTGTTTATAGACTATCCTGTACACTGACCTCTATAGAGGTCAGTGATCCTGTATTAGTAACTATTTCTTCGATGGATAAAATGAGATCATTATACAAAAAAGGTCGTGACCTAATTATAAACTGCACTGGCCACTTTTGCTTTGAAAGAAAAAAATGAAAAAGATGATTAATAAGGAATTACTAATATTAATTAAACTTCCCATCTTCATCTTCTTATCTTTTTTTATTTTATTAATAGATATGCTTGTCTTTCTGTAGGATCAATTAAAAGAAGATCAATGAAATAAGTTTGTTAAATTAGTGATTCTGTTATTCTTTACTTTAGTTAATATACATGCTGTTGATTTGCATCCTCGTCAAATTTCAGGAGGTTGTCATAAAAGACATAAATAATCATTTGAAGTACGGTAGGGGGCAATAACTAGTAAGCGCTGCTTTTTTTTTGTTGTAGAAATTTAACAGTATTTCAGAATTAAACCCTTAATTCGATACAAATAAAACAGAATCACCCGACTATGCACACAGCGACAATGCATGCAGCTGCCATGTAATTCCCCGGCCGGCCGGCGGCCGTCGGGCCGCCGAGCGATGACCGGTAGCAATAATTTTACCTAATTTTATTTCGAAAATCACCTACATTATTGTCATAAATTTCACTTGATAATTAACTCATTTTTGAGCATCATTGGAATACGGAAATCTTACTAATGACAGTAATACTAGTGCGCCAAAGAAAAGTTCACTGACCTGTTATCAGATGATTAATAATATCCTTCAAGCTAAAGTTTTCGTAGTGTTTTTGTTTTTATTTGTGGATTAAATTGGTTGATTTGAAACTTTCCTTCCTACTTAACGGGCTTAGGACCGGCAATAATCCTACCTTTGTTGGTGATCGATCTACTAAGTCTAAAAATGTTTTCTACGTTTGATGGAAATGGAAAGACGTTCTAGTTAAGTGTAAGGACGTGGTATACTTTCGACTCTTAGGTATTATTGGCGTAGGTAGTTAAAAATTTGAAATAACTTATTTACACTAATGAAATTGATTAAGCTAACAACGTATTTACAAAATGTACAAATAAATAAATTACCTACCTATGTTACCGGAGGTAAAGTTGCCACGTACTTAGGTAGTACGTACTGGTTTTCCTTCAGCTTAACAACACTAACACATTCGTTTTTAAAGTGTCGAAAACGACAAAATGTAATCCGCACGGCATTATCACCTGGGTGAATGTCTTGTGCCTTTTGGTAGTGGAACGGGTGTTGCAGTTCACGTTTCAGTATGCGCAACACTGGTGTGGTGCATAGCAGCCAGCATGACGCTGTGAAGGGGGTTCCCGATCGGGAAACATTTCCCGACGGACATCTCCACCGCGGACCATCTCCACCAGCTCGACATTTGAATTGAACACTTTGAACCTACGTCTCAACGATGTACCGAGAAGCGGAATTCGCAAAGCGCACGAACGCTGCGGCGATTTCAATTACACTGTTAGTTCCGGGGCAGCGGGGGCGTGGCTTAGGGTGCGCGGGAGACTAAGTACCCGGATCGCCTCACTGTGATTGGAGGATGGGATTGATTACCTACGAATTTATCGAATGATAGATTCTCATCCGCATTTGAATGTGTGTGTACGTGAAAGCGCGGTTATAGGGCTAGTAACAGACGGGCCGCGTTTAAATACGGCTGGTTCACACTTACGGATTTCCGTAAATAAGAAAAAAAAATAAAAAAAATACCTACCCATTTTATTGTTGATTTGGGTCGAGAATCATTAGCATAATGACGTCCTTGAATTTGACTAGGATGCAAATCAACAGCCTGTATATTTTTTCAGTTAAAATTTGTTTATAACTGTACAAAATCTGTTATTTTGCGTTACTGGTATTTTGCATATCTGGTTTATGGTGAATCTGGTATTTTGCGAATCTGGTATTTAGCGATTCTGGTATTAAGCTGCGGAGCCCTTTTATTTTACTTGTTCAAAATGCTGTTAATAATAATTATGTAACAGTCTAAGAAATACTCTTGTCCTATTTTCGGGAAATGAGGGCTGTTTGTCCCTAATACAGGCTACTAAGTAGTATTCATACATCTTTCTAAGTTAGATTTCTACCAATAACACTTTTCCATAAGAGATTGGTGGTTGGTGGTAGAAATCTAACTTAGAAAGATATATTAATGATTCTAATGATTATAATTCTCTGAATATGTACCTGTTATTGTCGCGAATCATATTTTGATCAAGATACAATCTGACACTGACCTTCAAATTGCAAAAAAAAACGTAAGAAAAATTTAATTTCGCGGTAACCACTATCCATTCACCTTAAAATTGATTAGCTGTATTTGTAACTTCTTTTTCAGGTATTATTCAACCCGACCTGCACAGCACTATACGCGGTATGCTCAGACCAGGATTCAGAAGAGAGAAACCAGTTCGATACCAGCTTTAAGACATTAGACCCTTACGACTACTCTAGCATAGGTAAGTGACGCTTCTTGTTTCGTATCGGCATAAAATATACTAGGGATTTTTTTTACCGTCTCTAATATTTTACAGTGTGTTCTATCCATGAAAATGAACAACTGTTACAAATTAATAGTTATGACCTCTTACGGCAATCTAGGCAGGTGGTTTAGTATCGTAATATAAGGAAACAACAAACTATCTCAAACACCGTATATTTAAAAGTTTAAATTAGACACTAAGTAATTAAAGACCTAATTATTTTAATACATATAAATTAGGTAGGTGACTATAATTAGATCTTATTATTGCCACTGTTACAAATTCAAATTTGTGGCCTCTTGCGGCAATCTATCGTAAGCCTAGATGCCAGGTGGTTTGGTATCGAAATTTAAGGAAACAACAAACTGTATCAAATACCGTATATTTATAAAAATAACTCAGCTCAACAAAACCACACTCGGTAGCCGATAGGGGTCTACCGCAATAAAACGGTGAACCTTACGAACTAATTTACCTTATAACTTATAAATTAGGTAGGACTATAGTTAAATCTAATGCCATCAAAAACAAAACTTGTAAAAAACCAAGTCTCGCAACTCAGTTCTTCTTCCATAAAAAGTTGTGAGATCCATGTAATACCAAGTCGGTTAATTTATTCAGTCCCTACTTATGGGACCTTCTGTCTTAAGTTATTACGTAATTAGCTAACCTAACAACATCTTGTAGTGACCATATCAATATTAAAAATCTTTTATGTTTAAAATAAATAGATTGACTTGGCCATCGCATGAAAACACAATGTATCCCACAGTGCGATTGCCAAGTCAATCTATAAAATTCAGGTCTCTAGTTTTATCTACAACGAAGTTATAGGGTGTCGAAAATGGCCTGAACTGCTTCGAGAAAAGGATGGTACGGCCGTGCCCCTTTTTGCTCGACTTGGTGGGGGCACTCCCGTGCCCCCAGATTATTGCCAGCCGGCTAAAGTTTCAGCAGAAAGTGCTATGGTTGTGGGGAGAGAGTCGCAGGTTAAACGGACTGTAAAAAAGCTTTATTTAAATGTGTAATCTTATTTCAAATGGGGTATAGGTGTATTAAAATAAAATGCGTCTTATTATAACTTTCCTAAATGTCAATTTACAGCAACAATCGACGTTAAACGAAACATCTATTCGCTGGGCGTGTCGCGGTACGGCACGCAGATATCTCTAGTAGAGAATATGGGAGAGTTCGAGCAAATGCAAGAGTCGTATGTCAAAGTCTACGATGTGGGACGCAAGAGGGACCACGACGATGATGCGGTAAGTCAAATGGCTTTAGTTTTAGGGGGTTTGGGGGTTTTTTTGGTTGGGGGGTGTGGTTTTTTTTTATTGCGGGGGGGGGGGGGGGGTTGGTTTTCGTGCCCAAAGGGCAAAAACGGGACCCTATTACGAAGACTCCACTGTCTGTCACCAGGCTGTATCTCGTGAATCGTGATAGCTGGACAGTTGAAATTTTCACAGATGATGCATTTCTGTTGCTGTGGTAACAAAAAAAAGTTAAAATTTGAAGGGGTATAACCATTTGTTTTCGGTGTTTTATGCCTTGTGGTACGGAACCCTTCGTGTGCGAGTCCGACACGCACTTGGCTGGTTTTTTTTAATTCTAGTACTGATTCATTTATTAACATTTCTCAGGAGGAAGATGATGACGACGAATTAGCAGGTGGTTCCGAGAACGATGATGGCTCTGACTCAGGATCGGATAATGACGACGATTGTAAGTAGCTTTCATATTTGTTATTATTTTCATAGTTATTATAAACAACATTATTTTTAGTATATGCGAAACCCGAAACACGTGTCTGGTATTTTTATGTAAAGAATCTATGTACAAAATTTCAAAACTGTATCTTGAAAAATCACAAAGTTATAAGCACAGATATAGATATACCTAGATAACGCAAGAGTAACTACTTCGCGTGCCAAAAATTGCACCAACTTATGATTACAAATCATAAGCCGCCCCTTTCGCGCTCAGTCCTTTGTACTGCTGGCTGGGTAAGTGTGAGCGACAGCGCGAGCTTGTGACGTCATAGTAGGTAGTCAAAAAATGGCACGCTTGGTTTTCATACAGTTCGTGATACTTGCGTTATCTAGGTATATCTATATCTGTGGTTATAAGCTTGTTAAGTTACCTGTTTGTCCGTAAAAAAACATGCTCACCCGCGCTGTCTTGCGCTCATTGATAATAGTACCTAGGTACCTAACCGTTCGGAGCGGAGATTGGATAACCTACTTAGTGTCGCTCGGTGTCCAACTTTTAACCTTTTTTAAATATTTTTGGGTCAAAATATAACATGGGGTAAAAATTATTGGAATCGATTCAGTTACTTACTTATTAATCTGAACAAACTATATTCAGGTTTTGCATATACTAAAAATAACGTTGTATAGAGGGGCCCGTGGCTAAATAATAACAGCCGCACAGGTCGATCGATCAGGTTAAGCTACGCTTGCCGCGGTTGTTCTGTGGATGGGTGACCATCTTTACATACCGAGACCCTTCCTTGATTCGGAAAGCACGTTAAGCGGTTGGTCCCGTCCTATTCGTGGATTTTTGACAGTCGTTACGGGTTGTCAAAAACCTGAAAGTCTGACAACCAGTGTTACCAAGGTGTATCGTATTACCCAGTAACTGGGTTGTGGAGGTCAGATAGGCAGTCGCTCCATGTAAAATACTGGTATTCAGCTGCATCCGGCTAGACTGGAAGCCGACCTCAACATAGTTGGGAAAAGGCTAGGCAGATGATGACTTATTATATAAATATATTCCTGGAATCCGCTAAATTCGGGAAGCACAGAACTGTTCTAAGTGGAGGTGCTTGGGGAAGGCCTATTTCCAGGAGTGGGGACATAAATGATAAATGATTTATTTTCTGTAAGTAGGTTTCTACAAACACTTACACGTCAATCATATTTTTTTAAACTAGATGAGGTCGGCGTTTCCTATCCGACTACTCTGAGAAGAAAGGCCGAAACAAACTCAGAGGTCACAGTCTCTTTTAAAGTCCAGACAAAATCTTGGTCAGAAGACCATGTAGATTGGTGTCTGAAATGGTCTTCTGAGGAAAGAACCACACAGATTGAGCGGACCTGTCCAATCAGTGCACGCATTTGTCAAAAATCGTGCAGCTCAACTCAGAACTTGAGGAGCTCAACAACAACGTAACAGGCCGACCATGCTGTGCTACTTGTTCAGATATAGCATTATACGGCAGTACAGATTTTTTCTCATGGTTATCATCATCATCTGCCTAGCCTTTTCCCAACTATGTTGGGGTCGGCTTCCAGTCTAACCGGATGCAGCTGAATACCAGTATTTTACATGGAGCGACTGCCTATCTGACCTCCACAACCCAGTTGATGGGTAATACGATACCCTGGTTATAAGACCTAAATTTTCTAGTTAATCATGTGATGTTAATCACACTAATCACACTAATATTATAAAGGCGAAAGTTTGTGAGTGTGTGTGTGTTTATATGTTTATATGTTTGTTACTTCTTCACGCACAAACGGCTGAACGGATTCGAATGAAATTTGGCACACAGATAGTATATAACCAGGATTAACACATAGGCTTTTTATCCCGATATTCCCACGGGATCGACACGTACAAGGGTGAAGCCGCGGGGCGCAGCTAGTACCACCAAACGGGGTGAATAGAGGTTCAGGGGTGAATTGGGAGAAAACATTAAAATGGATTTTAGCGTTGAAATAATACAGTTTGTTGCTGAAAAGGACACTTAATCGTTAATTAGGGTTCCGTACCCAAAGGGTAAAAACGGGACCCTATTACTAAGACTTCGCTGTCTGCCCGTCTGTCTGTCACCAGGCTGTGTATCAGGAACCGCGATAGCTAGACAGTTGAAATTTTCACAAATTATGTATTTGCCGCCGCTATAACAACAAATACTAAAAACAAAATAAAATGAATATTTAAGGGGGGCTCCCATACAACAAACGTGTTTTTTTTTCGGCTATTTCGCCTTGTGGTATGGAACCCTTCGTGTGCGAGTCCGACTCGCACTTGGCCAGTTTTTTATAATACAATAAACACATTAGACTCCTTTTTGGCAACAAACTATATTATTTCAATATTAAAATCGCTTTTAAAGTTTCGTCTCGATTCACCCCTGCATCCCTATTCTCCCCGTTTGACGGTACCTTACATAAAATAAATATGAGTGGCACCAAAATTACACTTGCTAGGGTTATTAAGCCCTGATAAAGCCAGAGAGCGTCGCGGCAGACCTCGTAAAAGATGGCGAGATGAGCTGAACACTTTAGCCCTGGGTCGTAAGAGCTGGAAGTCATTGGGAGAGGCTTTTGCCCAACAGTGGGATGATGCAGGCTAACAGGAGTTGGTAGTACAGACCAGCACATCAAGCTACCCGAAACTGTCAAATTTCCCCAACCAACTTTGAACCTTAATTCTTTAGCGATAAAGTTGAAAGACTATTAAAGAAATTTAACAGATTGTAGTAGCTTGTGCTGGCGCCTGTACAGTTTTGGTGATTGTAAATTCACTTACGATATCGAAAATTGAGAGTGAGTTGAGAGCATCGGTGGCTCAGTTTTATTAACCCCGACTTACCGTATCGTAGATTGTGGGTTCAACCCCCAGGCAGGCCAGCCGGGTCAGCGGGATTGTCCGAAAGGGTTACCCCGGAACATAAAGGGCTAAGGAAGGAACACGGGTGGGTTTTAGTCAATCTGACACTCCCTTCCGCTCCACCCAGAGCGGGAGGAGTCATTTGATGATTACCCATCCACAAAAAAAAAGGCATTTTACTTTGTGTAATTTATTTTATCACCATTGCTCTTAAAACTGTGAAGAGTGTGAGTATTCATCTGAGGTCAGCACCATACATACAACTCTGACTAGACTATGAACGTAACATAATAGAAAACGAGTGCAACACGGACTTTTGTGGCGCCTTAGGGACTACTCACACTTATTCAGCTCTATTCAGCTTTTGTCCATAGAAAACGACGATTTTATATGGAGTCCGTTCAGCTTTCCGCGGCTGAACGCATGCGTACGCATCTCATACAAAATCGTTGTTTTCTATGGACAAAAACTGAATAGAGCTGAATAAGTGTGAGTAGTCCCTATGGGGGAAGCTCTAAGGTAGCCCGCGAAATTCAAATTTTCTTACGTTTTTTGCAATTTGCTGGTCAGTACTAAGTTGTACGTTGATTAAAATATGATTCGCGGTCGTAACAAATATGTATTTACAGAATTATAATCATTAGAATCAGTACTACAACTTGTTAAGTTAGTATAATCCTAAAATCTCAAAATTTCATGAAATAGTCATTCAGTGGGATTACTTGGTCGTAGAGAGTTGTGTTGATGACTTTAATGATTATAACTCTGTAAATACATATTTGTTGCGGTCGAGAATCATATTTCAATCAACGTACAACTAAATACTGACCAGCAAATTGCAAAAAACGTAATAAAAAAAATGAATTTCGCGGGCCACCCTGGCGGTTTCGCCTTAACCCTTAGTCTGCCGGAACGTAGATCTACGCGAGACACAATGGCTTTTTAATTGTGTCTGTAATTACGGCACATAAGCGGTTAATGATATTTTTTGTGGAATTGACACAGAAGTTGTATTTACAAAACAAGAGCTAGTAGTTAGTTCCAATCTTAGCCAAGCGCCAAAAGAACCTCGTAGCGTTGTACAGCCCGGTTCAAACTTTATGGCAGTTCTGAAGTGCGCTACTCGCTGCGCAATACCTCGCCCCTTGCCCCCGCTGACAGGTGAACATGTTACTGCTCAGTGACACGCCTCATGTTCCGACCTACAGTAAAGTTTAAGGGAACCACATGATCTAAAGCGCGGTCACTGTCGGACTGCATAGAAAATAAAGACAAGCGCGATGACACAACGCTGGTTATTTATTGCAAAATATGAAGCAATTATCTATTAGGGAGACCGGAGAATGGGCAACAGCGTTCTCTATGCATTACACCATCATACCATACTGCGATCGCCAACCCGCCTGCCAAGCGTGGCGATTATGGTAAACCCCCCCCAAAATTGGGGGAGGCCTATGTCCAACAGTGGACGTCTTTCGGCTGAAATGATGATGATGATCTATTTACAAAAAATCTATTGTTTGGACTAAAAAATTAAAACACTAGTGCTTTAGTATGTTGCTTGTAGAATAATCTCGACAAAAAATCATGTGCAGTCACGAGCATAAGTATGTATACACTTGGCTTTGTTCAAAGGCGATTTTCTCCTTTATTTTTGAATGAAATTTTATATTATTAGGAAAAAGGTATTTTCGAACCCAAAGGTTTAAGTAAAGAGTCGTATTTCAACGTTGCATTCCTTATTTCGTGAAAAAATCGCAATTGAAAGTTGCCAAGTGTTGACATATTAGTGCTCGTGGCTTTACACGGTTTTTATTGTGAAAAGAAAGTTTTTAGAGGTATCTTCATGATTTTTTTTTCTAGCGTATCAAATTAGTTGTATTATGTTTTCAACACACTATTACTAGCATATGTCCTGAAGAATATGATATATTTTTCTGATTTTGTTTACTGTAGTCGATCATACACTTTTAGGCAAGTTTAAACCTTAGTGGTTTTTGGTTGCTATTTAATATGAATAATCCTGTATTCTTTTTAGGGTTCCGTACCCAAAGGGTAAAAACGGAACCCTATTACTAAGACTTCGCTGTCTGTCTGTCCGTCTGTCTGTCACCAGGCTGTATGTCAAGAACCGCGATAGCTAGACTGTTGAAATTTTCACAAAGTATGTATTTCTGTTGCCGCTATAACAACAAATACTAAAAACAAAATAAAATAAATATTTAAGGGGGGGCTCCCATACAACAAACGCGATTTTTTTGCCCTATTTTGCTCGATATCAAAAATGGCAACAGGTAGGCACTTGAAATATTCACAAAATACTCAGCTGTATTTTAACTTTAATAATAAATAATAAAATTAAAATAAAATAAATATTTGAGGGGGGCTCCCATACAACAAACATGTTTTTTTCGGCGTTTTTTCCTTGTGGTACGGAACTTTTCCTGTGCGAGTCCGACTCGCATTTGGCCAGTTTTTTTAAATGATAAATAAATAAAAAAAGGCTGCGTTTTTTTGCGTTTAGGTCCTTTAGTCCTCTTAAATCAGGCTGTATTTCTCTTTTTCGCCACTTTCATAGAGAGTTATGTCGGATTTTAAATATGTATAGTACTTGAACCTCAGATGAATACTTACAAATATTTATAAACACCAATCCTTTAGTGGCGACGTCTATGTTACGCAACGCAGTGATGGACCTGGAGGGGGGCAGCTCGGGCAGCTCGTCGCACGACGACAACGGGCCGCGCAGGAGGCGCCTGCGCAGGCGGCGGGTGAGTGCGGGGGGAGAGGAATCGGTAACACTTAAAGCTTACTAACAGCATGCGCATGGACTTAGCGGAATGAGATATAATGGATTTAGTTTTTTTTTTACATATATGTACTTAATAGAATGATGTCTGTCTTCTGGATGTTGAGGAGTACTTGGTTGGTTCACGTCCAGTTGACGCACGCGTATACATCAAAAATGGCGCTAACTATCGTCAAACAAAAAAAAAACTTTGTTTTAAATTACAATTGCAAAACTATGGCATTTCCTTACGTCAAATAATAACGAGTAGGTACGTAATCGTTATTACTTGACGTACGTATGTTACGTTACCCAACTGTTTGAAACAACCGGCTCTAAGTGTCTTTTTTGTATTTATTTGTATAGTCTAATTGTTCTTAATTGGTTCAATTTTATTATAAGTTCTCTATTTTCACTAGATACTAAACTAAATTACTAACTAACTTACTATACAAATAAATACAAAAACAAAGGACACTTATGCGTCGAAGTACTCGTATAATTAATTAGTTTGTTAGTTATTTCATGATCGTCGATGATTTTTTACACACATTATGATTATTAAGTATTTCTAAGGGATTATCTGATCAGTTTTTATCATAAGTTAAAGGATTTTATTTATTTACATAATCTATGCTAATATTTAATATAATAACAAGTACATTTCGTTGATTAAATGAAAAAATGACATTTCTTGCTAAAAATTGTTAGCAAGAAATGTCATTTTTCCATTTAATCAACGATTTATATGAAAAAATAAGTAAAATAAAATCATAGGTCATCAAAAAATTCCGCATCGCTGTCAACAGGAACAGTGCCCAAAAGGTTAGCAGCATTGCCACGTTGAATGACAATGCTAATTCTTTGGCCAAGAAATAGGCCAGCCCTCAGGTCACGTGAAGAGTCGACTAACCGCTTGGCGATGTCTCGAAAAACCAAGTGGGCACTTGGACCCCATGGCCCTAGTGTTTCAACCCCAAACGGCTCGAACATATAACTCCCTAAGTTAAAGGTAGTTGAATTACGGCTGATTTTTCAATCGACAGATAATTTTTATTCGTGGAATAAAATTGACGTCTGATAGTTAGAACTGTCAAAAAATCGAAATGATTCCTCCGATAAAATTATCTGGCGTTGGAAAAATCAGCCGTAATTCAACTACCTATAACTTATCATAAAAACTAATCAAGTACTTAATCCCTTAGAAATACTTGATTTTATTTTGAATCATAATTTTTTTTTTTTTTTTTGTATAATCTTTATTGGATAGTTGGGGTTTTTATCCCAATGGACACGCCAACCCCATTATGCCTTGTACAAACTACTACGATACAATGCTTTAAATTTAAATTAAAGGAGAATCTTAATCAATATGGTACACCAGCTCACTAAATCTTTTCGCCACATCTGACTTCGGTTGTGCTAAAATTGATTGAATTAAACCTACCTGTGATATATTTAAATTAAACTCATTCATTTCATGTGTGTAAAATATCATCGACCCTTAGTCAAAATAGTCAATAAAAATGTTGATAGTGTAGGTACAGTTAAAACATTTGAAACTAGAATTTTAAATCATAATGTGGCATCACAGTAGAAGTGGAAACATATCTACTAACTTTTGGAGGGCATCGTACAGACGCCAGTACATCAAGCTACCCGAAACTGTCAAATTTTCCCAATCAACTTTGAACCTTATGCTTTAGCGATAAAGTTGAGAATCTATTAAAGAAATTTGATAGAATGTAGTAGCTTGATGTATAATAGTGCTAGTCACTCTGAAATCAACTTAACTACCATTAAAATAAAGTTGATATTGGTTTAACTTGAAATAATATTAATATGAAACATGGAAGTTTGAATTGAGTAACTTAATTTGACCCTGTATATCGCACCTTTAATAATAAACCGAAATAATTAAAAAATTTGATGTTTTGACATTTAATCAAAAAACGAATTAAGTCCGCGTAAAGAATACGTCAGTCTAACGGGCGCTTCATTCGGACAACTACAAAGCGAAATAGAGGACCTTCCGTCTCTTTTTGTTTGACGGAATGGGCCAATGAGTATTCAAAAAACGATGCCATTTAGTGTTATGCCAGCAGTGACAAGAGTGAGACGAGTATGTGGCTGTTCTAATAGTCAATAGTTCGTTTTACTATGAAAAGGTAACCGCTTCCATGTCTATTATTTTGGATATAAAATGAACTTTTGTAAGTTATTTCGTTTTGGTTTTAAAGAATGGTTATTTAATTTAGCAATAATTTGATTTAATTCAGTTTACGATTAAACATTACGACAACTTGTAAGGACGTTTTATGTTTGTTACGTTTTATTATTAGAATTTTACGATGTTTAATAGAATATTAGATGATAGTTCTGTTTATTATTTTATGATTTTAAAATCAAAGTTAAAATTATGAGTTGTTGCAGTTTATTGTTTATTTATTAAAAAAATACTGTTTAATATATAACATTATTTCTCTTTTGGATTAACCAGATATAAGTATTCAAAAAAAGTCATGAGAGGATCGTCGTCGAGATCGTCGTCGTCGAAGAGAAGTCAACAAATTTTGGGGCTGATTAGAAAATCTGATGCATCCCAAAACGAGCAAACAACCGCAAGTATATCAAAATGCGTAAAACAGCATTCCGGCGACATTGTTAGTACATACATTAGAACGATAATGTTGTAGTAGTTTTTTCAAATTCATTGTACCTACCTAAATTCATTTTTTTTTATTACAGCCAATGTGTCTGCAAATTCGTGATTATAACATAGAAAATGTCAACCCGTGCGATACAGAATGAAGTTTCTACAAACAGATTTTGTTTTTATAAATATTTATTTTACCGCCTAATTAACTTTGTGTTCAAATTTTCAGGAACAAATTAATATAGAGGAAACTGAGTTGCTTTTTTTGTCTAGCCTTACTGAAGATTGGCTTGAACTAGACCATACACAATTAAACAATGACGTAAGATGTTTAATGTTTCATTTTCTTAATGTTTTAAGTTTACACCTTGTCACTGTTTAACGTACTTACCTACTTATCCATTTCAGGCCAATCAAGTTATTGCTGAAACCGATAGACCCCTGGAGTTGGAAAAAAAATTACTATCGGTCACAGAAACAAAAATAAGTTTTGTCCCAAACTATGATAGCGAAAGTATTTCCAACGTAGATGACGAGGAAAACACAACAGTACTTGCACCAGTAATTAGCACGAACTTCACTCGAAGTTCGTCTTCCTCGAACTCATATTCATCGAGTTCGTCGTCTTCGAATTCCAACAGCTCATCCTCTTCGGAGCAAACATACAAACAGGCTCAGGATAGCAGCATACCACGAACTGACCTAGCCGTTATAGTTACACATACGCCTGAATTGCAGGATACTACGGAGACCACAACACAAAATGACGTTACATCTGATGTAATAATATACTTACCTAATATTTTTTTTTAGTTCTAATCAAAGTTAAACATTGAATTTTCATAAAAAAAAACTGTTTTATTTTCAGACAACGTGAGTGAGTAACGTAAGAGAACAAAGATTCTGTTCTATGAATGGTACAATTACAATTTCTCCTCGATACACCGATGAAAGTGACTTAGACGACGACGTAGATGATCCAACTTATAACTTTGAAGACAAATTCGCTAACGCTTCTGGTTCCAGAACTAAGATTTTTTTATTACCTTCAAGTTTGAATTGCTCAAGTAGTGATTCTGACTCTTCCAATCAGAACATCAAAAAAGGTCGATTATTATTTATTTTTTTTTTTACTGAATTTATATATCTCGGAACCTTGGGGTCCCGGTCCTTTGGAAGACGTACGAGGGGCCGAAGCCAACTCGCAGAGGCCCCTTCGGAAATTTTAATGAAATGCGGCACCAATCGACGATTATCCCTGTATGCGCTATGCAAGTGCACCCAAGGATAACCCCCGGTTGGTGTAGGACTATTGCAGGATATGGAAATATAAAAAGTTGGACTATGGGTTTGGGTGGCTAAAGTGGACTGGTTACCAAGAACAATATGTGTATATATGAATAACTATGACCCCTGTCTGATCAATGTTTTATACATATAATACACGGATAAAATGGCAGGGGGTGACTTGCACACTCAATAATAGGCCCCCGAAAACAGTCGCTAGCACATAGTGACGTAGCAACAAGGGGGCAACATGTCCTGATGTGCTTAGCAGGAGTGGAGAGGTATTCCACGGCTATCAGGACAATCCCGGAAGTACGGTCAAGATCCCTACCATCTTACTGGAATGCTTCCTTCCTCCGAGCACGTTTGCTCTTGCGAATCTCCACTCAAGCCGGCCAATAAAGACAAGAATGAGGTGGGAGCTCTGTTCCTCGTCATTGTTTACTCCAGCCGGCCAATAAAGGCAAGCCAGGGGTGAGGAACAAGACTTCTCCCTGAAGATAGGGTGCTTGGGGTCGCTACTGCCCAACAGCTCGCCACATGCTGCCCTGCGGATTTCTGTATCTCTCTTGGTCTGGCTCCTCACCTTAGACCTGTTCCAGCAAAGTAAACTCTTCCGGCATAGGCCTAGAGTTCGGAGCGCGCAAGCCCCACCACTGCGTCAACGTAGAGATACGGCGGCGGGGTAAAATAATAATAATAATTATTATTATTCTTATTATTTAATTATAATAAGACCGCCTACGAGGTACAGGTAATCGAAATACCTATAAAATTGTACTGATTTAATATTAGTTTATAGTGAAGCAAAGTTCCTTGTGAGATTTCTAAGTGTAAACTGTGATGGTTTCCTCTCAATTAAACCAGTTAATTAAACCATTTTGTAATAATCTAACGAAGTTTCTTTGAAAAATCTTTATTCCCTGAATATTTAACCTAAAATGTTATCTTTATAATATATGAAGAGAGCATTATACCTTAATGTATAAAGTTTTTCAGATATTTGTTAATAATAAACTGCACTAATATATTTTGTGCCTCATATCATTTTAAAAACTTCCTCGTTTTTTAATCATAAAACGAATCAAGTCGCTAGTATGTTTTTTAAAGCCTCGTATTTTTTAATTAATTAATAATAGTAATGATTTATATATATCATTTAAAAGGCTATTCTCCTGGTAAAACATAACTTTTATTAGTATTACTGTATTGTTTCCATCATTATTTTAATTTGCAAAAATGTAGACTGCATCATTTTGGCAAAACTTTAAACGAGATTTCCCAACAATCGTAATTTTGTAATTATTTCGGTTTATTATTAAAGGTGCGATATGCGTAAGCAAATACTTAACCTACATAACATCAGCCATTTTTTTTTTTTTACTCAAATGGGTACGTTTCCCCAGTTGATATTATATATTTTTATATATTTTATTTTTGATATTATATTTTAAACATATTTTATTTTTGATATTATATTTTTCAACACACTTGCTCGTAAAGTAGCTCTTATTGAACCGCTTTTAGGTCCATAATGCAGTGTATTAAAAACGCGTGCTTTTTCTTTATTTTAATCCACAAGTGCTTTATTTCCACAGATAACTATTTACTAGTCTGAGATGCGCGCTTTTTTAGGCCGGCCGCATACGTCCGGTTTCCTGATCAGGAATTCAGATTCGGAAACCTGAATGCTTCAACACTACGATCAGCCTAAACATTATTTTGTGTTTCATATTTTTTCTATAGGCTGTTTAGAGGCTTTGGTCAGTGCCATAGACTAATATATTTAAAATAAGAGACAGTGCTTTTATTTACACCTGCGCACGCATCGCTAGTGCTGGCTAGCACGGCGCGCGGCAAAACAAAACTAGCGCGCCATTTTCCAAACAAGTTAATATTTAACAATACAAGTCTGTTTTTTTCCTTGCAAGTGTGTTGAAAAACGTCGTATGATACGCGTGTGCATTGATCATAGCACACATGTATCATAATGTACTATTGTATATATTTTTTCTGAGTCCTATGTAATAAATACATATTTAATGTAAATACTGAAACATAACGTGTGTGTTGCAGCCAGCGGACGGGAACAGCAGCGACAGTGATGGCGACGGAGACATTGACCTCGGCGATATCATCGAGTTTGAGCTCGACTAATGCAATAAATATACGTGTTGATCAGTTCATCTGTGTTTTATTTATAACTAGCTGACTCGATGAACCTCGTGCCGCCTTAGAATCAATAAGAACGAGTGTATGAGAAAAGGAATTACCTCCATTATTTTTTTTTTTCGTGAATTTGTCCCATGTTTTGCTTTGATAAACAGGCGTAAACACCCAAGTTTCTGGGTGTTTACGGGTGTTTATCAAAAGCACCGGGCTTAAACCCGGTGGATTGTCCATCTATACCTGTAGGAAATAGCAAAAAGTATAAAATTAATTCTTAAAATTAAAATAAAGTTAGTTAATAGTTAGTTAGTTGATAAAACAATGTAAATGCGACAAAGGAAATGCGTGTTATTTTCATATAAACGGGCACGGCAGTCTACGCTTTACCCGACGCGACCTAGGTTGTGTCCTGACGCGATCGACGTCGATTATTCCCGATGTCCACCACTTGTTTGGCCCCCACTGGGGGACACCGAAACAACTTTAAAAATTATTCCCGTTTTCCACCACTGGGGGACTTATTGTAACTTTGAAGTTGCTACTGCATCATGTCCGATTATTCCCGATGTCCACCACTTGTTTGACCACCACTGGGGGACACCGAAACAACTTTTAAAAATTATTCCCGTTTTCCACCACTGAGGGACTTATTGTAACTTTAAAGTTGCTACTGCATCATCTCCGGCGCTGCGGGAAGAGCAACATCTCCGCCCTTACGTAACAGAGGATAGGCTCCCATGCTCACCTTTGCAGCTTCGGCTTGCTGGTCGCTTCCGGCGACGGGTGCCTATGCATTGTTACAGCGGGCGGGGGTTGCTCTCCCTTCGCGCCTCCGGTTTTTATATACACTCTAGGGGTAGCAGCCAAAAGACTGCGTGAAGATGGGGGTGCTCCGGTTCGGTTTTGGAACAGATTTGACCTATTCAAACCATGAAGTGTCCCCCAGTGGTGGACATCGGGAATAATCGATCGACGTGCTCATGTCACTCGTTTCTTCGGAAAACCCGAAGGCGGCCTATGTCGGCGCGACGACGCGTTCAGGTGCGCCGAAAAATCTCTTTCTAATAGGACACCTGCACCCTATTTGCATAACAAACTATCAATCGGAAACTGAATCGTTTCGATGCAAATTGCCAATCCATTGCTTCGTAAGTTCGAAAAAAGACATGTCTGGTGGAGCAATGGGCGATTGTCTAAGTAGTCAAAGAAAATGTTCAGTAATGATTGTTATATTATTATAATCGTCGCATTTTATAGTTTATCAATTAATCAGTTTCAGGAGTCAGGATCTTGCGCAAACTGGTGAAAACCAGGTTTATATGCTGGGTATTTTTCTTAGTTTTTTTTAGTATAACGCCATCTGTGAGCAAATACAGATACTAATTGGTGGTATGCCTTTGTGAGGTTAATGAAACATTTAATATTTTGTATTTAATATTTTGTACTTACATTTTTTTCATTTCATCACAAAGCGATCTTATTCTTTATTGTACACATAAATGCACATATTATGATATTGGTATCAGCTTTAATTTCTATCTTCATTACCCATAATATTATTTATATTTAGCTACTTGTTGGTACTGAATTGGGATTATATTAAATAAAACTATGTATGTATTTGTTGCCAAACAAATTCTTTTATTATACATAAATAAAATGATAAAAATAATAAACGTCTTCTAGAGACACCAAAACATTGTTGTTATTATAAGTATACAGCGGCTTACTAGCTCGCTTGTAATTTGGTAGGCTTACAGCTAATGTTGTACGAGCACCTCGTTGTGCTACTGGTGATAATGGAGGTGGTAGTGGTAGCGGTGGCGGTGTTGGTGGGACGGCCCGTGGTAGTGGTGGTGTTGGTGGAAGAGGCTGTGGTGGCGGTGGTGTTGGTGATCCAAGTTCCACGGTTGGAACAACATCCTCTTGTAAGTCCCTTGATAAATCATGAATCAGGCGTCGTTTCGCTCGAACCTAACAGGCTTGACATGCATATATTGTTGCTATATCCTGAAAATATTATTACATTTTATTACATGGCATGACATAACTGGCGACATGTGGGGTGTACTACTCGTTTAACACTCCCAAATCCTTCGGGGATCGCTGGCGTGATGTCGTGTTTTATATGACGAACACTCCTTCCCTTTACTTGATAGTCGTTTTCATTGCTCGTCTTTCCAGTTTTGACGGATCTATCCAATTTATTTACCCATTTTCTTTCAAAAACCTTTCCTACTTATTATAAAAATAAATAATTTTCCTGATGATTGTTATCATTGGAAATAAGGGGTACTAAAGGGTTGTCCACTGCAAAAGTATAGAAACGTCGGCGTCTTGGATTTCTGCTGAGTCCGGCTGAGATACCCGTGACATAGTAATCACTCATTGTCAGCAACTTCGGTATTTAATCAATTATAACAATCGTGACAAGCGTATCCATCTAATGGGAGCTGGAACAATAACAAATGTCATTGTATTTTTGAAATTATAACACAACTAACTGCTCAATGTACTGCCTTTAGGTACTGCATGGTTTACGCCACTGCCGTAGCATAGAGGCGTACCTGATTTGCTAACCATCTTGCCACTTGCAGGCGTAACGCGAGCCCTCACACGATATGTCTGCGAATCCTCATCATAATATCCAAATTGAAAGGAATAGCAGAATCCTTTAGGAAAAGCAATAGTAATCGTGTCTAGAATCAATGTCAGTCCGTGTAGAATATATCAATAATACAAAATAATCGCACAGTAAGGAAGGAACGCATACACGCAACTTGGAAGCGCAATGTAAGGAAAGCCAGCAATAAATACACAGACGACTTTTAAAATACTGAAAAAAATAACTAGTAATAATAAGTCAATCTCACAGAGCATGTTCAATCTATCAAAAAGTACTCTATGATCTCATGTCAAAAAAGTAATAAATACTTACCTTCATGTTAGGAAGTGGGTATTCAAAGAAAAACATGATGTGTAAACAAAAATATTTTAGTAATATTGTCTTATTTTATACGCAAATACGTTATAATATATTGCTTTGATCTAAAATAAGCGGCATAGTTATTGTTCACACTCTCTAAAAGTAATTACGTATGGTAATAATGAGGTAATAATGGAACGTCAAAAACATTTTTAGTAGGTACCTACTTCCCGTTAAAAATGGCAAAGCGGAAGCTACGATTGAGTACTGTTTTTTTGAGAATTATGTTACGCAAGTAATACTGAATTAATAAATCCATAGTAATTTAGATCTAAATTTTTAAATCTTACTGTAAAAATTTAAATCATGAACGTTTATTGATACCAGAATTACCACAGGGCAGAAACTGGACATCTCTTTTGTCTGCTAAACACGTTAAAACGCAATGAATGTTGTTGTAGAACCGTGATAACGCAAGTATCACGAACTGTATGAAAACCAAGCGTGCCATTTTTTGACTACCTACTATGACGTCACAAGCTCGCGCTCTCGCTCACACTTACCCAGCCAGCAGTACAAAGGACTGAGCGCGAAAGGGGCGGCTTACGATTTGTAATCATAAGTTGGTGCAATTTTTGGCACGCGAAGTAGTTACTCTTGCGTTATCTAGGTATATCTATATCTGTGTGTAGAACTGACAAAATGAAGCCGATTGTTACGTAATGTGTTACGCAATTGCCCCGCGGCGGGTAAGTCCCACCATATTATGGGGAGCGAGCCTAGGTACAGAGGCAGAGCTGCTACTGGGTTCCCTGATTGGAAAACAATAAAACTGCCTGACCCCAGGACCCCGCGCTAAACAGTCACGCTAGCGACCACTAGACGAGCCAGTCTTATAGAATATCATCAGGTACCCATACACTCAACATAATACTTACTTACCATTTAATTAATTACAAACTTTTGAAGTTACCAGCAATAACGCCTCTAGCTGTACAAGGATCTTTTGTCGCGTGGCCAAAATCGGAACTAACACTAAGCAAATGTTACCAACAGCGCCAACCTGTCAACGTCATTCAGGAGCCAAAGATCTTTGTGTCACTGTCAGCATTATTCCCTGACCTCTTTAGTACATGTCATAGACTACTATTGTATGTACGGTGGGCTGCATCAATTGGGTGCCCCAGTTATATTAAAATTTTCATACAACTGGGGTACCCAACTGTACATGTATTATAGAGGTCAGTCTGTGGCATTATTGAATAGCTGCAGCGGCATGACGGATGGTGACATTGTTTTACCTCGCATTGTGACAAGGTAAATTCTCTCTGTGATTGTGACATAGAGGAAAACATTGCGACTAAAGTTCGTTTTTTAACCCCAGAGACTAATCTGACATTTAAGTCTTTTGTGTTTGTGTTGTTCTATTAAAGAAGTTTGATATTATACCTGTCAGATTAGTGTCTGGGATTACAAAACGAAGTATAGATGATTTCATTTCATGGGTCAGAAAAAAGGCCTGAAAGCTAAGACCAGGGGGCCTAAAAACGCCACTTTAAGCAATTCCTCTAAAAGCGATTAATTTTCTGATTTCCCAGCAGATCATTAGATTCCTCTAATTTTCGTAAAATGGTGACACATAATAACTTCGTCGTTCAGCCGATAGACATCCACAGCTGGACATAGGCCTCCCCCAATTTTGGGAGGGTTTGCCATAATCGCCACGCTTGGCAGGCGGGTTGGCGATCGCAGTATGATATGATGGTGGAATACATAGAGAACGCTGCTGCCCATTCACCGATACGATCCTTAGTCGCCTTTTACGACACCCACGGGAAGTAAGGGGTGGTGCTATTCTTTAAGTCCGACACCACACAGACACTAACATAACATAATAACTTAATCACCTCAATTCAATTCATAATAGAATCATATTTGGTGTAAATATTACCGCATGAAAAAAATAAATACCGTATCGGTATTTCATTGCTGTTGCCTAAGGTCTAACTCTGCTCGTCTAGCCTTTTTTTTTTTTTTTTTTTTTTAACGTGGAGAAATGCTCATGCATTCTGCACTACCACGGGGAGATAGTGCAGTTATGTGGGACTCTAACCCACTAAAACTCCACGGTGTCCTCCTCTGCCGCTTACGGCGGGAACACGGGCACGCGTTAGCACTCATCCGTGAACCCGCCGCGGCTGTCCGTTACCGGACCCTCCTCTGGGGAGTACTCCCCATTACCGGCGCACCAGAACACATAGCACGCCGTGACCACCCTAGGGACCAAACCAGCACATGGGCGCCAGACGACCCCGTGTCTGGGCACCCTTGGTCCCCCTGCGACGGGTCAGGACATTGGCCCCGCCGCCTGCCAATTTTCGGCCGCAGAGGATAGGGAGAGCGGCCAACGTCATACCGACACTCCTCCTCCCCTGCGGCCCCACCGCGTCCGCCATCGAACGGTGGCGACCCCGTCAAGGCCGCGGAAGGTAGGGAGAGCGGCGCACCGCAATACCGGCACTCCTCTCCCGCCGCGGCCTTCAACCCTCAGCCGCGATGCCTCCGTTACGACATCGCGGCCCGCCTCAGTTGCTATGTCGCCGAAGCGGCACCGCAACCTACTTGTTGGCCGCTACGTCGTCGGCTTACAGGCAAAAGCCCTGACGAGCGGCCCCTCCTCGGGTTCCTCTTCGCTTCACCGTGGGTGTCCAAGCCACGGCTACTGAGCCCCCCCGCCTCGACAATGCGGGAACCCACCGGGGGGGCTCGTCTAGCCTACGTCAACCACTCACTCTCGTGGTCTCCTAGTGTTCACTCAATCTCCTAACTTAACTAGCCTGGACTGGCAAGTCCGTCTCCTAAAGCGGGTCGACCCCGACTGCCCCTCTGTCTCCACAGTTTTTATTTATCAAATTTGTTTTTTATTTCTACAGTTTAAATGTTATTACATTATAATATACTTCTATCTGTTAAAAAGACCGCAGATAAGCCCTGAAAAGGGAAATTAGAAACTATAAAAGCTTTGTAGGCTGGCAACATGTACAAAGGAGTTTTTAGTAATTAGTTTATCCGTTGAGTTGAGTTATGTCAACTTCACGTCAACTAGTTGTGGCTAATTTAAAACTTTGTTATTTCGTGCGTGTTAGGTCTTTTTTTAAATACAAAGTAAGTGCATACTTGTTTATCTACATCAATATTTAATTTTATGGCCGTACAAAAGTATTCAAATGTACGTAATATTTTTAGGGATGGAGAGACGTGCAGCTAGAGTGTCGGAGACTCAATGGAGCATTCTGCTCGATTTCTTGGAGCGTCACCCGAACCTGGCTAGGGCTCGCCGATATAATAATACTTCCCGAGGTAGAGCAGAGTCCTCTCGCCAGTGGTCCGAGATATCTGAATTGCTCAATGCCGAGAAAAGTGGCACAACCAAAACCCCCAAAGATTGGTCTGTTGTAAGTATTTGAATATTCACATTTCTCATAGAGTGACATCACAACTTCTTGGAAAATCAATATATGATTTATAACAACAGAAATTCACACGTGTCTCATTAGCCACAGTTGATCTATTATTTCCCCCTCGCACTTGGCTGGTTTTTTTTTTTTAATATATTATATTTATTGTTTTGCAGTATGTCAGTAACTACAAAAGCAAGTTAAAAAGGATTGTTGCTGGCTTAAACAACGATGCAAACAGAACAGGCGAAGGGCCTCCTAGTGTAGGTGATCTATCTGATACGGAGCTGCGTTTTTTATCCCTAATGGAACAGGGTTTTGGCCAGAATGACCAAGCAGAAGCCGTCAACCATTTACCATATATGGTAATAATGTGAAATTACATTAAAATCTTGTAAAAATCTGGCTAACATAAACTGTATTATAAATACTTACTATGTAACTTTTTTTTAGTATCAACAGTCAACTGCAGCACGTATGCAACAGCAGAGACCAAGTTTGGGTGCAGAACAATTACAGTGGGTACTTTTTCTTGTAATAATATTGACATCTTCAATTGTCCAATGAGTAGATTCAAAAGCCTAAACCATCATCATCTGCCTAGCCTTTTCCTTACTGTACTGGATGCAGCTGAATACCAGTATTTTACATGAAGTGATTGCCTATCTGACCTCCACAATCCAGTTATTGCGTAATACACCTTAGTAAGACTGGTTGTCAGCCTTTCGGGCTTCTGACTACCGGTAACGACTGTCAAAGACCCACGAAATTCAAAAGCCTCACCCGCTCGTCACACGCACACATTGCTTAACTTTTAAATGTAACCCATTATAGTTTTAAGTTATTTTATTTGTATAAAAATGGTAAAATAGAAATAAACAAGTATTTATAAGTACTACTAATGCATGTAAGAGCGGAGTCACCTAATATTGGCTTTATACACTTAAAAGGAGGCTCCAATCACCACTGATGTAATATGAATACTTGTTGATTCCAAGAAACCTATTTCATTTTATATTTGTTGTGTATTTTAGAGATGTAGAGGTGATTGTGACTGAGGATATGGGCAACACTGAAAGTGGGAGCTCTTTCGGTGTTGATCCCCTTATGGAAACAAATGCTGCCGCAAGCCCAGGCCAGAATCTTCAGTCAGCACCAAGTCCTGCTACCGCGGCCAATGCTGCAATGTGGCCTCCGCCTCGGCGACGTCGTCCGACAAGATACCGCAGTGAGTGGAATTTTCTAACCTTACAGCTATTCATATTGCGGTTAAAGGTCATGGCACACTATAACGGCACCACTCCAACGCCACCAACCCAGCAATAAACTTGCCATTCAAATTAAGAGCATTAAATCGTGTAATATATTTCGTAATGTCAAAAACTGGCCAAGTGCGAGTCGGACTCGCACACGAAGGGTTCCGTACCACAAGGCAAAAACGCCGAAACAAACATGTTTGTTGAATGGGAACCCCCTTAAATATTTATTTTATTTTAATTTTATTATTAAAGTTAAAATACAATTGAGTATTTTGTGAATATTTCAAGTGCCTACCTGTTGCCATTTTTGATATCGAGCAAAAAAATCGCGTTTGTTGTATGGGAGCCCCCCTTAAATATTTATTCTATTTTGTTTTTAGTATTTGTTGTTATAGCGGCAACAGAAATACATAATTTGTGAAAATTTCAACTGTCTAGCTATCGCGGTTCTTGAGATACAGCCTGGTGACAGACAGACGGACAGACAGCGAAGTCTTAGTAATAGGGTTCCGTTTTACTCTTTGGGTACGGAACCCTAATAAGAAAAAGTGGGCAGTCAGTGCGCTTGCTGCTACCATTCAACTCGACCCGCAGCCCGCGTGCTTACAGCGCGCCGACTCCGAGTCGCCAGTGAAACAGCGTCAAACACACAAATGCCATATATCAGTTGTGTTTGAGCGGTCGGTTCGATGACAGCAAGCTTGCACCTTGTGGCCAGTGCGCGGACTGCGAGCTTGCAGCTCACGGACGACACGTAGTTATCGCGCTGGCGGCTAACCGTAGCCTAAATTCGAGGAGATGCTGGTGCTGCAGGTGTGGCGTTACGGTGCCGGTATAATGTGCCTCAACCCTTATTATGACTCTATTGAAAACGATTATGCTATTAATTTATATTATGTATTTTAGGTCTGGCTCGACTGGATGAGGCTCGGAGAGTTTTTTCAAAGATGGAGCTGCAACGTGCTGCAGCTGATAGAGCGACTGCTCGTGCGAATCAGCTAATAGGACAGAACCTTGGGAGGATTGCAGATGCAGTCGAGAGATACTTATCCCATATTGGTGTACCCTTAAAGGTAAAGTGAGAATTTATTGTACAAGTAATAAAAACAAGACAAGTATATCATTAACATTGATGTAATATAGAAATACAATGAGGAAAACAAACTATACAGGGTTATTGGTAAAACATTAACAACCTCTTAAGAGGTCATTGTACTCATCATTATGAACAACTTTTACTATGGGATCAAACCTAAAATCGCGAAAAAAATCAGCTGTTCTCTACATTTATGTTCGTTTATCTCGTCAAAATGTAGGGAACAGCAGTTTTTTTTTATGCGATGACCTCTTATGAGGTTGTTAATGTTTTACCAATAACCCTGTATACCCAGCCATGGTGGGGTGGTAATGTAGCTTCCGATCCACTAACAAACACTGCCAACGAGACTTAAGCACTCTGATGGTGTGCTCTCCTGTATTTCGTACCAGCATGCCCAGCTGCATTGTCGCAGCTCAGTGTAGTATCATTGAGGGGCATCGGGCTCTGTGTCCACTATTGGTGTCATCAGGGTTAATCTAAGTCACCTGAAACATATTTTATTGTTATAACACTAAAATTAAACAATGATGTTTTGAATTTCATTTCATTTAAAAGTTATGTGAACATTATTCTTCTTTTTACCATGTTGATAGTAGTCTAAAACCGAGTCAGCCTAGATTTTGGCACCTTCTGTAGCGTCCTTCAGCCGTTATACCATTATCATTAAGAGCGTTTACGCCGTACGGCATTTCATACAAACTTTCAAACCCTTATTTTTCGAAATGAATGAACCGATTTTAATGAAACTTCATACGCATAGGCAGGATACAAAGGTCTAAAAAGTTACTTAAGAACATTTTCGAAAAATAGTGATATAGCCAAAATAGACCGATTTTAAATTTTCCATAGAAACAGAGATTTCCAGTTGTCTTTTTTTAAATAAGACATTTCGAAAATGTTCTCTACTAACTTTTTAGACCTTTGTATCCTGCTTATGCGTATGAAGTTTCATTAAAATCGGTTCATTCATTTCGAAAAACAAGGGCTTGAAAGTTTGTATGAAATGCCGTTCGGCGTAAACGCTCTTAACCTTTTTTGCCCGCCACAGGTCAAAAAATCAAAAACGTGCATTCGGCGTCAAAGTCTGTCATGTAGTCGAACCGTGGCGTGCTGGGCACATTTTGGTTTGTCATCTATACATGACTGTGGCGGTCAATAGGTTAATATTATTGACGATTTGACTTACCTAATAACCACACATTTTCGTTTTCAGCCTGATGGAGTTGTTCCGAGTGGCTGTTAAGTGGATGGTGATTCCAGGCAAACGAGTCATGTTTTGCCCCTCCGTGACTGGCATCGACACTTAAAATATTTAAATAAGTCGCATACCTAAAAAAAAAACTGGTTAAAACATGGGTGGGTGGTAAAAACATTTTTACTAAATTAACATCAGTGTTCCATGGACCAATTGAAATTTGACCAATTGGTCTATGGGAAAAATTACATGTTTCCATCGTTCAATTACCAACTGGACTATGGAAAATTGAGAAATGGTCCGCTGCTCAGTTTAATAGTATATAGCCTTGCTTGTTAAATTGGCGCTTACACATAAGTTTTCTGATCGGGGTCAAGAGCCATTTAGTAATCAAAAAAAAAAGAAAAGCGGACATTCCAAAAAGTTTACATACTTTTCTATCTTTTCATTGAAGATTCTATTATAATTAGCTATCATTATATTGTACCTATTTATTTATAATATTTTTGAATTCAGTTTGATGTGAACCAAAAAATATAACAAAAGCTTCTTTGAACCAAAAGCATAGGAAACTGGTGTGAACTCAGGGTTATAATGTTATAATGGAACATAGTTTTGGTTTACGTCCAGTGTTCTCCATAGTCCAGTTGGTAATTGGACGATGGAAACATGTAATTTTCCCCATAGACCAATTGGTCAAATTTCAATTGGTCCATGGAGCACTGACGTAAATTAACAACTAAATATAATTGTTAATTTAGTAAAAATATTTTTCCTGTCTTTATTGTTTTATATTAGTAATAGGCATAATGTAGATCGTCACAAAAAGAAGGCTGATTGTTATAAGAGTTGTTAACCTTTTGACCGCCACACGTCCAAAAATCAAAAACTCGGCTCGGCTTAAAAGTCTATCATGTAGTCGAACCGTGCGTGCTGCACGCGTAGCATGACGACGTTTTGTCGACGGAAGAATAGACTAAATGACACACTGGCGCCAATTCTGTTGTTCATAAACTAAACTAAATTTAAGTTCCGACATCTTTTTCTTCTTAGGTAATTAAGAAAAGGACAGAAGATAAATATTAGTTTAGTCCTGTCAAATTAGTCAGCGCCTGACGTAAATTGACGTATTTTTAATAGCCAATTTTTTAATCTCGTCTAAATTGTCTATGGAGTATATTAATTTGACAGGACTAAACTAATATTTATCTTCTGTCCTTTTCTTAATGAAATAGAAAGAAAAAGATGCAAGAACTTAAATTTAGTTTAGTTTGTGAACAACAGAATCGGCACCATTGCCATGCTTAGACGCGTAGAATGCGTACAAATATTTCTACAATATGTCATTTTGTCTATTCTTCCGTCGACAAAACCCGTTTCTACGGCAGTCATGCTACGCGTGCTGGGCACATTTTGGTTTGTCATCTATACGTGACTGGCGGTCAAAAGGTTAATTTAGGGCTGACTTTTCCATCGCCAGATAACTTTTATTCGAGGAATAAAATTGACGTTTGACAGTTTTTGTATGAAATTACTGTCAAAATTTTAAAATTATTGATGATTGAAAAATCAGCCCTTAGTCAAATGTTTTTCCTGTCTATAGTGTTTTATATTAGACTAATATAAAACACTATTGCTAATATAAAAAAAAAAAAACACAAACAAACAAGAAGGTGTTGTTTTGATTTTTCTTCTAAGCTAAATAAATATGTTTTAATATTTCATTATTTTGTTTGCTTACGTCCAACAAGGTTGTCACGAAAAAAAGGCTGATTACTATAAGGCCTTCGCCACACTTGGCGGAAATTCCGTCGCGGATCTTCCGCGTGTCGGAACGCCAATTATACATGTTATTGCATATAAATGACTAATAACGGACACACTACGCGGAAGATCGGTCTAGAGTTAGTAGTAGTAGAATTTCCGACGCGGACGATCCGCGACGGAATTTCCGCCAAGTGGTTTGTTTATAGTCCGCGCGGAACTAGTTGGCCGTGCCTTGGGTGGGGACGGGGGTGAGGGCGGCGGGGTTGTCTATTGTTCGCAACGCACGTACTGAGTAATAACAAAGCGGCCCCGTCCCTCCGTCCCACCGCTCACATACCAAAAGCGCGACCAACTAGTTCCGGGTGGACTATAGTAAAATGTTTCTCCTGTCTCTATTGTTTTATTTTAGTAATTTAGGTGCCTACTACCTAATAAAATTGAAGTGAAAGTAAAGTAAAGTATATATCATCACATCCCGGAGGGTGAGACAGATATGTTTATGGCCCATGTCGGAAGTAAGATAACATTAAGTCATCATCATCTGCCTAGCCTTTTACCAACTATGTTGGGGTCGGCTTCCAGTCTAACCGGATGCAGCTGAATACCAGTATTTAACATTAAGTATACCTACAGGTTGGTTGTCTGTGTGGTGCCAGACTTAAAGAATAGCACCACCCCATAAGTACTTCCCGTGGGTGTCGTAAAAGGCGACTAAAGGGCGTACCGGAGAATGGGCAGCAGCATTCTCTATGCATTCCACCACCATACCATACTGCGATCGCCAACCCGCCTGCCAAGCGTGGCGATTATGGCAAACCCCCCCTTTTGGAGGAGGCCTATGTCCAGCAGTGGATGTCTTTCGGCTGAAATGATGATACAGGTTGAAATTGAAAACATGTGACAACCAGAAATGGGAGATTGTACTCATCGTAATGATGAGTTGAAGATGAACAACTTTTAATAAGGGACCTAAGTTGCAATGGCAAAAAAAAATCGGCTGTTCCCTACATTTTGACGAGTTAAGCGAACATAAATGTAGGGAACAGCTGATTTTGTTTTCGCGATTTCAGGTTTACTCCCATAGTAAAAGTCGTTGATGAGTACAATCTCTCTTTTCAATTTGTCGCATGTTTTCAATTTCACCCTGTTTATTAATGATAGCAAAAACAGTTGATAACTGTATGAACTTACGAAGTAGGTAGGTACTTACAATTTGAGCATCTAAGGAGTGGTATCGTTTTCAGTTAAAAAACCTCTCCTCGTATTCTGCAGGCTTAACAATAATTGCAATATGAGTGCCATCAATACAGCCCTGATCACCTGGCATTCCAAACCTCTGGTGAAACCTGAAAACTAAAACTATTATTGGTAGGTTCCCTGTTTCTAATAGGTGTGTTTACACACTGGAAGAGGTGTTTATCCACATAATAAGTATAATCAAGTTTTTCTAATACAAGTAATAATACCTCAAATGGCGGAAATATTCCAACATGATTGGGAGTTGTAATATGTTGGTGCCACACACAGATATTATATCTGTGGTGCCACAGCTCTCACAGAGTTAGATACACTAACTTGGTACATCTTAAGGTGTGCACTAGCTCCTATGAACCTCTGGTATGACTCAGATGCGTAAAAACTAAGAGTACTCGGCACCTAAAATGTCAATAGAAGATTGTACTAGGGCAAACCTTTACACTAATAAAATAATGATAATTGTCTATCTAGAACTATTTAATTAAAACCAGTACAATCTTAATTTCACTTGCCTTGGAGGTAGTAGGTACTTATGCCACCTCACCAAAAATCGTTTGGTTGTCGCTAAGGTCTGAAATCAGCCCCTGTGAGCAGAAGTTGGATTTTCTAAACTTACAACAGTAACAAAGATCTTTTAGCGGGTGGCAAAATTGGAACTAACTCCCATAAAAATGTAAGTACTCTGTGCTAAGCTAACACCGCGCACCGTCATCTTGTTTTTTTTTTCACAAACCAACAGCGCTCCCTGGCAATGTCATTCAAGTGCCCAAATAATCCCAATCCCAAGGATTTTTTCATACTGCATACATCCCACTTGCGTTCTCCGTACGGGAAAAAATGTATGCTGATTTGAAATGTAGATGATTTAGTTGTGCTATTCGGCAATAGATGGCGACACTAGTAGTAAAAGACCAGCATAGTGAAGATTATTGGATTAGCATTTGTGCATACATAGAGCTACGTAATCAAGTTACTGAACGGATCGCAATAATATATGAAAAGTGTTCAATAAAATGTGGATGTGAACATGTGGGTACCTACTACCTACCCACTAAATACTATTTTAATAACCCAGCTTCAAAACCTAGCCTCGTGTATCTCGGACAATAAAGCTATCTGTCGTGGGAAAAGTCAGCCCAAAATAAAACAAAAGGACAACTAAGTACGAATATTCAATGCACTTTATTTCATATCATAAATAGGTAATATGTTTGGGATATCACAATTTGTTTTGTTCATTACTCGCCAAATATTTAGCTATCAACTAGGCGTTACAATATTTTTATACAATTGTTATTAAAATAATAACTAGAATTAGAGCGAAAAGATGTTATTATACAAAATAAAAAGACTTTCGGCTATTGCAAAGTTATGTTATTGTTACAATAGAAATCAGTAGTTTTTGAGAAAATTACGGAAAAATGTGGCTTTACAACGCAGTCATATTAACTCGACGCATCTCTGGAATGCGAGGCCCGCATTCCTTAGCTCGCCCAGCAAGTGTTAGGCCTTTGTCTTTGTCTTTGTTACCGATACGCGCGTCGATAATTTGGCTAGTTTTCTGTTGTTGTTTTAATTATATTTTTTATTAGGTATATTTAGGTAGGTATATTACCAAAAAACCAAAATGACGTCATCAACGCCAAGCGTCGAGTTAATGTGACTGTGTTGTACTTTATCGAGAATCTCACCCAAAGACCGGAGCGAGCGAAATCATTTGTTTTATTTCGAAATTCAAACGGTGTCGAATTTCAAAATGTTGAGAGAACGGTAGTGGTATATTAATAATAACAAACCGTTTTTTAACAAAGATTTAATTTGTTAGACGTGCCCTCACCGTTACCAAGTCGTGCGAAACATGGTACATGCTGAGAAGAGTGACCTAATAGCGTTTCCATGACAAACAAGACATTATGTCTGTCAGAGGTGTTCTAACGAAACAGAAATGCGACCATCTTTTGCGGTAAGGCGAATCTTACGATTTAAATCTTTGATTTTTAGTATTAATCATTTAGCTCATAGCGTTATCGGCATTTTTAGTACGAATCAACTTTACCTATTTAGTATAGGTAGGTAATATTTACATTTACAGACTAGTAGACTCCAATAAATGGCACTTAATTCACGAAGTCTTTTACATTTTTTTTTATCGTAACGATTATACTTGAAAAAAAAAGCCTCGTTGTCTACTCTTTCCTAGCTGGAGTGGAGACCATAGAGTAACGCTTTGGTTTCTTATGAAAGCGGTTCCGTCATATTTTATACACAGAGTACTTTTATATCTTTATTTTATATGACCTAAAGCGCGGTCACTGTCGGACTGCATAGAAAAGAAAGAGAAGCGCGATGACACAACCCTGGCAATTTATTGCAAAATATGAAACAATTATTAAATTACAAAAAACCTATTGTTTGGACTTAAAAAGTAAAACACTTGTCTTTCAGTATGTTGCTTGTAGAATACTTAATCTTACAAAAAATCAGAATGATTGTATGTATAATAGTATGGTTTATAATGTAAAAAGAACTTTTAGAGAAATCTTCATGATTTTTTTCTATCGTATCAAATTAGTTGTAGGTACCTATTATGTTTTTAACACACTCTCTAACTAGCTTAAATCATGAAGAATATCATATATTTTTCTGATTTTGTTTACTGTAGTCGATCATATACCTACTTTTATTGTTTTTAAAACTTGCGTTTTTTGCGTTTAGGTTCTATATGCCCCTTAAATTGATCTCGATGACTAAAGTAGAGATGTAAAAGCAACAAATTAAGGACATTTAAATACTCTGATTAAAATGTTTTTTTTTTTAACACATTGAAGGACACTGAACGCCTATAGACGTAATAACAATAAAACTTCTATTGTGTCTCGTTCAGTGTCCTTCAATGTGTTAATAATAATAATCGACAGTCATGAAAATTTGACATTTTCACCAGTATCTGACATTAAGGTGTCAAAAAACGCTCAGTATTTTGACAGCCCTTAAGTGTGACCGTTCACCGCTTTCTTAGGAATCCAAAGCTTAACTTAAAGAATATCTAGGTACGTATTGGTCATCAGCCTAACACACTTTCATTCACAATCATTCATTCATTGGCTTTCATTTTGACGTTTCAACAAATTCATTGCGTTGTTTACGTTGTAGAGCAGACACATCTTTCAAACATAATTATTAAGCAATGGATTAGTAACATCCTTCGAAATGGTTCAGTTTGTGCTTGAAAGTGTGTTGCGCAATTAGAGTGCTGGGTGCCTAAAAGGCCACTTTAGCAGAATCATAAAAGGTTAACATTATGAATCATAATGGACAATTAACTGTTAAGTTAATCGTGTCAAATCCCATTGGTGAAGGATTTTTCAGTTATTTTTTTTTTGTCTGTGCTAAAATACCAATCAATCCAATCCAAATCTAATCCCGATCTCTTTGATTATGGTAAGGAAGGGTATTGCCGGTCACTTAAGCAAAAAGAACTACTATTCAGTGAAATATCAACATTTATTAAAGAAACTCTTATGAAACATAACTTAAGGTATTATTCTAACATAATCGCAACCATTGAGATCAATATTAATTCCAAATATGACATAATCAACTCTTAAAAAAAAAATGTCTTTGACCGGTATTGTCCGACATGGCAGATAATACCGGTCGGCAGGTTGGCAAAACCAGTCAAACTTTTAGCGGCACAAGTCACACACGTAGCCTTCGGGAGACTCATAACCCGAGCACTCAGCATGAGCCCAGAGACCACACTGTACGCTCCTGTACCAAAGCTCGTTGTTCCGGCCATAATCATCACATAACATGCATCTGTTCTCCAGATCTTCGACATCAGTGACATCATCAACATCGCGTACGTCAGTCATTTCAATTTTGGAGTCTGATGAACTCTGGTTCTTATTCTCATTTTGGAGAACTCTCTTTTTTTACCTTTCTGACATTAGTAGATTTAGCTGGTCTTCTTTTTGTTGCTTTTTTTATTCCTGCTTTTGTTTTGGCACCAGACTTTCTTCTTTTCCCTTGTTGCTCTTCTCTCTTCTTTTTGTACCAAAGCTTCCTTGTTCGGAGTGTTTGTTAAAACAGTTGCATGTTGTTTTCGAGAGGCTCCTTGCACTTTCTGATTGTGTGTGGGTTTCTTCGGAACTTGTAAAAGACCTTTGGCGGTAACTCCTGAAGTTAAGGGAATTGCATTGTCTTTTATCTGTTGCAGGCCTTTGGGAGATGCGACAGAACTAATTCCTGGTGTTGTTTTTGTGTAGTCGGTCAAAAGTGATGGTGAATTAGGTGCTCTTATATTTGGGTTAAATTGAGCTTCTGGAGTTTTGTTGCCTTGGTCGTGCATATTTTAAGCAAACTGCAGTGAATTGATGGTAACGGTATACCATCAATTCACTGCTGTTTAACATTTCAGCACCCAGAAAGTCTTCATCTGAAAACACGTCTGGGCTTAGGAAGCCTAGGAATATATCCCATTCCTGTATCAGAAAAACCTGCTTCAGCTTTTAAGACGGTCGCGATATGCCTCTCTTATCGGTGTTCCTTCTTCGACAAGTTTGAAATAATGCCCTACTCAAATCATTTTTCAATCATTTTTCATTTTTCAATAAATTTTGGCTCCATTTCACCTTCAATCCTTTGTTCCTACTTCGAGTCCCAGACATCCTAAAAAGGAAAATAATAGAAATTTTAATGAAATAAAATGTCAAAAATATAATCTACTTGCAAACATAACTTGCGGTTAATACCGGTCAGCATGACCGGCGTTAGCCACCCGTATACTTTTCTGGTTAACAATAATTTTAACAAAAACCTGTAGCAAAGTGCTTGAAATCTATGATTACATGGGTAGATAGATAACTACACGACAATAAATAACACTGACAATGAATGCAACATGAAAATTAAGACACTCACCTCTTACGTTCCGCGGCCAAAATATTACGAAAAAGTGGCGCGAAACAAATTGACGTGCCGTTCTCACTGACGCGTGCTCGGAACTGAGCGAAGGCCGGTGCGTCGGCGCGGGGAACACTCACGCCACCCTCAATCAATGTGTGTGTGCGCAAAACGCCTGTAATTTGGAAGACAGTGTGGGGACCGGCATTGTCGCCTGACCGCGGATACCCTCCTTTACCCTATACCTACCTACGTAGTGCAGCGAAAAAAAGAAAAACATGGACTGTCTTCGGCTTTATGATTCATAATGTTATCCTTTTATGATTCTGCCAAAGTGGCCTTTCTAGGCCCCCAGGTTGTAGATTCATCCATAACGAAGTTTCAATGTAAGTAGTGGGAATTGTTGTCTAAAGTGACGACTAGGTACCTATACGTTAAAAATGCAGGAAAGAGTAGATTCACCAAAATATATAAAGAACTACTAGCTATTATTGTCTATTCTCTGATATACAACGACATGAGGAGTCGACTTAATACCGAATATATACTAGCATGAACTCGTCACTAAACCAAAATATTATAGATACTTACCTACGTAGTTTTTTGACGATGCAAAATATTCATAGATATTTTATTTTATCTGCTAACTAAGGCAGATGAAGCCTTTTGAGGCCAAATAGAATTTAGTCCTTTCGTATTACCATTGGTTGAACGCTATCGAGAAGATAAAAAATAATGTATGCGATGCGTCACACGGGGCGTAGCCAAAAAGGCGGAGGCAATGTCCGCCACGCCTAAAGTGCCAGCTTGGTTGCGCATAAACAAGTTTGATATAGCTAAAATGCTATGATACTTTTTTTTTATATTGCAACTATAACATTATTCAAAATGAGAATGAGAAATATAAAAAAAATGGCGCGTGCAGCACCGTAGCTACACGTAATGGAAAATAAAGATGAGAGATTTAGTGTAAGAGAGACGGAGAGAGAGAATCTTAATTATCTCTCCTGTAACGAAATATGCCTAAACGTGACGCGTCCTTGAAATTTCACTTTTATTCGAATCGTATAGCCTAAGAATTTTCTCTTTATAAAAATCCCACATCCAGAGCGGGAAAATAAAAATGAAAAGCAATGGCCGCTTTGAAAAATAACTGTAATTTATCTTGTCAATCGTTCATAACTTTAGAATTGTATTTATAAATATTATATTATCTTACAATAGTCATTCTTAAATCTAGTTTATTTTTCATTTATTTACATTATATTACAATCTCCGTATTTTATTGTATCGATACACTATACAGTAGCGGTTACCGGTAACCGTTATTTAATCAGTAACCGTTGTAACGTTATTACGTTGGCTACAATGAGAATTCGAATTCGATCACTCTAATGAAAATGCAGTCTTTCAAATCAATAAAATATTACTTTTATTTGAAACTAGCAGGCCCGCCAAACGTCCTGTTTCAATCCATAGAAAAACAGCACTTTCGGTTTTTCCCGAATTTTGTAATTTTCCAGACAACTTTTCCAATTTTTCTTTCCCTATAAACCTAAATCGAACTAATACGAACATTTTAAAATAAAAAAGAGCCACTGCGGTCCAGCCGTTCCACGATTAACATTTCATTTTCATTTCTAAAGATGGATACACAACTTTGGATTCATTCCAAGAGATCACACTTTTGTGTTAATTTTGATAAATTAACCATTTTCAATACAAATCAAACCGTTATAATACGTTACATGTTAAAGTTTTCAAATCGAACACATTATAAACTTATATTTACTTTATTTATTTACACAACCACTTCAGCGGTTTGTCAATGAACAAATTCGTTGACGCCCCCGCCATGATGATGAAATTGTTGCGTATTATCAACAATGACACTCGTATACCCTCCCTCTTGCACCGCTGGACTGGCCGCCATTTTACCAAAACTACCGTTAAAATTTTCAACGACAGGCCTGCCATTTTGATTCTGATTATGACCGTAAAATGATATTAAATTCGTGTAATTATACTGGTTGGGGATTTCTGAGCCTTCTATCGAGCTACAAGAGGATGAGCTGGCAGAAAATGGTCGTTGACTTTGTGGGTAGCTGACATAATTGGGTAAAATTTCGTTGGTGTCCGTGTAATTTTCGTAGAAGATTTCCTGGTATGAGCCATTCTGTTGCTGGTATTCTTCTTGAGTTTCATAAGGGGGTATTACAGGGATGTATTCTGGGTAGGTGTACCCCCCACTGGAATCACTATACTCGCTTTCAGGAACTTGTACAGGGTTGATTTTCTCTGTGTGTCTGACGTGGGGCATTTGTGGTGACGTGGTGGTGGTGGGGACGTGGGACGGCGTGGGACAGTCCACGTTGTTGACGTTCTTCGGCGCGCCTTGGCTGATGTTTAGGATTAAGTGTTTTTCTTCAATGTCACTGGAAGAGAAGAGTTGAGTTAGTGCATTTTGTTCTCTGACACATAGGTACATATACATGAACTGACGCCTTCTTCCCATGGTGCGAAGAAACTACGAAACGCCACCTGCTACAAAACTCAAACTCAAATCATTTGTTTCAATTAAACCATTTAAAGGCACTTTTGAATTGCCAAGAAGTCGATCAGTCCGAAAAATATGAAGCTAGTTGCCCATTCCAAAGCGTAGGTTCCTATGGAGAAGAACGGGCAAGAAACTCCATGGATACTCTTTTAAATTATATTGTTACAAAAATATTAGTTACCTACATCATTAATGTTGAATTTATAATTATATGTGAGAACGATGTAACCGTGCCTCGGAAAGCACGTTAAGCCGTTGGTCCCGGTTGTCTGCATTCGTGGATCTTTGACAGTCGTTACGGGTAGTCAGAAGTCCGAAAGTCTGACAACCAGTCTTACCAAGGGCTATCGTATTACCCAGTAATTGGGTTGTGGAGGTCAGATAGGCAGTCGCTCCATTTAAAATACTGGTATTCAGCTGCATCCGGTTAGACTGGAAGCCGACCCCAACATAGTTGGGAAAAGGCCAGGCAGATGCTGCTGCGAAGTAGAAAGTGTAGCAGTACCAACCTTAGCACATAATTAACAGAGACGATGCAGTGTGGTCTCGAAGACCGAGAGTTGTGCACGATGGTCGCGTAGCTCTGCATCCACACCCAGCCGCCACTCTTCGTTAGGAAGCGGTAATATCGAGATGTGACTTGACCTTTTGTTAAAACTGGAATAGAAAAATATTGTGTAAAGGCCTAGCCAATGATAAGTTGACAAATAACTTTGCTATACAATACCAAAAGCACCACATTTTTGCGTTGCAAAGGCAAATATATAGCTAAACGTGGGGGGAGGACTCGCACTGACGTAGTAATTATCATCATATCACACATGTTCAGTGTGTAGGCCGAAGCAAGGAAAACCTGTTCAGGTGGAGATTCATAGACGACTCCGCCTTGGAGTGTAAATGTGGTGCTGTCCCACAAACGATGGGACACTTAATATCGTGTCCTGCGTGTCCTGTCAGCTGCACGTTACAGGAACTGATGGACGGTGATGAAGGCGCCAAACAAGTAGCCGAATTCTGGGCCGAGTACATTTATATTGCTATCGACACGCTAAGAAGAAGAAGCTTGAGGTCCTGTCCAAAAAATTAGACAAACAATGGGAAAAAGGTACAAAATGTTGGAAACCTGAATGATGTCATTTGTTGCACATTTTCAAAAAAAAAAGCTTGCATTTATAAACTTATGTTAGGATCCTCCTGTCAGCGGGATTGTCCGATAGGGTTACCGTTGGCCCGGAACATAAAGGGCTAAGGAAGGAACACGGGTGGGTTTTAGTCAGTAAGAGTCTGACACTCCCTCCCGCTCTATCCAGAGCGGGAGGAGGGTCATTTGATGAATTCCCATCCGCAAAAAAAATAAAATAAAAAGGATCCTCCTGTGCTCATGGCCCTCTCGGGCCAGGGGCCCCCTCTGGCTGGGGGCCCCTGGCATTTTGCCCCAATGCCAAACTATAGTTACGCCACTGACTAATAGGTACGTACTACTATGTGATCCATATTAAACTACTAGCTGACCCGGCGAACTCTGTACCTCCTCAGAATCAATAAGAATGAATATATGAGAAATGAATTAGCTTCACTATTATTTATTTTCGTGAATTTTTCCCATGTTTTTAAAGCTATTCTGCTATTCGGGGTGGAGACAAATAAAAAAAATCAAAGATCATAAAAATCGGTCCAGAATTTTTTGTGTTTTAAACGGTGTAACTAACCAACCCGACTTTGTTTTATATATCCATACTAATATTATAAATTCGAAAGTGTCTGTCTGTCTGTACGTTACCTTGTCGCGCCTAAACCACTGAACAGATTTCGATAAATTTTGGCAGAGCTTAGAGATAGATTGCATCCCGGGGAAGGACATAGGATAGTTTTTATCGACATACCTCGCAGGCGAAGCCGCGGGCGGAAGCCTGTACAGAATAGATAAGTAAGTAGGTGTTCTTAATACTCACGCGTACAATGCGAGTGCCTCATATGCAAGACATCGGTGCCGTGTATGTAGTGGTAGAGCGTCTTCTCGATCAGGTCCTGAGGCTCGTACCCCGTTAACGATGCCACCCTGAAAATAACAGAATATCTGTTAGAAACTACATTTTGCAACTATGTAGGTATATAAAACCTTCTTATGTCTATCAAAAGAGCCGGGGAATCAGCAACACTACCTAATAGTTTTGCTGAATCGCCCTTTTTATCACGTCTTGTTGATCGTATCGTCACGAAAGATGATGAAGAGTAGTGTAATAATGATATTTACTTAAAAACTAAACTAAAGTAGTTTTCAGTATCCCATAATAGTCGTGCTGTCCGACACCTACGAATCAGAATTGGTTATTTTTGCTGGGAAGTATACAAGGTTATTGGTAGGTAAAACATTAACAACCTCTCAGGACTATATATTATTACTAACATCATAAATAACTTTTGTTCTATGACTTTTTACAAAACATAAACATTTACCAAAAACAAACCTTTAAGATTTCGTGGTTCTGTCTAACCCCCGCTCCCCTCCACTGAATTTTGTCCTAGACACGGCAGCACGCGTAGCATGGCCACCATAGAAACGGTCTTTGTCGCCGGAAGAATAGACAAAATGACAAATTTTAGACGGATTTCTAGAGAAATCTGTCATTTTGTCTATGCTATCTGTCACTTTGTCTACCCTACCGTCGACACGTCGTTGTCTTTGTGGTGCCGGACTTAAAGAATACCACCCCCCCTTACTTCCCGTGGGTGTCGTAAAAGGCGACTAAGGATCGTACCGGAGAATGGGCAGCAGCGTTCTCTATGTATTCCACCATCATACCATACTGCGATCGCCAACCCGCCTGCCAAGCGTGGCGATTATGGCAAACCCTCCCAAAATTGGGGGAGGCCTATGTCCAGCAGTGGACGTCTATCGGCTGAAACGACGAACGACGACCGTCGACAAAATCCTTTTCTATGGTGGTTATGCTACGCGTGCAGTTTGTTTACTTAACTAGCGATTTCTTTTGCTTCGCGTAGAGTTCGTAACGGAAAATCGAATTTTTCAAATATTTTTATTTTTGTATTAAAGTTGATGAAATAAAATCTGATGGATTAATAAAAGTCATAGAACAAAAGTTGTTCTTTATGATGTTAGTAATAGTTAATAACAATTCATTTGATGTAGTCCTGAGAGGTTGTTAATGTTTTACCAATAACCCTGTATAATACGAAACGTATTGTTCGCAAACTAAACTAAATTTAAGTTCAGTGCATCTTTTTCTTTCTATTTCAATAAGAAAAGGACATAAGATAAATTTTAGTTTAGTCCTGTCAAATTAATCTGCGCCTGACGTAAATTGACGTAATTTTAGTAGGCTAGTTTTTAATCACGTCTAAACTTGTATAGAGAAGTGTCAGGCGCTGATTAATTTGACAGGACTAAACTAAAATTTATCTTCTGTCCTTTCCTTAATGAAATAGAAAGAAAAAGGTGCACTGATCTTAAATTTAGTTTAGTTTATGAACAAGGTAATCGACACCAATAACTGTTAATTATTTATATTCTAATGTCACCATCGTCCTAATTCGTAATCAAATCAAAACATACAAAAAACAACATCACAAGTTTCCTACTTTATTCTCTAAAACAACTCTGAAATCAAACTCGTGACGCCTCGAAACCCTCTATACTTGTAAAACAGTCCCCTCAGCCCCTCAGTAATTAGTTAACCCTTAACACTGGAGCACCAGGGGTCGGTCCCTTTGACACGGTTTGGTTTTTTGCAATGGTAATTGCCGGAAGTGACGCGCAATATTTTTTTGAGCGTCAACAGTTTTTACGCTTTTTGCGCTTGAAAAACAATATGCTTGCTTGATTGGGTAGAAAAAATGTCATTGAGTTTTTGTTTAGTGAGTGCTTTTTCACTTATTTTCTGGAAAAGGGGGCTAATAAGTGTGCAGGTCACCAAAATCTGGACACCTATGGATTTTCTCGACATCAACACGTGTGATCAAATAAAATCGAGTTTATATGTGTAGGTAAGCAACAGACGATTAACATTGTATTTTTCAAGCGATTCTGTAAGAAGCTGACAAAGAGTAACCTAGATAAAGTGGATAAGACAGAGATTAAAACAGAAGAAGGGGAGCAGGGGATCAAGGGGGTGGGGGTGGAGGGGGGTTCAGGGGTTCCAAAGCTCTTATTATTTATCAAACACACCACAAAAGTTGAGCAAAAATTTCAACTTTTGTGAACCCTGAAAACCTGAAGGTTCTACAAATGTAGAACCTTCAGGTTTTTTACAATTCTTATTTTCGTTTGCGTTGCAAGCAAAGTGACGAGTCGAAGTTTATAAGTACAGTAGGCCGCAGGTCAGTGGTAGTATAATGGCCTCTTATTAGCTCCGTACTGCGCCAGGCCAGCTCAAAGTAAAAGTGTTTGTTACACTTACTTGCGGTCGATTGTACGGACGCCAGCACATCAAGCTACTACAATCTGTCAAACTCTTTAAAAGATTTTCAACTTTATCGCTAAAGCATTAGGTTAAAAGTTGGTTGGAAAAATTTGTCAGTTTCGGGTAGTTAGCTTGATTTGCTGCCGTCTGTACTATTGTGTGATATGGTGTGTCAACAGACTTATCTATTTTGATTCTTTTAACCATACAAGACATGAAGCCTGTTCAACCCTCAAACAAAGTAATCAGTTTTAACATATTAAACTTTAACCGTTACAAAAGATAACGTTGTGAGCATAACTCAAATAACGTAATAAATAAGTAAGTAACGGTAACTCTTGTAACTTTTATCGTTATGAGATAACGGTTAGAACATTACTTAGAACTTAAAATTTAGTTTTATGGTTCGCATTCCCTGCGGGGTAATTGTGTACACAATTAATGCCTGGTACATGGTGACATTAGTTACCACTAGCGCCATCTAGTATCGAGTAGCAGAACTAGTAGAGTCAAGATCTTTCTAGAAATTTCGATGCTGGAACTTTCTCGAACTATCGACATCTGGATAGTCAGGGCCGGAATATACTCGAAAATTCTAGATGTTCCTACAATAGAAGGTTCTAGAATTATCTGCGGCACTATATTTATAAGGCCGGGATGTGCCACGACCGACACAGTTTGAATAAAGCGATACAAGCGAACACATCGAAGCGATCTTCAAGTGCGACTTAGAGCGATCAGTAGTGCAGTTGTGTTTTATAATTAGTGTGTTTGTGTTGTTGATTAAAGTGTCATTTTTTTAGTTATTAAATTGGCAGTTTTATTGTCACGAACCTGAAGCTCGTAAAACTAACAACAACATTCATTGCGTATTTGACCGCTTGCGTTTCTGACGACATGCTATAGCAATCCCGTTCTTTACGTTGTTGAGCAGAGACATTTTCGTTGTGAATTTGTTGTTATTTACGTTGTGAAATACACTCTGTAAAAATTTCAACTGTCTACCTACCTATTACGGTTCATGAGATACAGCCCGCTCACGGTCGCACAGACGGACGGGTGGACGGACGGACAGTGGTGGCTTAGTAATGGGTCCCGTATTAACTCCCGTAGGCACCCTGTGGGTACGGAACCTTAAAAAGCATGGACATGGAGGCGTAAAAAGGCCACTTTGGCAGAATCATACAAGGATAACGTTATGAATCATAATATGGCGAAGACAGTCCGTGTTTTTATATTTTTGCTGCACTACGTAGGTCAAAGAGATTGGGATTGGATTGATCGGTATTTTAGCACAGACAAAAACAAAATAACTGAAAAATCCTTCACCAATGTGATTTGATACGATTAACTTAACAGTTAACTGTCCATTATGATTAATAATGTTACCCTTTTATGATTCTGCCAAAGTGGCCTTTTAGGCTCCCAGAAAGTTTGTTCAAAAAACCTGTCTATAAGTAATTTACCCATTACAGAGAGGTGTTTAGTTTTATAGTTAATTGATCATTGTTTTACTGCGGACATCCGATACTTTGGTGACAATTAATACCCCCGGTCCCTCAGGGGCCAGGGGTAGCGACAACGGGTGTCAATTATACCCCACTTGGCGAGTCTTTGTTTTAACCCCTCGCGTTTTAAAGGACGTGATTTTTTTCGTATCTAAAAAATTGGTATTGAGTTTTTTTGGGGCATTTCTACCCTATTTTTTTTTGAGTGGATATCAAATTAAAGTGCAATAATTTTAGTTGGTTGCTCATGTATTTGTTTTAAGGCGCTGACAGGACCTAAACACATAAAAAAAGTTATTTAAAAAAATAAAAAAACCCGACTGCGGTAAAAAACTTAAGTTAAAAGAAACTGAAAAGCTAAAAACAAGCCCATTTTAAATTAAATAAAAGTTGGAAGCAGGTGGGACCCATACCATTTTTTTTATTATATTTTCATATTCAAAAAACCTCTAAAAACTTTCTTTTTACAATAAAAACCATATTAATATACAATACAGTCATTCTGATTTCTTGTCAGATTATTCTACAAGCAACACACTAAAACACTAGTGTTTCAATTTTTTAGTCCAAGCAATAGATTTTTTGTATATATTTTGCAATAAATTACCAGCGTTGTGTCATCGCGCTTCTCTTTCTTTTCTGTGCAGTCAGACAGTGATCGCGCTTTAGGTCATGTAAGCCCACTAAGTTCCCGACCTGGCAATCGAACCCAGGATCCCCACGTTCACCCAAATTGCGTCACTGTCAATCTCAATTTGAATAATTATGAACGATATTGCTAATCCATTGTTCCATCCACTTCATATGTTCGAAAAATGTGTTTGCTACACAACGTGAATACCGCAATGAATGTTGTTTAACTGTCAAAATACAAGCCATTGCTAATGATAGTGTATTGCGCTTAGACAAAGAAAAGTATAGACGGCGGGTATCTTCATTTCATTTCCACAAGAAAGGGATAAAGTATTGAGTTATTATAAGTAACAGAAAAGGAAAAAGCTATACTATTTCCGTCTCTCAGTGCGTGCCAGTTTTTTCAAGGCAGCTACTCATGTAGCCTATGTTAGTTAAGTTAGTTTTTTGTCTCATGTGTGGCCACGCTACCCGATGCTCTATAGTTTTCTTACTCTAAGGTATTACGCAATACCCCACTGCATTCGCGCTTGGAAAAATCGTGAGGAAACCGGCATGTCCTAGAACCAAAAAAAAATTCAAAGAAATGACATGTGACATCTACCAAATACCTACATCTATCTGTATAATCTATTGATACTAATTTACGATAGTACCTAGTAGTCTGTGTGGTGCCGGACTTAAAGAATACCACCACCCCATACTTCCCGTGGGTGTCGTAAAAGGCGACTAAGGGTCGTACCGGAGAATGGGCAGCAGCGTTCTCTATGCATTCCACCACCATACCATACTGCGATCGCCAACCCGGCTGCCAAGCGTGGCGATTATGGCAAACCCCCCCTTTTGGGGGAGGCCTATGTCCAGCAGTGGACGTCTTTCGGCTGAAATGATGATGATGATGATGACTAATTTATATTTTCCTTTTAATACAAACATATAAAGGGTTATTGGTACCTCTTAAGGCTTTGACTGCCAACGCGGTCACAGGTGACCGCGAACAATAGATTTTCTATTGTGTCTGCTGTCTGGCGGTCAACGTGTTAAGAGGTCATTGTACTCATCATTATGAACAATTTTATCATGGGACCGAACCTGAAATCGCGAAAAAAAAAATCACCTGTACCATACATTTTGACAAGTTATACGAGTAGGGATTTTATTTTCGCGATTTCATGTTTGGTCCATAGTAAAAAGTTGTTCATAATGATGAGTACAATGACCTCTTAAGAGGTTGTTAATGTGTTACCAATAACCCTGTATTTTTAATTAAGTTGATGATTTAAAATTTTATAATAGTAATTTATAAATTGATCTAAATAAGTGTAATAATAGTGATATAAATAATTTCAAATGTATGCATGCCGATTGGTAAAATGTGGCTGAGCTAAATGTAATCTTAAGAACTATTATGTATTACCCATATTTGCAAAATAAAATTCTATTCTATTCTATACCAACACGCACTGGGGCCTGCGTGGTGGATTACGGCCCACTCCCACTCACCGAGATGAGGCCTGCGTCCCAGGAGTGGGAACTTTATAGACTGATTATGTATTCACGCTTGCGACTTGTGACCACTATACAACGTTATTTTTAGTACTTATATGCGAAACCTGAATATAGTTTGTTCAGAATAAGTACCGTAACTGAATCGATTCCAATATAATTTTTACCCCATGTTATATTTTGTCCCAAAAATATTTAAGAAAGGTTAAAAGTTGGACACCAGGCGACACTGAGTAGGTTATCCAATCTCCGCGCCGAACGGTTAGGTACCTAGGTACTATTATCAATGACCGCAAAACGGCGCTGCGTGGATGAGCATGTTTTTGTACGGACAAACAGGTAACATAACAAGCTTATAACTTTGTGATTTTTCATGATACAGTTTTGAAATTTTGTACATAGATTCTTTACATAAAAATACTAGACACGTGTTTCGGGTTTCGCATACTTATACCTACTAAAAATAATGTTCTATAATACCAGTTGGGGAATTCATGAACAAAAAAAAAATCTCCGTCAGCAAATTCAAATTGCTGCTTATAGTAATAAAATCTCGTCGAACAACAAACTTCATAATTTGCTGACGGTACGGAAGCGATCCTGTATTCGCATACTTTAGCACGTACTAAACACTCATTTATATTTGCAGTTAATCTCTATCAAAAGTAAGCGAAATTAGACCTTATTGTGATGAGATAAGAGTGAGGAACAATTTTTGAAAGGATAAAACGTGGTAAAAATGTGCTTTGGTGCGTTCGATTTTTTTGAAGGAGAATGAAGTTAGACTTTATTGTCTTGGATTAAGAGCTGTTTAAGTTTTTGGGAAGAGAAAATAAATGTATTTATATCATCCCGACTAGGGTTATCAGATGCAAAATTTAAAAGTCCGGAGAAAAAGCCTGATTCTCTTAAAAATCCTGAGAATTAGTCGCCATTTCAGTTTTTTCTCAAACGTAATGTACTATTTAAAAAGTCATATTATTAATAATTTTGCGCTTGAGGATCTTGATTCTCGGGGGTCATGCCCACACGTTGGGCGCGAATGTACTTTACCCCTCCCGTAAGGTATCATAGCAAAACAAATATGAAAAACTGATCAAGTACCTAGTTGAAAGTTTCATAGATAAATAAGTGTTGATTTTATTTGAGCAATTAACATGACCAAAGTTAATTTTTTAATTAGTTCAAACTCAAACTTTAGGCATTCATTTTAAATAAGCCAATTACAGGCACTCTTGAATTGTCAAGGGGTCAGTCAGTCAGAAAGAAGTTGCCCATTCCAAAGCGTTCCATGGAACGGGCAAGAAACTCCATGGACAATTATAATTCATAAAATTGTTACAAAATATTGGTTAGGTTGTACATCATTCATGTTGAAATTAGACATTTGTGAGAACGATAGAAAAAAGGCACGGGCCTGCGGACGGAGAGTAATGGGTAGCTCACCGTCCAGTCAGGACCAGGCGCGTACGTGTTCCACGCGCGCCTCAAGGAGATGTCAGCATCAGTGAAGGGGCACGTTAGGGCCGAAGCTTGCCGGGTCAGCGGGATTGTCCGAAAGGGTTAGCGCTGGCCCGGAACATAAAGGGCTAAAGAAGGAACATGGGTGGGTTTTAGTCAGTAAGAGTCTGACACTCCCTTCCGCTCCACCCAGAGCGGAAGGGGTCATTTGATGACTAACAACCAAAAAAAAAAAACAGAAATTAAAATAAGCCGTGGTAGCTAAGAAATGACTCTACTGACTCATCAGTTCATCATAGACAAGGAAACATAACCAAAAAGGGAAGCTCATAGATAAACTCATAAGTCATAAGTCATCATTAGTAATCGATGTCATGGGTAAGTCCATAGATTTAGCTAAGCTTAGCTATCTGTCCAAATACGTTATCTATGGTGTCACATTGCAACATCTGTGGCCCAGGTGGCGATGTTTTGTCATTTAATATCCTTGTAGCTCCTAGTATCCAGGGGCCCAACTCTGCTATTTTTATAAATTCGTCATTCCAACACGATCCCACCACCATCCCATTGTCATTTTGCTAAAAGTTCGTAATCTGCTAAATTCATAATGGTTGATCATTGGTCGGTCAATGCCACAGAACATATCGTACTCGTAACGAATTAAAAACAAATGACTGCACAATGACGTTCTAATGGTAGGTCACTGATCAAAGGAACTGTCAAAATTTTAGCAGATTACCGCTTATGTCAGTCATTCATTTGTTATTATGTACGAGATTACCATTCTATGCCATTTCTTTCAATGGAGTGTCAGTGGTTGACCATTGGAAAGTCATGATGACGCCATTATATTAGTAGATTACCAAACTTGTCAAAATCGACAATTATGAAATTAATGATAGATCATTCTGACACTATTGTAATAGCAGACTTGAGGCCCTGGTACGTGTTGATTTGCTTGTGAAATCATTACGCTTGTATTCACCAAAGAGATAAGTAGAGATTGCAGACACACATCAACCTACTACAATTTGACTCTTTAGTAGATTTTCAACTTTATCTCCAACGCATTAGGTTCAATTATGATTGGGGAAATTTGACAGTTTCGGGTAGCTTGATGTGCTGGCGTCTGTACATACCTACAGTCCGTTTACAGTTATTTTACGTCTAACAGCAGCAACCTTATTGTAACGAGAATAAAGATCACAATGATTTTGAAAGACTTGTCAGTGGCAGCAACCTAACAACAACCTTATTGTAACGAGAATAAAGTTCACAATGACTATGACAGACTTGTTAGTGGCAGCAACCCAAAAACAACCTTATTGTAACGAGAATAAAGATCACAATGATTTTGACAGACTTGTCAGTGGCAGCAACCTAACAACAACCTTATTGTAACGAGAATAAAGATCACAATGATTTTGACAGACTTGTCAGTGGCAGCAACCTAACAACAACCTTATTGTAACGAGAATAAAGATCACAATGATTTTGACAGACTTGTCAGTGGCAGCAACCTAAGAGCAACCTTATAGTAACGAGAATAAAGATCACAATGACTTTGACAGACTTGTCAGTGGCAGCAACCTAACAGCAACCTTATAGTAACGAGAATAAAGATCACAATGATTTTGACAGACTTGTCAGTGGCAACAACCTAACAGCAACCTTATAGTAACGAGAATAAAGATCACAATGATTTTGACATACTTGTCAATGGCAGCAACCCAATTACCCAACAGCAACCTTATTGTAACGAGAATAAAGATCACAATGATTTTGACAGACTTGTCAGTGGCAACAACCTAACAACAACCTTATAGTAACGAGAATAAAGATCACAATGATTTTGACAGACTTGTCAGTGGCAACAACCTAACAGCAACCTTTGTCAGTGAGCAACTCAACAGCAACCTTATTGTAACGAGAATAAAGATCACAATGATTTTGACAGACTTGTCAGTGGCAGCAACCCAAAAACAACCTTATTGTAACGAGAATAAAGATCACAATGATTTTGACAGACTTGTCAGTGGCAACAACCTAACAACAACCTTATAGTAACGAGAATAAAGATCACAATGATTTTGACAGACTTGTCAGTGGCAGCAACCTAACAACAACCTTATTGTAACGAGAATAAAGATCACAATGATTTTGACAGACTTGTCAGTGGCAGCAACCTAACAACAACCTTATAGTAACGAGAATAAAGATCACAATGATTTTGACAGACTTGTCAGTGGCAGCGACCTAACAGCAACCTTATTGTAACGACAATAAAGTTCACAATAATTCTGACAGACTTGTCAGTGGCAGCAACCTAACAGCAACCTTATTGTAACGAGAATAAAGATCACAATGATTTTGACAGACTTGTCAGTGGCAGCGACCTAACAGCAACCTTATTGTAACGAGAATAAAGATCACAACGATTTTGACAGACTTGTCAGTGGTAGCAACCCAACAACAGCCTTATTGTAACGAGAATAAAGATCACAATGATTTTGACAGACTTGTCAGTGGCAACAAACTAACAACAGCCTTATTGTAACGAGAATAAAGATCACAATGATTTTGACAGACTTGTCAGTGGTAGCAACCTAACAGCAACCGTATAGTAACGATAATAAAGTTCACAATGATTTTGACAGACTTGTCAGTGGCAGCAACCCAAAAACAGCCTTATTGTAACGAGAATAAAGATCACAATGATTTTGACAGACTTGTCAGTGGCAGCAATCTAATAGCAACCTTATTAAAACGACAATAAAGATCACAATGATTTTGACAGACTTGTCAGTGGCAGCAACCCAACAACAACCTTATTGTAACGAGAATAAAGATCACAATGATTTTGACAGACTTGTCAGTGGCAGCAATCTAATAGCAACCTTATTAAAACGACAATAAAGATCACAATTATTTTGATAGACTTGTCAGTAGCAGCAACCCAACAACAACCTTATTGTAACGAGAATAAAGATCACAATTATTTTGACAGACTTGTCAGTGGCAGCAATCTAATAGCAACCTTATTAAAACGACAATAAAGATCACAATGACTATGACAGACTTGTCAGTGGCAGCAATCTAATAGCCACCTTATTATAACGACAATAAAGATCACAATGATTTTGACAGACTTTGTAAGTGGCAACAACCCAACAGGAACCTTATTGTAACGAGAATAAAGATCACAATGATTTTGACAGACTTGTCAGTGGCAGCAATCTAATAGCCACCTTATTATAACGACAATAAAGATCACAATTATTTTGACAGACTTGTCAGTGGCAGCAACCTAACAACAACCTTATAGTAATGAGAATAAAGATCACAATGATTTTGACAGACTTGTCAGTGGCAGCAACCTAACAGCAACCTTATTGTAACGAGAATAAAGATCACAATGATTTTGACAGACTTGTCAGTGGCAGCAACCTAACAGCAACCTTATAGTAACGAGAACAAAGTTCACAATGACTATGACAGACTTGTCAGAGAGCAACCCAACAGCACCCTTATAGTAACGAGAATAAAGATCACAATGATTTTGACAGACTTGTCAGTTGCAGCAACCCAATAGCAACCATAATAGGATGAGAATAAAGATCACTGTGATTTGGACAGTGATGCAAAATCAGAGGTAAAAAAACTGTGAATGGACTGTACATCTTCATTCCCGATTTATTTGCCAAAACAGTATCTAATTTAAAACAATTAAATCGACTTCAAAACTCAAATCACAGATGATGTATTTCTGTTGTCGCTATAACAACAAATCCTAAAACGGAATAAAATAAATATTTAAGGGGGGCTCCCATACAACAAACGTGTTTTTGCCTTGTGGTACGGATGGCTTCGTGTGCGAGTCCGACTCGAACTTGGCCAGTTTTGTTTTCAAAGAGGATAGCTATAGGTCTACCAGAATCTCATGGCAAAAAAAACCAAAAAGCTTTGTGGTTTTCATACATTTGACATTGCCAAATGTTGTCAAATGTATGAAAACCACAAAGCTTTTTTGTTTTTTTTCCCACTACCAAATCTACGATAAAAACCTAAACTGTCGGTATCGATAAACCAACTCGCCCAACACTAGCGTTTTTCTCGTAGTTATTCGCAGATGGGCATGGAAATAAGCGAGCCATAATTAATAGTTGAAAATAACCGCAGCAACGATACAGCACTACAGCCACACAGTTGTACCACCGGCGACTCACACGCTTCTCAGAAACAGGGCATAACTCTGTATCGGTCAACACAATGCAGGAATCGGTGCGTTCTCCAGTGGTGCCGACACGCAAAAGTTTTTAGGTACAAGATATTTGGTTTTGACTGACTAATTGGGAGTGAAAAGACTTATACAGGGTTATTGGTAAAACATTAACAACCTCTTAAGAGGTTATTGTACTCACCATTATAAACAACTTTTACTATGGGTCCAAACCTGAAATCACGAAAAAAATCTGCTGTTTCCTTCATTTTGAAGAGTTATACGAACATGAATATAGGGAAAAGCTTATTTTTTTCGCGATTAATGTTCCCACTGCTGGGACACTGGCCACCTCTCAGCTCTGTGAGAGGCAGTGGGCCATAATCCACCACGCGGGCTCAGTGAGGGTAGGCGGATGTCACATGGCTTGGAATTTTTGGTTCTATGACATGCCGGTTTCCTCACGATGTTTTACTTCACCGTTTTGGTTATTATGATGAAAAGAGTTATATAACAATATAGAGAGAGATAAAAATATAGTCATACATTACTGCACCCATACGCGAAGTCATCGGTTCTGTGATAAATGTATTTGGTTTCGTTGACTGACACTTAATAATTAACAACGATATTGAAAGCATTTTTACAATAAACATTGTCTGCTCAACAGTGTAAATAACGCAATTAATGTTGTTGAACTGTCAAAATGAAAGCTATTGCTATTTATACTGTCACGCAATTACCCCGCAGAAGTTAATTTACAAGTGATTGGCTTTTATTTGTTCAAACTTACATAATGTGAATAAGACAAAGATTAAAACAGAAGACGATCCTGGAGGGGATCGAAGTGGGGGGGGGGTGGGGGGGGGGGTTCAGGGGATCAGACCGGAATAACTCATTTATGCGAGAGAGAAAAAGAAGAAAGAAGAAATTTGAAGATTTTAGTTGCAAATAATTTCTTGCTACTGTATATTGTACTGTAGTATTGGTAAACTTAAAAGAAACAGCTTACATCGCTAAATTAATTATACTAAACGCCACGTTTTCCAATTGAATCGACACACGCTCGAATGTTTAAACACAAAATTCTTTATAAACGATGTTCAGTAATGGTCGCGACACATTTTGAGTTCTGTCACTATCGTAGCGTTTTCATTCAGCGTGAATCGTAACGACCGTCACTGTGACCAAACGGCTCATAACACTGAATGGCTAACGAACAAGGCCAAGGGCCTATGCGTTTTCCATAAGTGTCGACATTGTAGTTATTATTTTGTAACATAACTTGACATAACGCCTGTATTCCCGATGTATAGGCGAGGTTTTGTTTAAGTCCCCCATGTAATAGGAGGCGAGTCTATTGCAATCAGCAATAATAATAAAATTTATTGAAAAATATAAAAACTAACGTTAAATACAGTTTTTCTTAAATCTATGTCGAGTTCACCCATGATTTGTGATAAGATGTTTCGTTTTATTTTGTAAATACTGCAATCATTAACTGTCAAAAGATATAGACCTTTTGAAAGACCTTAGAAAGTTTTGATTAACTTTCTTTACCTATAATATCATGTCAGATGTCACTTCATATACGGTCTTCTACAGGCTGTACTTCGGAGAGTCTACACAGGGGCTCCACGACCTGATCCCACCATCGCCCTTTCACCACCGGACAACCAGACGTACCATCCGCACTTGTTTGATATCCCCACGAGTCGTACTCAGCGCTTCTCCTCCACTTTTATTATGCGCACAGCCAGTGTGGAACTCTCTGCCGGCATCTGTGTTCCCTCCCATATTTAACCCGTCTGCCTTCAAAGCAAGAGTGAACAGGCATCTTCTGGGCACGCTCGTTCCATCATAGATCTCATCTGTCGCTTTCCATCAGGCGTGATCGGGGTTAAGAGCGGGCCCATTTAGTAATAAAAAAAAAAATATATAATTGGTATTTATTATTTTGGTCACCAAATCACAAGATTAACGCTAATCCAAGTCCAAGGTGCAAGGTGGCTGGGACGAAATGGACGCGGAAGGCGGAGGTGTTGTGGCGTAGCCTGGGAGAGGCCTAAGTCCAGCAGTGGGCTGTGATAGGCTGAGTTGATGTTGTTGACTATCGGACAGATACAATCCTTTCACAATGATTTTTACCTCTGACAGCAACGTTATGTCAACGAGAATAAAGATCAGTATGCAAAAAAATTACAGAGATGGGATTGTAGAGCTGACTTCTAGAGTGGTACTACTATTTTGTGGTGGAACCGTCAAATGAAATTGGAACTTTGCACCTAAATTCTGACATTTTATGTTCATCATTCATTATCATCATCCATACTCATCTATTAGTCGTCATCTCGGTAGTCACCCCCTTTCTAACCATATATCATCATTCACACAGCCCATCCATCGTTTCTTTGGTCTTCCCCTACCCGTATAGGCATCCATATTCATACTCAAAACTTTCCTGAATGTCGTTACTAACTTACTAACTTCCGCCCGCGGCTTTGCCCGCGAGGTATGTCGAAAAAACTATCCTATGTCCTTCCCCGAGATGCAATCTATCTCTCTGCCAAATTTTATCGAAATCCGTTCAGTGGTTTAGGCGTGATAAATGATAAATGATTTATTTTCTGTAAGTAGGTTTGTACAAACACTTTTACACGTCAATTATATATTTTTTAAATTAGATGAGGTCGGCGTTTCTTAACTAACTGTTCTGAGAAGACAGGCCGAAACAAACTCAGAGGTCACAGTCTCTTTTAAAGTCCAGACAAAATCTTGGTCAGATCGTGTGAAGACCATGTAGATTGGTGTCTGAAATGGTCTTTTGAGGAAAGAACCACACAGATTGAGCGTGAAAAGGTAACATAAAGACAGACAGACAGAGTTTCGACTTTCGAATTTATAATATTAGTATGGATATCGAATTTGAATTCTCTAGCAACATTACTATTTTCACCATCGACACAGGCCTAAGTAAAATAAATCACTCCAGTCCAATTTCCCCGTGTCGTACCAAGCGGTCAGGCGCAGTGGCCGCAAGTTCACCATTTATTAGTTCACGCCAATCAGGACCGCGTAAACCTTGCTCAACAATGCGCGTTAGCGGTTCGTAGAATTGCGCGCAGGACTCTGTGGCTAAGGAGTAAGGGTCTGATGGATTTACATGGGATCAAGTTGTAGTAAGACCTGAGAAAAATGCTAGAATAAAAATAGTAATACAAATACGACACTAGAAAAAAAAAATTCAACTGTCTAGCTATCACGGTTCATGAGATACAGCCTGGTGACAGACAGACAGACGGACAGTGGAGTCTTAGTAATAGGGTCCCGTTTTTACCCTTTGGGTACGGAACCCTAAAAATTAAGCACATGACCTAAAGTGCGATGATACAACGCTGGTAATTTATTGCAAAATATGTAGCAATTATCTATTTACAAAAAATCTATTATTTGGACTAAAAAATTAAAACACTAGTGCTTTACTATGTTGCTTGTAGAATAATCGGACAAGAAATTCTTATGTACACCTAGTTAGTATGGTTTTTATTGTGAAAAGAAAGTTTTTAGAGGTTTCTTCATGATTTTTTTCTATCGTATCAAAATAGTTGTATTATGTTTTCAACACACTATCTACCTAGCATGTATCCTGAAGAATATCATATATTTTTCTGACTTTGTTTACTGTAGTCGATCATATACTTTTAAGACATTATTTATAACTTGCGTTTTTTTGCGTTTAGGACCTAAGTAAGTATTGGTGATGTTCTACAGAACAGTACAGTCACGAGCATAAGTATGTATACACTTGGCTTTATTCAAAGTCAATTTTCTCCTTTATTTTTAGGGTTCCGTAGTTCCTAGAAGGAACCCCCATAGTTTCGTCAAGTCCGTCTGTCTGTCTGTCTCTCTGTCCGAGGTTTTGCTAAGAGACCGTTAGTACTAGAAAGCTGTAATTTTGTAGGAGTGCGTATATTAATTACGCCGACAAAGTGGTATTATAAAAATTTTGAAATTTTTTTTTTAGGTTAGCTCCCGTACACGTGAAGTGGGGATGAATATTTTTTTCGTCGTCTACCCCATCGTGTGGGATATCGTTGAATAGGTCTTCTAAAATGACTTGGGGGATGCTAAAATAATTTTTCGATTGAACGCACCAATTACGAAATATTAAACTTTAAAGTGCAATTTTTTGTTCCAGTAGGGCGTCCCCCCCCCCTCTAAAACCTAAACTGCTGGCTTGAAAAATCTGGAAAAATTCACGATGATAGTGTATTTCATGAACTTTAAAGGAAAAGTATAGCGGTTAAGATAACTTTATTAGTTTAGCAGTAATAGTCGTTTAACTTGGGTGTTGGATAATTTTGTACCAAATACAAAATCCTTAAGTGACTAAGATGAAGTAGTTCCTTGTTTATAACGGGTAAAGACTTGCATTGAAAAAGAAAATATGTTTTTTTTTTTTAATATTCAGAATAAAAAAACAACAGAATCGTACGACATTGTGATAACGGGCTACTACGGAACCCTACACTGTGCGTGGCCCGACACGCACTTGGCCGGTTTTTTAATGAAATTTTATGTTATTACGAACATAGTATTTTCGAAGCCATAGGTTTATGTAGTGTCGTATAACGTTGCATTCGTCATTTCACGAAAAAATCGCAATTGAAAGTTGCCAAGTGTTGACTCGTGACTACTCGCAACCGGCGTGCTTGTGGCGTGCCAATGGGGTAATTACGTACCACACGACTTTCATTTTGAAAGTTCAACAACATTAATTTTTTTTCGTTGTTGAACAAACAAATTTTTCGAACATATGAATCAATGGATTAGCAATATCCTTCAAAATTATTCAAATTGTGATTGATAGTGTGTTACGCAATATATGTATGATCTCATCGATAAAATCAACTAGTGTTGTGCTCATATCGACGGAACATATCGATACTATACCCACGACGACGACGACGGCGGCTGTGAAATCGTTTGGCGTCGCACCGTTACGGCTCTGCGCTGATTTTATTAACTCGCATCAAATTGTTTATTGTAGCTTGAATTGTGTTGTTTTTTTTTTTTTGCGATTTTTATTTGTCGATAGTGTTTGTGTAGTGGTTTTACAGCACTAGATTTTATGTGGGTCTGATGAGTGGAATTTTAACTTATTTTATTTAGTTCTTATGACAGCACTTAATTAACCGGTACCCGAGAAGCTATTACCGTGATTGCTGATTTAACTGAGATAATTATTCAATCTAAACTTAATATTATAAAGAAATAAGAACATTTTCCAAATGTCTTATTTAAAAAAACTGGCCAAGTGCGAGTCCGACTCGCACACGAAGGGTTCCGTACCACAAGGCAAAAACGCCGAAAAAACATGTTTGTTGTATGGGAGCCCCCCTTAAATATTTATTTTATTTTAATTTTATTACTTATTATTAAAGTTAAAATACAACTGAGTATTTTGAAAATATTTCAAGTGCCTACCTGTTGCCATTTTTGATATCGAGCAAAAAAGGGCAAAAAAATCACGTTTGTTGTATGGGAGCCCCCCTTAAATATTTATTTTATTTTGTTTTTAGTATTTGTTGTTATAGCGGCAACAGAAATACATACTTTGTGAAAATTTCAACAGTCTAGCTATCGCGGTTCTTGAGATACAGCCTGGTGACAGACAGACGGACAGACGGACAGACAGCGAAGTCTTAGTAATAGGGTTCCGTTTTTACCCTTTGGGTACGGAACCCTAAAAAGATAACTGGAAATCTCTGTTTCTATAGAAAATTTAAAATCGGTCTAATTTGGCTGTAAAACTATTTTTCGAAAATGTTCTAACTTTTTAGACCTTTGTATCCTACTGAAAATATTAATTAAATCGACAAGGGCTTGAAAGTTCAGTATGAAACGCCGTACGTCGTAAACGCTCGCTGTAAAATGTCAAGTAAAATAAGTTCCAACATACCTGGCATCCAAGAATATCAGCCTCATATCCAGGGAAGCTCTGAACATGAACATATTGGAGTGTAGCTTCAGCTCTGTGACGGCTGACGGCGGCAGCGAGTGCCCGACCGCGATGAGGCCGAGAGGAGCCGAGCCTTCACCGAAACGCCGCGCTCGGAGGTACCCCGAACAGTGTATAACCTGAAGTTAATGTCATCGGTGAGATAGGGACGAGGTTTCAATTTTAGTTACGTTTTTTCATGATGTAAGAGCGCTTTCGTACTACATCCGATCCGAATCCGTATTAAGGCTCCTTCAAAAAGGCGCGACACGCGATAAAATCGCGCGCGACACAAGGGCACCGCAAGTCGCGCAAAGAGATGAAAAGAAAAGAAAGAGATGTTATGTTGTTGGCTTGCTGCGCGCTTTGGTGTTTACTGTAAGTGCAGCATGCAATTGTTATATAAGTAAATAAATAAATAAAGAGCGGTGCCTTTGTGTCGCGCGCGATTATATCGCGTGTCGCGCCTGTTTGTAGGAGCCTTTAAAGATCCGACTTCAATCTGAATTGGGAATGTTCTAAATTCGGACGGATAGAGTTCGGATCTAGTACGCAACCCCTCATACAAATAGGACTGCGGTCACTTTGGACAGGTTTTTCGCGGATTCGGATCGGATGTAGTGCGAAACCGCTCTAAGGATAAATGATAGCGTGACTTTTAATATACAGGGTTATTGGTAAAACATCAATAACCTCTTAAGTGGTCATTGTGCTCATCATTACGAACAACTTTTACTATGGGACCAAACCTGAAATCGCGAAAAACAATCAGCTGTTCCCTACATTTATGTTCGTATGACTCGTCAAAATGTAGGGAACAGTTGATTTTTTTTCGCGATTTCAGGTTTGGACCCATAGTAAAAGTTGTTCATGATGATGAGTACAATGACCTCTTAAGAGGTTGTTGGTGTTTTACCAATAGGTAACCCTGTATAGAATGAAAGAAGAAAACGTGTTGCTCCGTCATTACCAAATAAAGGCTAGGAACTTGTGAGTGTGTGTCTGTGTATGTTTATATGTTTGTCACTTCTTCACGCTCAAACGGCTGGACCAATTTTGATAAAATTTCGTATAGAGGTAGCTGACACCCTGGATTAACATATAGGCTACTTTTTATCCCGATATTCCTACGGGATCGACACTTATGCGGATGAAACCGCGGAGCGCAGCTAGTCACACTAATGTTATAAAGGCGAAAGTTTGGGCCCGCAAAATGATTCAGATTGTGATTCATAGTGTTACGTAATTACCCCGCAGTTTCCACTACTGTCAAAATTCCCATAAAACTATGGCCCCAGTATGTTTACCCGCTCAATTTAAAACAAATGCTTAAAACAATACTGGCACGCGTTGCATTATTGAAAGCGAAGGGGGCATTGTTCAACAAATTTAATTCTACCCACATACGGAATAGGGGGAATTAGCGGGGGCAATATGGGGACTTGGGGACCTGAAGGGTGAAGATGTTTTATTAGTATTGCTATTAATCGAAGGGGTTTTAGAGAACAATGGGCTTTGGTAATCGGGGATTTCCTTTAGTGTAAGTTCGGATAGGCACGTTTGAAAATAGGAAGTACTGATAATACTGTAGCGGTATCTACAACGCCACATGCGAACAACGCGTCATACTGACGTCACGCTAAATCTTGCATCTCGCAAGCAGAGTTTACCGCGCAACGCAACTAGCATTTATATCGCACCTCCGATACAATAGGGTTAGAACTCGAAAAACCTGGACTTTTAGAAAAGCGAAAATAATCAGTCTTTATTCGTACATTATTATTATTATTATGTGATCAAAATTATACATACTTGAAAAGCTTACAAAAAAATAGGCATACGCTGTTTTTAAATTTTTTTTGAAAAACAACCTGAAAACTCCTTTAAATTACTTTTTCGAGTTGTAACCCTATTTTATCGGAGGTGCGATATGCAATGGCCTGTCATGAATCATCGGGCTGTTGCCCGCCAGACACAACACCCGTCTGGTCGGAGGATCCGCCCTTTTCTATGGAGTAAGTGAACTTTACACCCTGTTCCTCATTCCTCTAATCATAAACAGCCTATAATGTCCTAACTGCTGGGACACAGGCCTCCTCTCGGTGAGAGGGAGTGGGCCGTAATCCACAACGCGGGCCCAGTGCAGGTTGGTAGATGTTACCATGTCTTCGAATTTTTGGTTCTAGAACATACCGGATTCATCACGATGTTTTCCTTCACCGTTTTGAGAGCAGTGGTGATGCAATCTTTTACATAAAAGTGCCTGTCTAGGTTCGAACCTACGACCTACAACTCGTGAGTCGCGGCAGATACCACTGGGCCAACATTGCTCAATATCCTCATACCTCTATAATGCTATAATTAGATGCAGTGTCTTGAATCAGTAATCATAGTAGGGACTCTTTGTTAAAGAACTCGTTAAAGGAAATACTACAATAACTATCCCATTGATCTCGTGGTCGCAAGCGCGACTGCTGAGCGACCTGGGTTGCGATTCCCAGTTCGGATACTGTTAACCTTTTGAATGTCTTAAGTTACACAGTTCGACATAAGCAATTGTCTTTCTATTGTGTCTCTAATTACGGCATTCGATGAGTTAATGGGTTTTTCATTAGAAATTTCTTAGCAGCAGCAAGAAGTTTGGAAGTTGGGAAAGCATATCATGTTAACGCGGATGCAGACATTGCGAGGTACGCGCAGCGCACGGCGCTCATCGCATGATTCGCAATGTGTGGACGTGTGTATTCGTGGTGAGGCATGTGCTTCCACTTGCCTCCACATCGGACTATGAGAGCACCTGTGTCTACGCACGCAGCTACAAAGAGGGTGACTACCGAGATGACGACTAAAAAAGAAGGATGGAAGAATTCCACTTTGGGCATCCGCTTAAATGGCATCTGAGTGAACATAGACATTCCATAGAATTCTTCATGTAACTTATACTTGTTACAGCAAAGGTGGTTCCGCCAGGGAGCATGACGTAATAAATTGGGATAAGGGCAAAATCAAAATCAAAAGTTCATTCAAACTAGGCTGAGAATCAGCACTTTTCGAAGGTCAAAATGACATAAGACAGTCCCCCAAAACCCCGCCTTTCACCACTTCCTAGTGCTTTTGTTGGGGAGAAGTGTCGCAACAAACTGTCAGCCGCACAGCTGTCTGTTCAGTTCGAAAATACTTGATTGTATACAATACTAGATATGCAAAGTAATTAACATTACAGGACAATTATTTGCCATAAATGTCAGCTAGCCACGCCAATATACCAACATTACAATAAAAACTATACGTACTCGAGCAAAAAAAATAATAAATCAAAATTTAAAATTAACCAAAAACTACCTAAATAAAAGCCTCCAGGTGTAAAGGGCATGACAGCTTACATATTTATGCAATGCTGGGTTCTCCACTTTGGCAGAATCATAAAAGGATAACATATTGGACAGTTAACTGTTAAGTTAATCGTATCAAATCCCATTGGTGAAGGATTTTTCAGTCATTTTTTTTTGTCTGTGATAAAATACCAATCTATCCAACCAATCCAAATCCAATCCCATTGCTCTTTGATTATACCTACGTAGTGCAGCGAAAGAAAGAAAAACACGGACTGTCTTCGCCATATTATAGTTCATAGTGTTATCCTTTTATGATTCTGCGAAAGTGGCCTTTTTAGGCCCCCTGTTTACATAGCTGTCACTTGAAGTCACAAATGATAAAACTAGGACCATCGAATGAATGATTAATCTGCCAAAACACTTACCTTGTACCCTGATGTAGTGAGACCAGCATTTCTCTTGGCGAGGACACATTTCATTCTTATGAAGAAGGCTCGTTCGCACTCGATGTCCACTGTGGGGCCCCACGTGCCTCCTACTGGGTACCTGACAAAAAATGATTATGAAGTACTATAAGGTTTGGGAAACTGGGGTATAGATGACACCTAATCGGGAACAAAAATACCTCTTTTTAGGGTTCCGTAGTTCCTACAAGGGACCCTTATAGTTTCGTCATGTCCGTCCGTCTGTCTGTCCGAGGTTTTGCTAAGAGACCGTTAGTACTAGAAAGCTGTTATTTTGTAGGAGTATGTATATCAACTACGCCGACAAAGAGGTAAAATAAAATTTTGGAAAATATTTTTTTTTAGGGTAGCTCCCCTACATGTGAAGTGGGGATGAATATATTTTTCGTCGTAACCCCATCGTGTGGGGTATCGTTGAACAGGTCTTCTAAAATGACTTGGGGGTTGCTAAAATTATTTTTCGATTTAATGCTATATTTACGAAATATTAAACTTTAAAGTGCAAATTTTTGTTCCAGTAGGGCATCTCCCCCTCTAAAAGCTAAACTAAACTGCTGGCTTGAAAAATCTGGGAAAATTCAAGATGATAGTGCATTTTGTTATGATACAATTTTTTAATGACATCGATCTATGCAAAGGGTGTTCAGGCAATAAAAATACTGATTTCCTGGTTTTCCAGTGGAATATATTGTAGGATACTGTACTCACCCGAGGCTAGGATACTGGTGCGGGAGGTACGAATGGGGATGCTGTAAACTGAGCACTGCCGTCATCTCCTCGTGGTCTGACTGGTGTATGTACTCGTATATCGAGTTGCCTGTAAGTTCTACCTGTGGGATAGTCGATAGTTAGTAAAACGGGACAAAGACATAACCATCACGTCAGAATTCCTTATGAGAATAAGCAGATGTGTAAGTAAAGGTTCTCTCTGTGGCTTTATCGACATAAACCAGGAATTATTGTCTTTATACAGGATTATTGGTAAAACATTAACAGCCGCTTAAGAGGTCATTGTACTCATCATTATGAACAACTTTTACTATGGGACCAAACCAGAAGCCGTTGGTCCCGGCTGTCTTTTGTGGATCTTTGACAGTCGTTACGGGTCGTCAGAAACCGGAAAATCTGACAACCAATTTTACCAAGGGGTTTCGTATTACAACAGTAACTGGGTTGTGGAGGTCAGATAGGCAGTCATTGCATGTAAACTACTGGTACTCTGCTGCAGCCGGTTAGACTGGAAGCCGACCCCAACATAGTTGGGAAAAGGCTAGGCAGATGATGGATATAGCTTGATGTGTAACCATGCCTACCTTTTTTTTTGGGTGAAGCCTTCAAAAGGCGTCTGGTCTTTGGGGATAAAACCATTGAGTGTGGGATTTTTACCTCACTAAAACCACCCCGGTCCGGTGGTCACCATCTCCACTATGGAACCTGCACCATGGATGACTAGAGGTATACAGATGGCAATGCGACGTAGGAACCGCGCGTTCCGTAAATTTAAAAAAGGATCGCACTGATGAAAACTGGAAATCATTTAAGGCTGCAAGAAATAGATGTAATCAGATGATACGCAATGCTAAACGCCGCCACATTCTTGATACTATCAATTCTTCCTCTTCTGCCGATATTTGGAAATTTCTTGGAACTCTTGGTATCGGCAAATCGCGACATTTAGATCTTCCTACTTCAATTGACTTGGACGATCTCAACCGACATTTCTCCACTGTTTCTACCATGGATCGTCTAACCAAGCAACAAACCCTGTCTTTAATTTCTGGTCTATCGCGTCCTCATACTAATTCTTTCAGTTTCACTCCAGTTGAACCGGGAGAGATCAGAAAGATCATTCTCTCCATCAAATCGAAAGCAGTGGGATGTGACAATATCACACGTGGTATGATCATTACTATTCTGGATCATCTCCTGCTCGCGATTACCCACATTATAAATTTTTCCTTGTACTCCGGAGTATTCCCTACCCTGTGGCGCAAAGCCTATGTTCGTCCACTACCTAAGGTTTCCAATCCTTCTCATCCTACAGACTTCCGTCCAATTTCTATCCTTCCCTTCCTATCCAAAGTGCTCGAGGCCTGTGTCCACAAACAATTCTCCAACTTTGTTCATTGTAATTCAATTATTAGTCCTCTCCAATCTGGGTTTAGGCCTGGGCACAGCACTGTTTCCGCACTCCTTAAAGTGACTGGTGATATAAGGGCAGGAATGGAAGACACCAAAGTTACTGTTCTAGTGTTGGTTGATTTCTCAAATGCCTTCAATACCGTCAGTCATGACATCCTGTTAGCCATTCTGTCCTACATTATGGTCTCTCCCGAAGCACTGGAATGGTTCTCCTCTTACCTTCAGGAACGTCAGCAGTCCGTTCATGCTGGGGATTCTTCTTCTAGCTGGTGTAATTTGGAAACTGGCGTTCCTCAAGGCGGTATACTTTCTCCTCTTCTGTTTTCAATTTTTATTAATCTTATAACTTCCGAACTTCAGTGTGCGTATCATCTGTATGCAGATGACTTGCAGTTGTACTATCAAGAGAAGGTTGATGAATTACCTAACGCTATCGACAAGTTAAATAAGGACTTGATAGCTATAAAAAACTGGTCTGATAGATTTGGCTTAGCTGTAAACCCTACGAAGTGTCAGGCGATCATCATTGGCAGTTCTCGTAGTATTAGCAAGGTAGATATTACGACCTTGCCGCCAGTTCTATTCAATGGTACGATCGTTCCTTTTGGTACCGACGTGAAGGACCTAGGCTTGCACGTTGACTGTACTCTGAACTGGCGGACTCAAGTCGCTAAGGTGAGTCAGAAGGTTACTGGAACGCTGCGGGCTCTGTACCGTTTGAAAAATTTATTACCATCAAGTACGAAGACAATGCTTGTACAGTCCCTTATTTTCCCTATCATCGATTATGGTGATGTGTGCTACTATGACCTGAATGCAGATCTCCTCAACAAACTTGACCGCCTTCTCAATAACTGCATTCGATTCGTTTTCAATCTGCGTAAATATGATCATGTCTCTGCGCATCGGTCGCTTCTAAAGTGGTTGCCCATACGCCAGCGCAGAGAGCTAAGGGCGCTGACCACCTTGTTCTCATTTCTTGATTCTCCGACTTCCCCTGGTTATCTAGCCCCCCACTTTCAGTACATTTGTGCCAACCACAATAGAAATCTACGTTCATCACACAATCGTCTTCTCCAATGTCCCACTCACCGCACAGACTTCATTCACTCTTCCTTCTTCGTTCAGTCTATCTCTCTGTGGAATGCGCTCCCCCAGGAAATCAGGATGGCAACCAACCGATTATCCTTTAAAGTGAAGGCTCGCGAACACATTCGCAAGAAGCTGGCAGTATCATCACAACGGTAATATTTTCCCATTGTTTGTCTTATTTCTTTTTAGTAAGTATATTCATGTATTTATGTATATTTATTTGTGTTTATATTTATATGTAATTAGGTATATATTATATTCCTAGTTTTGATAGGTTTATGCGTATCAATAAATATTTAAAATATTTATTACTCAATGTTCTTGATTGCACCTACCACTGTTTGTCTCTGCATCACCTAAAGGTTGACTGGTAGAAAATGCCTATGGCATTAAGTCCGCCTCTGTACATTTATGTGCTTGAAGTATTAAATAAATAAATAAATAAATAAATATGGAAGGGGCACCGTTACCTCTCAAAAGACCAATCCGGCGCCCCCTCTGTGCAACGCCTGTTAGGGCACATCTCCCGAAACCTTACTGCACAAGTGTGCGAAGCAGCACATGACCACTGTGCGACGTCTTTCCTGAGGTCTCTCAGTGGGCCGACAGAGTCCCCACTGTAATCGACCGCGACCCGATAACCCCGCCTGCCTTAGAGCCGCGCGTACCTACGAATATATTTCATTTACTGTGTAATACAGTACTTACTTGTCAGTGTGGTGCCAGACTTAAAGAATAGCACCACCCCATACTTCCCGTGGGTGTCGTAAAAGGCGACTAAGGGGCGTACCGGAGAATGGGCACCAGCGTTCTCTATGCATTCCACCACCATACCATACTGCGATCGCCAACCCGCCTGCCAAGCGTGGCGATTATGGCAAACCCCCCTTTCGCCTTTTGGGGGAGGCCTATGTCCAGCAGTGGACGTCTTTCGGCTGAAATGATGATGATGACAGTACTTACTTGACTTAGACCAAGATGTACAGACGCCGTTTCACTAATATACATGATCTTGCCGTCAGGAGCCACCACGAAGATGAAGCCGTCCAGGGTCTGCAGCAGGTGGGAGCCTAGCTCTCGTATCGACAGCTCCCGTGGCTGTGGGGGAGGCGGCGCGGCGCCCCATGCGTCGCCAAGACCTGGGGGAATGAGAGAATGTAATTTTTGGCATGTATTAAGGAGCAGAAGTGTTACAGGTCGCGTCATGTAAAAAAACTCTGGCTGTCAAGGCGTTAGGCGATTTATCGTTTTTTTTATTTATTCTATCTAAGTAATATATTTTTCAATGTACCTACCAAAACTAAAACAATAGGCCTAGTACTTTCGTGCGCGAGTGTACCATGCGCAAACACACACCCCCCCACTTTCTTCCAACGTTCTTTTTACATGACGCGACCTGTAAGAACACTCACATTTTAACAGTTGTGTAAAAAGTTCCATAATGTAAAAGGAAAACCCATTGCTACTAATAGTGTGCTACGCAATTACCCCTGATTTACTATTTTACCCCTGATTTTTTATTACCGCTGATTACAAAGGGGCAATTTTTCACAGTCTGATTTCAGTCTCTATCTGTCAAAAATACCTCAAATTTTCCTACATTTTTGACATTTGTTTGTCGCCGAGATGAGACTGCGATTAGATTTTGAATGTTTTAAATTACGAGAATTGGTCTTCTGCCGGTCGATTCTGTAACAATCTCACCGTGAAAACTTAGGTGAAGTGAGTTTGTTTTTGCTAGGAATTGACACTATTGACGGCTCACTCCACGCTCACTTCACCTAAGTTTTCACGGTGAGATTTTTACAGAATAGCACCGCTGGTCAGTTACTGTGAATTCCCATAAGTAACAGTTTATTTTGACACAGCTTTGTATCGAACCTAAGCATGCTTTGGAGTTGCGTTTGCAACAGGTCAACACGGCGGTAAGACATAATAAGTCCTTTTATTTTTCTGTTATTTGGTCGCAATGAAGCAGACGGCGCACCTGATGGTAAGTAGTCACCACGGCTTATGAACTGCTATCCCAGAGACATCCGAAATTAAAAAAAAAATCCAAACTCGCAAACATCCAAACTCACAAACATTCAAACTCACAAACATTCAAACTCACAAACATCCAAACTCACAAGCAACCAAACTCACAAGCAACCAAACTCGCAAACATCCAAACTAGCAAACAGCCATACTCACCCACATCCAAACTCAAGCAACCAAACTTACAAATATCCAAACTTAGAAACATCCAAACTTACAAACGCTCAAACTTTCAACACCCAAACTGTCCAAACTCACAAACAGTCAAACTTGCAAGCGTACGAAGTCACCAACATCCAAACTCACTCGATAAACTCGCAAACACCTAAACTAACAAGCATCCAAACTCATCATTCATCATTCTCCGGCCCTTTTTTTTTAAGGATGTGAAATCATCAAATGACCTCTCCCGCTCTGGGTGGAGCGGAAGGGAGTGTCAGACTCTTACTGACAAACCCACCCGTGTTCCTTCCTTAGCTATTCTCCGGCCCTTATCCCAATATTTGAGGTCGGCGCAACTCATGTCTTTCTAATCCATCCAAATTGTCTCATTTATAATAAAACTTACATAACATAATCAGCCTATAATGTTCCTACTGGCCTCCTCTCGGTGAGAGGGAGTGGGCCATAATCCACCACGCGGGCCCAGTGCGGATTGGCAGATGTCACATGCCTTCGAATTTTTGGTTCTAGGACATGCCGGTTTCCTCACGATGTTTTCCTTCACCGTTTTGAGAGCAGTGCTGATGAAATAATTTACACAAAGTAAAGCGCCAGTCTGGGTTCGAACCTACGACCTACAACTCGTAAGGCGCGGCCGTTACCACACTAAACTCACCATCAGGAAAAACCTGCCGCATCTTCAGGTAACTCGTCGTCAGTCTGATAACGGACGCCTTGTCCAGCTGCGACGTGATCGCCGACGGCAGAGGGAGAAGCTTGGCGAGCTCCAGAAACTCTGCGTTCTCTTTCTCTCTTCGGGAACGGGCAGCGTTCTTGCTCTTTTCTTTCATGATGGCAGCTGCGTCCAAGGGACGGGAGCTGTCTTTCCGACAGGCTGGAACAAGAGATGTTTTTTATGCACAATTTTTTTAGGTTTATCCTATGTGGAATTTAAGATAACCGACATAGAATTGCCAAACTTAAGTGGCAGTTGGCAGGGCACATTGCTCGCAGAACAGATGGCCGATGGGGCCGAAAGGCTCTGGAGTGGCGACCGCGTACCGGAAGGCGTAGCGTTGGCAGGTCTCCCACAAGGTGCTCCGACGACCTTGTGAAGGCCGCAGGAACCCGTTGGATGCGAGAAGCACAGAACCGGTCGAAGTGGAGGTGCTTGGGGGAAGCCTATGTCTAGCAGTGGACGTCTTTCGGCTGAAATGATGATGATGTGGAACTTATAAGATCAATTAATCTGTTAAACCCTTTCCAATTACGTTGGAGACGGGTTCCAGTCTAACCGGATGCAGCTGAATACCAGTAAACCAGCGCTGGGGCTCTGTCTCGTATAGGGTCTTAGCATCATTCTGAGCGATGGCCGTTTTGCGTAGATGGGACGCATACTTTCTCCCAAATTGTTTTTTTTTTTTTGTTTTTTTTTTTATAATCCTATTTTCTTTCTTCTTTCAGTAATTTACACGGGGCGACTGCCTATCTGACCTCCACAACCCACTTACTGGGTGACACGATACCTCTTGGTAAGACTGGTTGTCAGTTGTCAGAGCTTCTGACTTGGTGACGAATGTCACATATCTCATCCTCATCCTCATTTCAGCCGTCAGACGTCCACTGCTGGACTTAGGCCTCCCCCAATTTTAGGGGGGGGGGGGGGGTTGCCATAATCGCCACGCTTGGCAGGCGGGTTGGCGATCGCAGTATGGTATGGTGGTGGAATGCATAGAGAACGCTGCTGCCCATTCTCCGGTACGACCCTTAGTCGCCTTTTACGACACCCACGGGAAGTATGGGGTGGTGCTATTCTTTAAGTCCGGCACCACGCAGACAAGTCACATATCTACGAATCAAATTTTATAGGATACTTCCCGTTGACCTAAAATCACGAAATTCGACAAGAAGCAAGGTCATGTAATACAAGTAAAGGAAAACATTCGAAAACCGTAAATGTGTAGTTACGTAGCTAGCTAGTATAGCATACGGAATCCCCGTACGGAACCCTAAAAAGGGAAACTCATATTTATTACGAATACTGAAAAAATAAATAAATGAAAACTGCTACCTACCCACACAGTCATCTTGAAGTAAAAATAACATCCCTGACCTACGCCACGCCAAAATTAATGACGCCATTATACATTCAAAAAATTATCATCCACGCTAACGATATCGCATGCATATTTATAAGAGCATGGAGGCTGAAGGCACTCGACGTTTTTGCTTCAGAAAAAAAAAACAGACCATAGAGTTTTGGCGGGAAAACAACATCGTGATGAATTATTCAAGTGAAGCGTAGTGCTAATGCTTACAAATGTTGCCAGTGACGCGGAGATGGATACAAAATGTTTGGAGGTATTTTATCTAGGATTATTTTGTATCTGTCTTCCTGTAATATTTTGGGGTGTAACTCGTATGTAAGTAGAGTTATTTTGCGATTGTGTGTGTGTGAGATTGTGTGTGTGACTTTACTAACTTTTGCCCGCGACTTCGTCCGTATGGAATTAGTAAGTTCATACTAATATTATAAAATCAAAAGTAAATCGCGTCTGTCTGTCTCTATGTTACCTTTTCACGCTTAAACCACTGAACGGATTTCGATAAAATTTGGCAGAGAGATAGACTGCATCTCGGGGAAGAACATAGGATAGTTTTTATCGACATACCTTGCGAGCGAAGCCGCGGGCGGAAGCCAGAATTTGATATATGAAATATTTTACACAAAGTAAAGCGCCTGTCAATTTGTTTGGTATATAATGCATTTATTTCATAAGAAGTTCTTCATTTCACTAAACATTACATACACTTTGATTCCATATTTCGGTCAGTGGGTCGTCTTAGGGGTTCTTCATATTCCTAACTTCAAATTAAGTACATGTTTCATTGCATGAGAATTTCTGATTTCTTAGTAGTGTATTATTGGTAAAGTGCTAAGCATAGTAATAAGGTCCAACAGCAATAGTGCAGTAAACTCAATCACAGTTATTTGAAATAAACCACTCCCTTGAGTATTATTGGCTAGACCTGGCTCAGGGTTGCCCCTACCATATGTTGTTTTGACGATTGATTTACGTGTGATAATTTTTTATACTTTTGCTCGCGACTTCTTCACACTATTATATCGTTTTCACTTAGCGTTCTTTCTTACTTTCTTCTTTTTGTTCAGCTCCCAAGAGTCTTACCGTGATTAATAGTTAATATAGCGTTACTATAGCCTTTCTTAAAGATTAGGCTATCAAATACAAAAATAATTTTTCAAATCCAACGGGTAGTTCCAGAGATTAGCGCGTTCAAACAAACTTATAAACTCTGCAGCCTTATTAAAGAAGATAATTATAGATTCCTCTACTTCTTAGTAATATAATCAAGCCATTTTATACATGACTATTTTAAGAATAATATTTATAGTCTACGCCTATTCACACATCTTATCTTATCGTAAGAAGGCTAATGCCTGTGATGTCCCACTGCAGAGCAAAGGCCTCCCTACTCTCTTTCCACTTCTGTCTGTTTAAAGCTGCTAAGGACCAGTTCTTGTTGAAGGAGTCCAGCTCATTCATTTTTATTCAATAAATAATATTCAAATTAGTCTCTGAATCCGCACTTTTTGAACGATACAATCACTTGAGACAATTCCCCGAAACCCCTTCAACCCTTCCTAGTGCTTTAGCTGGAAAGAAGTGACAACGAAATCCCTAGCATATCAATCATATCATAGCTAGACATACGAGTAACTAGACCTCTCCCAAGTTGCGCCACAACAGCGAGGGACAATTCCTGTAATTTCAAGAAGGTTGTCTCCATCTGTCAAACATACCTCTAAATTCCCTGTGTTATTGTATTTTTTTTAATATTCATTGTCGCTGAGATGAGATTGCGACTAGATTTGATTGAGAGACATTTTAATTGAAAGTTTTTAATTAGGAGATTTGGCCTTCCGATTTCCGCCGCCGTTGATGACCACCTTCCGCACCCGGGATCCAGGTTAATACAATTTTTTTATTTAATTAATTTTTTTTTAAATACAATTTCGATCCCGTGGGAATATCGGGATAAAAAGGAGCCTATATGTTAGTCCAGGGTGTCGGCTATCTCCTTACAAAATTTTATCAAAATTGGTCCAGCCGTTTGAGCGTGGAGAAGTAACAAACGTATAAACACACACACTCACAAATTTTCGCCTTTATAATATTAGTGTGATTTTTCGCTTTCGTAACTAAAGCTTCAGTTCTAAATGCATAATTTACCTAGTCGCAGCATTTTACTGCGATTTATCTGTCGAAGCAGGGATTTTTATCGTAAGAACTACAATTAAGTACATATGTACACAACATTTCAAGTAAAAGTAATGCCACCCCTACTGGCGACAAACGACATATGGCCGTCATTTATACAGTGCCATAAACTAGCGCCCGATCGGATTCCATACGTTCCATTTACGAATTTTGCGCGCGAATATTTTTGTTTTACGGCTAGCCAATTCGGTGCGCTTGTATGAATTAAAAAAAGAAGTGTTTTTAGTAAATTATATTCTTTTTAATTTTCATTAAATAGTTTAAAATACCTTGGTTATAATATTAATTCATAATAATAACCACAAAAAAAGAAACATTAAAAATACTTACACAAACCCGTATCGTATTCAGATGCGCATTTAGTAAATAATTTCCTCCTCGGGTACTTCATTTTGAAAAATTTTTAATAACTCAAAATGTCAACCCGTAAAAACCTAAAATCTGTCCTCAATCAGTCTTTAATCCCTAAAATATCTCTTTGTAAAACCGCACTATTACAACCATAAAACCAACAAAAAAAAAACACTCGACTTTGCAAAGCGCAACAGTTAAAAATAAACTATAATAAAACTGCACTTTACACGAACAGGTTCAAATCGATACTGGCAGCATCCACCTTCTTTCCTATGTCCGTTTCCGAAATAAAAAAAAAAAACAAATGGCAGGTACTAACAATAGCACGGGCAAATATATTGACAATAAAAGACACGGTTGTATTACGTCATCAAACGTCATTCTTGAGGACAGGGCGTTCTATAGGGGCGGGCAATGAAATTTTAAAGAACGGTAATTTATTATGTAGGAAATCATAACTTTATGAGTACAGAGTTTTGTGGTTACATTTAAATGAATGAGCCAATTGTAAAGACTCCAAAAATGAAATGAAGTAGGAGGTTTCTTTTGCGACGCGTAATAATAATTGTTTTCAAGTAGGTATCTTTCAGTAAAGATAAAACAAGGAAAACTGTGCACTAGAACTGCGCATAATCATACACTGTAGAACGTGTTGATATTAATTTTATGACTACATGTTCTTGTTATGCTTTTTCATCGTCACTCTTCAGGCGAAGTCTTTGGTTTGAGCATCGCGTCATGTAACTTTCGGTAAGTTATTTATAGTATTATTGTAAGTTTTACTACAATAATTAATAATAATCGTTGCGTACCTAACGGTATCTACATCATCGCATCGCAGAAAAAAGGTCAAAAGATAAAAAGAGGCACAATTTTTTTTTTTAAAGTACATCTTTCTAAGCCCGAATAGTTTGTAGAGGTTCATTAATTTAAAAGCGTACATCATTGCGTGTAGCTATAAGTTTTTAGAAGATTATTTAAATATATCCCTTTTTTAAGATAAAAGAAAACAGGCATAATCAGCCTATAACGTACCTACTGATGGCCAAAAATAATTTTGACACAATCGTACTTTTGACACAACGCAACGTCGCGTAACATAAAGATACCTACGACTAAATCTGAAGACACCGTTGAGCCCGTATAGTTTTGACAAGATTCGATTGATACGCATTGTGTATTGATAATGTTGTTGTCAAAGATTATCTACCGGCCTATCACGTAAAAATCTCAACGTGAAAACTTAGGTGAAGTGAACTGTCAATAGTGTCAATCCCTAGCCGAGTGACAGCTTACTTCAAACTGACTTCACCAAAGTTTTCACGGTAAGATTTTTACAGAATACACCAGGGGGCCTAAAAAGGCCACTTTGGCAGATTCATAAAAGGATAACATAATGGACAGTTAACCGTTAAGTTAATCTTATCAAATCCCGTTGATGAAGCATTTTTCAGTTATTTTTTTTTATCTGTGCTAAAATACCAAGCAATCCGATCCAAATCCAATCCCAATCTCTTTGATTAAACCTACGTAGTGCACCGAAAAAAGAAAAACACGGACTGTCTTCGCCATATTACGATTCATAATGTTATCCTTTTATGATTCTGCCAAAGTGGCCTTTTCAAGTCCCCAGCTCTTCTGATGCGTTTAGAAGTGGATGCAACTGACTTGGATTGTTTGTCATTGTGTGCGGACTGCAGTCCTGCAGATTATCTAGAGAACGCAGCTCCGTTTCGCGAAAAGACGCAAATTGCGATTTCACTAATATCATGATTAAATCATCATCATCTGCTCGCCTTTCCTCAACCATGTTGGGGTCGGCTTCCAGTCTAAGAGGATGCAGCTGAACCAGAATTTAAATGAAGCGACTGCCTTTCTGACCTCCACAATTCGATTACTGGTAACACGGTCAGGGCCGTCTTTTAAACCTGTTAGAGACTCTTGGCACGTAAGGATCACGGGGCCCCCTGTGTAGATAAGAGACAATAAGAGAAACATACTAATATTTCATAAACGAGAGGCTAGAAACTTATTGTAAATCGCAATGCAAATCACTTGTTTTGTCATTGAATCTAGTACTAATAATGCGTAGAATGGAACGGTAGCTGCAAACAATGTTTTTTTATGAGAGCAGGCCGGGGCCCCCGAAGATCGCGGGGGCCTGGGCACTTGCCCAGAGAGCCCAATGGCAAAGGGGCCTGAACACGGTAACCCTTGTCAAGACTGAGCTAACTTTCTTCCGACGGCTATTTGCGGTCGGGGTCTTGGCAAATCGCAGGGACAATTCTTGTAATTTTAATAACGTTCAGTCTGATCTCAATCCGTCTTATTACAAAACGAGATCTAATTTTAAACCTAGCCTAAACCTTCGAGCCAGTTACTCTATTTTGAACTTTATTCCGACAAACGTAAAGTTCTTAATGCAAAATTGATAACTCAGACTCAGGTTTAACGTCAGTTTTTGTAATAAGAACTTTAGCTTCGTCGGATTATAGTTCCAAATTTAAAAATGGCTGGATGGTTTAAACCTGGGTCTAAAGATAAATCTTGTTTTGTAATACAGTCAGCGACAGTTAACGTCAAAAATGTACGGAAATCAGAGGTTTTTTTGACAGATTCAGCCTGTCAAAAAAACCTCTGATTTCCCTACATTTTTGACGTTAACTGTCGCTGAGATGAGATTATGCGAGTATTGCGACTATAGGCCGACCGCTTAACTGAGACGTTGCCTGAGGTAGCAGCGCGGTGTGGGAGGGGTGTGGTGACGTCACGCGAGAGCTCAGTGATTCGTCAACTTATGACAACTATCACCACCACGCTAAACGCGCGGTAACGTGTGTCATTTTCAACTCGGAAGCCTATCAATGGTTGTGAATAACTTTGCGGACCTGTAAGCAAAACTTAACTTTCCTCCGAGTTACTTGGTAAGATGGACCGTGTGTGTCCGAAACACCATTTAATAATGCTTCAACATTTTATCGGTCTCAATAATCATCTCATGTGCGAAATAACAAACCAAAGTAACACATTATCTTTATTTATTCAAAACGATCGTTAAGACTTTATAATTTAACAAAACAACTCATTATGCGCGCGCACACTTCATATCGCGGTTCAAAAGGATGAAAATCAATAAAATTCTCGATGAATACAATTTGCATATCTCGCGCCATCTTCTTTCATTCAGCAAAAGGGCAATATCGCAATTTGATGCTGGTGGAAAAAAAATGACAGTTCGAAATTTGAATCTTCGAGTGTCCTCGAGATGTTCTGTTGACGTTGGAATAGATTAAAATGTTTTTTTTTTCGTTTCGTATTTTAAAAAGAGAAAAGGAAGCTGTTATTTTGCTTGTTTCACTATTGGGTTGGACAATTTGTAGACTAATAGAAGCACAGACTAAATAAAGAGGTAATGCTTGTATCAAATAGCAGCAACTGCTGCATTTGAGATATTTTTGGTAGTGGTAGCTGCAGTGGTCGCCCAGTGGTAACGGCCGCTGACTTACGAGTTGTATGTCGTAGGTTCGAACCCAGCCAGGCGCTTTACTTTGTGTAAATTATTTCATCAGCACTGCATTAAAAACGGTGAAGGAAAACATCGTGAAAAAACGTATCTTAGAACCAAAAATTCGAAGACATTTGTGACATCCACCGCACTGGGCCCGCGTGGTGGATTACGGCCCACTGTCTCTCACAGAGAGGAGGCCTGTGTCCCAGCAGTGGGAACATTATAGGTTGATTATGTATGATAATGCATCCTCTTTCTTTGACGTGTCAGAACAAGCTTTGGGTTTAATATTAGATTAGGTTAGCTGTGGTAAAGAGATTAGCCAATTAGAAAGGTTGCTAGCGCGCCGCGGTGTAATATCCACGGTGTGCCGGATGTATCTACATGAATTATCATTACCTAACTCTATAGTAGAACAAAACCACATAAAATGTGCGTGTAAGAACCAAAAACTGCACCAGATTATGACCCTAAAGGTTCATTAGAAAACCAGCGTCAGACAATATAATATGTCTCCGGGTCAGTGGGTTTGTCCGAAAGGGTTACCGCTGGCCCGGAACATAAAGGGCTAGTAAAGGAACACGGGTGGGTTTTAGTCAGTAAGAGTCTGACAGACCCTTCCGCTCCACCCAGAGCGGGAAAGGTCATTTGATGATTTAATCCACAAAAAAAAGACAGTATATGTCTGGCGTTAATGCTGAAATGAAGCTTTTTGGCGCAGCCGTGACACTATTGTTATTTGAAACGTTATTTTTATTTTGTCAATTTTGTATTTTGTGTTACACGAATTGTCCCCAAATAAACTTTATTCTTTCTTTTCTTTCTTCAAGAATGAATCAATAAATCTTATTCAAAAACAAAGAAAACTTTAAACACGCAATTAATAATGGTAATTTATTTATTATTTTATTAGTCGAGGAAGCTTCCCACGCCTGACAGTAAAAAAAAAACTCGAAGACAATCATTTTGTTTATGACTTGTCACTTTTGTCACTTGTTTTGAATTTGGAACAGAGATGCCGCGCGCTGTCATCTTTACAACTTTTCATAAAAAAAGTCCCTTTCATTGAGCTTTTAGTATAAGAAGAAATACATGCCACCATCTTATTTTAATTAATCTTACGATACCGGAAAGTTTTAACCTGGAAAAGACTATATTCTGTACCTAAGTAGGTACCAAGGGGAGAGAGGTTTCAAAAAACTTGGAGTTTATTAGGAAAAAGGCAGCATCTCTGAAGACCTACAATAGTTTCAATTAGTTGATCATTCATTCGTTTAGGTTAAATGTTTCCGTGTTTTACGTGAGCTCAGCTACTAACTCCAGATTTTTACGTAAAATTAATTCATTCTTCTAATCGTAAAATTAATTCTTCCCATAGAGGTAGGTTGAAGGAAAACTACAGAACGCCACCTGCCTGCTACGATCCTTTTTTTTTATTTTTTTTTCCAGTGTGGGAAATCATCAAATGACCCCTCCCACTCTGGGTGAGAGCGGAAGGGAGTGTCAGACTCTTACTGACAATAGAAAGAAAACCCACCCGTGTTTCTTCCTTAGCCCTTTATGTTCCTGGCCAGCGGTAACCCTTTCGGACAAACCGCTGACCCGGCAGGCTTCGCTTCCCCTTCAATTTATGCTGACATCTCTTTGAGTCGCGCGTGGAACACGTACGCGCCGTCCGGCACGGGCCTGGTCCTGATCGGACGGTGAGCTACCCATTATTACTCTCAGCACGCAGGCCCGCGTCTACAGTGGCCGGGAGTCGTCACGCGGCTCCCGACGCCCGGAGCGTCATAATTGGACGGGAGGCTCTTTCCCTCATTCATCCCGCCACCTCCTTCGCTAGCATGACTGCTTCGCAGAAGGAGGTGACTGCCTCCCAACCTGCTACGATCCTTTTTTTTTTTTGGGTGGGAAATCATCAAATGACCCCTCCCGCTCTGGGTGGAGCGGAAGGGAGTGTCAGACTCTTACTGACTAAAACCCACCCATGTTCCTTCCTTAGCTCGTTATGTTCCGGGGTAGCGGTAACCCTTTTACACACTCCTTTTGCTTCGTTTACGTTCCTCTTTGAGTATTAAACCAACGTTCATACATCAGAGAGGCAATTCTCGTAATTTTAAGTACGTTTACAGTCTGATCTCAGTCAAAATTACCTCTAATTTCCCGATATCCATACTAATATTATAATTTCGAAAGTAACTCTGTCTACCTGTCCGTCTACCTGTCCGTCTACCTGTCTGTCTATCTGTCTGTCTATCTGTCTGTCTGTCTATCTGTCTGTCTATCTGTCTGTCTATCTGTCTGTCTATCTGTCTGTCTATCTGTCTGTCTATCTGTCTGTCTGTCTATCTGTCTGTCTATCTGTCTGTCTATCTGTCTGTCTATCTGTCTGTCTGTCTATCTGTCTGTCTATCTGTCTGTCTATCTGTCTGTCTATCTGCCTGTCTGTCTGTCTATCTGTCTGTCTGTCTGTCTATCTGTCTTTCTGTCTATCTGTCTGTCTTTCTGTCTGTCTATCTGTCTGTGTATCTGTCTGTCTGTCTATCTGTCTGTCTATCTGTCTGTCTGTCTATCTGTCTGTCCGTCTATCTGTTTGTCAGTCAGGCCCAGGGATGCAATATATCACTCTGCCAAATTTTACCGAAATCCGTTCAGTGGTTTAGGCGTGAAATTAACATAGGATAGTTTTTATCGACATACCTCGCGGGCGAAGTCGCGGGTGGAAGCTAGTTTTTGATAAGATTTTTGTCATTTGTTAGTCCCCGAGATGAGACTGCGACTAGGTTTTGAACGTTTTAAATTACGAGAATTGGTCTTCTAGTTCTTAATAAAAAATAATGTAATCAATGTCCACCGATAAAAAAAACCATATACATTACACTACCGTACCATACCTACTTACTATAAACTCACAACAAAACGGCGATGTAATTCGATATGTCAGCTTCCACCGTATTATAAGCACACGTGTGAGTGCAGGATCCGGGCACCGCGGTGGTCTGGCGTCGCGTAACGTTAGTGTGTTATTATTTTTGTTAGAGATTTATTTTGTCGATTGTATGGAGTGGAGTGAGCTATTGGCGGAGGGGACGTTTTTGTGCAAGGTTTTAGCGAGTTTTGGTAGAGAATTTATTGTTTCAGAACTGTAGGAGACATTAGAAATGAATCGTTAAACGGGGTTCGGTCCTATTATTGTATGTTTTCAGTTTGCCAAATATCAGCTATCGATTTAAAAAAAAAAAACAAAATGGCTGGCGGACAGGTAGGTCTTCATGTTCTAAACCTACACTTCCCAAAACGATCACTTTCGCAAAATGGCAATTCCCTAAATGTCTATTTCCCACTTCGTCCACTTTCCCAAAGCCACAACAAATCTACAATTTATAAATTCGAAAGTAACTGTCTGTATGTTACCTTTTCACGCCTAAACCACTGAACGGATTTTGACAAAATTTAGCAGAGAGATAGATTTCATCCCGGGGAAGGACATAGGATAGTTTTTATCGACATACCTCGCGGGCAAAGCCGCGGGCGGAAGCTAGTAGTACATAATAAAACAGATAAAAAAAAAATCCTATCATCACAGACAACACTATGCAAAAAAAAAACACTTTCTCCTACAAAAAGTTGCCTCTTTAAGACACCACAGATGTGCCAATCATTACTCAGTTGTAATCCTTTAAAATTGGATAATCATCCACCTGTAAGAGATTAAAGGATTAGGCGACGGAAGAAGATTATAAAAGAGGTTTGACGTAAGCAAGTTTAGATATCTGTGGTTCCGCCGATTGGTTAAACCAAAACCATAGACCAAGACATAAACTCTTTGTGATATAGAATTATAGATATTATACGCTCGTAACCGTACTGGCCCGAACAGATTTTTCGGATAAGCTAGTTTTTCCTTTCGGATTGTGATTGAAACTTACTGTTAGCCTGAATGACCTACTGCTGGGCAAAGGCATGACTTCCAGCTCTTTCGGTCCAGGGCTACAGTAGACCACAGGTCGTTTGTTTTGTCCAGCTGGTCCCGCCATCTTCTACTGGGACGAAACGACAAGTACGTTGACGTAATTAGAAGGTGCAAGTTTACCGAATAATCTAGTTTTAACCAGCCCATATTGCGAAACTCTTTCGTAATGAGTTAGTGAGTTCTTTTTGTATACACGTGTTTCTGATGACAAATAAACCTACTTTTCTGTCTTCTCTCTTTCTAATGGGAATTGCTTTCAGTTCGGCAAAGCAATTGAACAACTATTTAGTTGTCCTTGAATTGTGAAATGAAAGAGATTATTATTCCGAATTAGGGATTATCTTGGCTGCAGCAGTTCATTCATTCCATTTTAGACTACGACAAACTCGAAATCAAACAGGCGCGACACGCGATAAAATCGCGCGCGACACAAAGGCACCGCAAGTCGCGCAACGAGTGGTGCCTTTATGTCGCGCGCTATAATATCGCGTGTCGCGCCTGTTTGTAGGAGCGTTTACCGGTAAGATAACAACAGCAACGACCGATGAGTCGCATCATAGATCCATTTTGTATTTGATCAAAGAAAAGACTGATGCTTTCACTAATTTCAACTTTGCATCAATATAAAGTTTTTATTCACAATTTTTTTTTCATCACAGCAAGTGTCCTAGAATAATTATGACGAAGATGAATGAGCATTTCCAGTTTTATGGAACCCTAAAAGTTCGATACTACGAACGCGTGGGAACGAGTAACAAGTCAATAAAATACGCGCCAAAAGTCCATATCTATGGTTTTGTTTAATTTTTTTTCACAAGCAAAGGACAGAGCTTGTAATGCCATTGTCTCTGGCCGCAAAGGACGCACGTGTCTATGTCTCTACGACAGGTTTTACTGTGTTTTGTTTACTTGTTTAGTTTTTTTTTAACGTAGTACAGACACCTGCGGAGTCATTCACGAGTTCGTGTAGTAATCGTTCAGTAATTTGCGTTTTTACGTGGGAACTGGCTGGTGTAAGGTGTCCTGCTTTTGTTTGTCAAATCAATTGTCTTTGGAAATGTAAAACTGTGCAATTTCATGCGAACTGTTCGGATAGAAGCTTGATTGGACCGGGATTGAGGAAGTTAGGGTTATTTTTTCTGAGGAGAGATGCAGAAATAATATCATGAAAGACACAATTAAACTTTATAGCTGGTCGCAGTTATTTAAAAGAAAAACAGATGGGACAATACATAGATAGCGTAAAATCTAGATGAGGGAAACGAAAAACAGGGGGCCTAAAAAGGCCACTTTGCCAGAATCATAAAAGGATAACATTATGAATCATAATATGGCGAAGGCAGTCCGTGTTTTGTCTTTTTTTCGCTGCACTACGTAGGTATAACCAAAGAGATTGGATTTGGAATGGATTGATTGGTATTTTACCACAGACAAAAAAAAATAACTGAAAAATCCTTCACCAGTCCAGTTAACTGTCTATTGTGATTCATAATGTTATCCTTTTATGATTCTGCCAAAGCGGCCTTTTTAGGCCCCCAGACCACATTAAACCCAAATTCCTGAAAGAGACCGGGAGAGGCATATACTTTGAGTATTAAACCAACTTAATACTCAAAGGGCATATAATACCACACCACAATTACTTCTACAATCAATTTAAGAATGAAACAGAATATTCTAATTGTTCATACAGTTCTCATTATTAGGTAACTAGCTCAGCTTCGGCGAACTTCGTACCGCTATCGAAATCAGTCGATCCGTTCTCGAGATATCATAAGAAAGCCGTTCCATACAAAATTTAAGAGATTTTTTTTTTGTGAATTTTTTCCATGTTTTAATAGTCACTATTCGGGACGGAGTAATACGTTTATAAATTGGACCAGCCGTTCTTGAGTTATACAGGGTGTTTGGTGCATCGTTTGCCAAATGGAATTGGCCGAAAGGAGAGATCATTTTCTATCTCTTAAGGTCCGGTAACTCATTCCTTGTTCCACCGGTTTTTATGTTATGACTTTTTAATTTTTATTTAGAAAAATACAAGAACTCTGCATTTAAGCTTATTTTTTTTAATTTATGAATACTTATAGGCTTCAAATTTTATTTTAATACTTATGTTTACTCTTGTATGGTTCTATGAAATTCAAAATTACTAGCTAATAACATCTAGTTAATTTTTAATAACTCACAAAGTTTTTGAAAAAAGGAAAAATACACTAAACACTCAACTTTAAATTGCTGTAAAAAAAAAAACTAAAAGCGATCGGGATCTTCGAATTCTTTCAAAAAGTTCTCTAGTTTGTCCCCTTTCCAACGGTGTGCAATATACCTAAAAAAAAAATTAATAACTTCAGTAATTCGCTAAATGTGTAATCGAGATACATCAGGCTGATATTCGATATTACGGTAAGAACATCAGTTTTCACATAAATAACATTCGTTAAGTAGGTGTATAGTGTTAACGCACTCTTACGCAGTTTCTTATCTCTTTCTATGGTTCTAACTTTCCTTTAACTTGAAATAAAAAATAAACTTTTAATTAATAAGTACCTAATTATAAATTTTGTTCAAATTGTCCTCTAATATTGCGTACGCACGCGCGATATCTTCGTCTTATCTCGAATGTAGTGGTGTGCAAACGTATTTCTTCTTTGATAGTGACTTACAATCGTACGCGCTAACATGGAATGCAAACCCTTTCTAGCTCTACTGCATACTTCACCGATGTTCTAGGTAACGGCTTTGACGTCACTCTGCCAGATGTCATGTTATCCCGCACGGATTGTACTTTTTACAAATATTAAATAAAAAATTCACCTTGGGACAAAGTAATGCATTCTTACGCGTAGGTATTTTGTTTGTTGTAGGTCTTGAGAATCAAGACTATGATAACCGTGTCCAGTTTTGTCGTTTTTTATTACACTTGGACGTGGATGATCCAAACTTTTTAAAAAGCATTTCTACAAACAGACTTACTCTAATTATTAGCTCAGCTACCAATTTTCAGTGAAGACCTCTTGAAGTGAGTCTTTTGTTTTTCATCAAGGCGGTTGTCCCGCTCACTGGAGATTAACCGTCAGGGAGTACTTGGATGTTGCATTCCCAGACTCTTGGATTGGGAGGGATGGTTCTATTCCTTGGCATCCATTCCCCAGACCTGACTCCGTTAGATTTTACACCTGGGGACGGCCCAAAGAACTTGTTTACGCCACGGAAGTTGAGGGGATATTAGTCCAACGCAATGAGGCGGCTTTCATCACTATCAAAGCAGAAATACATTTACACACCACTACAGTCGAGATAAGACGAAGATGTCACGCGTGTGTACGCAATAGTGAAGGACAATTTGAACAAAATTTATAATTACCCAACTAGCAAAATAATCCTGGAATGCGATTTTATAATGCTACATGGACTTATAAAGCTCCGATGAAGGTTTTGGTGGTTGCTACTACGCTTTTAACAGCATAAATACATGCTGTTTTTACTCAAGTACGTTGTATCCTATAATTTTTACTTATATTCGTATATAGGATCATATTTCCTGACAAATATAGGATCAAGACTCCTATAAAAGCATGAAATAAGAGTAATTACACTCAAGAGTAATTACTCCGGTAAGTCAGACTTAAACGCGCCTATAAGATAACATCTGCGGGCCATTTAAATCTTAATACTCCTGTAGGAGCATGTACCAGGAAGACATGCACTGAGGAGCAATTGCTCTTGTTATTTTTACTTATAGCCTCATATAAGCTAATATTTTGTGGCCAATATAAGCAAATTAAAGTTAAATTACTGTAAGTCATTTATGTATCTGGTTTGGTTTAACATAAGCTTAGAAGTAACTGTTAAATGGATTTCATATCCACGTTTTAAAAATAATTAATCACCAAGATTATAACAGCAGTCGGTAGGATAAAATGTTCTCTATATTTTTTTTTTTAGATTTATCGTATGCCGTTTTAAACCTAGACATATTTATATAGGCATTCCACAGTAGTGTTATTGTCTAAGTAATCTCAAACAATCCTGGTTAAAACCCTTAAGAATCCACTTTTGCTTGTAACGACCAGTACAGTAATCGGTAACAATGGCGAATCTTCTTCGGATTTGAGATAACCCAATATAGAACCAATATACTTATATTGGTACTATGTCATACTTGGAAATGCTAAAAATACTTATTTTAGCACTATGTCACACTTGGAAATGCTTACTAAGAAAATGTCAGCTGCCTTCATAATATTAATTTAATATTAATTAATACTAAAATGTAAATAAGCAAATTTCAAGAGGCGCTTTAAAATTGTAATCTAAACCATGATAGATTTCACAAAAAATTCATGTTCCCCTACGAATAAGCTATAAGACTAACAATTTGACAACAATAACATTTTGTTTTTCTACTATGGTTGACATTATTAAATTCTGATTCATATAAATACTTATCCTCAAGATGTTAAAAATATTTTTTTTACAGAGCACAACAATGTCCGATAAACTCACTTCGACTGTTCACAATATATGAGCTTAAGTAAGCATTTCTAGGCGCTTATTAATCTAATTTTTTACTATAACTTACTTATATTGAGATTAACAGGAGTATTTGCATTGACGTAATTCAATTACAGGAGCAATATAGGCGTATATGGCATTTCAGCGGTCTAATATAAATACGTTATAAGTAAAAGTAGACTTATAAAGTGGGCCCTTTTCCCGACTTATATGTGGATATAAGTCTCATATAGTCCTCGATAAATGATGGTTCTAGGATAGTATAAAAACCACTTTTTGCTAGTTGGGTAGGCACTTATTAAATAAAAGTTTACTTTTTATTTCAAGTTCGAGGAAAGTTAGAATCCTAGAAAGAGATAAAATACTGCGTAAGAGTGCGATAACACTATCCACCTACTTAAAGAATGTTATTTATGTGAAAACTAGTGTTCTTACCGTAATATCGAATATCAGCCTGATGTGTCTCGATTACACGTTTAGCGAATTACTGTAGTTATTAAAAGTTTTTTTTTGGTATATTGCACACCGTTGGAAAGGGGACAAACTAGAGAACTTTTTAAAAGAATTCGAAGATCCCGATCGCTTTTAGTTTTTTTTTAACAGCAATTTAAAGTTGAGTGTTAAGTGTATTTTTCCATTTTTCAAAAACTTTGTGAGTTATTAAAAAGGAACTAGATGTTACTAGCAAGTAATTTTGAATTTCATAGAACCATGCAAGAGTAAACATAAGAATTAAAATAAAATTTGAAGCCTATACTCATAACTTTTTTTTTTAAATTTAAGCTTAAATGCAGAGTTCTTGTATTTTTCTAAAGAAAAATTTAAAAGTCGTAATAAAAAAACCGGTGTAACAAGGATTGAGTTACTGGGCCTTAAGAGATAGCAAATGACCTCTCCTTTCGGCCAATTCCATTTGGCAAACGATGCACCAAACACCCTGTATAAATGGTGTAACTAACCCGACTTTGTTTATTTAATATAAATAGATAGCGACAAAGTTTAAAATATCATAAGGTTCTGAAACCGTAAACCTCTCCCATGCAAATACATCTTCATTCATAAACACTCCTTTCCCACGTTATTCATAAACAGCTAAACAATTGAATTATGTATTAGACAATAAAACCTCTTTACAAGTTTAATTTTACACTTCATTTAAAAAAAAAGGATTTCTTATAACAAGGACACAAGATTGCATAATTTGCCTTTGCTTTTGCTTTAACTAAAGGACTGCCTTTGCTTTTTAAAAAGTATTCTTATCTTGTCTATGCAAAACTTTTGACAGTTCAGAATTGGCGGGAAGCTTTTTTTTTCGGCGGAAAACTTTTGTCTGGTACGTTCGCATATTTTTTATACTTAGCATTTCACTTTTTCTATAACTTTAAAACTATCCAACTGATTAGTTTCTTATACCTATGGTCGCTGACTCGACAACGTCCGCATTACAAATTGACGTTTAGAGAGAATTACACAAGTTACAAAGATTCCTTTGACAAAATATCTTTAAATCGAACTAAATCACTTCCCCTTTATTTTTAAACGAAATACAGTCGTCCAAAGGTGAGAAAACACAGCGTAAATCACAGGAAGAAGGAATAAATCAAAATGGCTTCCATATTTTTTACACAAACTGTTCCTGGGATTAAAGGATTAGTATGAAAAGTAGTTGTGTGGGGCTTGTAATCCATTGCCAACATCTGGACCAATTCTGTTAATAGCTAGCGAGTTTTTAAGGGTAGCGAGAAATTAGGAAAGTATGTAGGTGTGGTAAGTTTTGCTATTCTGTCGTATAGGTATATCCAATACACTGCAACTCGAGTTACAGTGTTTTGCCTTAGTAGCGCTCGTTTGATTTTTTCGAGGCAGTTACATAGCCCTGTATTATTACTTTTTCATTTTATAGTATGTAGAAGGAGGTCCTAGTATGTTATAAACTTATAAATATATTTCCAATAACGAACCAAAGACCAAAAAAGTTTTACAAGCCCTTTTCACGAAATAATAGTTACTTCTGAGATTACAGTGTTTTGGATGTACATCCAATATTCGCAATACAGTTAGCTGTTTTGAAGAATGCTTATACGATTGGAATTGCAAGTGTTTTTATAGACGATTTTGTCAACGCGGTCACTGTCGGACTGCATAGAAAAGAAAGAGAAGCGCGATGACATAACGCGCGCTGGTAATTTATTGCAAAATATGAAGCAATTATTTAATTACAAAAAATCTATTGTTTGGACAAAAAAATTAAAACACTAGTGTTTTAGTATGTTGCTTGTAGAATAATCTGACAAAAAATCAGAATGATTGTATGTATATTAATATGGTTTTTATTGTAAAAAGAAAGTTTTTAGAGGTATCTTCATGATTTTTTTCTATCTTATCAAATTAGTTGTATTATGTTTTCAACACACTATCTACCTAGCATATATCCTGAAGAAAATCATATACTTTCTGATTTTGTTTACTGTAGTCGATCATATAAATTGCGTTTTTTGCGTTTACAGATTATGTGGCAATTGTGAATTTATACGCACTTGTTCAAATCAACAATATTATTATGGTATTGTTGATCAAGGACACTAGTGCTATGCAGTTACGGTTGCAGAATAATTATTTATTTATTTTAGTGCGATGTTAGCGCCGTAACCTGTGCCGTAAATCTCATCTTTACCATTTTTGGACCATTTTTTCGAGTAAGTAAAAGTGTTACCTACTGGGTTTTTCCACCTGGAATTTCTCAATAACAGCCCAGAGTCTGGAGTTGTGTCCAGTTGATAGAATAGAATAGATAAGAATGCATTTATTTGTCAGAATATTGTACAAAGTTTTATGGGCATTTAGCCTGTATTACGATCATAATATTCTGCCGTTTCCGGCGTACAAATATGGTTTGTAAAATTATGGGTCATCATTACATTAAAATTGAATTATAATCATTAGAATTACAAATAATTTAAATATATTGAACAATAGTTGTAAAAGAGATTAATTATGATTTATAGCAGATAAAATATGATTTATAGGCAATAATGTCAAATATTTAGGTTAATTTTTCATTCATAAAATCTTCAGTCGAGTAATAGCATTTAATAGAAAGATAGATTTTAGCTTAAAACAAAGTTAATTTCACATTTTGAACATTTAAATGTTCTGAGGCTGAGAGTTTTGAAGCCATCAGGTACTTACTTTGTTATAAACAGTAATGGACATGCAGTACCTATACATTATTAGAAAACAATTTAATTCTACGCCTAGGAACATTAAGCATATATGCACTTTGCGGCTGGGTCTGGATACAACATCATTAAACAAGTCAAATTCATGTCTGTTTTGGTCTACAAAGATACAAATTTCAATAATGTATAATGCTGCAATGGCAGTAGTTTTTTAAATAATAGGACACAACTGTCCAGTGGGTGCGCTCCACAAATTGAGCGTACTATTTTTTTCTGAGCATGAAACACTCTTTTAAGTTCAACCGGATTACCCCACATTATAATGCCATAGCGCAAAATTGATGAGACATAGCCATGGTATGCACATAGTGCCGCATGAACACTAGCCACACGTGTTAGTCTATATAAAGCGAATACAAATCTATCTATCTTCTTACACAGATCATCAATATGAGATTTCCAGTTACAGTTTTTGTCAATTATTATCCCCAAGAATTTTGCGTAATCGACCTCTTCTATTGTCTGTGTTATATGTCTGGAATTGTATCATTTTTGTTTTGTTAACATTAATATGAAGATTACTGTGTTCAAGCCATGTAATAATTGTATTTAATGTCATGTTTATTTCATTTTGGTACTCAACAATGTCGTCATTTTCATTTATAATACTGAGGGTCGTATCGTCAGTATGCAATTGTGGGAAGTTACAGTAGGCAAGTCATTAACAAATACCAAGAATAAAAGCGGCCCTAGTGTGGTCCCTTGGGGAACACCACAGTTATTTTCACGATACTGAGACCTATATGCGAGCTTTTGATTTCCTGTTTGTCTCGAAATCTCAACACATGGCAATATATAGGCTGGCCCCTATTAATGGGACTTGAAAATACCTGGCGGAGGCTGATCTATAGGTACACCTCTGCTTAACTCTTCAAAGATTACAGGCACGATGTTACGTTATGTGTTTAGAGAAATTGCCACCAATTACCTAAAAACAAGTGCAATAACTACAAAGTAGCAGCTACAAGTTTGTAGCGATTATTAACAACAGCTAACCGGTTAACAGTTGCAGGAACGTGCTTCTTACCCGACGTACGCGTTATTTACGTTAACAACACGTACGGCAACACTGTTGTGCATAGTTGTGCGATGATACGCTTGCTTAGCTACGTAATTTTGTATTAGGTGGTTCGTAGAAGGAAAACTACTGTTGTGGGTTAATTTCTTATTGGTTGGGCGAAGCTTGTTAGGGGGTTTATACACTGAGAGTGGTGTGACAAAATGGTCATACACTCTGTTTTTTTCAAAAATGGAGGAGGTTCTCAATTCGGGAGGTATTCCTCGAAGCGAAAACTCTAAAAAACTCTATACTCCTTGACCATAGATTGGTTTAAAAAAAAAAAGTGATCCTGTGTGTGTAAAGTGGACAAAGACAACTGTATCAGTCATTACGTAGTATAATTGGATTGGTTTTTGGTTTCCAAGAGGATGTTATTAATAAATAAAACGCACAGATATAATATAAATGATATGCGTATAATAATCACATGTTTGCAGTGCTCCCGCGCCGCGCGCGCTGCATCGTCAGAGATTTCTATGGTCAAGGAGTACAGAGTTTTTGAAAATTGTATAAAATAACGTGTTTTACTTATTATCGATAGTTTCAGTTAGTATCCTATCTCTATTCGAAAGTTAATCATAGGTGCGCTCCGAGGAATAAAAAAGGAGCGCCTCATTAGGTGCGCCTCAAAATGGTAGCGCTTCGAGGAATACCTCCAATTCGGATGTTTTATTTTTATTTTGTGTATGTTCGGGCATAACTCCCTCATAAATAGACGGATTTGCAAAATTATTTCTTTTGTTCAAAAGAGGTTTATTCCGAAATGGTCCCATTTAAATTTTGTAAAGAGTTTCGGAGACAGACAACGGAACTCTTCAATAAATGCCAGCAAATCAACCGAGATTGGTGCTATAGCATACCTATGTATGCATTGTTTACGCAATCATACAACAAAAAATCACGCCTGTACCCTTTAAAGGGGTAGGCAGATGCGTTCAATAGCTTTCTGTTACTGATATTTACATAGCAAATAACGTTATAAGAATTTGTTTGTGGTAGGTAGGTACAACTAAAAAGTGAAAAATAAAAACTTTTTTACAAAAAAAAAACAACCAACTTCAATACAGAACCAACGACACCGACTTCCGAAATTAAAGTTATTTTTCACTTTGTAGTGTTTTTTATGGAAGTCGGTTGTTTTTTTTTTTGTAAAAAAGTTTTTATCAGTAGGTATACTTTTGGCCGACACTTCTGTAACGTAATCTAAAGTCTCGTTACGGTCAATATGTTAAGTACACTTTTTTCGCTCCACTCTCGTTCACCAAGTGTGCACAAGCGTAAAAAAACTTCGTTTCCACCTCTCGACTGTTTTTAACCGATTTCAAAAATGGAGGTTCTGTATTCGACCCGTGTGTATGTATGTTTATATTTCCGCGATTTTCTCAAAAACTAATGAACTAATTTTGATAATTCTTTAATGTGATCTACATACTTTCAGGAAGGTTTTAGTGTATAATACATTAGGTAATTATTTTTATCTACGAAGTTATATGCATAAATGTACTGCATCTCCGGGATTTCTATGCGGATTTTGATGATTCTTCTAATCGGTGTCTTTAATTCTTCAATGCACTAGTGTTATTTGAATTTGTGTGGGGTAGGTACAACTAAAAAGTGAAAAATAAAAACTTTTTATTACAAAAAAAGTTCAGTGTTTTTAATTTATTTATCATCGAACGCAGTATCGGTGTTGTTATTTTATTTTTGTAAGTAAATGAAAGAAAAAATGTCCATCGCGTGTCTATTCTCCTTAATCCAAACTTCTGTAGCGCGTCATCCATCATCATCTGCCTACCCTTTGCCCAAACTTTGTTAGGGTTGGCTTCCAGTCTAACCGGCTGTACCGGCTAATTTTACATGGAGCGACTGCCTATCTGACCGGTAATACGATATCCTTTGGTAAGACTGGTTGTCAGACTTTCGGGCTTCTGACTACCCGTAACGACTGTCAAAGATCCACGAATGACAGCCGGGACCAACGGCTTAACGTGCTTTTCGAGGCACGGGTCTCAGTATATAAAGATGGTCACCCATCCACTGACAACCGCGGCAAGCGTAGCTTAACCTGATCAATCGACCCGTGCAGTTGTTATTACTTAGCCACGGGCCCCTTCCCATAAATATGAATATAACATATTCAAAAACATTGAAAAAAAGTTATACAAACCTTTACAAAATAGAAAAAAAATCGAACACATAGGTGCATGCCGCACGCAACAGCTGTTTTTATAACCCCACCAAACGTCAAATAAAAAAACATGAATGAATGAACGAGTTGACTTTAAAAAAAAAACGCTTCTCGTAAACATATCATAGACAAGAAAAAAAAGTCTATCGCACCGAAACTCTGTTACCTCACGCACGAAACCTATCTATAAAGATTTCGGCGACGTGGAACGTGCATACGACGAATTCAAATATGGCCGCACTTTTTCTATTTTTTTTCTTTTATTTGTTGTGTTTGAAACTATATTTGTTTTTATTGCACCGGAATGCATTCTGAAAGTCACGAATTCGCCATTAGAGTGATCCGGTGTGAGGTGCGTAGATTTTTACGGTGCAAACAAATTGATGCCAACGTTTCAATTTGAACGTGGAACTATTCGGGGTATGCGTTTTAAATTAGGAGCAGATGAATGAATGGCTTACGATCAGAGTAAGTAAGATTAATGGAGTGCCGCAATCAGGAACGTTGTTCTCTGATCACTTCTAAATGAGGGATTTTCTTTTTTAACTCTTCCCTAGTCGCTGGATAGATCGCGCTGAACTTGGAAAGTTACTGCAAGTAACGGAACGTCACATCATTTTTTGATTATTTCACTTGGATGTAATTTTGAGATCGTAAAACGAAAGCAAACGAAAGTGTTAGTCAACGAGTATATTATTATGTGACGTGACGCAATGTTTTTTTATTCCAAGCATTTTGGGTTTGGCACCTAGTAACGTAGTCACTTCAACGCCATCTAGGTACAAAGTTCTTGGAAACTATGTTTTTTTTTAATACTCAAAAAGAAAACCTCTCATTCGAATGGTGTCGAGGAGGTGTGAATCCGCGTCGTTGAAAACAAATGAATTTGCTTTCGGAGTGTGAGTGGCCACTTGAGTAAGGTTCGTTTCGAAGTGAACTGGCTCATGACAAAAGCTACCGCCACTATTACATGTGGCATTAACACGGAGGAACCAAAGATGGTCTCTCGGATGGGTCTAGCTTAGCTTTTCTAAATCCAATATCTATAACTTACAAGTTAGTTTAGAATAAGAATCATAATTTACTTCCATACTTGCATATTTACAGCGTGTTCCGGACGATAGACTACATTAACTTCAACCAGATTTGTTCAGACCATGGAAATAAGCATTTTTCATTATGGACACATTAATGAATTCTTATTTTTTGTTGATTTTCATACAAACTAAATACCTTGACGTAAATCATCCGATATGCATGCCTCTTTATCCGAATTCGCCAACGTATTTTCATTCATAAGATTTGGCGGGCTCAAACTTTTCAAAACTAAGTTAAGACCCTTTCTTACTCTAAAAATACATAGCTCAATTAAATTTAATTAAATGAAATTACAAATATCTTTGTAACGAAGCTTTTTTTAATACTACTTCCTGTGTTAGGTTTAATTTAAAAAAGCTATAGAAGCGTTTGACTAAGTTTATGGATATGAACACGGTGTATAGGCGTTACCAGTTGTAAAAGTTGGTGGTTAAGTTTAAGTACACTTGTACACAGTGGTGTAACTATACCGTTTGGGGCCCGTGGCAAATTCAAGGGATGGGGCCCTCCCTCAATGTAAAGAATCTCAACCAACGTTATAGATTTTTTTTTGCCATTTTTTCGCGACTTCTTTCGCGTAAATTTCATATTGTGTCCTACAAAATATAACACCTGACTGCTTCGTTGGTCTAGTGGTCATAAGCGCTACTGCTGAGCATGAAGTCCTGTCCAAAAAAGTTGACAAACAATGGGAAAAGGTACAAAATGTTCGAAACCTGAATGATGTCCTTTGTTGCACGTTTTCAAGAAAAAGTTTTCATTTATAAACTTATGTTAGATCCTCCTGTGGTCATGACCCTCTCGGGCCGGGGGCCCCCTCTGGCTGGGGGCCCGTGGCATTTTGCCACCCTATACGGCACTGCTTGTACAGTCCATACTTTGCTTGTTTAGGGCATGCAAATTAATTTTTGAGGTATTAAACCTCATCATCATCATTTCAATTTCAACCGATAGACGTCCACTGCTGGACATAGGCCTCCCCCAATTTCGGGGAGGGGGTTTGCCATAATCGCCACGCTTGGCAGGCGGGTTGGCGATCGCAGTATGGTATGATGGTGGAACGCATAGAGAACGCTGCTGCCCATTCTCCGGTAAGACCCTTAGTCGCCTTTTACGACACCCACGGGAAGAAAGGGGTGGTGGTATTCCTTAAGTCCGGCACCACACAGACATTAATACCTAATAGGTGTTTATTTTAGTAAAATACAAAAAATAAATATTAAGTTTAAAAAAAAATTTACTCAACAAATCTATATGAACTTTTTTTCTCTTAGTTACATGAATTTATTCTTAAAAGGTAAAATTAATTTTACAGTAAATAGTAAACTCTTCACTACCCATTACAGAAATACAACCGTCATGCTATCTATACCAAACGCAGTTACCTCATTATATGAAGTTTACAAACATTAAACCATGCAAAGAGATCGTATACCAAAAAAGGTAAAAAAAAAAACCTCATTATTCCCAGAAAGGAGGTTCCACTGGCGGCCATTTTGTTCTGTTTACACACAAGATGGCTACCGCGCGTTCGATATTCAAACAAACGTTTTATTGTGGACCGGTTGTGTGGTAATGGACAATTTTTGGAGGGTTCCGTGGAGCCGCAGACATGTGTATTAAGAGTTGACTGGATATGATAATAAATTATTTATTATAGTTAAGTGATGTTTCTTGTAGCGGTGTTTAAGAAAGCTTGTAATATTGGGTTGTTTCTTTATCTTGCATTTGGGGAACACAGTTTTCGTTGATTGTAGAGGCCCGAAAGTTTTTTTTTGTTATGAGACGTTTGTCGGAAATTTTATATGTTACATTGATGTTTTGTTTCCTTTAAAAAGTATCTTTTTCATGACATAAAATTAAAGAATTTACACAAGGTAGGTTTTTTGTAAAGTTACCACCGATCCATACTTACTTAATATTATTATTATAGCGGTGCTATTCTGTAAAAAGATCACCGTGATAACACGCGAAGTGAGTTTAAAGTGATCCGTTAATAGTGTCAATCCTAGCATCAGGTGAAATGACAGCTCACTCTAAGGTGAATGGATAGTGGTAGACCGCGAAATTCAAATTTACTTACGTTTTTTGCAATTTTCAGGTCAGTGTCAGATTGTATCTAGATCAAAATATGATTCGCGACAATTACAGATACATATTTAGAGAATTATAATCATTAGAATCATTAATATAATTATATTTCTAAGCTATATTTCTACCACCAACCACCAATCTCTTCTGGAAAAGTGTTAACGGTAGAAATCTAACTTAGAAAGATTTATTAATGACTAGCTGCGCCCCGCGGTTTCACCCGCGTAATTGTCGATCCCGTGGGAATATCGGAATAAAAGTAGCCTATATGTTAATCCAGGGTGTCAGCTACCTCCATACAAAATTTTATCAAAATTGGTCGAGCCGTTTGAGCGTGAAGAAGTAACAAACATATAAACACACACACACTCACACACACACTCACAAACTTTCGCCTTTATAATATTAGTGTGATTCTAATGATTAAAATTTTCTAAATAGGTGCCTGTTATTGTCGCGAATCATGTTTTGATCAAGATACAACCTGACACTGACCCTCAAATTGCAAAAAACGTAAGAAAATTTGAATTTCGCGGTCTCAACTACCCATTCACCTTAAGGGGAATGCTCCAACCAGCCCGCGAAATTCAAAATTTCTTGCGTTTTTTGCAATTTGCAGGCCAGTGCTAGGTTGTATGTTGATTAAAATATTATTCGCGGCTGTAAGACGTATGTAGTTACAGAATTATAATAATCAAAATCACCAATACAACCCTCCAACTTCATAAAGGTGTAAGAACAAAAAAAAAACAGAAAAAGTAATTCTAACAGCTTTATGAACTTAGAGCGTTTTATTGATGATTTTCATGATTATAATTCTGTACCTATATGTCTTACAACCGCGAATAATATTTTAATCAACATACAACCTAGCACTGGCCTGCAAATTGCAAAAAACGTAAGAAAATTTGAATTTCGCGGGCTGGTTGGAGCATTCACCTTAAGCTCACTTTATTTATTTATTTATTTATTTATTTATTTATTTAGGGACAACAAACAGTAGTGTAATAATAAGTAAACCTAAGTTAAAACTTAATAATAGATGTAACAAATACACTACTCACAACGTTATCCACATATTACTTAACAGATCTACTAGTTGTTAGAAAGAACTATATAATAACAATATAATAACTTTACCTAAGTTATCACGGTGATCTTTTTACAGAATAGCACCGCAGATTCGAAAGTAACTCTGTTGAGGATGCGTTCGGGCCACATTCCATCGAATAAGTTTAAATATTTAATGGGTAAAAGTACCTCACTAAACTGCGAGGTTTGTGGGGTGATTGAGGATAATGAGGGATTTTCTTTTTATTTTTTTTTTTAACTGTTCCCTAGTCGCTGGATAGATGGCGCTGAACTTGGTAAGTTACTGCAAGGAACGGAACGTCACATCATTTTTTTATTATTTGACTTGGATATAATTTTGAGATCGTAAAACGAAACCAAACGAAAGTGTCAGTCAACGAGCGTATGTGACGTGACGCAATGTTTTTTTTTCCATGCGTTTTGGCTTTGGCACCTAGTAACGTAGTCAGTTCAACGCCATCTTCAGGGTTCTTGGAAATTATGTTTTTTTTTAATACTCAAAAGAAAAACCTCTCATTACCACGTGCTGATGGCATGTGACCGGAACATTCTCGATAGATTCTCATATTCGCTTGGTGTGGGATTTGAAGTGGGCCATATAACAGCATCCTAGCGTCCCCTTTGTCGGAGGAGGCTAGGATGTTGAGTCGACTGTTGTTCGTTATCTACCAAAACGAATAGGGACAAGACTATTAACCCTTTAAACTCCGCTAATGAGACACTCACTCGATTTTCTATTGTTTCGTGACCCATCGGTCACGGAGCTTTACTGGTTAAGTATTTTTTCTGTCACGGTGGTGACATTATCACTAAGTGATTAAACCCTTTCAAATAAAAGACCTGTCCAACGGATTTCGGTAAAATTTGGCAAGAAGATAGCATCCTGGGGAAGAAACTCCTCCGTGCCTCAGAAAGCACGCTAAGCCGTTGATCCCAGCTGTAATTCGTGGATCTTTGACAGACTTTACGGGTAGTCAGAAACCCGAAAATCTAGACAATCAGTCTTACGAAGGGGTATCGTATTAAGGCTCCTTCAAACAGGCCCGACACGCGATAAAATCGCGCGCGACACAAAGGCGCCGCACGTCGCGCAACGGGCGGTGCTCCCTCAGGCAACGTCCGGCCTATAAGTGGAAAAGTTTTAAAGTGTTTTCCTCCATACGGTACCCAAAAACCGTCAGTCATACCTAATTGTGATCTTGGTGCTAATTGAAAGAAATGGTTTGTAAACCTTGCGGTGCGTGGACCGTCGCCCTATATGTCAAATGCGCACACGCAGTTTCTTTTTCGTAAGGTTTAAAATACAATGTTTTGTTGGTTTATTGTTAACAAATATTGTGATGGAATGTAAATTTTTGCCTTTTAACGCAAAATTGTTGTGAAAATCGTGGAAACTTGTAATTTTGCTTTTAGATAGATAGATAAAACGTTTATTCAGTGCAACAAAAGACACAATACAGGTATTAAAAAAAAAACATCAAAAAGGTGAAAAAAAAAACAAAGATTATAAAGATAAATTGACCCATAGACACCTAGCTCATTACCTACAACGGTCGATCACTACTGGGCGGTGTGTCTCATAGTTGCACCAAATGGGAGTCCAGCTCAGCATACGCCAGGTACAATACCTGACGCCGGTATTCTGCTGCATCCCGTCACGTCCCGACACGGACGTCGAGAAGACACATTTTAGTTTCCAGTCTCTGAAGGTTTGCTAAGCACTTGACTGTGTCACGAAATGTGTGTGGTCACTTGACTTGGATTCGAAGGAGAGGCAGGTGAGGTTGAGGAGCTTTTTTTTGTGGATGGTAAATCAGCAAATGACCCCTCCCGCTCTGGGTGGAGCGGAAGGGAGTGTCAGACTCCTGATCGAACGCCTACGGTGGCCGGGAGTCGTCACGCGACTCCCGACGCCCGGAGCGTCTCCCGCGGCGGCTGGGACGTGAGGCTCTTTCCCTTAGCCATCCCGCCACCTCCTTCGCTAGCATGACTGCTTCGCAGAAGGAGGTGGCTGCCTCCTACTCCCTCTCGCTCCGGACCATGGCTTGAACCAGGGCTGGACGGACGGGCAGGTTGAGAGCTTGTGGCTGCTATAACAGCTGTAAGGTTAAGCTACGCTTGCCGCGGTGGAGACCCGTCCGTGACTCGGAAAGCACGTTAAACCCTTGGTTCCAGACGTCATTCGTAGATCTTCAAGAGTCGTTACGGGTAGCCAGAAGGCCAAAAGTCTGGCAACCAGTCTTACCAAGGGGTACTGTGTTATATACCTAGTACTTAACTGAGTTGTGGAGGTCAGCCGCTCCATGTAAAATAATGGTATTCAGCTGCATCCGGTTAGACTGAAAGCTGACCCGAAGATAGTCGGGAAAAGGCTATACAGATTTTTATGGAAATATGATTATTAGGTCAGATGCGCAGTACTCGTAACTGGTGTGCTTGTATGACCATGGGTTCTAAAAAGGCCACTTTGGCAGAATCATAAAAGGATAACATTATGAATCATAATATGGCGAAGACAGTCCCTGTTTTTCTTTTTTCGCTGCACTACGTAGGTATAATCAAAGAGATTGGGATTGGATTGATCGGTATTTTAGCACAGACAAAAAAAAATAACTGAAACATCCTTCAACAATGGGATTTGATACGATTAACTTAACAGTACCATACTTCCCGTGGGTGTCGTAAAAGGCGACTAAGGGGCGTACCGGAGAATGGGCAGCAGCGTTCTCTATGCATTCCACCACCATACCATACTGCGATCGCCAACCCGCCTGCCAAGCGTGGCGATTATGGCAAACCCCCCCTTTTGGGGGAGGCCTATGTCCAGCAGTGGACGTCTTTCGGCTAAAATGATGATGATGATGGAACTTAACAGTTAACTGTCCAGTTTGATTCATAATGTTATCCTTTTATGATTCTGTGAACGTAAACAAGGCAAAAGGAGGATGTAGGTATGGGTCGTAGCAGGTGGCGTTCTGTAGTTTCTGCCTATCCCCATGGGAAGAAGGCATGAGTTTATGTAATGTATATTCAAACTTATGTTTCAAATTAATATTATTTCAAATTAAACAAACATCAACTTTATTTCAAGGACAATTAAGTTGATTTCAGAGTGACTATAGCACTATTGAAAAAGTTATAAAGATGCTTGAAGTTGTAGCGTAAACTGAACTTTATTGTGAAGGATTTAAAGTTATTTTTCTATAAACTCATATTTGTTTACATTACTCATGTTTGTAACTCATATTTGTTTACAAATAAATCGCGAATGTCTGAAGTATGAAGCGAGCGGTGCCTTTGTGTCGCACGCGGTTATATCGCGTGTCGCGCCTGTTTGTGAGCCTTTATATGTAATGTATGAATATTATGATGGATTTAGATACTGTCTATAAAAAAAAACGATAAATTAATCATGGCCCACGTGTTGCCAATAGAGAAGTTGAATCAATATCATAAGTAGGTTTTTATTAGGTAATCTTATCAGTTATCACTAGCCAATCAGGAGGCTCCGTCGATAAGTGGTTGAAATCATACGCACATATCGATATGAAAGTTTAGTAACGAATAAGTTTTGATAGATAGATAGGTGATGTGTTTTTAACTTTGAGTATCAAACCAACCGGAGACGCCACGAGTACTAATATAATAATAATAATAATCTTTATTTTTCTCTCTTCACAAAGGTTCATATACACACTTCAAAAGTGTCTAGGGATCAAGCATTTTTATGCGGATTTCTTGAGATGTGGCTTTGTAATAAATTTATGATTTTATAAATTTATATGGATCCTTTTTGGTGCATTTCATAATTTGAATCAGGAACTGTGAATCAAATTCGAGTAAAAGATGAAAATCAGCTGTCAATATTTTCCCTATAAAAACATACAACGCATTGAAGACTTTATTAGTGCTACTGTTTCCCTACTACTGATTAAAACCAACGTTATTATGGAGCGGCGACGTCATTTAAGCAGGGAAGAAATGCTCAGAGCCGTGGGAATGATAGAAGCTGGTTCCCGGCAACGTACTGTGGCTTTAGCTCTGAATACAAGTCAGAGTGTTATCAGTCGACTTTGGACACGTTACCGAAGCACTGGTACCGTGGCTGAGCGCCATGGAGGACGGTATCGCTGCACCACACGGAGACAAGACCGATACATTCAAATCTTAACTCGAAGAGCTCCAACAATAACCGCCATGTTAGCCGTGAGGCTTCATCACTCTTCAGGGAACTTAATTAGCGACCAAACAGTCAGAAACCGCTTGCATGAAGTGAACCTTCATTCCCGAAGACCGCTACGGGTACCACCTATAGCAATGCACAATCGTAGGATTCGATATCAATGGGCTCTTGAACACAGAAATTGGGCAGAAGAACAATGGCGTTTCGTGTGCTTTTCTGATGAGTCTCGTTTTGGTATGAGACCGGATACAAGACGTATACGACACTGGAGAACCCCTGGACGCCAACAGCGATTAAAATCCTGCCAGGAAGTCCATCCTTATAGTGGTGGAACCATCATGGTATGGGCGGGTATTTGGATCGGCGGAAGAACTGAGTTGATTTGGATCAGAGGCAACCTCAACGCTCAAATTTATGCTGAGACGATTGTATCAGACGTCATCGTTCCTCTACAAGTGCAAATCGGTCCCTTATTTCAGTTAATGCATGATAATGCACGACCGCACACCGCAAGAGTTGTAAGACAGACTCTCGCCGCAGCTAACATCAATGTCCTGCCCTGGCCTGCTCAGTCGCCAGACTTGAACCCGATTGAGCATGCATGGGATATGCTACAGAGAAGAGCTCTGCCGAATATGGAGGGTATCCAGTCGCAAGAAGACCTTTTTTTGTTGTTGCAACGAACATGGGCGGCCATTCCACAGCGTGATTTGGATGAACTCATTTTGAGTATGCCAAACCGATGTTCTTGTGTTGTTAGTGTTAGCGGTAGAAACACGGATTATTAATTGTTTAAGTTACCCAATAAAATTTTAAAGAAAACTGTTATTTCAGTCTTTTTTTCGAACTTTTGTGTTAGTGGTTCAAATGTCAAAAATCCCTTTATTAGGAAAATGGCAAATTTCTTTATTAATGCAAAGGTGACTTGGTTTATCGTTACTGTGACAAACGAAAACACTTTATTTGATGAATCCTTAAAGAAAATTTTAATTAATATCAATCAGGAGAAAAGTTATTGCAAAAATATATGTTGATCCCTAGACACTTTTGATGTGTGTAGTTATAAACAGAGACAAGAAATACATATAGCGTTTTGACAAAAATGCATAAAATATGATCCTTTGTGAGAGACTGGCGTCCATACTAGGAGGCCCGAATTAAACCTAATTAACATTAACATTACAACTGTTAATTTTATAACTCTAGACAAATTATGAAGGAAAAAAAAAGTAAAAGTAGTAAAAAAAAAGTAAACATGTAAGTACTTAAAACTTTAAAAAATTTAACCAAAAGAAAAGAAAATAGAATAATAAAAAAAATAGGTATATCTATGCAAATAAGTCTGTCACTTTCATCGCGGGGGACGAGGGAACGCAATAATACACTAATGCAATTCGATCGCGTTGTTACGCACGCACACAAAACAAAAAACAAACACAAGCATAAACTATACGCACACATGTAGGTATATAACCGCTATGACCGGCGGTCTCGTACCTTTGGCAGCGGGGATCGCCTGACAATGGCGCCTCCAGTTGGTTTAATACTCTAAGGTTTTTAACCAACTTCAAAAAAGGAGGAGGTTCTTAATTTGGATGTTTTTTGAAGTGAAGACTTCTTTCGGCGCGTTGGGCATTTTTTGAGATGCGAAAAAAATATTGAACTCGTGCCACTGTTATTGTAACCGACACCGCTTAGGATGTGTTCGGCTGTCCTTTGGATGTACTCGGTTTTAATGTACCTATATCCGTTAAGTCAGTGAGTGATGGCAAAGTATTCTGTTTGTGTTTTGTTTTCACTTCTGCGCTTCGGCGCTCCCGGAGTGCCACTGTTTTTTTCTTTTTTTGTTAGCCTTTACAGTCCCACTGCTGGGCAAAGGCTTCCCCCAAATCCTTCCAGGAACTCTTTTCCCGCGCCACCTCGAACCAGTTCTCTCTCATCTCGCCACCTCTTTCTGGGCCGGCCTCCACGGCGCCGTCCATCTTTACCTTCAGGCTATATTAATTTTTTTTTGATGTTTGATTCAGAATGAAAAGAAATCTACAAACTATGTCAGAAATCTCTGCTTCTGGAAACTTCTGCCTATTTCTTGAAACGAAAACCCAAAAATTTCAAAAAATTTAAAATTACATTTAAATTTATTAAAATTATATTTATTTAATTTAGTTAAAATTGAATTTATTTAATTAAAATTTTTATTTTAAATTTGTAAATAAAAAAAATCTACCCTCAAAATAATGATAGCTAAATAGCTCCCGCCTGAAATGAAGCTATTTGTAACCTAGCAAAGCCTTTTCCCAACTATGGGGTCAGCTTTCAGTCTAACCGGATGCAGCTGAATTCCACCGGAGCCTTCAACCGGGTACAAACCCACACTCCGGGCTGCTGCTGAGAAACCAAGTGACTAAGTTTTACTATGTATGAACAATATAAAACAAATAGAAGTACCTATCTATAGTACAAAGGTTGATTAGAATTCTAGTAATAACTTCTAACTATTCATAAGGCTATCGTAAGGAAAACAACTGCCTAGGGGAGACAGCAAGAAATGGTGGAGTAAGTACTAGGACCTTTTTAGGGTTCCGTAGTCAACTAGGAACCCTTATAGTTTCGCCATGTCTGTCTGTCCTTCCGTCTGTCTGTCTGTCCGTCCTCGCTTAATCTCTGTGACCGTTAGAACTAGAAAGCTGAAAAAAAGGAAAAGTATAGCGGTTAAGATAACTTTATTAGTTTAGCAGTAATAGTCGTTGAACTTGGGTGTTGGATAATTTTGTACCAAATACAAAATCCTTAGCATTAATCCTTTAAAGTGACTAAGATGAAGTAGTTGCTTGTTTATAATGGGTAAAGACTTGCATTGAAAACCAAAATATGTTTTTTTTTTACCTATTCAGAATAAAGAACAACAGAATCTTACTACATTGTGATAACGGGCTACTACGGAACCCTACACTGTGCGTGGCCCGACACGCTCTTGGCCGGTTTTTTTTGGTTGTCGGGGGAATCCTTCAAAAGGCACCCGACCTCCGGGGAGGGAGGTCAGGGAGTTTGGGATTTTTACCTCACTAAAACCACCCCGGTGATCACTATCAGCACATAGGGGTGGTCCCGGTTCCTCTTAAAATACCAATTCCGGAACCCCCCCGTGCAACCCGTTGCTTTGACAAACACCCGTAAACACCCAATTTCCTGGGTGTTTATCGGGTGTTTATGAAAAGCACTGGGTTTAAACACGGTGAATTGCCCATCTATAGTCGGGACCCAAACTTATTTTATGTCGGTGATAGGGAGTAGGAATCGCCCGTAACTTCGACCTAAACTACGGATTTCATGATTAGGGAGTCGATTTCTACGGGAATGGCGGGGTATTTGCGTAACATACATAAAATTGCGAACACACAATCGATCGTAAGACCTTTAATTTCCCTCCTCGTCATTTTCCGCCTCGTAAAGGCGATCGGCAGCGGCGGCGACCTCTCGCGTCCGGCTCTGGTGCAAGCCATGGTCCGGGGCGAGAGGGAGCGGGACGCAGTCACCTCCTTCTGCGAAGCAGTCATGCTAGCGAAGGAGGTGGCGGGACGGTTCAGGGAGAGAGCCTCCCGTCTCAGCCGCCGCGGGGCGACTTCCGGCCACCGTAGGCGCGGGCCTGCGGACTTATAGTAATGGGAAGCTCACCGTCCGATCAGCGCGCCTCAAAGAGATGTCAGCATCGAGGAGCCCCCTTAGGGCCGCAGCCTGCCGGGTCAGCGGGATTGTCCGAAGACCCAGCAGGTCAGTAAGAGTCTGACAGAGCGAAAGGGAGCTTCCGCTCCACCCAGAGCGGGAGGGGTCATTTGATGATTTCCAATCGCAAAAAAAAAAAAAAAAAACAAAAAATGACCTTTCATTTTGACCACGTTCATTGCATTTTTGACGTAAGAGATGACGTTTTCAAAACTATAAAGATCACTTCAACTCTAGTCGCTACCATCCCTAGCAACCCAAATTGCGTTCCTAATTCCATTGGGATTAGGAATTTCCTACACGCATTTAGGGTGCAGATTTGAATAACTCTAGAGGCAGAAATAAATAAGCCCCTTTTGTAGGTAGTCAAGTTTAACAATTGTAATAGTAACCTTGTTTTAAATTCGACATCAGCTTTTATGAAATAAAGCAACGTCTGCATTTTCAATCACAATACATAAGTATTTTACATTTATAGATATAGGATTAATTTATAATTTCAAAGCTCACCTGACATTTTGACACAATTTTTTTTTTTCAAAAACAAAGACCACTTAACACAAGCACAACACTATTCACTATTCAAAATTCGAACAGAACAAACTTTTTTTTTTAATAACGGAAAAGCGCGCGATCTCTACTCTCTGAACACAATACCATGTTTGAATGAAGAACACATTTCTTGTTTCAAAGACAATTGCATTTACTTCCTTGTTTAAATTATTTGTAAAAATCAATGTCAAAGTTTAGTCGAGTCAGCATTTCGGCGACGATGGCCGTGTACACTGCACATGTGTAATGCGGTGGCCTCATTTACGATTGTGTTTACGTTAAGCATTATATTTTACAATAAAATGTTATAATTATCATAATGGTGGTGTAATTTTTTAAGCGGCGAAGGTCGCTTTGGGACTCATTAGTTCAGCTGAAAGACGTCCACTGCTGCATTTTTTGGGTTGAATATCAGTTCAACACACACCATCTTCCGTAGTAGTTGATACACTGTCAAGACGCACTCACCACTTCGCCTCAACATTCATTATGCGCACAGCAAAAGCATATGTAACACCCTGCAAGTGTCTGTGTTTCTTTCTAATTAAACCTATCATTTGTCAAACTACGTCATCATCATCTTCATCATCGTAGTCGAAAGACGTTCGTTGCTGGACATAGGGTTCCCCCAAGCATCATCTCGCCCGCAGTGGATTTCTGCGGCCTTCACAAGGTCGGTCCTCCTTGTGGGAGGCCTACCAACGATAAGACGAAAGTCTTTGACCAAAGTGCGTGTTGCCAGTGACCTGTCAGAATAGAAGGCTGAAAGTCACCGAAAGGAGAGGAGAGGGCTAAGCTTGGAGTATCTATGTGTGACTCATGTGGAATGATTTAAAAAATAACAAGTGAAACCTTTTTGTTGGGAAGCCTGTTCTGGAGTAAACGTATTTTGACAAGCTACCGTACTTTATCTGATCCAGCCTGTCCCTCGCTACGCTACTCTCCTCTAGCGATGCCCTAAGCCGAGGTCCAGACCCCACCGGGGGGGTGCCTTTAGCGTGTAGTCGCTTAGTTTATATGTTTATGCCCTGGCTGGAGACCTTAATTTATGAAGGCATCCACAGGGCAGCTGACATCCTCCAAGGTAGACCTACGAGATGCCACAAAAAAAAATTTAATACACCGTAATTCATCATCATCTGCCTAGCCTTTTCCCAACTATGTTGGGGTCGGCTTCCAGTCTAATCGGATGCAGCTGAATACCAGTATTTTACATGGAGCGACTGCTTAGCTGACCTCCACAACCCAGTTACTGCGGGTAATACGATACCCCTTGGTAAGACTGGATGTCAGACTTTCGGGTTTCTGACTACCCGTAACGACTGTCACAGAATCCACGAATGACAGCCGGGACCAACGGCTTAACGTGCTTTCTGAGGCACGGAGGGGTCACGGTCACGGTATGTAAAGATGGTCACCCATCCACAGACCAACCGCGGCTAGCGTAGCTTAACCTGATCGATCGACCTGTGCGGCTGTTATTATTTAGCCACGGTTATTAAATGATAGATATCTTTTTGTAGGTATAAGGCATTGCATGCAAATCAAGTAAGTTTCCATTTAAAGTGATGAGTTCATAATTAAATCATTATAAAAATATAGATAGAACACGTTTAGAACCTTATCCATTGTCGTCATGTATTTTGAAAATAAACGGACTAACGTAAGGTGCTTCTTATGTAAAAATATCTTTATCAAACTGTTTTCAAGCATTTTTTTCAGTTCTCACTTTCCATCAGGAGTGATCTGGGTCAAGAGCGGGACCAATTATAAAAAAAAAAAAAAAAAAAAAACGAAATTCTAACCCGTATGTGTACTTATGTGTGAAAGTAGAGAGGCTTGGGGCGAAATAATAACAGTCGCACAGGTCGATTGATCAGGTTAAGCTACGCTTGCCGCGGTTGGTCCGTGGATGGGTGACCATCTTTACATATCAAGACCTCTCCGTGCTTCTGAAAGCACGTTAAACCGTTTGTCCCGGCTGTCATTCGTGGATCTTTGACAGTCGTTACGGGTCGTCAGAAGCCCGAAAGTCTGACAACCAGTCTTACCAAGGGGTATCGTATTACCTAGTAATTGGGTTGTGGAGGTCATATAGGCAGACGCTCCATGTAAGATACTGGTATTCAGCTGGATCCGGTTAGACTGGAAGCCAGTGGCGTGCATTGCATAAAGGCATATAAGCAGTGCCTACCTTGAGTAATTCGTTCGTAATTTGGCCGTGCGAAGAAAGAAAAGGATGGATAATGAGGTCGCCGATAGTGAGGTTAAAATGAAAATCCAAAATGGCGGCTGTCTTTTTTTTTTCATCATGGGTGTCGTTTTCATGGTTTTCGAGGTTGCTGGAGCCGAAAATAAATTCAAAATGAAAATCCAAGATGGTGACTGTCAAACTTTTTTTTTGTTAATAAATACGTTTGGTTTTATGTTTCTGATTAGTGACGGTCTACCTAGCTAGACTAGAGCCGGCGTAGTGCCTGCCTACCTATTCTGAAAACCAATGCACGCCACTGCTGGAAGCCGACCCCAACATAGTTGGGAAAAGGCTGGGCAGATGATTATGTGTGAATGTAAACGCAGAAGCCAAGGAGTATCTATGTATCGTAGCAGGTTCTTTAGTTTCTGCCTATCCCCGTGGGCAAAAGTCTTTAGTTTATGTACTTAAATTCTATGTATATAAAGTTCCCACTGCTGGACCACAGGGCTCCTCCTCTGTGAGAGGGAGTGGACGGTAATCCACCACGCGGGCCCAGTGCGGGTTGGTAGATGTCATATGTCTTCGAATTTTTGGTTCTAGGACATAAAAGCACTTCGAAATTCGAACGGTGTCTCGAGCAGTGAATAACTTTTTTAAACGACTTCAAAAAAAAGGAGGAGGTTCTCAATTCGGTTGTATATTTTTTTTTTGTTTGTTACCTCAGTACGCCGTCATTTGTAAGCCGATTTGGAAAATTCTTTTTTTATTCAATAGGATATAAGTACTTCCAGATTGGTCCCATTTTTTTTTCAAAATCCAGTTCTGATGATGGGATGATAGTAACTCGTGCATTTATTATAATAAAAACAAGTGAGTACGATTTCGTATTCATTCGAGTTATGTTTGAAACTGAAGAAATTATTGGCGTTCTATAGACAGAACGCCAATCATTTCTCAAGTATTACTTAAAACTAGTTTCAACCAATCAAATGGGTTGAATCTAGTTTTATGTAATGCTTGAATATTAAGTGACGTTCTGTAATAAGAGTGCGCTTTTTTAGGGTTCCGTACCCAAAAAGTACCAACGAGAACCTATTACTAAGGCGCTGCTGTCCGTCCGTCTGTCACAGGGCTGTATCTTTTGAACCGTAATAGGGAGACACTTGAAATTTTCACAGAGTGTGTGAAAATAATGTATTTCACTATAACAAAAAATAAAATAATGTAAGTCCCCAAGATACAGACACCGCCTTGTTTCGGGACCACCGCATAAAACAAATTGAATGTCACCATGCAACAGTTTATTTTCATGCTGCACTGGCTGACGTCATCACGCATGCTGCACTGGCTGACGTCATCACGTCAACGCCGGCTGTCGCTGAAAACCAGCGCTGGGGCTCTGTCTCGTATAGGGTCTTAGCATTATGCTGAACGATGGCCGTTTTGCGTAGGTGTGACGCATACTTTCTCCCAAATTGTTGTTTTGTTTTATTTTTTGTTTGTGTCTTTATTTTTATGCGTCATGTTTGCCGCAAATAAACGTACTTTCTTTCTTATTAATTACAAAATTATATTTTTAAATATTAGAATTTAATAAAATTTAAAAATATAAGAACCTACCGGTATCGGGAACAGGGTCCAAGCTACCGGCGCCGCCGCCGGGCGGTCTGGGCTCCAGAGAGAGGATCCTATCTACTAACGGTCTTATTCATAATAAGTTATAGAACATCTAAAGGCTTGCTAATGTCTCGTTGTCAAAAATTGTTATTCATAAACGCATTTTAGCACTAAAACGTTCGATAAACCTATTATAAAGTTTATGAAACCCAGACCCCTACTATAACAGTACTATAAAAATGGCCGACTCTACATCAGCTGATAGAAAATGACGTTTGACCTACAAATGTAACATGTGCAGTTGTATTTAATTTATGTTGCACTTTTGTTTAAGCAATTTAGTTTATTATTATATACCTACAATGCAAAATAGAAGCAAGGAAAAATATAACGAAGCACATAAATTATTGCAACAAGAATTACTGTGGGACGCTGCTGCTTTGGGCTGTGGAAACAACGCTTTTCTATGTCTTTTACATGGCATACATGCAAACTAGGAAATGTGAAAACAACCATAGTGGCTAGAGCAGTACCTTACAATATTGCAGTTGACCATGGAGACATGCAGTTAGTAGTAGTTAGTAGTTAGGGTAGCAATATCAATGAATATCATACAAATTCAGCCCAAGAAGCCTAGGTGCAAGGGGAAATGCAAATGCTATTTTACAAACTTGAGGAAACATTCCGCCGAGATAGGCTCACTTTACCAGGTTAGAGGTACATCTTCCCACTTGTGTCCGGAGACGGTTCAGGGGCTTCTGTGTGGATAATGGAAGCTTACACCCTGCAGGGAGATGCTCCACTAGGATGCGGCAGTAGGGAGTGGTTGTGAAGCTATGTAGCAAACCATGTTCCTCCTCCTATGCGTCCCTAAACATGCTGTCAAAGTGACCTCTGCGCTGCCACTGACGACGTTGTGGAAGTGGCAAAGTTTTGGGTCAACAAGATCTGAAATACTGTCGTCCCCGCGACACGAAGAAGATAAAGAGGAGACATTTTAGCGAGTAGTGCATTAATAAAAAACTTTTATACAGATATCAGTTTAATTGATTTATTTTTATAATACTCTAAACTTTAATTCGGCTTCTAGAACTTGTGCTAGCAGCACAACATTTTTAAAATGTTTCTTTTCATTTGCCATCTATGCCACCACCTCTTCTGTAGGCCGTTTCAGTTTCTGCTATTTGTAGTGAAGCACCATCCTTCCTACTGTCCTGAAATACAAAATGAATGTTATATTGTTTTCTCTTTATCAAACGAAATTCTTGACATGCTTACTCAGGAACTTTGTAACTTATAAGTAAATGGGATAGGCACCTAATTCGTAAATCATGCCATGCCGCCTTTTTCGCGTTGGTGTCAGTATAAGTTTTTTTATTTTCTATCTTCTTCTTCTTAGTGTGCCCAGAATTGGCTACTTGTTTGGCGCCATCACTAGCGTCCACCTTCATTTTATGTTATGGAAACCCTCTCCCTGACCAATTCTTCTAAAAGATCTAAGGAAAAGCAAAAGCAAGCATAAGCATAAGAAATTAAGAATGTTTACAAAACAAAACTTACTTTGAACATACCTGTTTGAACACATTTTAGTTGTAGGTAACAGTACACACCTCATCGTCCTCCAATCAAAACGAGTATTCACTTCTTTGCCCTTTCTTGGAACTAGTCTACGGTCTTAATTCCATTTCTTTTCAATACAAAAAAAATATTCAAAGGTTTTCGCTCTCCTGACAATAAAATAACAATAACAAATTCATTGACTTTAACCATGGTAACGCGGCAAAACTGTGGAAACTGTAGACAATAAATTAGTTTTCCGTACGTCATAATGTCTATGGTCACAGTTATTCGGTGCGTAGGCAGATATTCTCGTTTGAAAACTCAATGTGTTGGCCAATTTGTTGGATGACTTCAATAAAATGGCAACATTTATATTTATATTGAAGTTATAGGACACTTTAGTTATAGAAGGTTTATGAAGCGTTTATGAATACAAAATTTTATCGAACGTTTTAAAGGCTTATCGAGCATTTTAACTAATGAACGTTTTAAACCTTCTATAAGCTTTTTTTATGAATAAGACCGTAACAATGCAGGCAGTGTCCAGAAATACCTACCGCAATATATTATTTATTATATTATGTCAAACATTTCTTGTATGTAAAGTCTGTACAAAAAAAAAAAATCTTGCACGGTGGCACTTGGGCTTTTTCTTCATTTATAAAAAAACTAGCTGCGCCCCCGCGGTTTCACCCGCGTAAATGTCGATCCCGTAGGAATATCGGGATATAAGTAGCCTATATGTTAATCCAGGGTGTCAGCTACCTCCATATAAAATTTTATCTAAATTGGTTCAGCCGTTTGATCGTGAAGAAGTTACAAACATATAAACACACACACTCACAAACTTTCGCCTTTATAAAATTAGTGTGATATTACAAAAACAAGGCGTTGACCCTTGTTAGTAAATTTTTCATATAACTAAGTTCATTCCGCACTAAAATAACATCAAAAATAACTTCCGCCATTTAAAATTCCTAAAGAAATTAAGGTACAGCAATCAACTGGGACAAATAAAAGTAAATTACTATTATAATAAAATAATAATCGTTTACTTACGCGACGGACGGCCAGTAAAACATCGAACAAGCCACAAAAGAACAAAGGAGTATCGAAGCTAACAGCCGTTACGTGCGGCAGAATAACTCAATGCCTTTGTCCGAACGCCGATCGATGACGATAACCTGTCAAATTATGACTAGAGATTTTTATTGGGCGCGAATGTCATTTGCGTCGGGTAGGGATTGTAATTTTATAATAATACCTGTTCATGAAAGTACTTTAAAATATTTATAGAAAAGAAAGACAAATAAGTTTTTTTTGCCACATAACAGGTGCATACACAAAGATTCGAATACCAAATACGGAAGAAAAAATTAATAAAATATAGCTTAGTTAGTTTTTGAGAAAATCGCGGACATACAAACATACATACATACATACGGGTCGAATACAGAACCTCTTTTTTCGAAGTCGGTTAAAAATAAACTAAATAGGTGGTAATAGGTAGAATTCAGGAATTCATTGAGGGCTTTTCGAGTTTGTGTGTTGAAGTACGATTTAAGAGATCTTTGGCAATGTAAATGATAAATTATAGTAGGTTTGACAAACACGTAATAATTGAGGTTTTACACGTCAATCATAATAATTTTAAAAACTAGATACGGTCGGCGTTTCCTATCCAACTATTCTGAAAAGAAAGGACGAAACAAACTAAGACATATATTTTTAGAATTAGGTTAATTCAACAATTTGAAAACATTGTAAAAGCCATTTATTTTAAAAGAGTAACCGTGGAGTTTCTTTCCGGCTCTTCTCCATAGGAAACGACCAATTAGAACCGTGAACCTAGCTTCTGACATGTCATAAAGTAGGTTAATGTGATTTGTTTTTTCTTTTTTTTGAGATGAATAAAATTATAAGAGAATATAGATTTGAACTAAACATTTGACATTCTTAATAACCAATTATACAGTTCATTTATCCTGCTCTTTAAATTAATTCGATAGCACGTCAAAGTTATTACCTAAAAATACGTGAAGAAATAAAATTAGAACTTATTCCATTGCGAAATGAATACTCCAACTTTTTTACATGTTGGGATACCACAAGGAAATGTAGTTGGTCCGGTAATAAAAGTTTAATGTAATTCATAATTTTTGTCATTCATGTGTTTTTCGCATGTGTTTCTAATTTTGAAAAATTCTAAAGGTAGAGGGAGGCCTTTGCCCTGCAGTGGGACAGTATAGGCTAGTTAGATTAGATTAGATCTAATTTTGAATATTTATTAATTATGTACTTATTTGAATTCCTAACGTTCCAATTTAGACAATCTTATCTTTAGGTCTCCTTAGAGGTCTGTCCCATCGTCATCATTTTCCTGCCCTTATCCCCATTTATTTGGAGCCATGTCTTCTTCTTCCACACTTCTCTGTTAGCCGTTATCTCGGTAGCCATTTTCTTTCTAGCCATAACATCTTTCACACAGTGCATCCATGGTCACTTTGATGATCCCCTCCTCATCTATCCACCCACATTAGTACTCAAACCTTTCCTGACGTCATTTTCCTCACTGGCTCTTCATAAAGATCTATAATTTCAACACCTGCATCTATAAGACCTACATACCAATATAGTACTTAAAACGTACAATTACTTTGTAATTGCAATTTCCATGCCAAATATAATACGGTTGGGACAAGCCATAAAGCAGTAAACCTGTAAGTGAACTGAATTAGAAACTCAATAAGCACAGCACTATATAACAACGCGCCTATATTCGCCAAAGGGGAAGGCAGAGATGTATAAGTACACCAAAATTTTGCCGGATATTATATCAATATTTATTTATTAAAGAACTTCAACTAAATCCAACGCTAGCTTCTGTTCGTAACTTTGTCCGCGTGAAATTTCTTGTTCCCCGCTGTTATTTCGTTTTCGCTTAGCGTTCTTTTTTACGTTTTTATTCTTTGCACGGCTCCTAAGTCCTAGCGCTTAAAGCATTCCTCAAGAATTTTACTATCAAATCCAAAAATAATTTTTCAAATCTGACTGGAAGTTCCTGAGATTACCGCGTTTAAACAAACAAACACACTCTTCAGCTTAATAGTAGTAGCGCGGGCGGGCGCTGCGACGACCGGTGAACAAGAAATTTCAAGCGGACAAAGTCGCGGATAGAAGCTAGTTACAAATATAAAGGCAGATATTTTACATCGGGTCACACAATGAGCCACAGTGCCACTACCAATCCAAAATAAAGTCCACAGCATCGCACTATTCAGCCTAAACGATTACCATAACGTCCCTCCATGACATCCGCTTATATTAATTTTATTTAAATGTAACAACAGAGTATAATAAATAAAGATTCCCACACAAAGAGGTCGGACATGAGTATTGATTGTAAGGTTCGTGACGGTGAATGCCTTTGCCGTATTACGATGTGATTCGATGACGATATTTTTCCCGCCTCTCGGTTTGCATTGGGGCGGACAGCTGATGGTTGTAGTTTACGTGTTTAATATTGTTATTTGTTGTAACAAACAACTAAGTTTATTTGGTTTGTAATTTGCAGTACACACGGCTAACACATCAACCTATAAATAACCAGTATAATCTGACTTCTGATTGTACGGAAAGCCTATACAATGCTTGGTCAGCCAAAACTGGAAATGGTGTCGATTCTGTTGTTCACAAACTAAACTAAATTTAACTAGATATGGCCAATGTTATGTCCGGCTAATGAGACACAATTGATTTTCTATTGTAATGAGCCACCAGCAGTGGTACGCGCCGGGCCGGAGCGATAAAGTTCAGTGCATCTTTTTCATTGAGACAAGGATAGAAGATACATTTTAGTTTAGTCCTGTCAAATTAATCAGCGGCTGACGTAAATTGACGTCATTTTAGTAGACAAGTTTTTAATCAAGTCTAAACTTGTATGGAGTAGTGTCAGGCGCTGAATAATTTGCCAGGACTAAACTAAAATTTATCTTCTGTCCTTTTCTTAATGAAATAGAAAGAAAATGATGCACCAATGTATAGCTTTATGTGTAGCTGTGTGTACCTACTTAAATCTGACAAAAAATCTGGATGAGGCTGGCACACGACGGTGGGTATTGGCACAAGAAAGAGATGATGACGATGAAGAAATCTGACGAAATGAGAAGAAGAAGCATCCTCGTGAAACACAGTTTGTTCTGCCAGTTACTCAACTGGACTGAGTGCTCGGCGCATCTTGGACAGTCATACCCAACTCCTTATTTGACTGGCCAATTGTTCCCTTGCGGTGGTAGGGCTAACGCCCGCCTGATTTGCAACCACCCTCCCACCGGAGTCAAGCAGCCTGCTGTGTTTCGTCGATGCGTGGGAGTTCCAGTGCCTTAGGCATCTTCTAGGCACGCTCGTTCCATCATATAGACCTCATCCATCGCTTTCCATCAGGCGTGATCGAGGTCAAGAGCGGGCCAATTCAGCAAAAAAAAAAATACAGATTTGGGTCATTTTGCGGAAAAAATTATCATTTCCAGCATAAAGCATAATTACTCCCTTTCTGCAGTCCTGTACTTTTGGTAAAGTTCACTTCAAACCCATCTTGAGTGACAATGACAATTTGAAGCGTATTCAGTATCTAAAAAAAAGTAATTTAAAAAAAAATTAAACCGACTTCAAAGTCGGAAGTCGGTGGCAAAAAACTAAAACTAAAATACAGATCCCAAGACACCGACTTCCGTAATTAAAGTTATTTCATAATTTTGAATTCATTTCTTTTTGAAGTCGGTTTATTTTTTTTTAAATTACTTTTTATTTTTAGTTTTACGTAAAAACCGGAATAAGTATTTGTTTGTAATAAATAGGTAGGTAATAGTTTTGTTGTAAATATTGCACTAGAATTTGACCAAGGTTTTGAGATCCCTTTGATACTACACCCGTATCTCGTATCAATAAGCCAAGCCAGGCCGTCACACTTACACGTATTAGTCCATATCTTGAAAATTACTGAATCGATTTTGATGAAACTTGCACTGTTCCCTAAGTTGAAGTATTTGTAAACCAAAAAAAAAAGAATGATCACGATCCGATTAATATTTGCGGAGAAATGCGTGGACAAACATACATACGTCTCTAAAATTTTGTATATTTCTTTGGAAGCCCTAATAGATTGTCATTATGTGAATATAATGCAATTCCAATAATATTACATACCGCGTCGAATTGATAACCTCTTTTTTTTTGAAGTCGGTAAAAATCACCGCGGTTTCGAATTTTCTAAACTTATCCAGAGCTTTCGCAGACTTCAAAGATTTTCTTATACTTTCATTCATATTGTTACGAGCTTCGGGTTCGTGACAATTAAAAACTGCCGATTTAATAACCAAAAAAATGACACTTTAATAAAATCAACACTAATTACAACTCAATTGCACTACTGACCGCTTTAAGTCGCACTTGAATATCGCTTCGATGCTTTCACTTCGATCGCTTTATCCAAACTGTGTCGGTCGTGGCGCGTCTCGGCCTTATATAGCGCCAAAGAGAGTTCTAGAACCTTCCATTGTAGAAACATCTAGAATGTTCGAGTACATACAGGCCCCGATCGACCAGATGTCGATAGTTCGGGAATGTTCTAGAAAGTTCTCGCATCGAAATTTCTAGAAGGGTCTTGACTACTAGTTCCGCTACTCGATACTAGATGGCGCTAGTGGTAACTACTGTCGCCATGTACTAGGCATTAATTGTGGCGTGCAACACTGCCCCCTCCTGAGACATGCTCGTCCCGAGCATTATCGGCCCCATAATAACGCGCCAGTCGATCCACGTGGACGATCTTAGGTGTACCTCTTGCACCTTTCTGTATCCGTTAGGTTACGTCATTGACCTTTGTCACAATCCGGTACGGTCCGTCCCATTTAGCTTGAAGCTTAGGAGATTTCCCTTTGCTGCGGACTGGATTGTGCAACCACACTAGTGAACCTTCGTCGAACCCTTTATTGTTCATCTTACGGTCATAACGGGTTTTCATCTTTTCAGACATTTGCTGGCCCGATTGTCTGACGTGCTCATAAATGTCATTCATTTTGTTCCGCAAGTCGTTCGCATACTCGGTTATACTGCGTGGGGCATCAGGTGGTATTCCGGTGATCAGGTCTGCAGGCAGCCGTAATTCTCTTCCAAAGTTTGCGAAAGCTGGTGTCACCGATGTACTTTCGTGAACAGCGCTTCGATATGACAACAAAAACGGTTGTATGTGCTTGTCCCAATCTCGTTGCCGATTTTCCACAACTTTGGCTAGGTACCTCTCCAGTGTCTGATTAAATCGTTCCACCATTCCATCCGATTGCGGGTGGTAAGAAGTTGTTCTCGTTTTATGAGTACCCATTACTCGGCAAGTTTCCTGAAATATTTGGGACTCAAAATTCCTTCCCTGATCGCTGTGAATCTCCAAGGGTACTCCAAAACGGCAGAAGACTTCATGGACTAATCTATCTGCAACTGTCGAAGCTTCTTGATTTGGAATGGCGAAGACTTCCGGCCACTTAGTGAAGTAATCCATCACAACCATGAAATACTTGTTACCACTTTCACTTTCCGGAAACGGTCCCGCAACGTCAAGGGCTATCCTCTCCCATGGTGCACCAACATGGTACAATTTCAATGCACCTCTACTACGAGTCTGAGGTCCCTTTACAGCTGCACAACTTGTACATTTGCGACACCAGTCCTCGACATCGTCCCGACAGTGGACCCAGTAAAACCGTTCTCGTATCTTCAGTAGAGTCCGTTTTACTCCCAGATGACCTCCTGAACAACCATTATGGTACAGCTGTAGAACATCCGGTACTTGAGCTTTAGGGAAAACCATTTGCAAATGACAGCTGTCTCCTCGAGCGTTTTCCCATTTGCGGCACAGGAGTCCATCCTGAATCACCAAGCTGTCCCATTGGGCCCAATAGCTTTTTGTGACCGAACTCATTGCTGAGACGTCGCTCCACCTGGGCTTAGGAGCTCTGGCCTTCATCCACTCCAGAATCGGCTTGATGTCCGAATCTTCCTGCTGTGCACGTTGTATGCTTTCCTTCCACTCGTTGCTGAGGTCTGTCTTGAGCATCCTCACAGGTACGACTTCTTTACTTTCTTGCCTAGTACAATGCTTGCGGTCTTCAGGACAAGGTCTTCTTGACAATGCATCTGTGTTGCCATGAGATTTTCTGCTGCTATGTTTGACCACAAAGTCATATTGCTGCTGCTGCTGGGCGGTGCTGTTAGCCGCACTACCCCTTGGATACCAGCCATTCTCCCTTTCTGCAGTTCGCTTAGGGCAACTGGATCGAAGGTGGCCCCTTTCCCCACAGCCGTAGCACCTAGGGCAGTATCTTCTATTGCGGTCGCGAACTGTAGCTGCTGCAACCTCCCTGACGCGATGGGAACGATGATCCTGCCGCACAGCTTCCACCTCCAGTGCATGGGCTATGGCGTCCTTAAGCGTCCCGTGGTGCCCGAGCCTCACAGCAGCTCTCACTTCAAGGTCGCGGATGCCGTCGATGAATGCCTGCACCAGGTTTCCATCAATAAGCGCAGGTACGGACTGGTAAGCTTTACGAACCAGCTTCTCCACTTCAAGGGCCCACTGCTGCAGGTTTTCGCTACTGCGTTGCACGAGATCCTTGAGCTGCGCACGAAACACGTGTTCCAGGTGAGCGTCGCCATACCGAGCCTCCAATGCCTCGAGGAGCTGCTCGTAAGTCACTTCCTTACCGAGAGCTTCCAGGACAGTTAAGGCCTGGTCGCGCAGTCCTAGGGTGAGAGCAGTCATGGCCTGACTTTTATTCCACCCGTTCGCCTTCATGACAGCCTCAAACTGGATTTTGTAGGCCGACCAGGAAGAAGTTCCGTCGAACGGTGGCACTTTGAATCCACGTAGCGAAGGTGTTGTAGCTACGGGAGCTACGATTCCATCCCCAAGTTTGAGGTAATCCAGCGTTTTCTTCACGTCAGCCATCACGGTTAGCTTCACGTCAGCGATCACGTTGTCAACCCGATTATTTACTTGGTCGATTCGGTTTTCAGCTTCCGACAGGCGGTTGTCATGTTGAGCAACCTTATCCTTCACCTCCTTCATGTCTTTCCCGAAGGTAGCGTGAAGGTCCTTCATAAGGATGATCTGCTCTTCCTGGCGGCGCGCCTGATCCTCCTTATCACGTTGGAGCTGTTCTTCCAGCCGACGAGCCTGTTCCTCCTGTCGATGGGCCTGTTCCTCCTGTCGACGGGCCTGTTCCTCCTTGTCCCGCTGGAGCTGCTCCTCCAACCGACGAGCCTGTTCCTCCAACCGACGAGCCTGTTCCTCCTGTCGGCGAGCCTGTTCCTCCTTGTCCCGCTGGAGCTGTTCCTCCAACCGACGAGCCTGTTCCTCCTGTCGGCGAGCCTGCTCCTGCAGCATCATCATCAGAGCAGCCAAATCTGGTGCTGCTGATGCTGGAGCTGCTGCGGACGGGCCGGCCTCCATGGTCGGTAGCTGCCCCTCCGACCTCTGTGGCGTAGCTCCACCAAATCGCCTCTGGTCCGTCTCTTGCTGGCGTTGACTCCGGGTACGGATACCCTCCGTGTCGTCTTTGGGTAAAACCGGCATGATTTTTAATCCCCTTTTCTGACACCAATTGTTACGAGCTTCGGGTTCGTGACAATTAAAAACTGCCGATTTAATAACCAAAAAAATGACACTTTAATAAAATCAACACTAATTACAACTCAATTGCACTACTGATCGCTTTAAGTCGCACTTGAATATCGCTTCGATGCTTTCACTTCGATCGCTTTATCCAAACTGTGTCGGTCGTGGCGCGTCTCGGCCTTATATAGCGCCAAAGAGAGTTCTAGAACCTTCCATTGTAGAAACATCTAGAATGTTCGAGTACATGAATGGAATGGGAATGTTCTAGAAAGTTCTCGCATCGAAATTTCTAGAAGGGTCTTGACTACTAGTTCCGCTACTCGATACTAGATGGCGCTAGTGGTAACTACTGTCGCCATGTACTAGGCATTAATTGTGGCGTGCAACAATATTATTGCATCGCACGACACTTCTGTTGTAATTCTATTGCATTTAAACATTGTGAATTTTAACTACACGATGCATTGCAAAATAACCAGCCTATAATGTTCTCACTGCTGGAACACAGGCTCGGTGAGAGGGAGTGGGCCGTAATCCACCACGCGAGCCCAGTGCGGGTTGGTAGATGTCACTAGTTTCGAATTTTTGAGTCTAGGACATGCCGGTTGCAAACTGTCCACATAAATTCAAAACATTTTAATCCATAGTAATGTGTTCGAATCGAGAGTAATGCATTTGAAAGGAAGTCACGTACTGGTAATTTGGCATCGCTAATTCCCCGATTATTGTTCCGAATGGCTTTTAATGTTTTTTTTTTATGTCTGTAATTAATATGGTGTACATAATAAAGAGTATTCTATTCTATTCTTTTTTTTTTTGGGGTGGGAAATCATCAAGTAACCCCTCCTGCTCTGGGTGGAGCGGAAGGGAGTGTCAGACTCTTACTGACTAAAACCCACCCGTGTTCCTTCCTTAGCCTATTACTATTACTAGTACTATTTACCTACCAAAAGAAAAATGTGCGGAGGTTGCGGTTGTTGCGGAAGATTTGCTAGTGGCACAGAGTTGCACCACTTCGCGCAGACAAGCCATGGTGTCTCGCGTCGAAGATGGCGCACCGACGCCTCCGATCTTTGTGTCTTCGAAGTATGCACTCCCGTGCCGTTTTGTGAAAATAAACTACTATAAATAAGCCCTTTATGTTCTGGGCCAGCGGTAACCCTTTCGGACAATCCCGCTGACCCGGCAGGCTTCGGACCTAAGGGGCCCCTTGTCTGCTGCTGACATCTCTTTGAGGCGCGCGTGGAACACGTACGCGCCATCCGGCACGGGCCTGGTCCTGATCGGACGGTGAGCTACCCATTACTCTCCGCCCACAGGCCTGCTTAACTCTTATGAGAAATACTATATATGACACATGTCAATTTGTTAAAGAGGCGTGACAAAATTCGTGAGTTTACATGCCGTGTGACTGAGGGGATTTCCCATTGCAACTTCTTAAAAGCATTTATGGGATTAGTTTCCTAAAAAAACTGATAGAGACAACCTACTTTTTAAAGAAATTTCGAAACGGTTGGTTGACACTTCCCGGGACCCAAGGGCTGGTTTTTACCTTGGCCAGAGGCTAAGCATCACATTACCAGTCGACAGCGATGTGGATGAATTTTTCGAATAATTTTGCTATTTTTAGATTTGGTTAAAGTTGTTTATTCTTTTACTTCTAAACAGAAGTCTAAGTATCAAGTTGCACGTCAACTTGAAAAAAAACCGGTCAAGTGCGAGTCGGAATCGCGCACCGAGGGTTCCGTACGAGGCGACAAAGTAACAAGCTCGAACCTCTAGTCGTCGTCTCTTTAGCAGGGAAAGTGGTCTCTTTCAATAAATATTCATACACACAGCCCAAGCTGGACCGTAATACCACGTCATTCATTATTATTTTCTCATACCCATTCACTATAGGCCGCCCACCAGGCTTTACAAAATTATACAAGAAAAATTGCTCATTAGAATTCCCGAAATATTCGTCGTGCGTGGGAAAAGCATCATTACCTACATTGACAAGGAGCGAAGGACCAACTGCTGCGCATTGTCCTGTCACGTACTACAGGACCAAATTCTGTCACCAATAAATAAAGGACCTTATTTTTTTGGCATAGGGTTAAATTTAGGATGTGTAATTGTGAGGAATGCGGTTTGAATTTCGAACGGGGTAATAAAAGGTATAGATGTGATTTAAAATGGCTACTAAGTTAGAGGCAAAGACAACTAGATAAATGTCAAATGTTCAGTGTTGATTTTGCTGTTACAGAGGAGTCATTTTTACAGTAGGACCAGAGAGAGATTACTTCAAGGTACCCAAGTATCTACTAGTATCTCTGGGTTGCGTGTTGGGGCTTAGAATTTATATTAACCTTTTAACCGCTTGTGTCGCATTTATGCGACACATATTTCCGTACCCCTACCGCTCGTGTCGTATTTCTGCGACAGAGAGCAAACATGATTTTTTTTTCGTTCTATTCAACGATTGCTCCTCCTTATTTGTTGTAGGTATTATTTTATCGATTTAGGTATTCAGCTGCATCCGGTTTGACTGGAAGCCGACTGCAACATGGTTGGGAAAATGCTAGGCAGATGATGATGATTATTTTATCGATTTGTAGCCGCGCGCTAGGGGCACGGCAATTGATATTTAGCCAAGCTCTTAAAAGGTTAATGTTAATAATTATGATCTAAGTAATGTATCAAACACAATATAAATAGTTACTGAAAAAAAAAATGTGTAACACAGTAGCAATGGCTTTCATTTTAAAAGTACAACAACATTCATTGCGTTAGACATTTTTTTTTTAAATTATATGATACAATGATTCAGATTGTGAATGAAAAAGTGTTAAGTATTGCAATTAACGCGCTGATCCTTCTTCAGGGACCACAAACAACTGTTTTCTTCTGGATGTTCCAACCTTCTGAGAATTTTAGCTTTGTATAGAATAAGGTTTTGTCGTTTCTGAAGTTTGCACACCAGCCTATCTGTCTGGCTAGCAGTCCACTACTGCACAAAAGCCTCTCCAATTTGCACACCATGCATAGATTGATCCTCAACTACTTATCTTTTATTCACCAGTCACCCGGGCAAGATCACTGCCCATTTAAAATAAGGGGGTTACAGGACCTAAACGCAAAAACGCAAGTCTTAGAAGCAATAAAAGTGTATGATCGACTACAGTAAACAAAATCAGAAAAATATATGATATTCTGCAGGATATATGCTAGGTAGATAGTGTGTTGAAAACGTAATACAACTAATTTGATACGATAGATAAAAATCATGAAGATACCTCTAAAAACTTTCTTTTTACAATAAAAACCATACTAATATACATACAATCATTCTGATTTTTTGTCAGATTATTTTACAAGCAACATACCAAAGCATTTTGTTGTTTTTGTTTGAATTTTTTAGTCAAAACAATAGATTTTTTGTGCATAGATAATTGCTTCATATTTTGCAATAAATTACCGGCGGCGTTTTCTCAGCGCGCTTCTCTTTCTTTTCTATACAGTCCGACAGTGACCGCGCTTTAGGTCATGTCAGCCCCTTAAATGATTATTATTATTATTATTTTTTAAACGTTGCCCCCTTACTAGGAATTTCTCCTGTATTGTGGGTGCGTTTACAAACATTTAAACTCACATGCACAAACAGCCAGACCCGGAACGACTACTTGTAGGTCATTCAAATATTTGTTTCGTGCAGGAATCGAACCCACGACACGCGGCGCAGCAGTCAATCGCTTAACCACTGCGCCAAACGTGCCGTCAATAAATAAATCTATCCAACAGCATCACCAAGAAGATCGCATATTTAATTCCAAGTAGACCGTCCACAGGCCTACCTTTGCCTCGCTGCGACATACCGTTTTATAATATGTAAAAATAGATAGAGCTATCACAGTATCGCTCTGTCTTCGGGGCGTAGTGGGCGGTCTCCGAACGCTCCGCCCGTTTTAGTATAAATTATAACTTCGTTTGTCTACCTACACGCCATCGCCAGTACGATACTGTATTTAGGGTTGCCAACTTTTTTTTTTACCAAAACAGTAGAATTAGCAACAAATATTAAAAATAAAATAAAGTTAAAAATAATAAACGGGGCCTCGATACAGGAAACGTGTTACCTATTCTTTTATGCGTTTTTTGACTTGTGGTATGGAACCCTTTGTGTGCGAGTCCGACCGCACTTGGCCTTGACTTTCTTTAATCAAAATATTAAAAAAAAGTATGACCTCGCCACGTACAGTAAATCTGGAAGGATCACAGGAAGTCAAAAGCAGTATTTTCTATAGTTTACTTTTATTGACCAACCAGCTGCGCCTGCGGTTTCACCCGCATAAGTTTCGATCCCGTGGGAATATCGGGATAAAAATTAGCCTATATGTTAATCCAGGGTATCACCTACCTCCATACCAAATTTTATCAAAATTGGTCCAGCCGTTTGAGCGTGAAGAAGTAACAAACATATAAACACACACACACACACACACACTCACAAACTTTCGCCTTTATAATAGGTATTAGTGTGTTAGGGGGGAAATAAAGTATTTAGGTACTGTTTTCAACAGTATTGTTCTGGGCGCCGGGCGTCGGGAGCCGCGTGACGACTCCCGGCCACCATAGGCGCGTGCCTGCGGGCGGAGAGTAATGGGTAGCTCACCGTCCGATCAGGGGCCCTAGTCTGCTATTTTTATAAAATCGTCATTCCAACACGATCCTACCACCATCCCATTGTCATTTTGCTAAAAGTTCGTAATCTGCTAAATTCATAATGGTTGATCATTGGTCGGTCAATGGCACAGAAATTATACGATACTCGCAAAAAAAATAAATAAATAAATAACTGTTCAATGACGTTCTAATAGTAGGTCACTGAACAAAGGAACTGTCAAAATTTTTGCAGATTACCGCGTAAGTCAGTAATTTATTTTTCATTATGTACGAGATTACCATTCATTCATTTCTTTCAATGGAGTGTCAGTGGTTGACCATTGGAAAGTCATAATGACGCCATTATATTAATAGATTACCAAACTTGTCAAAATCGACAATTATGAAATCAATGATAGACCATTCGGACACTATTGTAATAGCAGACTTGAGGCCCTGGACCAGGCCCGTGCCGGACGGTGCGTACGTGTTCCACGCGCACCTCAAAGAGATGTCAGCATCGAGGAAGGGGCCCCTTAGGGCCGAAGCCTGCCGGGTCAGCGGGATTGTCCGAAAGGGTTACCGCTGGCCCGGAACATAAAGGGCTAAGGAAGGAACACGGGTGGGTTTTAGTCAGTAAGTCTGACACTCCCTTCCGCTCCGCCCAGAGCGAGAGGAGTTATTTGATGATTTCCCACCAAAAAAAAAAGGGGGGGAAATAAAGTACTTAAAGGTACTGTTTTCAACAGTATTGTTGGCAACCCTGACAGTATTATTGAGTTTATTTTATAGCAAACTCTATAATGGAAGACTTGTTCAAGTATCATTAGATGTCTTTTGTGTCGCAGGCCGTAAATCTAGGAAATTAATTACTTTGAGTTGCGAAATTAACGTCGAAGGTCGAAAATGAATATAATTTTATTGGATATACTTAAAGAGGTGTGAAAAGTCAAAGGAGCTATGTGTAGCCATGGGACAGCTTAAGTTACTGATTAATGAACTTTTCGAACTGTAACTAACGCCCAGGTTTGCTTAAGAAAGAAAGAAAAACTGGCCAAATGCGAGTCGGACTCGCACACGAAGGGTTCCGTACTGCCACAAGGCAAAAACGCCGAAAAAAACACGTTTGTTGTATGGGAGCCCCCCTTAAATTTTTATCTTATTCTGTTTTTAGTATTTGTTGTTATAGCGGCAACAGAAATACATCATCTGTGAACAACTGTCGCTGGAACAGCTAGACCAAATGTTGCACAGCCTAAATGGAGCCTCCCGGCGGGTTGGCCTCGGCATGAATTTGGACAAGACAAAAGTCATGTACAATTCGCACGTCTTGCCGAGTCCAATCCACATCGAAGGGTCGCTTCTCGAAGTTGTGAAGGATTACGTCTACTTAGGGCAAGTCATCCAGCTCGGTAGACACAACTTTGAGAAAGAGGCCGACAGAAGGATCCAGTTGGGTTGGGCAGCATTTGGAAAACTCCGTCAAGTCTTCTCGTCGCCTATCCCGCAGTGTTTGAAGACTAAGGTCTTCAACCAGTGCGTCCTGCCCGTCATGACATACGGTGCTGAAACGTGGACACTGACGGTCGGGCTGGTACACAAATTCAAGGTCGCTCAGCGCGCTATGGAGCGAGCTATGCTCGGAGTCTCTTTAAAGGATAAAATCAGGAATGAAATTATCCGGAAAAGAACCGGAGTTACCGACATAGCTTGCAGAGTAAGCAAACTGAAGTGGCAGTGGGCTGGCCATGTCTGTCGAAGGACCGATGGCCGGTGGAGCAGACGAGTCCTGGAGTGGAGACCGCGTATCGGCAAGCGTAGTGTGGGACGCCCCCCAGCTAGATGGACGGACGACCTAAAGAAGGTGGCTGGGGTAGACTGGATGCGGAAGGCGGAGGACAGGGTGCTGTGGCGCAGTCTGGGAGAGGCCTATGTCCAGCAGTGGACTGCGATAGGCTGAGTTGATTGGTTGATTGAACAACTGTCTAGCTATCACGGTTCATGAGATACAGCCTGGTGACAGACGGACAGTGGAGTCTTAGTAATAGGGTCCCGTTTTCACCCTTTGGGTACGGAACCCTAAACGTGTTTACTCTATTTATTTTAGCATTATTATCATAACTTGTTTGTCTTTCTGCATGTCGCACGCGCACACTTGAGCATGGATTAAGCAAATCTAAGTGTTGTTTAATCTGTGCTTCAACGGATTTGTGGGGCGCCCTCTATTTTTATTAGCAGTTCCATATTTCAAATGGGATTTATTTTTAAATCTATGGTAACAGGGGACGACGATTCGAATATCAAAAGAGTCTACTTCGATAAATGAAAAAACTGTTAGAAGATTTTAATAATCGTAATCATTCTCCTCCGTACCTACCCTAAAATACTGCAACTTTGCTGCAGTTTTATAGTAACATTGATATATTTCGAAAAATTACAACCAATTTTCACCCTTGTCAGGTTGGGGATAAAGCTTATATTAATGGTCATTGGCAGTGTACTTAGAACTATGATTACTCTGTTTCATTTTCGAAATATAACAGTCTTAATCACTAGGCAAAGCTGGACCACAAAACTGTAACATTACCTGCTTCAATTTTGACAGTCTAAACGACTTAAGTACATCATTCTTGCACTTTAAGTTAACCCTTATTATTAGGACTTAGGGATGAGAATTGCAAAACAGCCACTTTTTGCTTATACCACTAGAAACAATGCTAGGCAATGTTGTGTTCGACTTTGCTGTTAGTTTCATACTTTATTTGATATTGCATAGGGTTGTCACATACACCGTGGAGCAAAACGACCTAAAATGTATGTGCCTTTCCCAACTATGTTGGGGTCGGCTTCCAGTCTAACCGGATGCAGCTGAATACCAGTATTTTACATGGAGCGACTGCCCATCTGACCTCCACAACCCGGTTACCTACTGCGTAATACGATACCCCTTTTGGTAAGACTGGTTGTCAGACCTAAAATGTAATTTAATACTGTTTATTATATAAAACCTGTCTGTGTGGTGCCGGACTTCAAGAATAGCACCACCCCATACTTCCCGTGGGTGTCGTAAAAGGCGACTAAGGGTCTAACCGGAGACTGGGCAGCAGCGTTCTCTATGCATTCCACCACCATACCATACTGCGATCGCCAACCCGCCTGCCAAGCGTGGCGATTATGGCAAACCCTCCCCCTTTTGGAAGAGGCCTATGTCCAGCAGTGGACCTCTTTCGGCTGAAATGATGATGATGATTATATAAAACCAACAATTTGAAGTTGCTACAACCAATATTTAAAAAGATATTGGTAAATTCATATAATAGGCAAAGTTGGGTATGCGAGGCAATGTTGCAGCGTTTTACCGGTACTCAGTAACGGGGTTGTGGAGGTCAGATAGGCAGTCGCTCCATGTAAAGTACTGCTGCATCCTGTTATGCTGGAACCACCAGGATAGATGATTTCATGAAGAAGCCTCCTCGTGTAGCGCAGTTTGTTCCACCAGTTACTCAACTGAACCGAGCGCTCAGCACATCCTGGACAGTCACACCCAACACCTTATTTGACTGGCCAATTCTCCCCTTGCTGTGGTAGGGCTAACGCCTGCCTGGTTTGTGACCACCCTCCCACTGGAGTCATCTTCTTCTGGGCACGCTCGTTCCATCATAGACCTCATCCATCGCTTTCCATCAGGCGTGATCGAGATCAAGAGCGGAAGCTTGCAGCAATAAAAAAGAATAGGTAATAAGAAACTGGCCAAGTGCGAGTCGGACTCGCACACGAAGGGTTCCGTACCACAAGGCAAAGACGCCGAAAAAAACACGTTTGTTGTATGGGAGCCCCCTTTAAATATTTATTTTATTATTGATTATTAAAGTAAAAATACAACTGAGTATTTTGTGAATATTTCAAGTGCCTACCCTGTTGCCATTAATGATATCGAGCAAAAAAGGGCAAAAAAATCGCGTTTGTTGTATGGGAGCCGCCTTAAATATTTATTATATTTTGTTTTTAGTATTGTGTTGTGAAAATTTCAACTGTCTAGCTATCGCGGTTCTTGAGATACAGCCTGGTGACAGACAGACGGATGGAAACAGCGAAGTCTTAGTAATAGGGTTCCGTTTTTACCCTTTGGGTACGGAACTCTAAAAAATGATCATGATTCTCCAGCCCTTACCTATCCCAGTTTATTTGGGATCGGCGTAATATGTCATCTTCTTCCCTAATCATCTCTTTTAACCGTCATGTCAGTATTCACGCCATTTCTTGAACCATTTTTCACACAATCCAATCCATCCACAGTTCCACATTCATTTTCTTAACTTCCCTCGCTTCCTTGAGATATAATCGAATCTGTCACTGTGATAGTTGTCACAAGTTGACAGATCACTGAGCTCTCGCATCACGTCACCACACCCCTCCCGCACCGCGCTGTTACCTCAGGCAACATCTCAGTTAAGCGGTCGGCCTATAGTAAGTTATACTGTTTTATTAATAAAATAAATTAAATTAAAAATTACCTATTAAAAAAAAAAAAATTAAATATTAAAATTATTTTTTAATAATTGAATTATATTTAAGAATTATAATGATTGTTTTATAAATTATATATATACTTACATTTATTTATTTAGTAACATTGTAAACACCATTTATTTTTTAAATTACTTATTGTTTTATTTACTTATTATAATTTTTATTTATTACGTAATTAATAAGTCAAAGTCAAATCATTTATTTCAAATAGGCACAATAAAGGCACTGTGAACGTCAAAAATTACAACAAAATAAGTATAATTGATTCTAGTCGCCCATTCCAAAAGGTAGTTTTCGTATGGAGAAGAATGGGCAAGAAACTCCACCGCTAACGGCCCAAAACATTTTAAAAGAGTACCTAAGTACTCTTTTAAAATGTTTTACAAGGTTTTGTATACATAATATAATTATATATGAAGACGATGCACCTAGAATAAAATTAGTCTACCACAAATGGTAAAAAGAATTAAAAATGAAGCAATGACAGGTAAATCAATTATGTGATAGATACCTATACATGGTGCTCACATACTTACAAATTATTTACAATTAATATTGTAAAAGTAGATGATTTTCCTAGAATTTTAACAAGTCGTGAGTTACCTACTGAAGTCACAGATGGTAAAAATCAATGTCATAATGTTTTATTTAAATATAAATTAAATTAGGAACCAGTTTGATTTTGTCTAGACTCTAGATTGTCCTATGGAGCAGGACCAGCATGTTTACAAGCAAATTTATCTTGGATATAATCCTCTAATTTGTAATATCCTTGCTTACAAAGTCTTCTCGTCGCCTATCCCGCAGTGTTTGAAGACTAAGGTCTTCAACCAGTGCGTCCTGCCCGTCATGACATACGGTACTGAAACGTGGACACTGACGGTCGGGCTGGTCCACAAATTCAAGGTCGCTCAGCGCGCTATGGAGCGAGCTATGCTCGGAATCTCTTTAAAGGATAAAATCAGGAATGAAATTATCCGGAAAAGAACCGGAGTTACCGACATAGCTTGCAGAGTAAGCAAACTGAAGTGGCAGTGGGCTGGCCATGTTTGTCGAAGGACCGATGGCCGGTGGAGCAGACGAGTCCTGGAGTGGAGACCGCGTATCGCCAAGCGTAGTGTGGGACGCCCCCCAGCTAGATGGACGGACGACCTAAAGAAGGTGGCTGGGGTAGACTGGATGCGGAAGGCGGAGGACATGGTGCTGTGGCGCAGTCTGGGAGAGGCCTATGTCCAGCAGTGGACTGCGATAGGCTGAGTTGATTGATTGTTTACAAAGTGCACCTACTTTTAATATGAGTTTTAAATTTTATTTCATTTCATTCTTGTCACAAGGAATTAATATTTAATATCCCTAAGGTAAGTTATTTAATGGACGCTTCAAACGACACCACGTCAACCGGTCCTGTGTTTCTCGCATCGAGCAGAGATTCCTGAGGCCTCTACAAGGCAAAATGTAATCTTACAAAAGGAAAATATTACCGCCTGATGTCTATCAGCCACACTAGCTTACAATCTTAGTCAAACCACAAAATACAGATAGTTCAGAAGGCAATCACATGTATGTACTTCACTTTTCATACCTACGCTCGGCGGTCGCGCTAGGGTTGTCAACTTTGGCTTATGCACAAAACTATCGTGGTAGTGGCACTCGTACCTAGTCGTTTGATTATTGTTGAGCTTATTCTACAATTTTATTAAAACAAAACAATAAACATAGTATTCACTGACCTCAATGCGTACTTGTATTATAGAGGTCAGTGATAGTATTACAATACAAAAAGTTTACAGAACAAAAACATATAAAATTTTACATTTGTCAATTTTCACTATCGAAAATCCCTAATAACTTCAAAACGGATTACCCTAGTTACACAATTTATTATGCCCTATCCGTTTTAGACCTAAACCTAACAAATGACACTAAAAACAACACAATATCTACACAAACAAAAAATCATGTTTTCAACTTACGTAGGTAATAGTTGGTGGCATGAATTTACCTTACAAAAAAGTTACTTCGTTTATACTGATTCAAAACAGGAAACTATTACTTATATAAATCGAGCTTTGATAGCCATTTTTTTGTTGCTCCATTTTTGCACTTCACAGACGCGTGTCTCAAGCGGATGCCACTCGCGCTCGCACTACTCCCAACCCGTCTGAGATAACGTGTCCGTGAGCGGTGTTTATGTGTGCGTTGCTCGAGCGCACTTTGTATGTAGATTGACTTCTGTACTATCTGTATTTTGTGGTCAAACCATCATAACTGCTAATGAATAGATGGTACACACGACGCATCGAGTCCAGTATAAGCCGACTTCTCATGCTACAGAATGTCTTTACAATGAGGGTTAAGCTTATACTGGAAATTGGTAAGTTAAGAGGGAACAGGTCGTGCGATTCTGCACACAAATGTATTCCCCTTTTTTTCTTCCTGAATAGTGCCTCTAGAACATTTTTCTTTTTCATAAAACAAGGTCTGCTGTAAACACGTCCCTGTCATTTTCTTTTTTTCAGCAACTAATTAGTAAAGAAAATAAACTCCCCCCCCTAAAAATTACAAAAATGCCTTATTTTTACCGCCGTGTTATGAGGAGTAGGTACCAGACAAATTAGAAAAGTTTTTAGCATAAAGAAAAATTATAGGAACCTAAACATACTCTTCTTAAAAGATTAATGTGAAAAAATAATTGAATCGGCTTAGTTTTCGAGAGGAAAAAAGGGGACTACGAAACGTCGATCTCGTCAAAATTTTTGTAATAATTTCGGCCTGAGCTGCAGCTGTCCCTATCACTCACTACGAGAGCAGACTGGAGGTAAGGCGACGGTAATAGTTTCTTCAAATACCTATTCTTCAAATTCCTCATAGGCCCCGTCCCCTCTTAAGCATTACTTGTCGCCGAGCGTACACAAGTTCGCCATTGAAAAGGACCGGCTTTTGCGAAGCGTTAAGAAAATAAAATCAGTAAAAAATGATTATACACAGTAATTTCCAAAAATGGTTAAATTCATTTATAAGATACTGACTGGATATTGACGATTCATTAATAATGGCTTCTAAAGCGGTGTGGAACCTAAGATAGAAACACAACTACAACACAACAATACAACTACATACAGAAAGCAAAGCTCATACTAAATCTCTATACCTAGACAACACGTTTCGCCGAAAAATTTGTTGATAGAAAACATTTTTTGTAGATATCTCGGTCCATAGGAAGCACTGTTAACAGAGATCTCTGTTCATAGATTGCACTTCTTGCCGTAAACTTTGTTCATCGAAACCACTGTTTCCAGATACCTCGGTTCACAGAAACCGATGTCCCATGGAGAAATTTGTTCAGATGGTCTGGACACCCTTAAATTTGGCTGGTCATTGAAAACTAACCATGTAGATAATTATTTAAAAAAAGTCGACGATGAGTGACCTCGTTAAATAAGAAGCAACGCCAGAACAACATCAACAAGTTCGCAACAAGTATTAGCAAGTAATTACTCGAGTAACGTAAACCAATGACCTGAATATATAGCGGAGTTGACGAATATCACTCGCGTTGTAGGAACTGCACGAGTTTGGGATTATTGAAGTCTTTCTAAATATACTGATCTCCCCAACGACGCGCTACAGTTTGCGCGTCTCTAGGGAGACCTGTATATTTATCATTAACTAGTTGACCCGAATATCGATGCTGCCCATTATCCGGTACGCCCCTTAGTCGCCTTTTACGACACCCACGGGAAGTATGGGGTGGTGCTATTCTTTAAGTCCGGCACCACACAGACCCCTTCCCTACTCCTACCCTACTCTTACCCTACTCCTACCCTACTTCTACCCTACTCCTACACTACTCCTACACTACTCCTACACTACTCCTACCCCACTCCTACCCTACTCCTAACCTACCTACTCCTACCCTACTCCTAACCTAGTTCCGTACCCAGACCAAAAATAAAATAATGAGTTTATAATCAGACACATATCATCATCTGCCTAGCCTTTTCCCAACTATGTTGGGGTCGGCTTCCAGTCTAACCGGATGCAGCTGATGCTATGTTTATAATCAGACACATAGTTTTAGTTTTATCAATTAATGTTATTTTTTGCTGGATATTTAAAGATGATTAAAATATATACACTGGCTAAACTTCTTATACTAAATTGACTAACAAACTAGGTATTAAAACAAAAATATAAGAACATAACCTAACTAAAACTATTTTTTTATTGAGCCTACACTGTGCCACTGCTGATCAAAGGCCTCCCATAATTCCAGGCATCCCTTTCTAGAACCAACACGATTCAACCCTGGCGGTATGCTAACTATTAGGTAATAAGAACTAAAATATGGCGTTAAAAAAATTCTTCCACATCGCTGTCGACTGGTAATTTACCCAAGTGACATTTATGTTAAACATATGTTTAAGAAGTATATAATAAGGTTGCTGTAGAAGATGATATAGACATGTTGGTAAATCATGATAGCGATGTAAGTGTTCGTATCAAAGGACCAGTCAGAGTCAGTGGTACTTATATGAAATGAGAACTAATTACTCCTACAGATAAAGAGGAATCCTAAGTAGAAACCAATAAGGATTAAAAAACCAAGAACCAACGTTGAATTACGAACGTTTTAACGTCTGCCATAAAGTCCAATTTCCATAATTACAAACGTTCAAAATCTAGTCTCAGCGACAATCAACGTCATAAACTCGTTAAAAATTTAGGAAATTTAGAGGTATTTTTGGAAGCGGAGGCGTTCGGGAAGCTACGCAATATCTTCTCGTCCCACATACCGCAGTGTCTCAAGACGAAAGTCTTTGTCCAGTGCGTGTTGCCAGTGATGACGTATGGCACTGAAAAGTAGTCGCTCACAATTGGCCTTATAAGAAGGCTAAAAGTCACCCAAAGGGCAATGGAGAGGGCTATGCTTGGATTTTCCCTGCGTGATCGAATCAGGAATGAGGAGAACCGCAGGAGAACCCAGGTAACCGACATAGCCCGAAGAATTGCCACACTTAAGTGGCCGAAAGGTTCTGGAGTGGCGACCGCGTACCGGAAGACGTAGCCTTGGAAGGCCTCCCACAAAGTGGTCCGACAACCTTGTGAAAGCCGCAGGAACCCGTTGGATGCGAGAAGCACAGAACCGGTCGAAGTGGAGGTGCTTGGGGGAAGGCCTATGTCCAGCAGTGGACGTCTTTCGGCTGAAATGATGATGATGATGATGAGAGGTATTTTTACAGAGCGAGACTGAGATCAGACTGTGAACGTTCTTAAATGATAAATGATAATGATAAATGATTTTATTTTTGTAAGTAGGGTTGTACAAACACTTTTACACGTCAATCATGTTTTTTTAAAACTAGATGAGGTCGGCGTTTCCTATCTGACTACTCTGAGAAGAAAGGCCGAAACAAACTCAGAGGTCACAGTCTCTTTTAAAGTCCAGACATAATCTTGGTCAGGTTATATGAAGACCATGTAGATCGATGTCTGAGATGGTCTTTTGAGGAAAGAACCACACATATTGAGAGGACCTGCCAGTCAGTGCACGCATTTGTCAGAAATCGTGCAGCTCAACTCAAAACCTAAGGAGCTCAACGATTCGACGAACAATACTAAAGAATGGACATTTGGGTAGGCCACATAAATTACTCAAACGGTCAGACAATGATAAAAAAAAATCTAACAGAACAGAGGGAATAATAAAAAAATATATAAAATTAATAAAAACATTTTTACAAAAAAAAACAACCTACTTCCAAAAAAAACACTACAAATTGAAAAATAACTTTAATTTCGGAAGTCGGTGTCTTCGGTTCCGCGTTTTCGTTTATTGACACCGACTTCCGAAATTAAAGTTTTTTTTCCATTTGTAGTGTTTTTTTTGGAAGTCGGTTGTTTTTTTTTTGTAAAAATGTTTTTATTTTTCACTTTTTAGTGAGTCAGTTTGTAATTCATTTCATCACCTTTTACAAAATTTTGCTTTTGCCGATGCTGGGACGTTAATTGTTGAGGAATTCCTCCGGTAAGAACCAGGAAATCCTCAACAATCACTCGCAATACGCATTGTGACGAGCATAAATTGCTTAGCAACCATATTAAAGTAATCGAATCGCAACCCGTGAAATATTTGTCAGTGAGTAGTTCCGATGGCCATCTGTGATCTTCATCATCAGCTCCACTTTACCAAGTAATGATTTCCTAGAGCAAATGCTCAAGTTACTTTAAAAAATATCCAAATCGCTGTAGCTTTGCCTATAAAATTTGAGGGTTTCCCTCGATTTCCATGGAATCCTCTCATCAGATTCCAACTTGATGATAATGGGACCACCTCGAGAGTATACCCTTTCAAATAAAAAATGAACTTTTGGAATCGGTTCAGCCGTCTTCGAGTAATCGGTGAACATACACAAGGTAGCTACTATAAACTGTTGAGGAATTCCCTTAACTGTCCTTCGTCTTCATCATCAGACCCCCTAATGACAGTCGCAACCCATCTAGGTGTAAAGTTCACATCAATACAAATTAATCAAGCCCAAACACAAGGTAACTGCTGTAAATCGTTGAGGAGTCCCCTCGACTGTCTTTCGGCTCCATCATCAGATCGACTCCAGGCCTTCATCAAATTGTAGAGCTTTAAAATACTTAATGAAAAAATTTACAAACGCACTAGTCGCTCCTACGATTTTCGAAAGTTCCCCTCGATTTCACTGGGATGCCATCATCAGATCCTGGTTTCCTTATCATGGGACCACCCTTGGCATATAACCTTTCCAACAAAAAAAGAATAATCAAAATCGGTTCATAAACGACAAAGTTATCCGCGAAAACACATAAAAAAAACAAAAAAAAAAAATATACAGTGTAAACTCCATATAGCGACACTAAAGGGACTGTACATTTTATGGCGTTATAGAGAGTTGTCGTTAAATGGAAAGAAGAAAAATCAGAATTATGAAAAGAAAAAGTTTATTTCAAGCTAGTAGTTATGTACATAAAACAATAATCTTATTTGAATGGTATTGCGTATATTCTGTTATTTTTGTCTGACGTCTTTTGTAATTTTGTTGTATTTTTTTTACTTATTTTATTCGCATCTTGCGATATTGAGGCATCTTGGTGAAAAAGGAAGTAGGTACTTCTACTTATTAGTCATTGTCAACAACAGTCTACACGTGCAATCCCAATTTGTAAAGAAAAGAACGAATTTCTTAGAAAGTTTGGTTTGCATGATGCCGACAGTTGATTTTATTACGGGCTAGGATAATAAAGCGACAAAAGAACGTACACAGCTGCGCGGTTTTCACTAATTTTGGCAACTTAAAAGGTACTTTTTATTATTAGGTACTTAATTGTTGTCGTTATTAAGAGTGGGTGTAATGCTATATGGAGTGTATTATTGTATTTAAAACAAGCTAAACCAACCAAAGACGAGTGATTTCGACGCTTTAGGGTTTGTCGTTAAATCGAGTGACGTTACATAGAGTTTACACTGTATATATATACGGTCGAATTGAGAAACCTCCTCCTTTTTTTGAAGTCGGTTAAAAATGACCCACATCGTCTTCACGTTCACAATAAATAAAATAAATAATACTTTACAAAGTAAGCAAATGTCATTGTTTATAAAAAATAAATAAATAATGTCAATGTGTGTATAAAAAAAAAATAACATTCAAAATGCAGAAATTGGAAGCAGCTCAATCCCAAGCCTTTTTGTCCTCAATATAATCTTTAACGGTATAAAAGGCTTTCTGGCACAACTTACGTTTAATGAATTATTTGAATTTATTAAGGCTTAGATCTTGAACTTCTCTCTTGAAAATTACGAGCATTGCCCCACAGGAAGACTACAAAAATCCTAAATTCAAAATATCACTGTAACTTGAACATAAGTAGGTACACACGTTATACCAAATACGGCAAAACTAAATAAATGGGTTTGTAGTGCCAATGTCAGTGGGTTATGGGCACAAATTGTATTACGTAAGATTACAATACCAGCTGATTCTCATAGGCGAAAAGCTAGCCAACTAGATACACTCTTCAAGTCAAGTCTATCTGCCAAGGCTTTTCCAGCACACTATCAATCATCATCAGTTCATCATCAGCGCTTCAGTGCTTGCGGTTTTCTGTTCCAGACCGCTACGTGTGGAGGCGGCGGCGCCCGCCACTGCTGGCTGTGCCAACTGCCAGAACCAACCTGCTGGCCAAAGCACCTCTCAAGCGAGCAATTCGTACTGTTAACGAAATTCAGAATAGGTTGGACATTTTTTTCGTGTTACTTTAGTGAACTTGCAAAAGTTAGGCTAGGCAGATGATGTGTGTGTCGGCGGAGGACACGGCGCAGCACACTCTCGAGGTGTGCCCGTCGTGGTCCGGGCCGCGCCGCAGTCTCACCGCGGCGATCGGAATGGACCTCTCGCTCCCCGGCTTGGTCAACGCCATGCTGGGGGATGAGGGGTCCTGGGCGGCAGTCGCCTCCTTTTGCGAACACGTCATGTCCCAGAAGGAGGCGGCGGAGCGCGCGCGGGAGGAAGACCCTCTCGCGGCGCCGCTCCGAAGGCGGAGGAGGGGTCGAAGAAGACGTCAGTATGACAATCATCTCCGACTCCTCCCAGGTGGAAGTCAGCAGGCGACGGGTGCGGGGGCACCCTCGCCTGTATTGCACAGGCTTCCACGAGTGCCGGACGGGAATGGCCAGGTGTTCCCGGCCATTCCCGTAGCCCCCCAGCCGGGGGGACATGCGGGGCCCGCCAGATAGGCGGGCATGCGCCGGGGGGGTTGTGGACGCAAAGGCTGAGCCGGATTCCCATGACCCCCCCATCAAGGCGATGAGGGAACACCGCTGAGTTTTAGTGGGTATACTGCCACTCTGGCAGGGAGTCCCACATACTCCGTCTCGTCCCCCGACGAGCGGAGATGCGTAATGTCATTTCTCAGCGACAAAAAAAAAAAAAAAGACTTGCAAAAGTAAGTTTATATATAATATGTTACGAAAGCAACAATTAGTGTAATTTTATGTTTATTGTTTATTTATGTTAATTGTTTCTTTTATTGTTTTATTTTTTTACTGTAAGCATACTAAAGTTAATTTTGTACATTGTTATAAATTATAAGGTTGTATCGTTTTAGTTTTATGTAATTTTCTGATAATGTATTGTGTAGTTATTTGTAATTGTTAGTAATAGTGTTATTTAAAATAGTTAATATTATAATTACCTACTATAAGTAGGCTTAGCTATGGCATTAGGTTTCTAAACATGTAATGATAGTTTAAGAGTTTTAAATAAATAAATAAAAAAAAATAAAAAATATCTGCCTAGCCTTTTCCAGCACACTATCAATCATCATCTGCCTAGCCTTTTCCCAACTATGTTGGGGTCGGCTCCAGTCTAACTGGATGCAGCTGAATACCAGTATTTTACATGGAGCGACTGCCTATCTGACCTCCACAACCCAGTTAATGGGTAATACGATTCCCCTTGGTGAGACTGGTTGAAGATCCATGAATGACAGCCGGGACCAACGGCTTAACGTGCTTTCCGTGTTACGCAATTAGCCTGCAGGTCGGCCGGGTCGGCTTCCAGTTGCAGCTGAATACCCACCAGTAATTAATTTACTTAACTGCAGTTGACTTGCATGGAAAATCCAATTCCAATAGAACCTATCAGAGTTGGTATTTTGCTATCGCCAGATTACACAGATGCCAAGGGCCTAAAAAGGCCACTTTGGCAGAATCATAAAAGGAATAATAAATAATAATATAATACCTAATGATTGCAATTACATACAATTATCTACACACAGTGAGTGTGGAGATCACCTTTTAAGCCAGAAGATTCTTGTGATAGGTGAACTCCGCTCTTCCACTATCATAAATAACAGGTATGCAATTGATAAACTGAACCAAGAATCATAATGGACAGTTAACTGTCAAGTTAATCGTATCAAATCCCATTGGTGAAGCATTTTTCAGTCATTTTTTTTATCTGTGCTAAAATACAAAATCCAATCCCAATCTCTTTGATTGTTGTACCGACGTAGTGCAGCGAAAAAAAGAAAAACACGGACTGTTTTCGCCATATTATAATTCATAATGTTATCCTTTTATGATTCTCCAAAGTGGTTTTTAGGCCCCCTGGTCTAACTATAAGTAACTTACTTTAAAGGTTTCCTCAAACGCAATAATACTAAAGCGGATCTTAGTCCTTGCGCTCCAAAGGACCAAAATCTGTTTATACTTTAAGGTTAGGAGGGTGGTCCTGCCCTTTGTTCCTGTCAACTTAAAAAGGTGATCTACATATTATCGTTGAAAGATTCGTAAACTTAATCTTTCCCACGATTTACATCAGGATGTCCGTTACGATAACCTGAATGCTGAAATACGTACTTACATAAAAAGGAACCGACATCATTCAGCACCTATTAAAAAACACCGCTGTTTACAAATCAATTTTTTCCTTCAAAATTCGAACAACGATGTACTTTCTATGTCAAACGTTTTAAAACGACAAACATTTTTTTTTTTAATAGAACCCCTCCATCCTCCGTTCTCGATTGGTTGGGGGTGGCAGCGCGCGCACGCGATTGGTCGGCTCGAGGGTGGTGGCGAGGGCCGGGAGCCAATCAGAACGCTTCCCGCGAACGTGCCCTATCTCTCTTCGGCGCCCTTCAGGATTTAAGGGCCGTAAGGTTGTGTTTGCGCTGCATTTTACGCTGTTTGTCAATTTAATTGATGTTCGTTTTTTAAAATGAGGGCTGGAAGTGGTTTATAGGCTTTTGTTTGGACCGGGTATCGTGTGGCAGTAATTGTAATGTGGCAACACTACTTACGTTACTATGGTAACGTGTGGAAGGTCACTGTTGCGAAGGCTATATTTATATATGTATCTATATTTAGAGGCTAAATATAGATTTGTGGCGAAACAACCAGAAGGTACCAATAAGCTTTGAAGTGGAAAGTTAGGGGGAGGTCTTTCCCAAGCAGTGGCACAGCTATACCTTATAAAGATTTCTTTGGGGCCCCTGAGTTTTACCATTGAAATATCTACGAAATTGACATCAAACTATTCCACAGACGATTTCTGCTATTGCATTTCACGGTAGAGACATCTTTATATTCTGAATAAACCTTACCACTGGATAAAATTCTTAACAGTTCACCACAGATCGATATGATAATTAAAACGGAGTCACAGACACCATCCTTCAGCCCTTTTCCTAATTTATTTCGGGTCAGCACTTCTTAATATATTTCGTTCGTTTTGTTGCGTTCTTCGATACATCTCTTTCTGTCTAAGTATTCACCATCAGTTAGTCAATATTCTCCCCATATCATCTTGATGATGAAGACACCTTCTACGAAATCAGCAACATCTTGGCCAAATCCTCCTTCTTGTTGCCATTGAAGTTTGTATTCAGCAGCTGTAATCGGAACCGTATTGTATAGCAAATTCTATCGAATTTGTAAGAAAAACGATTCATTTAAAATGTTTCTACCTACCACATTATATTCACCATTAGTATGGGTAATGATGGCGTTGGGTAACTTAATCCAGAAACGTTACCACGAGTTGCTACAGAAATAGATGAAGAAATCTTTCAGGACCTGCGTTGCTATTCTGTAAAAATCTCACCGTGAAATCTCAGGTGAAGTGAGCGTGGAGTGAGCTGTCAATAGTGTCAATTCCTAGCAAAAACAAATTCACTTCACCTAAGTTTTCACGGTGAGATTTTTGCAGAATCGACCGGCAGTATAGTACATACCTAAGCTAACAAACAATAGTATCAAATGGAATGCAAAAGGCGAAGGAGTATCCTGACGCCATTTAAAAAGGTATATGTCCAGCAGTAGACAATAGTAAAATGGTTAAAGTATCAGTATCGAAAGACCAAACTCTTGCATACCTAAACAGCCTATAACGTTCGCACTGCTGAACACAGGCCTCTCTGTGAGAGAGAATGGGCCTTAACACAGGCCCAGTGTGGGTTGGTATATGTCACATGTCTTCTAATTGTTCCTAGGACATGCCGGTAGCCTCAAGATGTTTTCCTTCACCGTTTTTGAGACCAAACACTTAACAATCAAGATTTCAAAAGTACTTCACAATACGACATTTTGGTCCTGACCCGCTAATAATTCGACCCGTCACATATTATTAACGGTCGCGTTAACCGAACAAAGAACAAAAGCTATTCGAATATCGAACGCTCACAAACGAACAAAGCTTTGTTTTTTTTTATTTCAGTTCGACATTCGAAACTGTTTTGACGTTCCAATGTTCCATTTTTGAAAAATTATTATTATCGCTCTCTGGCTCTTATGAACGATCAATAAGAAGTAACTGGTCACCAGTGTTCTTGTTTATGGTTTTGAAATACTAAACAGAAACAGCTGCTTATCGTTACTTGTGAGTTATGATTGAGATGGCTTCTTGGCAGTAGCCACACACCACACACACAATTACTATAAGACCAATTGGTATTAAGGCGGCTACATGCGCGGTCTTTGTCGGACTGCAAAGTAAAGAAAGAGAAGCGCGATGACACAACGCTGGTAATTTATTGCAAAATATGAAGCAATTATCTATTTACAAAAAATCTATTGTTTGGTCTAAAAAATTAAAACACTTGTTGCTTTAGTAGGTACCTATGTTGCTTGTTGTGTCTGCAAAAAATCATAATGATTGTATGTATATTAGTATGGTTTCTATTGTAAAAAGAAAGTTTTTAGAGGTACCTATCTTAATGTTTCTTTTTTTATATCGTATCAAATTAGTTGTATTATCTTTTCAACACACTATCAATCTAGCACGTATCCTGAAGAATATCATATAATTTTCTGATTTTGTTTACTGTAGTCGATCATATACTTTTATTGTTTCTAAAACTTGCGTTTTTTGCGTTTAGGTCCAGTAAGCCCCCTAAATATGACAAAATGATAACAGCCGCATGGGTGGATAGAAGGTTAAGCTACGCTTGCCGATTCGTGGATGTGACCATGCATTACATATCGAGACCCCTCCGCGCCTTGGAAAGTACGTTTACCCGTTGGTCCTGGCTTTCATTCGTAGATCTTTGTCAGTCGTTACGGGTAGAAACCCAAATAGTCTGACAACCACTCTTACCAAGGCGTATCGTGTTACCCCGTAACTGGGTTGTGGAGGTCAGATAGGCAGTCGCTCCATGTAAAATACTGGTATTCAGTTGCATCCATTTATACTGGAAGCTGACTCTGAAATAGTTGGGAAAAGTCTAGGCAGATGATGATATAAAAATGGATGTGTATGTAAGGTTAATAAACTCCATCATCGTTTAACTTGATTTATATGTTTATAAAACGTAAAGTTACCGGAAGTAAACTACTTACACGTACCACAGGATAAATGTACGATGAAGTTGCAGTCCGAAGCTAGTAGAAAACATTGAATGATTAAAAGCTTGGAACGTCAAGAGCATTTATTTTGAATCGCAAAAATACGAGAACGAGAATGTTAGTCTTGGTAATAAGCGTAAAGCTTGCGCAGAGCTTAAAAGCAATATTCAAACTGGTTGGTTTAAAATATATCTACTGCTATATGCTTTTCACTATACGATATCAAAGGTTTAAAACGGAAAAAGTAATTTAAAAAAATTAAACCGACTTCAAAAAGAAATTAACTCAAAATTATAAAGTTGATTTCTTTTTGAAGTCGGTTTAATTTTTTAAATTACTGTTTTATTTCGTAACGTTTAGTTTTATGTAAAAATTGGAATATTTGTTTTTAATAAGTTGGTAATACTTTTGTTGTATGTACATATTGCACTAGAATTTGATCAAGGTTTTGAGATGTTTTCCCTTTGACACTACACCCGTAGCTCGTATCAATAAGCCAGGCCGTCACACTTACACGTAGTCCATATCTTGATAATTACTGAATCGATTTTGATGAAACTTGCACTGTTTCCTAAGTTGAAGTAAATGTAAGCGTGTAAGTGGATAAACGTACATACATACATACATTAATATATACGTCTATAAAATTTTGTATATTTGTTTGGAAGCCCTAATAGATTGTCATATGTGAATATAATGCAATTCCAATAATATTACATAGGTACATACGTGTCGAATAGATAACCTCCTTTATTTTGAAGTCGGTAAAAATATAAGTAAGTTCATCTAACTCAGGTTCATAAGTTCACCAAAGTGACTCGGCTTGTCTTTGGTGAACTTATGACTAAAGAAAGTTTCACAATAACAAATTACAAGGATTTAACTTATTTCTTCTGCTTCTTACTTACTTCTAGTTTTGGTGATATCATAAATCGAAACTTTTAATTATTTAAACGCTTGTAAGATTCTTTAATATCGAAGCTCAGTAAGAGTACCTACCTACTCAGAATGATAGAGCGAACCTTCTACAAAATAAAACTCTTGTGATAAAACGGAAGCCTTCCCGTCGGAAAACTGCTGCAGTCGAAAGAACTTTGATAAGAAAACTACCCACTTCATGTTAGTTTGTATTGGTAGGTTCTTAGTTTTTGCTGATAAAATAGAGTAAAAATCCTATTCTATAAAATAGAATAGTTCTTTATTTGCAATGAAAGTAGGTACACTACAAGTAACAGATGTTATGTTTAAAATGATCCTATACCAACTACCTTAACTAAGTTATGCAAAAAGTTTTAGCTATAATAATAAAGACTCATTAATTAGTACCTATATATCAATCAAATCAATGTAAAAAAATGTATTATTTATTTAGAATTAAAATAATATTTAAGTAAATAACTAATTAATTAATAAAAATAACAAAATTATATCCTAACTTAACTAAAACTATTCACAAACTAAAATATAGCGTCGAAAAATTCATCCGCTTCGCCGTTGACTGGTAGGTAATGTACCCATGAGACTGGCGGCATTACCTCGTTGTATGGCGATGCTTAGCCTCTGGCCAAGGTAAAAGCCAGCCCTTGGATCACGGGAAGTGTCAACCAGCCGTTTTGAAGACCATGAGCACTCGGACCCCACGGCCCGAGGGTTATCCTTACAAATATTGATTGAAGTCGATTTTGCCTCGGATTCTGCTCAACCCTTCGAAAACGAGCTGGTTATGCTTTTACTTAATTAATAGTTGTGTTGTGTGGGTCCAAATTCACAACAACAACGCCAAGGAAGTAGCGAAGTATTGCGGACCAACAAGAAAACTGCTTTTACCAATAGGTACCCCAAAATTTTTGTTTAGATGCACATGTATCATGCTTTAATTCAATTGTGAAAATCGTATGAGTAGCAGGCAAAACAGACAAACTCGGCAGACAAACTCTGTGTGACATTAGTGATATTCATCAAATTTACTTTCCTCATATAGTTTTATCTCATTTTGGTCATTGAGTTTTTCCGTCAGGGATTTCTCAATAGCAGCCCGGAGTCTGGAAGACAATTCTCGCGTTTACACTCATAGCATGACGCATTCGTCATTGCCGCTCGTCATCTACGTCGCTTATAAAATGGTGACTTTCTGCCCGGTTGATGGCAACAAAGGCTTGCCTTCTATTATATGGGACTTCAAAATGTGGGTGTACCTATATTAATATATAGGTACTCCTTTGCCTAAAACTTCGGAGAGTACAGGCGTGATATTATGTTGTCATGCTCTACCTATTTTACGCGAAATCCCCGAATAATTTCAGTGTAATCCTAGAACAAACATGGTGTTCCTCAAGGTAGTATCTTAGGTCCATTACTATTTCGGTTTTTAACTTTTGTTCTAAATAAAGAAATTGCATGATGTGTGTTAAACACACCGATAGATAGTATGATGAAAGAATAAAAATAAAACTAAAATGCCTTGTCAGGCAGACTTTGCTTTTACAAAACGTTAGATACTGAGATGAATTTTGTTTCTCCTATGTCATAGAGAGCTGGTACCTACATTTACTTACTAGAATAACTATGTCGTGATAAAAAGATTAGCCAGTCAGCAAGGTTGTACTTGCTATCGGGGAGTTGACCGCCCAGAGTGTGCCGGACTAACGCACGTACCTAGGTACCTACCTAGCGTCACTCTAATGTAAACCATACACGCTACGGTCTACCGGAGAGGTTACCTATGCAGGTTTGCCTGCGCAGGTCAACCACACGTCGGTAGCGTGTATGGCGACGTTTCGGTTTACCGAAGCGGTCTTCAGTTCTTTTACGGTGTGTCGTACTCGAACGAATTGGTTTTCGATTTTGCGCCGGTCGCCTGCGCAGGTTCAAAAAACTGCACAGGTCTATTCTCACACACGCTCCGGTTCACCTGCGCAGGCATACCTGCACAGGAAGACTTCTCCGGTGGACCGTAATGTGTATGGCCGGAGAGGCTGTTTTAATTCTAACTGGCTCATTTTTAGGGTCCCATACCCAAAGGGTAAAAACGACACCCTATTACTAAGACTCCACTGTCCGTCTGTCACCAGGCTGTATCTCATGAACCGTGATAGCTGGACAGTTGAAATTTTCACAGATGATGTATTTCTGTTGCCGCTATAACAAAAAATACTATAAACAGAATAAATTAAATTTTTAAGAGCGTTTACGCCGCACGGCATTTCATACAAACTTTCAAGCCCTTATTTTTTTTAAATGAATGAACCGATTTTAATGAAACTTCATAGGCATAAGCAGGTTACAAAGGTCTAAAAAGTTAGTAGAGAACATTTTCGAAAAATTGTGTTACAGCCAAATTAGACCGATTTTAAGTTTTCTATAGAAACAGAGTTTTGCACTTATCTTTTTTTAAATAAGACATTTCGAAAATGTTCTCTACTAACTTTTTAGACCTTTGTATCCTGCTTATGCGTATGAAGTTTCATTACAATCTTGCTTATTTTTAATCTTATATTTTGAATTGTTTCTTCATTTGTGTCTTTTTTTTTACATTGTTCTCACATATAGAAGCAACAAGAATAATGTACCCAGGATTTTGTAATATCTTGATTTAATGTCCATGGAGTTTCTTGCCCGTTCTTCTCCATAGAGATCTACGTTTTGGAGCTTTAACTTTCGGACTAACTGACAGACTATTTAATTTTGACAATTCAAAAGTGCCTGTACAAGGTTTAATTGAAAAAATGCTTTGAGTTTCAGTTTGAGTATGAATCGGTTCATTAAAAGGGTTTGAAATTTTGTATGAAATGCCGTACGGCGTAAATGCTCTTAAGGGGGGCTCCCATACAACAAACGTGTTTTTTTCGGCCTTTTATGCCTTGTGTGCGGGTCCGACTCGCACTTGGACAGATGTCATGAAAATCTGTGATTATCACCAGTATTTGACATCAAGGTGTCAAAAAACGCTCTATATTTGAACAGTCATTATGGTGTGACCGTTCACCGCTTTCTTCGGAAATCCTAGTAAAAAACGGCAAAGTGAAAAATTTGATAGGTACACCTTGTAGGTAGCTATTTCCCTGTTTTAATTTAATTTAGGGCTGATTTTTCAAACGCCAGTTAATTTTATCGGAGGAATAATTTTGAATTTTTGACAGTTCCACCATACAAAAAGTGTCAGACGTCAATTTTATTCCACGAATAAAAATTATCTGTCGATTGAAACATCAGCCCTTAGTGAAAAATTGTATGCACCTTGTAGCTATTTCCCTGTTTTAATTTAATTTCTTTTAAGTTATTTTAAATACTTTCTATGTTTTGCTAGAGGTCAAGGCCACATTTATAACGTTACTTGTAGTTAGGTGACGTTTAACCGTCAAAAATGTAAGTACCTACCTACGGTTAAGTAGTCGCTAATCATTACTTAACTTTATAAACAAAGGGGATAATGTATAAAAAAAAAATGCCGTAGGTAAGTAGGAAACAACGACATTTTTTTAAATAACCATTTTAAAGTTTAGGAGAGTTAATCCCCTGTTTTAATTTAATTTAAGTTATTTTAAATACTTTCTGTGTTTTGCTAGGGGTCAAGGGGTACATTTATAAACGTTACATAAAGTTAAGTGACGTTCAAAGATCGCCAATCATTACTTAACTTTATTAACAAAGGGTTGTATAAACAAAAAAATGCCGTAAGTAGGTATGCTTTTGTTATACTAAAAGGTAACGAGAATTTTTAAAATAACCGTTTTAAAGTTTAGGAGAGGTAAGTGAACAATATTTTCCCATTATCTGAAAATCTTTTAAGACGCAAAGAAACATTGCATTAATACATTGGATTAAATAAGATTAACAAAATGGTTTCTCCTAAACACAGATTACTCGGCGATCTAGCTAGGCGCTTTTCCCAACAATTCGTATGTATACCATATATGTAATTCATAATACTTACTTATATATTTTGTAAGTTCCTCATGTACTAAACAAAACCTCTATGTGCTTTTATGATTACATTATATTATAGGATTAAAATGACATTTACCTTACAGGAATCCAATAAGAGCAGAAAAGCAGCAATGATCATTACTAAACATTATCAGATTATCACACAGCACAAGAATAATACCAAAACAAAAACAAAAAAAACACCAAATCACAGCCACGCCATTGTTATTTTTCAAATTTCGTATAACCGAAACGTCACCACGTCACTACCGTATCCGGAAACTGCACTTTTTCAACTAAAAATACATTCTAAACTAAAAAATTAAATTTTAAAATGTCATTTTTAATTAATGATTGCAATTTTAATCATAACAAATTAATTTGGTAAAGTTCTGTACGTTATCTCGACGCGATCGTCGCCGGTTGACTGACAGGCGATGCCGTGTCCCGCTCCCTCACATCCAGAGGGATAGGGGGCGAGAGGGCTACGGGAGGGGGGTAATCCCGCTGAGGCTGAGGTGAGCGATAACAGCATGGAGTGTTTTGACACGAATTTTTGTAAAAGGTATTATGAGTAGGCTGTATTGGAAGATGGGACAGATGCCTGTGCCTCCCTACCTAACGAAAAGCTTTTTTATGAAAAATAATAGGCCTATTTTGATGTCCTATTTTAAAATATTGCTGTTTTTAAATGTTAGCTACGACGGCCAAGTCATAGAGACTATCAAAGGAGGTCATTGATACGTAATATTCAGCCTTATTGGATTTAGTTATTCCAAAAAGATTCTAGATGCTCAGTTCTTACTAGTTTATCAGTCATATTAGATTGAACCTCGAAGCTTTGTGAAGAAATGTATGGAAATGTCACCGTCACACGCAACTTACCTGTTTATACATCTACATAAGTAAAAAGCTGCAATGCAGGTAACCCAAATCGAATAAAATAAGCGTAAAAGAACATAGTCTCGCCTATACGCCAATCTATGTAGTCTCAAAAGTCATTCTATTATCATATTCAATCGCTAAAAGCTCATTTTCCGTAAAAACGATATAATTTTTCCATAAAAAGCTGCGTTTGTCATAACTCAGACGAAACCATTACTCGACCACAGACTAAACAAAACGAGCGCGGGAAACAGGTTTTCTTTTTTTTTTGTAACTCGTTTGCATTTGACGTTTGCCACTTCCCGCCTCCGTGCGTCGTGCGCGCTGATTGGTTGGCGGATGCCCAACCAGCGTGGAGGAAGACTGTTCTATTATATGAACGTCCGGTGATTTTTTAATTTGAATTGGCTTAATTTTTTTTTGGCTGCGTTCATTCTTTTGTTGTCTGTTATTTATGGGCCGTGCAATGATTAATTTTGACGTTTTTACAAATGATTTTTTGCTGCGCTTTTACAATAGGTACCTACTGTGTCGACGGATACCCCTACGACTATAAATAAGCCCCGTAGATATATAGATAAATAGATAGACCATTTATTTGGTGCAGACCAAAACTCAATTAACTAATAATAATTAGAAACATGAATATTAAAAAAAAATACAACAGCAACAGCAGATATAAAGTGACACTATGACTATGGCACACTTTAAATCAATTAACGAACAACACGCGTTGATGATGTCATTTTGGTTATTTGGTAATATACCTCATCATCATCATTTCAGCCGAAAGACGTCCACGGCTGGACATAGGCCTCCCCCAAGTAAGGGGGGGGGGGGGTTTGCCATAATCATTATGTAAAATAGGTAATTAAATTGTTTGATAAAAGTTATTAATCATTATCATCATCATTTCAGCGGAAAGACGTCCACTGCTGGACATAGGCCAAGTTGGGGGGGGTTGGCCATAATCGCCACGCTTGGCAGGCGGGTTGGCGATCGCAGTATGGTATGGTGGTGGAATGCATAGAGAACGCTTCTGCCCATTCTCCGGTACGACCCTTAGTCGCCTTTTACGACACCCATGGGAAGTATGGGGTAATATACCTAATAAAAAGTATAATTTAAATAACAACAGAAAACTAGCCAAATTATCGACGCACTTATCGGTAACAAAGACAAAGTAGGCCTAACACTTGCTGGAATGCTTAAGGTAAATGCGGGCCGCGCATTCCAGAGATGCGTCAAGGTAATGTGACCGTGATGTATCTAGGTACTTACTACAAAGTGCGGTGTGCACTGTGCGTCTCTATTCCACATTGGGCACCCGCTTCTAAGGCACCAATGTGCCGCTGTGTGAGGTGCATACGCGGGTGCCGAATGTGGGATACGTTTGCGTCTCAAGGTTGCGTTAGCTAGGATTGGTTAGTTTAATTATTCTTTTTTGCGAAAATACCGCTGTGCATGTACAGCCAACAAAGGAGATAAGTATACAGGAGCGTCGGATATAGTTGAAGTTTACTAAGAAACCGATGGATGTTCCCGAATAAAATTTAATTTTATTAATAGAAAACTCACAGCTCATTTATTAAATTAAATTTCAGTGCAGAACATCCATCGGTTTCTTAGTAAACTTCAACTATATCCGACGCTCCTGTATACTTATTTCCTTTGTTGACTGTACATACCTACATAAGAAACACACACAGAGTTTAATTGAGAACCTCCTTTTTTAAGTCGGCTTAAAAGTAGCACAGCTACAGTAGTTTTATCGCACGAAGCGACGCGCTTTTTACTTTTGGTTACCTACCAAGTGTAAAAACACGCTGTGAAGACGAGAGCGTCAGCACATAACACACACACACATAATAATATACGCACACATCCTTCCTCATCATCTCTGACGGTACCGAGAGCGCATGCCCTTACACACACATTCACAGCGTGTTTGTACCTAATTACACTTGTACCTACTTTACTTTAACCACAAGTAAAGCACGCATCGCGTCGTGAGATAAAAATACTGTAAGTATCAGTTTTTCGTTATTCACGCGAAACAAAAAAACAGGGCTTCCCAGAACTTATCAGTCAACTCTATCCAGTGCCGGATTAGCCTGTAAGCAAATTAAGCAATTGCTTAAGGCATCACGTCTCTGGGGGCACCATAAGCCAGAAACAGCACCGAAACAGTATTTTCTAGCACACGAATGGCAAGGCTGCTTATCAGCAAGATATTACAAGACCCAAAAGTCACTCTAGAGATGTGCGCCAATCTTTACAAATCGCTCGTCGATGTTTTGGAAAAATACGAGGCGACTAGTGGATAGGAGGGCCTACAGGCGTGGATTGCTTAGGGCATCAAGTAGGCTTACTCCGGCACTGACTCTATCGCAGTCCACTGCTGGACATAGGCCTCTCCCAGACTGCGCCACAACAGCCTGTCCTCTGCCTTCCGCATCCAGTCCGTCCCAGCCACCTTCTTTAAGGTGCCACTAGTCGATATTTATTCCATACAAATTTCGAGAGAATATTTCTCCACTGTTTGACATTGTGCATCCAAAGTTAAACATGATATCGTTTTTTCTTTTTATTAAGGTTGTCTGTACGGAAACAGAGTAGTAAAATAAAGAGCCATTAAAAAGTTATGTGCCAACAAAGATTCGTTTTTCTTGCTATTTTTTTTTAACGTAACTTTGGATGTACGTAAGTAATAAAAGAACTGTAAAATCTTTAAAACCAAGTCCGTACCGACAAAGCTCAGTTATCGAAGAGTTCAATAAACTTTATTTATAATTGATTTATGCAGTGTTTTTTTCAAAAAACTCGATTTTCCAAAGCACTCTTCGAATTTTTTTTTCGCACCTATCAGTACGGAACGGTGTTTCTGTGCGTAAGAACTAGACGTTGTGTATGTAGAACATAATCAGCCTATAATGTTCCCACTGCTGGGACACAGGCCTCCTCTCAGTGAGAGGGAGTGGGCCGTAATCCACCACGCGGGCCCAGTGCGGATTGGCAGATGTCACATGTCTTCGAATTTTTGGTTCTAGGACATGCCGGTTTCCTCACGATGTTTTCCTTCACCGTTTTGAGAGCAGTGGTGATGAAATTAATTTACACAAAGTAAAACGCCTGTCCGGGTTCGAACCTACGACTTACAACTCGTAAGTCGCGGCCGTTACCACTTGGCCACTCACTGCTCTCTGCTCTGTGTATGTAGACTAGCGTCTAACTGCTCATCACTGATACTAGCTCTGTCAGACACGAAGACAGGTGAGACAGCGTGCTTTTTGGCCATGACCACCAGTGAGTTCGAGCTCGCGACTAGTTTACTCTTAAGGGGCTTACATGACCTAAAACGCGGTCACTGTCGGAATGCATAGAAAAGAAAGAGACGCGCGATGACAAAACGCTGATAATTTATTGTAAAATATGAAGCAATTATTTCATTACAATAAATCTATTGTTTGGACTAAAAAATTAAAACACTACTATTTTAGTGCGTTGCTTGTAGAATAATCTGACAAAAAATCAGAATGATTGTATGTATATTATTAGGTATGGTTTTTATTGTAAAAAGAAAGTTTTTAGAGATATCTTCATGATTTTTTTCTATCGTATCAAATTAATTGTATTATGTTTCAACACAATAGCTACCTAGCATAATATCCTGAAGAATATCATATGTTTTTCTGATTTTGTTTACTGTAGTCGATCATACACTTTTATTGTTTCTAAAACTTGCGTTTTTTGTGTTTAGGTCCTGTAAGCCCCTTACGGTCGTCGGTCCACTGGGGGGCGTCTTACATTACGCTTTTTTTTTTTTTTTGCGGATGGGAATTCATCAAATGACTCCTCCCGCTCTGGGTGGAGTGGAAGGGAGTGTCAGACTCTTACTGACTAAAACCCACCCGTGTTCCTTCCTTAGCCCTTTATGTTCCGGGCCAGCGGTAACCCTTTCGGACAATCCCGCTGACCCGGCAGGCTTCGGCCCTAAGGGGCCCCTCCTCGATGCTGACATCTCTTTGAGGCGCGCGTGGAACAAGTACGCGCCGTCCGGCACGGGCCTTGTCCTGATCGGACGGTGAGCTACCCATTACTCTCCGCCCGCAGGCCCGCGCCTACGGTGGCCGGGAGTCGTCACGCGGCTCCCGACGCCTGGGGCGTACCCCGCGGCGGCTGAGACGGGAGGCTCTCTCCCTGAACCGTCCCGCCACCTCCTTCGCTAGCATGACTGCTTCGCAGAACGCTTGCCTACGAACTGAACTTTATGAAGTAATCCAACAATTTTAAGTTTTTCTAAGCAATTCTAGAATTCTGATAAGTTTTAAATACCTACCTCTAAACCGTCCTCTAAGTCTATATATTGTTGCGCGCCACAATTAATGCCTGGTACATGGTGACAGTAGTTACCACTAGCGCCATCTAGTATCGAGTAGCGGAACTAGTAGTGAAGACCCTTCTAGAAATTTCGATGCAAGAACTTTCTAGAACATTCCCGAACTTTCGACATCTGGTCGATCGGGGCCTGTATGTACTCGAACATTCTAGACGTTTCTACAATGGAAGGTTCTAGAACTCTCTTTGGCGCTATATAAGGCCGACACGCGCCACGACCGACACAGTTTGGATAAAGCGATCGAAGTGAAAGCATCGAAGCGATATTCAAGTGCGACTTAAGGCGAACAGTAGTGCAATTGTGTTTTGTAATTAGTGTGTTTGAGTTGTAATTAGTGTTGATTATTAAAGTGTCATTTTTTTTTGGTTATTAAATCGGCAGTTTTTATTGTCACGAACCCGAAGCTCGTAACAATTGGTGTCAGAAGAGGGGATTAAAAAGCATGCCGGTTTTACCCAAAGACGACACGGAGGGTATCCGTACCCGGAGTCAACGCCAGCAAGAGACGGACCAGAGGCGATTTGGTGGAGCTACGCCACAGAGGTCGGAGGGCCAGCTACCGACCATGGAGGCCGGCCCGTCCGCAGCAGCTCCAGCATCAGCAGCACCAGATTTGGCTGCTCTGATGATGATGCTGCAGGAGCAGGCCCGCCGACAGGAGGAACAGGCCCGTCGGTTGGAGGAACAGCTCCAGCGGGACAAAGAGGAACAGGCCCGCCGGCAGGAGGAACAGGCTCGTCGGTTGGAAGAACAGCTCCAGCGCGATAAGGAAGAACAGTCCCGCCGTCAAGAGGAACAGGCCCATCGATTGGAAGAACAGCTCCAGCGGGACAAAGAGGAACAGACTCGTCGATTAGAAGAACAGCTCAAACGGGATAAGGAGGAGCAGGCGCGCCGCCAGGAAGAGCAGATTTTCCTCATAAAGGACCTTCACGCAACCTTCGGGAAAGACATGAAGGAGGTGAAGGAGAAGGTTGCCCAGCATGACAACCGCCTGTCAGAAGCTGAAACTCAGATCAGCAAGTTTAATAACGTCATTGCTGATGTGAAGCAGGAGTTGGGTAATCTTAAACTTGGGGATGGAATCGCAGCTCCCGTAGCTACAACACCTTCGCTACGTGGATTCAAAGTGCCACCGTTCGACGGAACTTCTTCCTGGTCGGCCTACAAAATCCAGTTTGAGGCTGTCATGAAGGCGAACGGTTGGAATAAAAACCAGGCCATGACTGCTCTCACCCTAGGCCTGCGTGACCAGGCCTTAACTGTCCTGGAAGCTCTCGGTAAGGAAGTGACTTACGAGCAGCTCCTTGAGGCACTAGAGGCTCGGTATGGCGACGCTCACCTGGAACACGTGTTTCGTGCGCAGCTCAAGGATCGCGTGCAACGCAGTAACGAAAACCTGCAGCAGTGGGCCCTTGAAGTGGAGAAGCTGGTTCGTAAAGCTTACCAGTCCGTACCTGCGCTTATTGATGGAAACCTGGTGCAGGCGTTCATCGACGGCATCCGCGACCTTGAAGTGAGAGCTGCTGTGAGGCTCGGGCACCACGGGACGCTTAAGGACGCCTTGGCCCATGCACTGGAGGTGGAAGCTGTGCGACAGGATCATCGTTCCCATCGCGTCAGGGAGGTTGCAGCGGCTACAGTTCGCGACCGCAATAAAGGATACAGCCCTAGGTGCTACGGCTGTGGGGAAAAGGGCCACCTTCGATCCAGTTGCCCTAAGCGAACTGCAGAAAGAGAAGTCGACCGATCTCCAGAGGGCAGTGCGGCTAACAACACCGCGCAGCACCAGCAGCAGGGAAACGAGTAATAGCCAGGACTGCGGGGCGGGTGCTGGCTGATGTTCAAAGAGCCCCAAGGGTTTCGATCACACAAACCCATGACGGGAACAGCCTTATCATCAAGGGCGAGGTCAACGGAACGCCGTGTAAGCTGACCATAGACACTGGAGCTTCTCGCACGGTTGTCAGTTCCCAACTTGCGAGTCGGTCCCTTGGGGACTCCGCATACAACCGGGAACGCATTAATTTGGTAACAGCCACCGGTCAGCGCATACCCGTCCATGGAGAGAAGAAAATGGAATTGACGCTAGGCAACAGAATCTACCTGCATAACGTCATCGTGGCTGATATAATGGACGATTGCATCCTGGGCCTTGACTTTATGAGGAAGAATTGTTGCAAGATTGACGTCAAGCAAGGTGTTTTGAAATGTGGAGAAGAGGAACTTTTCATGGAAGGGGCGTTACCTGGGAATGTGTACAGCCTTAAGAAGATTGTTCTTCCGCCGAGATCGGAAACGATTGTGCCGGTTAGTCTTCCTCGGAATCCTGGGCAAACTCATCGTTGTGTACTCGTGGAAAGGATAGACAATGACCTTCCATGGAAAGTGGCACGGACTTTGGTCAGAGCCACTGACATCTCAGGGGTACGTGTGCTGAACGTTTGTGATCAGGAACAGATAATAGAAAAAGGCACTCTTGTTGGTACTTGCGAGGAAGTGGATTGGTTGCGTCGATGCCAACATCTATCGACTGGGACCCTCAGCAAGGATGCACAAACAAAAGTGACCACACTTTTAGAAGACTGCCGCAGCGCTTTGTCTCAAAATGAAATGGTCAAGGCGAAGAAGATGTTACTCAAGTTCGCCGATGTTTTCTCGTCAAACGATGCTGACATCGGGAAGACTGGTTTAGTTCAACACAAAATAAACACGGGAGAAGAATCGCCTATCCGTCAGCGGCCAAGGAGATTGCCGGTAGCACGTGAAAAGGAAGTGGAAACCATGATTGAGGGAATGGTGAAGGATGGTGTTATTGAACCTTCATCCAGTCCATGGTGTTCACCTGTAGTGCTGGTAAGAAAGAAGGACGGCAGCATGCGGTTTTGTGTTGACTATCGTCGTCTGAACGACGTTACAAAGAAGGACAGCTATCCTTTGCCAAGAATTGATGACACGCTGGACATGCTTACTGGAGTAAAGTGGTTTAGCACGCTGGACCTGAAAAGTGGCTACTGGCAAGTCGAAATTGATCCCAAGGACAAGGAGAAAACTGCATTCTCGACAGGAAAGGGTCTGTGGCAATTTAAAGTTATGCCGTTTGGATTGTGCAATGCTCCGGCAACATTTGAGAGGTTGATGGAACTTGTACTTACTGGGCTAATTGGCGATGCCTGCTTGGTCTACTTGGATGACATCATCATCGTAGGCCGCACGTTTGAAGAACATCTTCAAAACCTGGAACGCGTGCTCATGAAGATCCAGAGTGCCAACCTCAAGTTAAGTCCGAAGAAGTGTTCACTATTCAAACGGCAAGTTAGTTTTTTGGGATATGTAGTGTCTGAAGAAGGTATCCGTACGGATCCAGAGAAAATCGCCGCTGTCAAAGATTGGCCAGTTCCAAAAGACAAGACGCAGGTCAGAGCATTTTTGGGTTTGTGCTCCTATTATCGGCGATTTGTCAAGAACTTTGCAGATATAGCCAAACCCCTGCATAAACTAACCGAGGAGAAGCGACATTTCTGCTGGGATGACAGTTGCGACATCGCATTCCAGGAGCTAAAGGACCGTCTGTGCAAAACACCTATTTTAGGGTACCCTGATGCGGGCAAGGAATTTATAGTTGACACAGACGCAAGTGACATAGGACTTGGCGGTGTATTGTCTCAACGTAATGGTGATCAAGAGGTTGTGATAGCGTACTTCAGCAAGTCATTGTCGAAACCTGAAAGGAACTATTGTGTTACGAGACGAGAACTGCTTGCTGTGGTAAAGTCATTGCAGCACTTTAGCAAATATCTTCTGGGGCGGAAATTCCACCTACGAACTGACCATGCTGCACTTAAATGGCTATTGCAGTTCAAAAATCCAGAAGGACAAGTTGCAAGATGGATTGAACTACTGCAGGAATACGACTTCGAGGTCGAACATCGCAGCGGGAAATCTCATGGCAACGCAGATGCATTGTCAAGAAGACCTTGTCCTGAAAACTGCAAGCATTGTACTAGGCAAGAAAGTAAAGAAGTCGTACCTGTGAGGATGCTCAAGACAGACCTCAGTAACGAGTGGAAGGAAAGCCTACAACGTGCACAGCAGGAAGATTCGGACATCAAGCCGATTCTGGAGTTGATGAAGGCCAGAGCTCCTAAGCCCAGGTGGAGCGACGTCTCAGCAATGAGTTCGATCACAAAAAGCTATTGGGCCCAATGGGACAGCTTGGTGATGCAGGATGGAGTCCTGTGCCGCAAATGGGAAAACCCTCGGGGAGACAGCTGTCATTTGCAAATGGTTGTCCCTAAAGCTCAAGTACCGAATGTTCTACAGCTGTACCATAATGGTTGTTCAGGAGGTCATCTGGGAGTAAAACGGACTCTACTGAAGATACGAGAACGGTTTTACTGGGTCCACTGTCGGGCCGATGTCGAGGACTGGTGTCGCAAATGTACAAGTTGTGCAGCTGTAAAGGGACCTCAGACTCGTAGTAGAGGTGCATTGAAATTGTACAATGTTGGTGCACCATGGGAGAGGATAGCCCTTGACGTTGCGGGGCCGTTTCCGGAAAGTGATAGTGGTAACAAGTATTTCATGGTTGTGATGGATTACTTCACTAAGTGGCCGGAAGTCTTTGCCATTCCAAACCAAGAAGCTTCAACAGTTGCAGATAAACTGGTTCATGAAGTCTTCTGCCGTTTTGGAGTACCCTTGGAGATTCACAGCGATCAGGGAAGGAATTTTGAGTCCCAAATATTTCAGGAAACTTGCCGAGTAATGGGTACTCATAAAACGAGAACAACTTCTTACCACCCACAATCGGATGGAATGGTGGAACGATTTAATCAGACACTGGAGAGGTACCTAGCCAAAGTTGTGGAAAATCGGCAACGAGATTGGGACAAGCACATACAACCGTTTTTGTTGTCATATCGAAGCGCTGTTCACGAAAGTACGTCGGTGACACCAGCTTTCGCAAACTTTGGAAGAGAATTACGGCTGCCTGCAGACCTGATCACCGGAATACCACCTGATGCCCCACGCAGTATAACCGAGTATGCGAACGACTTGCGGAACAAAATGAATGACATTTATGAGCACGTCAGACAATCGGGCCAGCAAATGTCTGAAAAGATGAAAACCCGTTATGACCGTAAAATGAACAATAAAGGGTTCGACGAAGGTTCACTAGTGTGGTTGCACAATCCAGTCCGCAGCAAAGGGAAATCTCCTAAGCTTCAAGCTAAATGGGACGGACCGTACCGGATTGTGACAAAGATCAATGACGTAACCTACCGGATACAGAAAGGTGCAAGAGGTACTCCTAAAATCGTCCACGTGGATCGACTGGCGCGTTATTATGGGGCCGATAATGCTCGGGACGAGCATGTCTTAGGAGGGGGCAGTGTTGCGCGCCACAATTAATGCCTGGTACATGGTGACAGTAGTTACCACTAGCGCCATCTAGTATCGAGTAGCGGAACTAGTAGTGAAGACCCTTCTAGAAATTTCGATGCAAGAACTTTCTAGAACATTCCCGAACTTTCGACATCTGGTCGATCGGGGCCTGTATGTACTCGAACATTCTAGACGTTTCTACAATGGAAGGTTCTAGAACTCTCTTTGGCGCTATATAAGGCCGACACGCGCCACGACCGACACAGTTTGGATAAAGCGATCGAAGTGAAAGCATCGAAGCGATATTCAAGTGCGACTTAAGGCGAACAGTAGTGCAATTGTGTTTTGTAATTAGTGTGTTTGAGTTGTAATTAGTGTTGATTATTAAAGTGTCATTTTTTTTTGGTTATTAAATCGGCAGTTTTTATTGTCACGAACCCGAAGCTCGTAACAATATTATCATCTGCCTAGCCTTTTCCCAACTATGTTGGGGTTGGCTTCCAGTGTAACTGGATGCAGCTGAATACCAGTATTTTACATGGAGCGACTGCCTATCTGACCTCCACAATCCAGTTACTGGGTAATACGATACCCCTTGGTAAGACTGGTTGTCAGACTTTCAGGCTTCTGACTACCAGTAACGACTGTCAAAGATCCACGTATGACAGCCGGGACGAACGGCTTAACGTGCTTTCCGAGGCACGGAGGGGTCTCGGTATGTAAAAGTATATGTCTATATTATTCTATTAAATGTATGATACTATCCGAACTACTTAATATTATAAAATACTAGCTTCCGCCCGCGGCTTCGCCCGCGAGGTATGTCGATAAAAACAATCCTATGTACTTCCCCGGGATGCAGACTATCTCTCTCCCAAATTTTATCGAAATCCGTTCAGTGGTTTAGGCGTGAAAAGGTAACATACAGACAGAGTTACTTTCGAATTTATAATATTATTATAGTATGGATGCGAAAGTAAGTTTGTTTGGTGAAGGAAAACATCGTGAGGAAACCGGCATGTCCTAGAATCAAAAATTCAAAGACATGTGACATCCGCCTCCGCACTGGGCCCGCGTGGTGGATTATGGCCCACTCCCTCTCACAGAAAGGCAGTGGCTTGTGATCATCCATCATCTCATTATCTCCTGCAACATAGACCATTATTAAAGACAAATCTGTAATTAAACTTAGACATTGTAACATTGAACAACTCGTGTTGATAATTACGGACGCGTCGTTAGCCGGCGCCATTTTGTTACAAATTGGACTAATTTGACAGCTCTCCCCCATCCCCCTTCCTTAAGGGTGACGGCCCCCCACTCCCTAGTTGGTGACTGGGAGATAAAAGTGAGTTTGTTTGTAAAGTTACGTATAGACCTAGCGGTCTTTACGTAACTTTGGTTTAATGGTGGTTGGATTTTGGTTTTAAATGTTAAAAAATAACTGGCCAAGTGCGTGTCGGACTCGCAAACGAAGGGTTCCGTAACACAAGGCAAAAACGCCGAAAAAAAAAAAAAACGTTTGTTGTATGGGAGCCGGGGCTTAAATGTTTATTTTATTCTGTTTTTAGTATTTGTTGTTATAGCGGCAACAGAAATACATCATCTGTGAAAATTTCAACTTTCTAACTATCAAGGTTCATGAGATACAGCCTGGTGACAGACAGACAGACAGACAGACGGACAGTGAAGTCTTAGTAATAGGGTCCCGTTTTTACCCTTTAGGTACGGAACCCTAAAAATAGTTTGACCTACTTTATATAGGACTTATTCGAGGGATAGTTTTAAGGGCAAACGTTTCATGCGAATATGAACCTTGTATTCTTATGCGTTTTGTTCTTATTCGTGTCAGCTAATGAGAGCAAACGTTCCATATGAAAGTCAAATTTTCGGGCGTAGGTATGTCTACTCTTCACGTGACCAGGGGACCTAAAATGGCTACTTTGGCAGAATCATAAAAGAATAACATTATGAATCATAATGGACAGTTAACTGTATCAAATCCCATTGGTGAAGGATTTTTCAGTTATTTTTTTTGTCTCTTTGATTATACCTACGTAGTGCAACGAAAAAAATAAAAACGCGGACTGTCTTCACCGTAATATGATTCATAATGTCATCCTTTTATGATTCTACCAAAGTGGCCTTTTTAGGCCCCCAGAGGGCTGGCCTTCTTTTAGGTCAAATAATCAGCATTGCCATCCAACGTGGCAACACTGCCAGCTTTTTGGTCACTTTTCCCATTGACAGCGATGCGGACGAATTTTTTGATGCCCCACATTGGGAAAAAAAAACTTTTTCCTTTATATACTTGTACATAGTGTTTGATTATAATAAATTGTATTTAAGATTTATTAAACAGTGTAAATTAATATGAACCTTAATATAATACGAATAATGTTCATATTCATATGCGAAGCTTACTTAACAAAGTAACATCCATTATCCATTTAACTCTGTGGCCTGTGTCCCAACTAGGTAAGGTTGGTTTCCATTCTAGTCTCAAAACTACGCTACGCGCTACGCGCTACGCGGCGTAGGTTACCGAAATACGCCTACGAATTTTTCGTAGCGCTACGAAAATTCGTAGGCGTAGGCTACCGAACCGAACTACGCAGCTACGATTTGTTCGTAGCGCTACGAAAAATTCGTAGGCGTATTTCGGTAGTCTACGCCTACGGCTTTTTCGTAGAGCTACGCGCGGCGTCCGGTACGCGGTCGCTCGCTACTTGCGAACTTTTCGACCCCATCTGCCATCTGTTCTACGCCATTACAATAGGAGGGTCCAAGGTCATTCTAAACAGAACTTTACTGAAGCGGATAGTGACTTCACGTTGTTTGTAGCCAAGCTCGCTTGGTTGATTCTTTATGAAGCGGATTGTGACTTCTAAAATAGGCCTTCACTAATGTAGCGTTTTGCCAAGATAGCATTGTTGCTTCGGTGAGACTTCAGATAGCACTATAGTGTTTATCTAGATAAGAGCGGCCGGTGATTCTTAAAATAAACCAAGCCATCATTTGTTTTCAGAATTTTATTTCTGGGAATGTTGTATACGTCCTGCCTGGTGAGTTATGCACGTTGTTTGCTCAATATATGTATCAGCTCGCTGAACATATTCATCAGGAGGATCGTTTTGATCGCTGTGTGGCAGAAAGATAAATTATCGTAGTAGTTTCCCGGACGAGCTCCTTCACAAAGAATTCTAGTACAACCCCTGGTAGCTAAGCTATGCCGTAGCAGTGCCAGATTAAGACTACTGGATGCCCTAAGCAATCCACGCCTGTAGGCCCTCCTATCCACTAGTCACCTTGTATTTTTTCAAAACAACGACTGGCGATTTTTATAGATTGGCGCACATCTCTAGCTAGAGTGACTTTTAGGTCTTCTAATATCTTGCTGATAGACAACCTTGCCTTTCATGTGCTAGCAAATACTGCTTCGGTGCTGTTTCTGCTTTATGGTGCCCCCCGAGACGTGGTGCCCTAAGTAATTGCTTAATTTGCTTATGGGCTAACCCGGCACTGTGCCGTAGAGAAGGAGTGACCGGTTGCTGCTTCGAGTTTGTAGTGTCCCACTTCAAGCTAAAGGTAACTCAAAGTCCAAACATTTATTTTAATTCAACCATTTACAAGCACTTTTGAATTGTCAAGGAGTTGGCGGTCAGTTTGTCAGAAAGTGGAAGCTAAATGCCCGTTCCAAAATGTAGATTTTTATGGAGAAGAACTGGCAAGCAAATACCAAGGGCACTCTTTTAAGGCGAAAGCGCCAGGGTAGCCCGCGAAATTGTTTTTTTTTTACGTTTTTTGCAATTTGCTGGTCAGTATTAAGTTGTACGTTGATTAAAATATGATTCGCGGCCGTAACAAATATTGTATTTACAGAATTATAATCATTAAAGTCATCGACACAACTCTCTAAGACCAAGTACCCAAGAATGACTATGTCATGAAATCTTGACATTTGGGGATTATACTAACTTAACAAGTTGTATTACTGATTGTAATGATTATATTTACAATCACAGCCCGCCGTGCTAGGAACATGAGATGGCGCAAGGGTATCGACACATGTTGCGTCTCACACCAGAGGCCTACCCACCTTCAAAGGCAACAACGTCATGCCGTCTGGTCTCTTCCCATCGTCACGTACCAAACCATTTGGTTCTAACACCGCTGGTACGCCGGCGGTGATAGGGGCTCGACGAATAATATCGTTGATGCTGGCGTGCCGTGCTATGCGACCTGCGCTCCTGCTGCAGGACAGGCCATGGTGTCCGAGACTGTCGACAGCTTCACCGCAGTGACATCGCGTTGTGGAGCAATACAAGGTGCGCCCAAGCGGAGACACGTAGCGAAAGTCATCCATCATTGTGCCTATATTATGGTGGAATTGGTGGATGACGGGAATGCCTGAAGCCACAAGCCTTACTCCCATTCTCCCACAGCCAGCAGACGGGACACGCTCTACAGTATTACGTGACGTGTTTACAAGGGTATTCCGTATAATACTGCAGAGCGGCACGTCCCACCGTCTCGGGGAAGACGGTTATCGGGCAAAACAATTAGAACCGCGTAGATCTGTCAAAGACCCCCTCAAAAAATCGACGGTAAACAATTTTTCTAAACCATTGACTCCGCAGTACTAATGATCAGTAAAATACAATAAAACAAAGCGCATAAAGGCCGGGCACACGGTCCTTGTTAGCGGCACGTGTCGCGCCGTGTGATGTCACCCGTGTGAACGAGACGTCATCAGCCGTTGCCTGACTTTTTTTTTTTTGTTATGAAATTGGTAGCTTTGATTGAGAATGCTGAGATATTTTGTTGGGCATATAAAAAAAAAATTGATATTACAAAAAAGAATTACAAGGTCACAAAAACACAACAAAAATTGAAAGAAGTAATATCCTTAGATGGTTTGCAATGGTCATGTTGAGAGGATGTATAGAGGTATGAGGAACAGTGTGTAAAGTTCACTCATACTCTATAGAAAAGGGAGGATCCTCCGACCAGACGGGTGTTGTGTCTGGCGGGCAACTGCCCGATGATTCATGTCGGGCCGTTGTATATATGCAAGTTGCGCGGTAAACTCTGCTTGCGAGATGCAGGATTTTGCGTGGCGTCAGTATGACGCGTTGTTCGGATGTGGCGTTGTAAAAACCGCTACATATGAGTAAAAGGCGACTAACAAAAGGTATTTAGAGGCAAATGTGAATGAAAACGCCGGGAGTGACCTTATTGGAGACCAGCAGTGCCCCTCGGCTTCACCCGCATAAGTGTCGATCCCGTGGGAATATCGGGATAAAAACTATCCTATATCCTTTCCCGGGACTCAAACTATACCAAATTTGATCTAAATCGGTTCAGCAGTTTAAGCGTGAAAAGGTAACAGACAGACAGACACACTTCCGCATTTATAATATTACTAGCTTCCGCCGGCAAGGTATGTAGATAGAAACTATCCTATGTCCTTCCCCAGGATGCAATCTATCTCTCTGCCAAATTTTATCGAAATCCGTTCAGTGGTTTAGGCGTGACAAGGTAACATACAGACAGACAGATCGAGTTACTTTCGAATTTATAATATTAGTATGGATAAGTATGGATGTTACGTTATGAGGGGTCCGTGGCAATAACAGCCGCACAGGTCGATCGATCAGGTTAAGTTACGCTTGCCGCGGTTGGTCTGTGGATGGGTGACCATCTTTACATACCGAGACCCCTCCGTGCCTCGGAAAGCACGTTAAGCCGTAGGTCCCGGCTGTAATTCGTGGATCTTTGACAGTCGTTACGGGTAGTCAGAAACCCGAAAGTCTGACAACCAGTCTTTTCAAGGGGTATCGTATTACCCAGTAACTGGGTTGTGGAGGTCAGATAGGCAGTCGCTCCATGTAAAATACTGGTATTCTGCTGCATCCGGTTAGACTGGAAGCCGAGCCCAACATAGTTGGGAAAAGGCTAGGCAGATGATGATGATAAGTATGAATGTTCTTTAGAATGGTCAGGACATCAGGTGCGTAGTACGCGCAACCGGCGCGGGCGCGGCGGCGCGGTGCGTGTATGACCAAGCAAAAGATCTTATACAGGTGGCATTCTATACTTTCGCCAGGCGTGAGTTTGTGTATTTGTATGTACCTACAGATACACATCAAGCTACTACAATCTGTCAAATTTCTTTATTAGATTTTCAACTTTATCGCTAAAGTTTAAGGCGAAAGCGCCAGGATAACCCGCAAAATTCTATTGCAATTTGCTGGTTAGTATTAAGTTGTAGGTACGTTGATTAAAATATGATTCGCGGCCGTAACAAATATGTATTTACAGAATTATAATCATTAAAGTCATCAACACAACTCTCTAAGACCAAGTAGTCCCCAAGAATGACTATTTCATGAAATCTTGACACTTGGGGATTATACTTGTATTACTGATTGTAATGGTTATAATTCTGTAAATACATATTTGTTACGACCGCGAATCATATTGTAATCGACGTACAACTTAGTACTGACCAGCAAATTGCAAAAAACGTAAGAAAATTTGAATTTCGCGGGCTACTTTAGCGCTTCCCCCGTTCAAAGTTGATAGGGAAAATTGACAGTTTCGGGTAGCTTGACGTGCTGGCGTCTGTACCTAATTAGAAGGCAAAAAAAAACACAAGACTCCCACTGCCGGATTAAGACTACTTGATGCCCTAAGCAATCCACGCCTGTTGGCCCTCCTATCCACTAGTCGCCTCGTATTTTTCCAAAACATCGACGAGCGATTTGTAAAGATTGGCGCACATCTCTAGAGTGATTTTTGGGTCTTGTAATATCTTGGGTGTTGATAAACAGCCTTGCCATTCATGTGCTAGCAAATATTGTTTCGGTGCTGTTTCTGCCTTATAGTGCCCCCCGAGACGTGATGCCTTAAGCGATTGCTTAATTTGCAGGGCTAATCGGGCACTGAAGACCCCGCTTTTTAGGTTCGATTCTCAGTAGCAACCTGGAGTCACGTTTTGTAGGGTAGGTATTAGCTCGCACTACTAAATGATGTAAGTACTAGGTATTATACTGTCGAGATTTGGGTAGATAATGCACCTGCGCGTGAATGCGAGACTTTATGTTTTCTTCATCGCAAAACTTACTAAGTGCCTAAATACAAAAGAAATTAGAGCCGATTCCCTTGTTCACAAACTAAACTAAATTGAAGTTCAGTGCATCTTTTTCTTTCTATTTCATTAAGAAAAGGACAGAAGATAAATTTTAGTCTAGTCCTGTCAAATTAATCAGCGCCTGACACTACTCCATACAAGCTTAGACGTGATCACGTGATTAAATACTTGTCTACTGTTAGCACGGGGAGCCGGGAGCAGTAAATGAGTGGACTGTATTTTAGGCAATGGTTTAATGCCGCTAATATTCACAATCATAACTTTCCCAGTGTCGTCCGTTGCGGTGGAGTCCGTGGAAGCGAGTGGTCGACGGGCCGAGCCGTGTCGCCGCCGCGTCTCAACTCACCGATGACGCGCTGATTACGCTGCCTACGCATGCAGACCGCGTGCAACGCGTTTTTGGGTTCGGTTCCCAACACCTACTAAAATTACCTACGTCAATTTACGTCAGACGCTTTAAGAAAAGGACATCTACCTATCCTTTGAAATAGAAAGAAATAGATACCTACACTGAACTTTTTATTTAGTTTGTGAACAACAGAATAGGCATCATTGATATAGTCACATGACTACCGTATTATAAACAAATATTTAAATACTCCCTTCACACAGACACCGCCTCTGGCGATCTTCAGAGGCGGTTACCATCTCAGCGGAGGGTCGACGGCGCCATCACTGCGAACAATATGGAATCCGCTCGCTATTATAAAACGCCCCGGGGTGACATACGGCCGAGATAATTGAACCGTGTGATATGAGAATTATAGATACAGGCTTGTGAAGTTGATATTTTAATGAGAAGAGAGGGTAGAGACAAACATTTAAAAGTATTCTTAGATAGCTTTGTCATTTGTATGTTTAGCGGTAGGTATCTACAACGCCACATGGGCCACATGCGAACAATGCGTCATACTGACGTCACGCAAAATCCTGCATCTCGCAAGCAGAGTTTACCGCGCATCTAGCATATAGGTAGGTACTTATAATACAACGGCCCGACATGAATCAACGGGCAGTTGCCTGCCAGACATGATAGGTACCCGTCTGGTCGGAGGATCTGTAGCGGTATCTAGAACGCCACATTGCGAACAACGCGTCATACTGACGTCGCGCAAAATCTTGCATCTCGCAAGCAGAGTTTACCTCGCAACTATACAACGGCCCGACATGAATCATCGGGCAGTTGCCCGCCGGACTCAACACCCGTCTGGTCGGAGGAACATCCCTTTTCTATAGAGTATGAGTGAACTTTACACCCTGTTCCTCATACCTCTTTATTATGTATTTTTGAAGATTCCCAAGAAAAGAGTCCCTAGACTTTTACCTACTCTAATTCTACTACCCTTGTCGTCGTCGTTTCAGCCGATAGACGTCCACTGCTGGACATAGGCCTCCCCCAATTTTGGGGGGGGTTTGCCATAATCGCCACGCTTGGCAGGTGGGTTGGCGATCGCAGTATGGTATGATGGTGGAATAAATAGAGAACCAGGGATTGAATAACCGAAAAAATTATGGTTAAAACGGTAAGCGGTATGACGTCATACCTTTAAATTTCGATACCTTAAAATAAAGGTACCTTTAAATTACTATACCTTAAAGTAACTGTACTTGTATAATTCCGATATTGTAATATTGCGGTACCATTACTTTTTCAAGTATCTAAATGATAAAATAAAGGTTTTCTTTGTATCCTGCCGCCCGCGCCGAGACGTCCGTCGTGCGGCCGCAATGGTAAGAGAGTAGGTACTTGATCGAAAATTTACTGATATTCGTGCCTCGGCAGCCAGACAAAGCAGGTTGTTTCCGCGTCTACTTTGTTTGTTTTTGAACTTAATCGCAAGTGTGCTTTGTTAAAACTATAATGAGTACACTTCGATCTAGCTCTTGGACTATACCTTACTAACTGAACTCATTATCTCTCCTAAACTAAGACACGATTAAATCTGTGACTTGGCGACTGATTCCGACTAATTGGCGACAAAATAGATTCCGCAACCGTTCTCCTAAAACCGATTCGCCATTCGTCGACAGGATCATTCATTTATTTCCGTTTCCCCAGGAGAGTCTTTCACCTACGGACATTTCGCCGACAGAACATTTCATCTTCGTCACATTCGACGACAGGCCTTTTCAGCTACAGAATGTTTCACCGACACGACGATAAACCTATAACTCTTTTAACTACAGACCTTTCCATCTACGGAGAATTCGCCGTCAATCTTAAGACAAGCGATATTACAAAACATACATATATCTACAGCTTATTGTGTCTTTACTAAGAGATCAGGGCCGGCTACTTGCCCTAGAGAGAGGATCTAGACACGCGGACGCGTGTCACGCTAAAGTTGAGCCGGAGAATCCCTCACCGAACCTTGTTCGGTCAGCCCTTCGTATTCTGGGGGGAGGGCAACAACCGCCATCTACCGTCAGTCGACGCAGAGAGCCAGGGTGGCTCACGTCCCCGAGGTGTGGAGTCGTTGGATGTATCCAACACGTCCGCATCTCAGTGACCAAAACAGCGGACGCATAGCGTCGCACTTCCAGTTTCAGAGGGGAGGGTGACCCGGTCTCGCTTCAATCGGCCGGCTACACCAGTGCATGGGATGGTGAGCGACAGCGGTGATTCCGACTGCTCGCAAATGTCACTCGCCTCCAAGGCGTCATCAACAAGCAAGCGAAAGCGGAAGGCGGCAAAACCGAAGCAAGCGGCGTCAGGGAAGAGTGGTCTGCTCGTTTCGAATGGGGCCATAGTTGAGAGACTGGAGAGAGAGACCGCGGCCCTGCGTTCGCAACTTGCTAGCCTTACAGAAACGGTGGCACAAATGGCGGAGCAACTCATCCACATCTGTAAGGTGGTCCCCGGCGTTGATGGATCCATAGCGGTGACAGGACTAGCACAGGAAGCAGAGGCCCAGCTTCGGCGTTCCATCGCCATAGAAATTGGGGGTATGATGGACGCCAAGTTGGCTGCCATTGTGAGCAGGCTGCCTCTTGAAAAGCCACTACGTCCGCCTCTTGCATCCGACGCAAAGAGGGCTGTGGTTCTATTGCCCCTCTCTCCCCTCTGGATCTCAGCGTGATCCCTAATTCCAACAGGAAAAAAGGAAAGAGAAAGAGAAAAAATGTGAAGGTAAATTCGGTGGCTCCGGTGGTGGAGCTGCCCGCTGTGCCTGCGGCAACCGCACAGGCCTTACAGCCCGCGTCAACGGTTGAGGCGGAGGCTTGGTCGAATGTGGCAAAAAAGACAAAGACTCCCCAGTCCAATGCCACAGCTGGTGCTTCAGACGCTCTATCTGCGTCATCTACCCCTGCAAAGGAGAAAAAGCAGCCGGTCAAACGGCCTCGTGTTCCCGCTTCGGCAGCTATTACCATCTCAGTAAGCGAGGGATCATCTGCCACTCTCGTAAAAGTTCTGTCGGTAATGAGGCAGCAGATTCTATTGGCCGATCTCGGCATCGATAGTGTTGGCCAGAAGAGGGCTGCGGATGGCGGAATGGTTCTTTTTATCTTTGGTGCAGACTGTTCCACCAAGGCTAACAGCCTCGCAAGCCGTATGATCCCAGGTCCTTGCTGAGTATGACGTGCATATTGCACGTCCGATGAAAATGGCTGAGGCGAGGATCATGGACCTCAACGACGCTGTCACGCCAGCAGACGTGGCGATAGCTATTGCCGAGGCGGGTGGTTGCTCTTCCGGGGACGTAAAGGTGGGTGAAATTTGACGACCGCCTACTTCTCTTGGGCACGTCTGGGTTCGTGGTCCATTGGCGGCGGTAAAGAAGCTGGCGTCCAACATACGCATGCGGATAGGATGGACGTCGGTAAGGGTCGAGGTGTTGGAGGCACGTCGTATGATGTGCTTCCGTTGTCTCGAACCCGGGTACGCCCGTCGCCGGTATACTAGTGTGGTTGACCGAAGCACTCAGTGCTACTGTTGCGGAGGACCCCACAAAGCAAGAGAGTGCACGTCGCCGACTGTGCAGTGTCCGCTGTGTGCGGACCAAGGTCGTCCAGAGGCTGGGAGGCAAGAAATGTGCTCCGCGCAAGAAGTGGGCCTCGCTTGTCCCAGCCACATTGCAGAAATCGCCGCCGGCACCACTGAGTGCCGGCCCACTGGAGGAGATGGATACCTCATCTTCCCAGCCCTGAAAGTCCTCCGGTGCGACCTGAACCACTGCTGCAATGCGCAAAATCTTTTCCTGCAGACTATTGCGGAGTGGTCGGTTGCCTTGGCGGTGGTAGCAGAGCCCTACGGTCTCCGGGTTCATCCTCGCTGGTTCCGGGACACCTTAGACTCTGTTACTGTTTACTAGGCTGGTGGAGGCAGTGGGCCTCACTGCTCCCTGCTCGATAGGGGGCAGGGATATGTCGCAGTCGAATGGGGACATCTGGCCATAGTGGGCTGCTACGTGTCCCCCAACATTTCCCTCTTCCAATTTGAGGGATACCTGGATGGGGTTGCGAACTGCATTCGAAGCAAATGCTCACCCCGTCCAGTGCTTGTCCTGGGTGACTTCAATGCTCACTCCAGAGCACGGGGTAACACCCGGGATAGGCCGAGGGGACACGTAGTGCAGGACTGGGCGGCTTCGCTTGACCTTCGACTATTGAATCGAGGGTCCGTTACCACATGCGTTCGATGGCAGAGGGAGTCAATCGTGGATCTCTCATGGGCGATTCCTTCTGTAGCCCACATGGTATCGGAATGGAGAGTAGCGGAGGAGATGGTCACTCTGTCTGACCATCGCTACATCGTTTTTGATGTGGCACTCCGTCCTTCCGGAGACCCGAGCCGTCCAGGCTCAAGGCGACCGGCGCGTCGTTGGGCCCTCACACAGCTCAATCGAGATTTGCTCGTCGCAGCTGCCAACGTCGCGGCGTGGCCAGATGATGATGGATCCCAGGGGATCTCGCTCGGTCCAGAAAAGGAGGCGACCTGGTTCCGGGACACAATGACGTCAATTTGCGACGCTGCCATGCCCCGGGTCAGGTGCGCTCAGCGTCTTGGTGCGGTTATTGGTGGTGGGAAGACATCGCGCAGTTGCGGACTGTCTGTCTTAGAACCCGGCGCCAGTTTCAGCGCACCCGGCGCAGAAGGCAGCAGAGGGCTACGGAGGAGGAGATAGCCAGAGTTTATAGAGCTTACCGAGCAGTGACTATGGCGCTTCAACACGCTATCGCGGATGCCAGGTGTCGGTCCTTGAGCGAGCTTCTCGAGGCGCTCGACAGGGATCCGTGGGGGAAACCATAATTATAGGATGGTCATGGGCAAATTACTCCCTTGGATCCCGCCCATCACGGAGTCCATGGATCCGGGTCTGCTGGAGAGAGTTGTAAACACACTGTTTCCAGTAGCCAGGGTCAGTCCCTCGCCACCCCTGTTATTGACAGACAGGTCTGACGAGTTAGGGGTGACGGAAGGGGAGCTCGACCGAGCCGTGAAGCGCTTGGGGGCCCACAACACCGCGCCAGGTCCGGATGGTATCTGGGTGACCGCCTGAGACGGTTATTTAATAGCTGTCTCCGTGCAGGCGTATTCCGCTCCGGTTGGAAGGAAGCTGGATTGGTTTTATTGAAGAAAGAAGGCAGGGCCGCAGAGTCTCCCTCTGCATACCGTCCCATATGCCTACTTGACGAGTTTTCCAAGCTCTTTGAAAGAGTGGTTGCTGAAAGGCTCGTCGAGCACCTGTCGCGGGTTGGTCCCGACCTTGCTGATAGCCAGTATGGCTTCCGGCAGCGGCGTTCTTCGCGTCCGCGCGCTGACGGAGCAGGTGGTGTCCCGGGGTGGGGTGGCGTTGGCGATAAGTTTGGATATCGTCAACGCCTTCAACTCTTTACCCTGGAGTGCGATTAGGAAGGCACTGATACATCATGAAGTGCCTTCCTGCCTGCAAGGCGTTGTCGGGGCATACCTACGCGACCGGCACATTCGCTATGTGGGCCGGGATGGTGGCGTTCAGCGGAGGGAGATTACGTGTGGGGTTCAGGAGGGATCGGTTCTAGGCCCTCCCTAGCACACGACGCGGTACTGCGTGTCGATCTCCCCGTCGGCGTTAATATCGTTTGCTACGCAGACGATGTTCTGGTGTTGGCCGGCGGGGACAACTTCGAGGAGACCATCCAGCTTGCCGAACTCGGGGTGGCAAAAGTCGTGGCGGATATCCGTGGGCTGGGTCTGGAGATAGCGCCTCAGAAAACTGAGGCGTTATGGTTCCATAAACTGCCGAGGAGAAGAGAGCCACCCAGCTCGTTGGTCCATGTCGGAGATGCGCAAGTCCAGGTGGGGCGATACATAAAGTATCTTGGCCTCACCCTGGACGGTCGGTGGGGCTTCGAAGAGCACTTCGAGCGCCTGGTTCCCCGGAACGAGAAGGCAGTGGGTGCTTTGCATACACTGCTACCCAATCTCGGGGGACCTCGGGGGAAGTTCGCTACCTCTATGCGGGTGTCGTGCGATCGATAGTCCTGTACGGGGCGCCTGTTTGGTCAAGCAGACTGTCAGGCGTCCGACGCTGCAGGACTAAAGTCAACTTGGCTGCAACTCTGGCTGCAGCGGAAAATAGCCATTCGTATGGCACGAGGATATCGAACGATATCCTTTGAGGCGGCAACTCTCCTGGCGCGCTTTCCGCCGCTGGACATCCTGGCGGATATGGACGCGAAGGTCTACGACCAGATTCGCGATATCCGCCAAAGCGGGAATAGTGTGCCAGGAAGAGCATTTGTAAGGCTGAGGCGGCGGGTACGGCGAGACACGCTCGAGCGGTGGCGCGAGCGGCTACAGCAGCCGCAATATTCGCGCAAGCGCGTTATCGAAGCCATTCTGCCGCACTTCGAAGCCTGGCTGAAAAAAAAGGGCGCATCTCCTTCAGACTCACCCAGGTGCTCACCGGACAAGGTTGCTTCGGTGAGTACCTGAACAGAATTGGGCGAGAGGCCACGGCAAATTGCCACCATTGCGGAGGCAGCCTGGATTCCGCACAACACACGCTCGAGGAGTGCCCTGCGTGGGCCTCCGAGCGGCGGGTCCTGGTTGCCAGGATCGGGCGAGACCTGTCTCTGCCGGCAGTAGTGAGGGCTATGCTGGCAGGGACAGAGAATTGGTCGGTAGTAGCTTCCTTCTGTGAGATCGTGATGGTCAAGAAGGAGGCCGCCGAGCGGGATCGGGAGAAGGCTGATCCTGCTCGGAGGAGGCGTCGGGGTGGCAACCGCCTCGGCGCCTAACACGCCGAAACCCGCTTACCAAATAAGGTAGGTGGCCTTTGGGGTTGCGGGCGCACAGAATGGGGACTCTGTCCGCAAGTGACCCCAGGGAAGACGGTGTCACAGTGGTCACGTGCTGCCGTGCATAGCGAGGCTCAGGGGAGGCCCCTTTACAGTCTCCCCAGGGATGTGCCTTACAGGTGTTACACGGGGGGGGGTTCCGGAATTGGTCTTTTAAGAGGAATCGGAACCACCCCTATGAGCACATAGGGGTGGTCCCGGTTCCTCTAAAACCACGCGTGTGATCACCATCTGCTGATGGTGATCACAGGCGTGGTTTTAGTCCCTTCCTCCCTTCCCGGAGGTCGGGTGCCTTTTGAAGGTTTCCCCCCAAAACAAAAAAAAAAAAGGTGAAAGACTGCTGAATGCTGAATAGTCCAATGGCGAATCGGTCTTAGGAGAACGGTTACGTACGGAATCGTTTTTTTCGGTACCGAAATGATTTCGGTAAAGGTATCAGTAATATACAGTATGGATTCGACATATGGGCAATAAATGAAATTACATGCTTATTTCAGCGTATACTGATGATATGCAAAAAATTAACGAAATGGGTCCAGTAGTTTAGACAAAAACTTAAGTTTTAATTTTTGTCACTCTAAATTAAACATACTAAATTTGAACACTCTGTAGAACTGCAGCACTAGGTCAATGATCTAGAACGTACTTTGTTCCATAAATCCTTGAACTTTGTTAATAACGCCGCACCGCGCTGTGCCGCGCCGTCGCCGCGCCGGCGCCGTCTCGTCTGCATTTGAGCTGTTGCCATTCTGTGCTCAAGGTAAGTAGGTATTGTACCTACGTTCTCTAAACAGAGTGTTTGACTTTTACTGAATTTATTTGATATTTATTTTGTTTGAAAAATTAAGTAGGTATCTTAATTTTTCGTTTTTTTATTTAATAATCAATTTTGTTATACTTCTGCGGACGAGTATTGCTCGTGTTTTCATTTATTGCCCATATGTCGAATCCATACTGTATAGGTATAACGATACCGTAAAAAAATATAGGTATAATGCTTTTTTTAACGGTACCACAACCGTAATTCTCAACCGTTTTCCTTCTACCTTTAAATCGAAGCTGTATCGTAATTCTATACCGGTACCATACCCTTATACCTTTACCGCTTTCAACCCCTGTAGAGAACGCTGCTGCCCATTCTCCGGTAAGACCCTTAGTCGCCTTTTACGACACCCACGGGAAGTAAGGGGTGGTGCAATTCTTTAAGTCCTTCACCACACAGACAACCCTTGTATATCTTAGAATAGTTCATGTAGAGATACTTTTTTTTAGATTTTTCCCTGATTTGTTAACCACCTACAACAACAATAAAACAAAATTCTATTCTAACATACAATGAATCAGGTTTTAACATAACTGCCTAAATGAGGGTAATCTACACCCCTCTGATTACCCCTTTTAAGAATACTACCGCGACGTTGTTTTTGTTTGTCGATTTCGCGATGCGAGTGCCATCTAGTATCGAATAGATGTTTTAATTGAAGCGCCATCTATAGATGAATAGCTGCAACAAAATTTTCACCGTACTTTAAACGACACTAGATGGCGTTGTTTTGAAACCAAGGGAAGTCGATTTAAAATAGTCAAGAGAAATTAAACAAATATTAATCTTATAAAATATACAATTTATTCTTAGAAAATAAGCTTACAACGGAACTAATATAATTAACGGATAGATTAGAAAGCTAGTTTCTTCATGAGCAAGTACATGTGCTGGTCAACTTCAAAACCGTGCAAGTTGTTTGCGTCTCCTTGAAGACGCATTAGTAGGCCTCCGAATGAGACGTACGCTGCTAATCGCGATGCTGGTTCCATTGCTCCTTCGTCACCTTCTATCCTGAGAATAGAGAGAAATAAATAATGTTATATTCATTTTTTTAAAAAAATTAAATTATTTTCATGATTTAGGCGAAAGTTTGTGAGTGTTTATGTTTGTTACTCCTTCACGCTCAAATGGCTGGACCAATTTTGATACAATTTTGTATGGAGGTAGTTGACACCCTGGAGTAACATATAGGCTACATTTTATCCCGATAGTCCCATGGGATCGACACTTATGCGGGTGAAACCGCAGGGCGCAGCTAGTACAGTATAAGTATGGCCTTTATTGCCCACGGCAGGGAAAAGTCCTCTTCTCTTTTTGAGAAGGTAGAGACGCCAGCACATCAAGCTACTACAATCTGTCAAATTTCTTTAATAGATTTTCAACTTTATCGCTAAAGCCTAAGGTTCAAAGTTGATTGGGAAAATTTGACAGTTTTGGGTAGCTTGATGTGCCGGTGCCTATAAGAGAATTGATCACCACTCTTGCTCAAGATGAATATGTGTTAGGCTTCTATGTTAGAGGGTATTTTCTACACTTCGTTCCGGTGGTGGTGGTTCGGCATAGCTATTCACAACCCCTCAATACCCATCCGTACCGTATCAAACATCAATGTTATCGTAGGAGTTCTCATCACAAGCCAAACCCGAAAATCTAAGTCCGAAACCCGAAAATTTTGTCAGTTCAAATCAAATGCGACGACCGCTATTCTTCCGACTCCGAATTCTACCAACTCCCTAGTAAAAAGATAAGATAGAGAATTGCATAGCCATCCTTTAAAGGATCAAATACTCAACTCAAAGCATTTATTTCAATTAAACCATGTAAGTACAGGGACTTTGAACTGTCAAGGAGTCAGTCAGTCAGAAAATATGAAGCTAGTACCAAGTCGTAGTAGGTACGTAGGAGAACGAGCAAGAAACTCCATAGACACTCTTTTACTGCAAGCACTGCAAGAAAATACTTAGTTTTAAAACACTTTGTTGATAAAAACTAACCTGTAAACTTTTCCCGACATAACATACTCAAAACTGTCGGCGCGGTTTCCCTCCGTTTCTAGTGGGTTCCATTCACCACCATCAGGATAACCGTTCTCCCTGAGAGTTGTAGCAAGCACTAATCTAAACTTATCACCAAGTTCCATTGGATAAATCCACGAATTTATGTCCAAAATAAGGTCCATTTTAAACGACTCTGATTCGCAATGTAGACGGCTACATCGATCGAATTTCTTGCCTTCAGGGTCTATATCTTTTACATTAAATATGTCCTCGAATAATACGCCTGCCATTTTTCTATTTTATTTCAGTATTACCTAAAAAACGGCAAAATTAAAATAATAACACGCTTTTCGGGTTCAAAGCTTGACTCACAACATGACAGCTTGTGCATGACAGTTGTTTTTTATATGTTGGTATTTTAGTGGAACAGACCCACTGACCTCTATAATACAAGTACGCTGGACTAACGATACTCTACGAAATGACAGTTGTTTTTTGTGCCGATTCAAAGCGCCCCGCTCGTAGCCCCAAGGAACTAAAATTGACACGTTCTTTCAAATGGACGTTGATTTGTTTACTTCGTCTCTGATGATTTAGGTCTAAATCGTGAAAAACTAGTTTATTTGTGTATTTTGTGTTTACTACGTGATATTTGGAACATTTTTATTATGAAAGCATGCGGATTTTGTAAAACTCGCTGCCAAAAAGACAGCGGATTAACCTTTCACAAGTAAGTGAATTTTACGACTATAAATGTTTCGATTGCTTATGTGAGCATTTTTATTACTATCTTATATTTAGAATAAATGTTTTCATCAATATCCCATCATATTTAAGTGTAATTAGGGTTCAGTTTGCACATTTAGTAAATACAATAATTTGAATAGGGTTGTAAATGTTCCATGTCGATAATGTGTCGATAGTTTTCTTCAGACAGTTAATAATTTTAAATTTACGTCTTTCAAATAGAAATTTACTGTCGCCAGAAATTTCTGCAATTTGATTACCTACCTAAAACAAATTAATAAATACTAGTTTCTAATTTCAACAGATAAATCCATACTAATATTATAGGTAAATTCGAAAGTAACTCTGTCTGTCTGTCTGTCTGTATGTTACATTTTCACGCCTAAACCACTGAACGGATTTCAATATTTGGCAGAGTATAGTTTTTATCGACATATCTCGCGGGCGAAGCCGCGAGCGGAAGCATAGTATTATATGTAATGTGTACTTGTTTCCGAAGTAAAGACCTAACATCAAAATAAAACTTGTCATCTACAATGTACTGTATACTTTAGTCAGTTTTACTTTAATTAAATACTTAATTTCAGATTTCTCACCAAATCAACTAAGCAGGGCTCAAAAACATGAAAATGGAAAATTGGAGTCCTAAATCGAATTATCATCTTTGTAGCAATTTCACTGCGGACTGTTTCGTTAAACACTCTACACTTACGCTCTTCTCCATACGAACACGGCCTTTTGGAAGACTAGAATCAATTCTATTTTATTGTATGTTTGACGTTTAATAGTGCCTATGTACCTATTTGAAATAAAATAATGACGTTCAAAAGTGTCTATTTCATTTGAAATAAATTATTTGACTTAGACTTTGTTATTTCTTGTGTTTTTTTCCATTAGTACGCACGCAATAATGAAAATGGAATCCCTCTCCTTTCCGCTAGTAATGACTACATGGTAATGTTACAAGGTTCACTTCAGGCATTCAATTTGAGTGAATTTGATTGAATTTGTATGGACGCTGTTTGTTGCTTTTTGTTTCCTACATGGCTCAATTCTTAAAAATTGAACACCAAAAGTGACAACACAAGCAACACAAAGTCACGAAGAATACAGCTGCCATTTGATTTACTAGGTTAGAGCGAAATGGCAACATAGTTTTTAGTTCATATTGCGAACTAATGTGACCCCAGTTCAGATTGTAAAACTAGTGTAGTTGAGCCAGGAGATATTAGCTCAACCGTAGTAGTTTTTAGGCTAAATTCTAAGCCTATCCTCATATTTAAAGCTCACTGATCTGACCGTCATGCGCTATAACCTTACTAGGACACTATCCACTAGTTTATAGCGTGCGATCTGACCGCGCCCTAATGAATTTTCAGATAGGGGGCCGAAGAACTACGCATGCTAATGCGTAGTTCATACAAACGTAATACCAAAATCATTTGTAATTCAAACATATTCTTAAGATAGTGTGTATTTATACCGATTAGATTACAGAATATCTAGGTTCCCAAATATATATTTTGAAAGGACTCTGATATAAAGACGAGAGTGAATTTCAAATTTCTATAGAAAACTTATTTTTCTCATAACTCGTCTTTAAATCAGTGTCCATTCAAAATATATATTTGGGAACCTAGACATTCTGTAATCCAATCGGAATAAATGCACACTACATTAAAAATTTGTTTGATTTACAAATTATTTTGGTATTACGTTTGTATGAACTACGCATGCTCCGCCGGCCCCTCAACTTTTGCAGAGCAATTACACTATTACTTAAAAATGAAGCATAAAAATAACTGGGAGTGATCCGATATTATTCTCTTAAGTAATAAATTACTCTCAGTGGTTATAACGGTCGATAAAATTCATAAAAGTATTTTTTTTATCGTAGGATATATCCCATCTCTAATATTAGTTCTATGGTCCCTTCACATTGCTATCAGCGCCAAAATGGCGAAAATCAAATGGCTTCAATCTGTCATCCATAGTCTGCAGTCCAGCGTACTTGTATTATAGAGGTCAGTGAACAGACCGTAGAGTCAGTATAGTTGTTATAAATTCGGATAGTCAGTCGCGTTCCTAAGCAAAACAATAAAATTATAAAAAGGATTATATTTTCTCTATCACAAAAAAATAAAAATAAATAGCCCGTAGCGTAGAGGTAAGGGCACTGCATAATTACGTAAATATCGTCAAATTATTTAACTAGGTATAATATTTTTATCACACTAATATTATAAAGGCGAAAGTTTGTGAGTAATTGTGAGTGTGTGCGTGTGTATTTATATGTTTGTTACCTCTTCATCTTCACGCTCAAACGGCTGGACCAATTTTTGGACACCCTGGATTAACATTTAGGCTACTTTTTATCCCGATTTTCCCCCCGTGGGAATCGACATTTACGCGGGTGAAACCGCGGGGCGCAGCTAGTTCTACATAGTTATTAAAGGAGACAGGAGAAACTGACTGAAAATCTTATTTCTATGATGTAAAAACTTATCCTCGATACCTATCCTACCACCTTTTTACACTTATAATATCATTGTATCTAACGAAAAGCTCGTAATCATTCATTTTCGAAAACTACCTTTTAGAGACCTTTAAACATTCACATAGAATTTATAGGAGAAAATACGAAATTTAGTGAAAGTCGTGGATGAGGGGCTAGTAAATAATCTAGATAATAATGTGGATAATTCTCTAATTTTATAGCTCTCTAGTACTAAAACGTATCCGAATAAAAATACTGTTTATCAGTTGGCAGCTCCACCATACCAATCGAGCGCCACCTGCTGGTGATATTATTCTGTGTTCCAAAATAAACGTAAAACCTCGAGCTTGCTTACTGAAGGTGATTGGTGAAGCTGAAGCTAACCTAAAAATTAACCATTGCACGTGTCGGCTCTTTGTTTGTGCGTTTTACAATAAGATTTACAAACAATAGTAGCGGTTGGCACGCGGGGCTGACCTAAATATCGTGTTGAACGAGTACAGTGCGTAATCACGAAAGAAACAAGTCACTAATCGAAAATGACGGAGGTTTTGCAACCCGGCGCAGAAGTGTTTTCGGAGAAGAAAAAGAAGAAAGTCAAGGAGCAAGTATCCCTAGGCACATTCCAGAAGCTAGGGGACTTTAAAATCGAGCCTACAGAGGCGGTTACAAAGTTGGATACAGCGTATTGGCCATTGTTATTGAAGAATTTTGATCGTCTCAATGTGCGCACAAACCACTACACGCCGCTGCCATTCGGTCACTCGCCACTGAAACGTCCGATTGCGGAGTACGTGAAGGCTGGCTTCATCAACGTTGACAAACCCAGCAACCCAAGTTCCCACGAGGTAGTTTCATGGATTAAACGCATCTTGAAAGTCGAGAAAACTGGTCATTCAGGCACGTTGGACCCTAAAGTGACAGGTTGTTTGATCGTGTGCATAGACCGCGCGACGAGGCTCGTCAAATCTCAGCAGAATGCTGGTAAGGAGTACGTCGCAGTTTTCAGCTTACATTCAGCCGTTGAAAATATCCAGAAAGTTACTCAAGGACTTGAGAAATTGCGCGGGGCCCTGTTCCAACGTCCGCCTCTCATATCAGCTGTCAAACGTCAGCTTCGTGTCCGTTCAGTGTATGACAGCAAACTCCTCGACTTCGACAAGGAACGCAACATTGGTGTCTTCTGGGTCAGCTGTGAAGCTGGTTCCTACATCCGTACCATGTGTGTACACTTAGGATTAATGCTTGGAGTCGGTGGACAGATGATTGAGCTCAGAAGAGTCCGTTCCGGTATCCAGGGAGAACAAGAAGGTATGGTCACCATGCATGACATCTTAGACGCGCAATGGGCATACGAAAACCACAAGGATGAGACTTACCTGCGAAGAGTAATCAAGCCTTTGGAAGGTTTATTAATAGCCCACAAGAGGATATTCATCAAAGACAGCGCTGTCAATGCTGTCTGTTATGGAGCTAAGGTCCTACTACCAGGTATCTTGAGGTACGAAGATGGTATTGAAATAGATCAAGAAATAGTCATAGTAACAACTAAGGGAGAAGCGGTTGCATTAGCAATCGCGTTAATGACAACATCGACCATGGCGTCCTGTGATCACGGTGTAGCTGCTAAGCTGAAAAGGGTGATCATGGAAAGAGACACATACCCGAGAAAGTGGGGCTTAGGGCCGAAAGCATCGCACAAGAAGCAACTGATTTCACAAGGAAAATTGGACAAATTTGGCAAACCTAATGAAAATACCCCATCAGAATGGCTGAACAGTTACGTAGATTATAAGAGGAAGAATGAGAATGGAGATGCGGAGTCCGATGAGGTTGGTAGAAAGAGGACGGCCAGCACAGCTAATGCGGATGACCCGAATAACTCTGTAGAAGTTAAGTCGGAGAAGAAGAAGAAGAAAAAGAAGAGAGACAGTGAAGCGCCTGAGGCTGTGTAAGTATACATTTCTTATCTTTATAAATATAATTCTTCTGTACGTGTGTAGGTCAATGAATTCCTCATAAAGGGCTGGACCAAATTAGACAAAAATTCTCGTGTGTGTTTGAATTAGACCCTGGACAGTTTAGATCAACGATTGAACCTGGTTGGTGGTGCTGCGATTGAGTTCTAGGTGTCTGTCCGGTCAGCAAGTTTTAAATAAATTTTTTCTAGGTTAAACTAAAGCACATAATACATACACATGACTGTGAATTGTGCAAGAGCCTGCAAGTAGCTTGCATGCCAGTGACATTCACCCATCAGAAGTTGTTTTGGTATAATGACAAACCACTGGTGTAAACAACAAGTGCAGAAAGCATGCATTTGTTTTTTGAAGTGAAGTTCTTTAGGTGGGCATTTTTTGAGATGGGAAAAACATTGAACTCGCGCCACTGTTACCGCAAGCGACACCGCGCGTTTTTTGTTAGAGACGATAAAAAAAATACCCACTTCGGATCTGTTCGGTTGTCCTCGGGATGTACTCAGTTTTAATGTATATCCAATATGTCAGTGAGTGATGGCAAAATATTCTGTTTGTGTTGTTGACACTCCCGGATTGCCACTGTTTTTTTTTTCATTTTAATTCAACATCTGTCAGCCATACACTTAGTATTTATTCCTAAGTAGGTTAGTTGTGACCACAGTTGTTTGCACAAATCATCCCACATAGTATTCTAGTTTGCGCAATAATGTATTGTGTTGTTTATTCTTATCAATGTCTATTCATATCTTTATACTGGCAGACTTTAAGTAGAGCAGATAGTGGGAATAAAGGAATAGCTATTGGAATGTATTGTCTGTTTCAAAAATTGCTGTTGAAAGTGTAAACAAACCCTGTTATTGTTGAATTCTTTCACAATAATTCGCTAAAAGGAATTAGTAACATGTTCATCTGTATTTAGAAGGTTTCAAGGTTTTTTTTACAGGCTGTTCTACCTATGAATATGAACAACTTGCACTATGGGATCAACTCTGAAATCACGAAAAAAAAAAAAACAGCTGTTTAATACAAAAGTTCAATAACTGCTTGGCCAAAATGTATGAAACAGTAGATTTTTATTTAGAAGAAGACCCTGTAAAAATTTCGAGACATTAAAAATGACCGGTATATATCTCAGAAATTCTTCCAGTGATTAGTGAATTACATTATTAAATTGTCATTCAAAATTGAGGTTATAAAATTAACCTCAATTGTCAAATGAAAACATTATCAAGGTAATTTAGAATATCGGCTTTAAGTATTTTTAGATAATCAGACCAAAGCACTCAATTTTTAAGTGGTGTCTACAAATTGGCAACAACAGTTATTACATTTTCTGATTCATTTGTTTATATTTTTATCAGATGCTTTTGGCACAGACTATAAATAAAAACATGTGTATCTGAATCTGAAGCCAGTATTTGCCAGGACCATAAGGGCTGAAGTCTACTAGTTTGTTTCTAAAAATGTATCATTAATGTTATTCCAGATGTCGTGACAAACACTAGCATGTGCTATTATTTGCTAAAACCATTTACAGTACACTAAACATATAGTGCTCGTGATTTACTTTGTGTGGACAGTACAAGTACAATAACTTGGTATAATAGCATAGAGTCATGTGGCATTTTGCACTTTCTGTCCTAAGCCTCCGAGAAAAAGGCGCGAATAAAATGTATATTTTTTTCTTTTCTTGAAAAGGTTTTTATTGAATTTCCTTTTGACTGGAACTGACATGTAATTACAACATTGTCGAAATTTGTTTATTCAAATTAATTCTCAGCGTAATTTCAATAAATAAATTTTGACTATGTTGTGACTTGTCGAACGTCAAAATTACATGAGTCAGTCCCCCAAACAGCCGCCTTTCACTGCTTCCTAGTGTTTTAGCAGGAAAGAAGTGACGCAACAAACACCGCAGCAGCACAGCTGTCTGTTCAGTTAGAAGATTAATTCATTCTTTTTTCAATCGACCTTTTTTCATTATCATTTTTTTTTTTCCTTTTCTACAGCGAGGACGGTTCTGGTGACGCCACCATGGAAGCTGAAACAACAACCGAGGCCGACACATCAGTTCGCAAGGAGAAGAAGAAAAAGAAAAAGAAGGACCGAGACCAGGAGAGGGCAGACGAATAACAAAAAAACTGTACCATAATCTAGATTATAAGTTGAGAATTTTAAATAAGCTGAGTTAGATAGAAATAAAACAATTTATATTTTGTGCGGTTCGATATGTTCAGAACGAGTTTCGCGCGTTTTTTCTTTCATGTCTATGGTTTATCGAGTGACGTTTCGTTTTTTGCAAAAAAAAAGGGGTATATATTTAGCAAAGAAACGAAGCTATATTTTATGCCAGTTACTGTATAATGTTTGAAGTCCAATTACAGAAGTAAATAGACATATTAGCTTTATTTGAGTAGGTATCATAAAACAAACTATGTTTACGCCAGTGACACATTTTTTATATTAAATACACATTTTGTTATTGTCTCGATGTTTTAGAAATAGGTAGTAAATATTTAGCTTAAAAATTTTGTTTCTGTTAGAATTTTTCCATGTATTTTTTTTGTCTTTTCTTCCATCATTAATGTGCCGTTGAAATTATTGAACTTTAATAACAGCTGATAGAAAATACTTAATCAATTGCCTCCACAAAGTCTTTATGGCTAAATAGGTTACGCTAGATAAATTAAGTCTATGGTCGTTGAATAAAAAGGAAGTTTTTGCATATTTTTTAATGCGGGTTTTTTCATGTTCAGCCATTTAGATTAGCTACTGCCCTGAAATAGTGCCTGTTTGATTGTAAGTGTCTAAACGCACTAAGTCGAAAGTACGCGACCGAAATTCGACAAGATTACGCCTGCAATGTTATTTAACGCAACGTAATTTCGGCATAATGTGTTGTCAGTAATTAAATAGCATTGCAGGCGTTATCATGCCGAATTTCGGTCGCGTACCTTCGGCATAACGTGTTTAGACACAAAAATTCTTAGTTACGTGCCGTTTTTTTTTTTATTTTTTCAATTTGGCGCCAATAATGGAATCGAAACTTTTTCCAGCCAGGTGCTGTTTAAATATATAAAAAATATATTACATAATTAGTAAAAACTACGTATTGTAGAATGTTCAATGTGCGATAATATTTGCCTTAAGAGTTTTAAATACTTATCAACATGTACAAATTGATTTGCCTTACTGACGTAGCCTGCGCACACCAGGCCTGGTGTCAATATATATATCTTGATTGTCAAATAGTAACCTTTTTCTTCCTTTAACTATACATTTTTATAAATTATAGTCGCTTTTCGTGTCTGTGTATGTGACCGCGTTTTTCTTCTAAACTACTCAACGTATTTTGATGCGATATTTACTGTCATGTATAGAATTTATTCCAGAAGGATTATGTGTATAGTACGTTAGTATTAAACCTTCATATTATAGATATCTTGATGTTTTGTTAAGTCGTAAACTTCTTGGGGTCTACTTTCTAAGTACGTCAACGAAGATACGGGTCCGTCCTAGTCCTAAATTAATTGATACGTCAAAACTAGTGTCAAATTATTTTTTTCGGACGGGCTACCTTTATTGGGAGTATGGACAACTGTCAAATCGTGTTGTCATCCATTCATAATTCAAGCCCCGAACTAATCATAATGTCCGATAGTGACATAGAATCCGATACGCCTGTTATTCCCGCAGTTACTACGAATTTGTGCTTAGGGAGTAGAATCCCTAGGGCGGGTTGTTAGTTACATCTAAAACTAGTGTAATAATTAATATAATTATTGAAGGACGGACAATGGACAGGAAGATTTGTATATGGAAATAGGGGACCCTAAAATACGATGTGTATTTTTTATATTTACTTGCATGAACTAGTTACAGAAGGTCAAAAGTCATCGCGTTGAAAATAAATGAATAATTCATTCATTCCAACTTGTTGCTTCACCGCCCATGTAACATTGATATCAAGGCAGTTATTGTTTTTTTTTTTTAAGCTGCGACCGAAAACTTGAAACCTATTAGTATAAGCAATGCAACTTAAAACCTATAAAGCGCTGAGTCCACTACATACGTGGTTTAATTATGCAACACTTGCGCAAGGAAACATTTCCAGCAAGTTGACTTGCTGCAAGCTACCACTATTGCATGCCGTGCTGCAAGTTAGCTTGCTGCAAATTACCACCCTGCAAGTAATCTTGCAGCAAGTTTTATTGACATAAATCTTGCTGGCTTTTACTTGCAAGAAGATTCAGCGCTTTAAATATGGTTTAAACTTTTTGTGTAGCATTTAAGATAGCTTAATATGTTACTCAGAATTAAGTGCTAAATGTTTATAGTATAGTTACTTGATAAGTTACGTTAAACAGTTTGTTGATTATCAACATTAAATCTATGTACTAATTACTGATGTTTTTATTTAAAACTAGATGGTAACTCGCATGATTAGTCTACTACATTATTTTTAGTATATATTATGCGAAACCCGAAACACGTGTCTAGTATTTTTATGTAAAGAATCTATGTACAAAATTTCAAAACTGTATCATGAAAAATCACAAAGTTAAACTGTTATAAGCTTGATAAATGTTACCTGTGTGTCCGTACAAAAACATGCTCACCCTATAACCCCGATAATAGTACCTAGGTACCTAAGCGTTCGGCGCGGAGATTGGATAAGCTACTTAGTGTCGCTCGGTGTCCAACTCTTAACCTTTTTTAAATATTTTTGGTACAAAATATAACATGGGGTAAAAATTATTGGAATCGATTCAGTTACTTATTCTGAACAAACTATATTCAGGTTTCGCATATACTAAAAATAACGTTGGATAATGTTACTACGTTTTACATAAGTTACTCTCGACGAAGAATTGCCAAACTAGTGTTCTGCTAGCAAGGTAGTGCCTTCATTGCTCGCAGAACAGATGGCTGATAGAGCCGAAAGGTTCTGGAGTGGCGACTGCGTACCGGAAGACGTAGCGTTGGAATGCCTCCCACAAGGTGGACCGACGACCTTGTGAAGGCCGCAGAAACTCGTTGGATGCGAGAAGCATGCACACAGAACCGGTCGAAATGGAGGTGCTTGGGGAGGCCTATGTCCAGCAGTGGGCCTTTTAGGGTTGGGTTACGTAAAATCATATTTTAGTGTACTTCAGCACGTTTAAGTACTTGCACAACGCCATTGTATACAGAAAAGGCACCTCCTTGTGCAAGCAAGTCCAAGTTTTGTGCAAGTATATCGTTACGTGTATCGCCTGCCTTATAAACCTTGAATGCTTTCGTTGATCCACTGGTCGCAAGCGATTTTGAAGTGCCGTAGGGTCCAGTGTTTGATTCCGAGACTAGGTAGAGCTATTGTTACGTAACTTTTCTCGGTCTCTTGAATTTCTTTGTATCTTTATTGCGTGTTTGTTTTGCGTCTTCTTCTAGTTTCCTTTTTAGCGGATTTGTCTTTGTTACCTGTAAATAACGAAATAGGTCACAAAACGGGCACCATCCGTTCTATGACTTCAGAAAATACATTTATGAAAGCTTCCATCATCACTTATCATAATACTTTTGGTCATGAAAGGGCATCATCCATTCTAATCAACTTTTACGAAAGCTTCCATCATTGGGTTTTATTTTTCAGGATTAGTAGCACACTGGAGGAATCCGGATATACCTAATGGTTGATAACTGCATGGGACTTAAAAAAAAAACTGATGAAATGTGTAATGGTATCTAGAAACACCTCTGCCTTACTTAAGTAAAGTTCTATATTTCGAAATGAGTTTAACTAATGTTTTGTCTAATAAAGGCGTATCGTTGCTTGTAGTTCGCGTTTATTTGGAGTTACAATTTCGATGCTAAAATACTCGAATTGAATTAGTTCCACTAATAGACAAAAGACGGCGCAAGCGGATTATATCGGGGCTGACATGTTTCGCTATGTTAGGTCTACCAATAGATTCAATCTTTTTTTATTCCCGAAAAATGTCCTATGAATTTTGTGATTCCGTTGTGTGCTTAGTTCCAATGAAATACAAAACCGCAGACGATGATTGATTGTTGATTTATATTATCTAATATGGTAGCATTTACGTTGACTGACAGCAGTGCCACTTTCCCAGAGAGACAAACACTTGACTTTTGAGTTTGACAAGTCAAAATCATCAACAAAGCGAGCTTTCTGTGGTGTTTATTTTGTGTATTTATCAATAAAAAATAAACTGTAGATCATGCACTGGTGCCAGATTTCGACCGACAGTGAACTGTACAACTACGAGTATTTCTCCCATGAAGATATATGCCGATTATGCTGGAGCAAAAATGCAGACATGGAAATACTTCTAAAACTTTCAGAAAATTCCACAGAAACCTGCTTAGCTGATATAATAAAAGACTGTTTACACATAGCAGTAGATGACATCCACCTAAACAAGGTTTGCGCCAACTGTTTCAACGAAATTAAGCGATTTTACTTTTACAAAACATTTTGTCAGGAAACTGATGCCAAGTTACGAGAAATACTGCAGAAAGGGTTTGAAGAATCTAAAATTAAAGAGCTGACATGCGAAGTGATAAAAACCGAAGATGTAGACGAAGCTTACGAAGGATTAGATACTTATTTTGATGATAATTTAGAGTATGAAGAGCCGGAAACAGAAAAGAAATTAAAAACCTATTCTAGAGTCAGAAAAAAGTATTTACACAAACGCTCACCGACTTACTGCAATATTTGCTGCATAGATCTAGAAACCATAGAAAACGTATCCCACCATAATGCAGAAATGCATGGCATAGAAAATGATGGAACACTATTCAAATGTTTTGGTTGTGAAAAACGTTTTAAAAGTCGAAAAACGAGGATAAGTCATGAAGGGAACTTCTGTAAAGGCTTGAAAGATGGATATAAGTGTACAATATGTGACCGGTATCTTCCAAAGAGGTGCATGTATGAGTATCATATGCGAGACCATAGACACAACACTTTGACGGAGTTGCCAGAGCATATCTTTAAGTGTGGCAAGTGTATAAAATTGTTTAAGACTAAGGAATTGTTGAAACTGCATATGACTGAACATGGAAAGGAGAAGAATTTTGTTTGTGATGTAAGAATTGTCTTATTTACTAGCAGGAAATGCATGATGCACCTTTCTTTAGTTTGACTCTACTGTTGGACATAGGACTCCCCTAATTGCTCAACTGGTTTCTTCATCTTTTATCATTTTGCCTTCTTCTTCTGATCTCTGCCCTAAGCTATATTGACCAATCCTCAACATTTATTCAAGGATTACTCTATATCAAGTAAAAAATTATCTACCCATAATGATAAATGATAAATGATTTTTTTTTTGTAAGTAGGTTTGTACAAACACTTACACGTCAATCATGTTTTTTTAAAACTAGATGAGGTCGGCATTTCCTATCTGACTACTCTGAGAAGAAAGGCCGAAACAAACTCAGAGGTCACAGTCTCTTTTAAATTTCTATCTCTATCTATTGCACTCCTAAAAATGTTATTGAACACTAATATAATGATTTACGGAGCGAGTATTTGGAGTGTAATAGTCGTCAGTCAGAACTAATAGAAGATGGAGAAACATTCTAATCAAAACACTCAAAATCAAAAGTCATTTATTCAAACTAATCTGAGAATCAGCACTTTATGAATGTCAAAATTACGTTTCCGTCCAAAAAAGCCCGTCCTTCACCACTTAGTTAGCTTTAGATGGGACGAAGAAGAATGCCCCTCTCCCCCTCACAAACTCCCCGGCAGCTATTGTGTTAGACAAAAAAAATTAAAACAATACTCTTTTGTTTCTTCCTCAGATTTGTGGCCGCGTCTTTACTCGTCAGGATTACTTGCACAAACACAAGCTAACTCACACAGGAACCAAGAGTCATCAGTGTCCACACTGCGAGTTCAGAGCCACTCAGCGATCTTCACTGACCGTGCACATTAGGTGATGGCATTACTTGATTTATTACTATCATTATCTCAGCCGAAAGGTGCCCCTTGCACTGCTAGACAGGCCTACCCTAAACATGACTAAACTGTGTTCGCGATTTGATTTGCAAACATGTAAACAAAAGTGTGTTTTTGGAAAAACAACTTTAAAACTCACACATAAAGTTCAGTTTGCGATGCATTTTCATTGATGACTTTTTCGGTAGTACTATTCATTCAATTATCAAATTAATTTATTCTTTCATAAAGTTTATATAGATTTAAGTGGAAGTAAGATCTGTGCCCTGCGGCACACGGTCGTCCCTCTTGAACTTTCTGGCCACATCGGCCATCTTGTGAGCAATGTTTTTAGATACTAGTGGGACCTAGTGACTTTAGCGACGCATTCTATTCTTGTATTACAGAAAACATACAGGTGAACGTCCTTACAGCTGTGACATGTGCCCACAAAGATGTATTTCCAGCTCAAATCTACGTGCTCATCGCAGGAGACATCTCGGCGTTAAGAAATATGAGGTATCTATTCATAAGCTTGGCAAAGTTGCTTATTATTGTCTTGTACTCAGACCAAATAAAAAACCAAGACAGAGGGCTGTCAACAGTAAAGGGAAGCCGGTTTTGTAAACATTTGTGCACATAGTGAGGTGTAGTTTGATTATAAATGATTGTAAATATGTGCGTGTGAGCGTGTATGCACTGAGCGGAGGTGTAGTTTTTGCATGCTTCACTGTATTGTTCGCAGCGCTTAGTCTTGTCTTTTTATTTGGTCTGAAATCTTGTATACTATTGTCTTGTGTCATTGTATTGTCTATTTTCATAGGAGCAGTGGGCAATTAAAAATACAGTTTAATTCATAAATTTGTTTATTTTCAGTGCACAATCTGCACCAAGAAGTTTGGCTATAAAATAAGCCTAGAAGAGCATATTTCGTCAACACACGTTCGATCAGAATCACACCCTTGTGAGCACTGTGGCGCCACCTATACGAGAGTGAGAGGATTGCGTCGCCATCTAGCGGCTAAGCATGGCAAACAGGCTAAGAGCAAAAACGTCGAACAGAACCTATTAGTTCAGGTTACGGAGACAGATGGCGGTAAAATAGATATTTTAAAAGATGTCGAGTATGAATTGAAGGACGGAGAAAATGTTTTATTGTTAAAACATCAAGATGGTGATGTTTATATGGTGTAAATTTATCTGTTCTATGTTCCTTTCTAAATGTAATAAACATTTTGTACCTACGTACTCGTTTTAATAAGCGCTATCTAGCGGAGAGTAGCAGTAGGAGTTTTATAACAAATTACGCGATACGTAACTAACCGGGTGACGACATTTACTTATAAGTGTATTAAATACTACCAAAAGACTTCAGACTAGTTGGATTAGGTTCAGTCAGCCAGAAAACCTGGAGTCAAAAGCTCCTTTGACCGCTAGATGGCGGTGTTATTACCGTTGAAACTGGTTCCTACTTACTACTGCTTGGAAGTGTTAACAGAAATACGGTCTGGGGGCCTAAAAAGGCAACTTTGGCAGAATCATAAAAGGATAACATAATGGACAGTTAACTGTTAAGTTAATCGTATCAAATCCCATTGGTGAAGCATTTTTCAGTAATTTTTTTTTGTCCGTGCTACAATACCAATCAATCCATTCCAAATCCAATCCCAATGTCTTTGATTGTCCCTACGTAGTGCAGCGAAAAAAAGAAATACACGGACTGTCTTCGCCTCATTATAATTCATAATGTTATCCTTTTATGATTCTCAAAAGTGGCCTTTCTAAGCCCCCTGTACTAGTAAGTAAGTAAAAAATACCTAATATACTGGATATAGTGCAACCGATATTGTTATCGGTACGGTACACAACGGCTGTCTTTGGTGCAGAGACTTTTATCAATCAAATTATTTTAATTGATTGCATTAATCACATTACAATAAAAACGTAAACATAATACAAACGTTCATTGCAATGGGTAAAAATTAGGCTCAATTTAAAATGAGAATAAAAAAATACTAGGTGGTGTTAAAGTTAAAAAAAAAAGAAAATTTTGAATTTGACAGACTGAAAAACAAGTACTATAGTGGTCTGTGGCAGTGACCAGTGCACTGTTATGCTGGTTTCACACGGGGGCTGGGAAGTGAGGCACGAGCAGTAAACAGCACAGTACTACTACTGTTTGGACGCACATGCCGTGACAGAATAGTACCTACTGTCTTGACAGTAACCAAGGCAGAACAGTTAACAGCTCGCCGCCGGTCTATTTTTTCCGGGCAGTTTGCTCCCCCCACCACCTTTCTCGCTCGTCTGTCTTGTGTCTGGACTCGTGTGAACGCGAGGGCCAGTGGATTACCGGACTGATGAGGTGCAAGAATGCTCCATAATGCTCCCTCGTCATACGCATAATAAATCAAAACTCTGGGATCTTCAATCCTTATTAATTCTTCTAAAACATGAACTAAACAACCAAATCGTAATATGGCGAAGACAGTCCGTGTTTTTCTTTTTTTCGCTGCACTAAGTAGGTATAATCAAAGAGATTGGGATTGGATTTGGATCGGATTGATTGGTACCCATTTTAGTACAGAAAAAAAAAACTGAAAAATGCTTCACCAATGGGGTTTGATACGATTAACTTAACGGTTAACTGTCCATTATGTTATCCTTTTATGATTCTGCCAAAGTGGCCTTTTTAGGCCCCCTGGTCTTCTTGCTACCCAGGGTCTTTTCCAAAGATTTCCTAACCTATTTATTTCACTCTTTACAATTTCAATTAGCTCATCCAGAGCTATTTGTGCTGCAATTTTGAGTAAGTGGCGTGAGTACCTAGTACCTACTAACAATAGTTTCTAAATGAGGGATTTTCTTTTCTTTTTTTTTAACGCTTCCCTAGTCGCTGGATAGATGGCGCTGAACTTGGTAAGTTACTGCAAGGAACGGAACGTCACATAATTTTTTTAATAATTCACTTGGATGTAATTTTGAGATCGTAAAACGAAAGCAAACGAAACTGTCACTCAACGAGCGTATATGACGTGACGCAATGTTTTTTTTCCAAGCGTTTTGACTTTGGCACCTAGTAAAGTAGTCAGTACAACGCCATCTTCAGGGTTCTTGGGAACTATTTTTTTTTTTAAATACTCAAAAGAAAAACCTCTCATTTTTTGTACCTAAACTAACCGTTGGATCTAGTTGTCCCAAAATAAACAATTTTGAATTTGAATTTGTAAGTTTAGTGTTGCCGTTGTCGTCGTCGACGCTCCACCGCTATCGCTATCACTCGCGGACTGTCCTATTATGTGGCCCTATATTTGAACGCCACTGTCCTTCCAAACTGGGGGCCTAAAAAGGCCACTTTGGCAGAATCTTTGGAGTTTCATGGTTCTCGTAGATCCGTGTCTACGACGTAGCTGTTTCGCTACGAAGTTCTGTAGCGCGCTGGTCCTACTGACTATAATCACAGATAAGTAATACTCTAATTCCCGCTTTCACTAACGCGCTGTTGGAATTTCAACCCTCGGTTCAGCACCGAAAATTGAAAATCCTAAAGCGCGCTTTTATTTAGGCATTTAATTAGATGTCACCTATAGTGTTAATAAGTAATATCAACTATGACAACCACTCTTTTTCATCGAACGAATGGCGTATCTAGCTGTACTCATTGGGTCGAGGACTGGGTGGTCGTGGGTGAGTTGGATTGGTTGGGGGTTTGGAGAGGCAACTGCAGCCGTCGACACCCGCCGACGACGCCCGCGTCTACGTCTGCAGTTACCTCTGCCGTGGAAGCGTACCTACCGCTCGTGTGTATGAGTTACGGTAAGTGTGATTAATTGAAAATTATTAATAATTGTCTATCATTATTATTAATTACCGAAAGTCGAGGTAAAAGTAAGAAATTAATCACATTTATCGGTGATTATTAATAATGTAACTTTAGTACCGATAGATGTAATACATTTTCAAAAATAACTTACGCTAAGCGATCAATAAATACCTATTGAACAAAGAAATAGACAAAATACTTTAATTTTTCTTGTTGATTTAACGGAGTCTATGATTGTATAATTTTTAATTTATCTGTTCTTGTTTGATTTAAGCAAAATCAAATGATAACCGGTTTGGCATGTAAATTTCTTTTAGTTATGTATTTGTAAGTACTGTGGTATTATAAATAAATACCTACTGGACAAATAACTTCGAAACTTATTTTATTTTATTACCTACTTTTGTCCACGAGATTAGTGAATTATTAATAACAACTGCTAAAGGTAGGTACCTAATGAGATTTCAATTTTATATTCACATTTACCAAATCCTGAGATAATTATTAATAATGATGGATAATTATTTATAATTTTCAATTAATCACACTTACCGTAACATATGGACACTTAGGAGGCAAGTGAAAACAACACAAAATTATTTGCAAGATATTTTTTATTTATTTCATCAGTTACAATAATTGGAACAAAAATAAAAGTTCTCTATAATATTAAAACGATTTCTCACATTGCTAGCATGCATTCATACTACATACGTTATTATTTACATTGTTACATAGGTACATTGGTACAGTCCGGGCTATTGGAAACGATTTAAATAATGCGAACAGGGGGCCTAAAAAGGCCACTCTGGCAGAATCATAAAAGGATAACATATGAATCATAATGGACAGTTGACTGATAAGTTAATCAAATCCCATTGGTGAAGGATTTTTCAGTTATTTTTTTTTGTCTGTGCTAAAATACCAATCGATCCAATTGATTGGAATTGGATTGGATTTATTGATATTTTAGCACAGACAAAAAATAACTGAAAAATTCTTCACCAATGGGATTTTTTCGCTGCACTACGTAGTGCAGCGAAAAAAAGAATAACACGGACTGTCTTCGGCATATTATGATTCATAATGTTATCCTTTTGTGATTCTGCCAAAGTGACGTTTTTAGGCCCCCCCCTCCTTTCTCCCGATAAAAATGTATTCGATTAAAAACCGAATCGATTATCAATATAAATTAAATAGATGGAATAAAAAATGAGCACATAAGAGGAAGTCTGAAAGTGGCACCGGTAACTGAAAAGTTCTATGGGAATCGGTTGTCATGGTATGGGAATGTGATGCGGAGGATCGAGGAAAATGTCGTGAGGTAAGTTTTTGAGTACGGCTGTGAATGGCTATAGGAGTAGGGGAAGTCCAAAGAAACGATGGATGGACCGTGTGAAAGATGATGTCGCTAGAAAGGGGGTGACTACCGAGATGACGACTAATAGAAGTATGGAAGAAAATAAAATGTTGCGCCGACCCTAAGAAAATTTGGATAAGGTCAGGGGGCCGCCTAAAAAGGCCAGTTTGGCAGAATCATAAAGGGATAACATTATGAATCTTACTCGGCAGGTAACTGTTAAGTTAATCGTATCAAATCCCATTGGTGAAGGATTTTTCAGTATTTTTTTTTGTCTGTGCTAAAATACCAATCAATACAATCCCAATCTCTTTGATTATACCTACGTGGTGCTGCGAAAAAAAGAAAAACACGGACTGCCTTCGCCATATTATGATTAATAATGTTAACCTTTCATGATTCTGCCAAAGTGGCTTTTTTATGCCCCACGAGCATTGAACACCACGCTTGCTCAATACGGGTTGGCAATTTCAGACTTACTTAACTAGAAGTCTAGAGGGATAATTGCGTAACACAATAACAGTAGTAATGGCTTTAATTTTGACAGTTCATTCATTGCGTTATTTTACGTTGTTGAGCAAACACATTTTTCGGACATATGAAGCAATGGTTTCGCTCAATGGAGGGGCCCGTGGCTAAATAATAACAGCCGCACAGGTCGATCGATCAGGTTAAGCTACGCTTGCCGCGGTTGGTCTGTGGATGGGTGACCATCTTCACATACCGAGACCCCTCCGTGCTTCAGAAAGCACGTTAAGCCGTTGGTCCCGGCTGTCATTCGTGGATCTTTGACAGTCGTTACGGGTAGTCAGAAACCAGTCTTACCAAGGGGTATCGTATTACCGAGTAACTGGGTTGTGGAGGTCAGTTATGCAGTCGCTCCATGTAAAATACTGGTATTCAGCTGCATCCGGTTAGACTGGAAGCCGACCCCAACATAGTTGGGAAAAGGCTAGGCAGATGATGAAGTAATGGATTAGCAATATAGTTCTAAATGATTCAGATTGTGATTCATAGTGTGTTCACGCAATGAGGGATTTTCTTTTTCTTTTTTTTTAACGCTTCCCTAGTCCCTGGATAGATGGCGCTGAACTTGGTAAGTTACTGCAAGGAACGGAACGTCACATAATTTTTTTATTAATTCACTTGGATGTAATTTTGAGATCGTAAAACGAAAGCAAACAAAACTGTCACTCAACGAGCGTATATGACGTAACGCAATGTTTTTTTTTCCAAGCGTTTTGACTTTGGCATCTAGTAACGTAGTCAGTTCAACGCCATCTTCAGGGTTCTTGGAAACTATGTTTTTTTTTAATACTCAAAAGAAAAACCTCTCATTAGGGTACAGGTTTCCTCACGATGTATTCCTTCAACGATGTCAGTCCGAAACAAAAAACACAGAACCTTGCATTTATTTCTACAACATTTTTATTAGTACTCATCTAGAGACTCCTCAATTATTATTGATTGATTTGCTTGCTTGTTCTACTTAATTAATCTACAACTAACATTTAAAACATCTACATGTGAGAATCACAAAATACTTATTTGACTAAACATCCATATTGTCGAATAGAGGAACTTCGCACGCCTTTCTTACAACTATAACCCGCTAAAAACGTAGGTATGGGATATGAAAAATATTAATTTGTTGGAGTAAAATGGAAGATCTTGATTAGAGAAAATAGTTAAAATTCCCATAAAATCCCTTTAGTGTCTGGGATAATATGGGCGTAGGACTATTTTAAGGTATGCCTGGGCAAAGTGGGCATAGTAAGTTAAGTCCTTTGGCCTTTGACTAAATTAATGAATGACATTTAATGTTGTGAAAGGTATTTTCTTATAGATAAAGTTTTTAGCGGTAAATAATTTAAATTAATTATATTACTTTTTTATTTTAATAATCTTACTTTATACACTATTATTGAGATTAGACCGAGTTAGTTTATTCATGGCTAAAGGACTAAAATCTGTCAAAGTCACTATACTCTGTTCATTTTATTGTGACCGGTAAGACACAATATTCAAAAACAAACATTTTCCATTTTTGACAGAAATTGTCCTAAAGCATGTTTGTTTTACAATAAAGTCTATTCCCGGGTTCACCTGAGATATTACTATAATATCTACAGGTTTGCTAAATCTAATAAGTTTTATTGCCAAATATTTGGGTGACATAGACAAAAATTGACAGACATTTTTTTTTTGTTATTTTTAATGTTTTATTTTTTGAATCCTGGCAATAATTGCCTGTATCACCCTTTTGCATTACTTTCATTTAACTCTACAATTTTAGAAATTCGGAAAGTTTTTTTTTTTTACAAGAGGTTAGGTACTTTTTTATTTTTCTTATGTTATGGTTAACTTTTTGTTTAATTACATATTTACAATAAAAACACCAATAATCTGAATGTCCGAGTTGGAAGCTAAGCGAAAATAGCCTTTTACAATAAAAACTGGTGTTATAATAAATGTCTATTATTTTTGTTAAAAATCGAAATAATTGAGACGATACAAGGTACGAGATGGAGACGACAATACGTACTACAATTAAACTTCGTATATTTCATGACGTTCCCAGTCTGCGTACAAAAATCCAACCAAATACATATATCCAATAGTTTAGTCACTAGCTAGTCAACGATTAGCAACATCCATTGACCCATTCAGATAGGTCATATTTTTTTTTTTGCTCAAATCTCATCAATAGATAATCATTCGTTCATTACAAGCATTCATGATTAATTAATACCTAATCAAATCAAATCAGTTTTAATTTTATGCATCAACAGCAGTTATACGACTCATAGCAAGATCTTCTTTTGTGATTTCCCAAAAATCGTCTTTTTTGAGTAAAGTCAGTATTCCATTAAGCATGCGCATAGTCGGTTCATCACTACTATTTAATTTGGTAGAAAACGTAATTTTTCAAAAATTTCAGTAGTAGGATTTTTAATATGTGATAGTTCCTAAATAGTCCTTATTGCCAATGTATTCATTAATTATTTATTGTCGTATTGTCATCTTCGCATTGTATAATCATACTTTTGCATACGACTATGAATCAATTCAGTGAATACTTATTTAAAATCCAACAGGAAGTAAAATCATCCGAGTAGGTATAAAGAATATTTTCGCTTGGCATAACTGGCAGACGGAATATATTAAAATGGCAGTGAGTAAGGAATATGTAAAGTACGGATTGAGAAATAAATAAATACTGGCCTCTGAGGTTGTAAAATGAGTCCAAAAGTGAAAAAAATGCTGAGTCGATGTCGAGCAAAATTTATTATTTATCGACAGAAAAAGTACCATTTGTCAGAAATCATTTCCTAGTGTGAATAACAACAAAATATTAATAACTCAGAGGACCAGTAATACAGACAAACATTTTATTGTAACATTCGAAATTGAAACCCGTATTCGACACACATATAATTTCTATGAGAAACGGAACCCATCTACAGTAACATTTAAAAATACATTAAGTTACTCTTACGATCACAGAAATAAATATTATTAAGAACGTTTTTATGTACTCAGGAATTCAACGTTGCCATATTTCTTAACATTTACCCACACTTTGGGAAATTACCCTAAAATTAAACTGGTAACACTGGCAACATTGAATAAAATTGTCATCGACAATATCAACTGTCAATGATTTTTTTTTAGGCGAAGTTAAAACCTTATACAGCCTAGTTTCTAATGGCAAAGGTAAGGCCTTAAACAGGCTAGTAGGGTAGGTTGTCCCTCAAGAAGGCTTGTTTCGTGTAACCTCTCCGTAGGCATTTGCCCCACCAGGAGCGTTGCGTGCACATCTTGACAGGCTTGAGGATGAAGCATTTCGTCTGGACGACGTTGAAGAACAGCTTTCCCACCATGTTTGATACTGATGTGTCGGCTAGCTTGAGACATGCCCGGAACCTGTGAACATAGAGACAGATTTAAGACGGTTGGCGGTAGGTATTAAGGTTTTCGATAAGTGGAGGGTTTTCACAAATTTCTTGTGGTTTGGCATACCTACATAATGCTGCAATGGCAGAGGCAACTGCAGCCGTTGACAGCATGCAACTCGTGTAATTGAGCATCGTACTCAAATACTCGAGCGGCACGTTGTCAACGGCTGCCCTTGCCTCTACCATGGACACATGTCGTTCTTGTGTATGCACACTTAGAACATTAAGAACATACGGACTGAGATGACTAATCAGTATGCCAAAGAAAAAGGGTTCATAAAAAAAAATTTCGCGGTGTGCATAGAATATCTACCACCACATCTTTTGATCTATGGCGCTGTCAGAGGCGTCCTTACCATAGATAAGTTTTTAGGTGCAGGTTTTGGGACACCAAGAGTAGGTACACTAGTGGGTGCGGGAATCATGACTTTGAGGGTCAACTCTACAAATATCTACAATTTGTTAGGTATATCCCGTCATTTCTGGCAATCAATTTGCACTTTTACACAATTCCGTAGCACTTTCTTAGTCTGATTGACAATTGATAGAAACACTTTGTTCATGTGGTATCTACTTACATGTATCCATAGCACCACATCATTGTTACTATTTTTCATTAAATATTTATACACTACACTAACTCAAATGGTCTAGTCCTCTTTATCATGAAAAGAAGAAAAGTTCATTCAATGTCTACGAATATCTATCAAGCTATGTAAATATTATAGCCGTCAAGCGATCAAAACATAAAGCATCTACGATCATTTCCTCAACATGCGTCCACATTCGTAAAGTTCCAAGATGGCGAATGCACTCCCGCCAATTTATGGCGCGACCGTCATAAACTGACAGTTTGACAGGCGCCATTATAATAAGCTGTAAATCTTCATATTAAAGATGAGACTGTTAAAAGTTAATACTGAGTCCGATTCGTTGACTGTTATGTCAATATTATGGCCCCAATAACTTTTGATTTATAGTCTAAAGATTATGGGTAGTTTTCTTCATGCCTAGCGGTGCGCGAAGTTGCATTATTTTGTAGCATTTCATCGAAAGAACAATGGGATCGTTGGATTTTAAATTGGTAATGGAGGTAAGATAGCCATCGTATAAATCTTAAAGCGTGGCTACTGGTGTAACTATGGATACAAAGTTAGAGTAAACATAAATGGCATATTATGCCATTATATGAAAAACCAAAGATAAAGATAAAGAAAAAGCTAAAGATAGCTAAAGATATACTTATATAAAAACAATACATTTAAACTGAAAAACATGCACTAATTTTAAGAGCACTTATACATCATCCACTAACACAAGAAGGGTATTTATAAATTTGGTTTTCTTATAAGTTTGCCATAAAAAAATAGTTTCTTGAAAGCCAATTTCTTCCAAAATCTATTTAGATTTTGTTAAATTCATCAAAAAATATCCATAATAAAAGGTATTCTACAAAAGCGTCATCTATCCCACTATATTTTCCTTATCGCGTAAAAAAAAACCTTTAAAAACTTATTTTTTTTTAAACGTGGTAATACGTAAACTAAAAAGCTCATCAGCTATATTCACTGTTTTCTTTTTAACGTAATTTTTTTTAATGTTTTTTTTTTTTTGCGAAAGCGGACAGCGGTCACACTATAACTTACAGCTGTCCAAATATAGAGAAAATGTCAGATTTTCATGAAGGCCATTATAATAAGACGGGACTGCTTTCCTAGAAAACCAAAGCTTTATCCTTCATTTTGTAACATTTTATCGCAACATTAACGTCCACACTCGATATTAAAATGAAGACCAGCTTCTTTATTGTCCACGAGTTTAGAACCTCTTCATCAGACATCGGCCATTTTATTGTGTTACGTCAGCGAATTGCATTTTACTGCGCAGTCCAACGGGTATTAATAGACAATGAGGTTTTATTCGTTTGACGTTTAATTTTTTATTATGGTGGCAAAATATTATATTGGCATGTTTGAGTAAGTATATGAGGAAGCAACTAAGACTTACCTACTGTACTGTCTGTTATACAATGTGGGGACACCAATAATTATTATACTCTTTCTCTTTCTCTTTCCACCAATAGGTACAACAAGAAATGTTAACACTGGCAATGCCAATGCTGCTGGCATAAGAGTATTTTGGAATTATTAAATAATTCTTAGCTTCGAAAATAAAACGTGATTTTTTCAAACAAACTGAATAGTAGTGATGGCTGACTATGGGTTTTGTATTTGATATATTTGATTGAATTTGAGTAGGCAGACGGCCCGGGGATCTTCATTGTTGTATTGTCGTTTTCACCTCGTATGCTTTTTTTTAATTTTACTGTTATAACTTTTGTGAGTAAGGTTAAGAAAAGTTGTCTATGCAAAAAATAATAAATCTAGATATAAAAGTGGCTTTAATCCTCAATCGGGCCTACGCACTAAAGATGTACCGAAGTAAGAAATCAAAACCATTCCAAAATCATTGATTCGACGTCAAAATTTACAATGCTGCCATCAAAACAAAAAAGGCGGTAACAAATGGCGCGAAACGCCATTACGTCCAGCTCTGAGCTGTCAAACGCACGCGTTCAGATACCACTACGAGGGTACTTATCGGTGCATCCAGTAATATATTCGGATAAAGTGCCCGCCTATGCCAAGAACAAGGGATTCTTTCGTACGTCTTGCACTGATATTTTTAAGATTTTATTTTATTTTTGGATTTGTTTGAAAAATGAACTTGGGAGGAGGAACTCTGAAAGGATTTGATGCCCTAGTGGTGGAGGAATGGACGTGTTTGCCTCACACTGGACAGCATGGGTCAGAAAAAAAAATCAATTAAAGTTATTTTAAGTTTTTTACCTAGATTTAGATAAGTAACTTCTCAGGCATTTGTTTTCCTATAGAGTTTTAGTCAGTGTGCTTAAAGCGATTAAGGTAAAAACCGTTAATGTAAGAAGTATTTTTCTAGGCATGTTTTCTTAGGTAATGTGTAAAAGAACAACATTTTTATCTTGAACGGTGGGTATAGCGGATTACCGACGGCTGACAAAGCTGTGGTCGCGTTACACACTTAACGAAGCTCAGAGAGGTCAAACCTTTTAACCAATTCCCAGCAAAAAAAATCGTGTTAAATTGTACGTTGCGCTGTTTCTTTTTCTTGGTAATAAGATTAGGAAATGGTGATTACTGGGGCTTTAAAATAAAATATTTGCTTAGAATCCTTCCTTATTATTTTAGTTTTTACTAGCCGTTAATATCCCACGGTTGGGCAAAAGCCTCATCACTCTCCTTCCACCTCTGTCTGTCCCTTCCAGTCACAATAAACTCATTAAATTATTATCATTCATAATTACAAGTGTCTTTGCATAATTTTGAAGATTTAATTTGTTTAAATGTTTGTTAATAATTCTGTAAATACATATTTGTTACGGCCGCGAATCAGATTTTAATCAACGTACAACTTAATACTCACCAGCAAATTGCAAAAAAATTAAAAAAAATTTGAATTTCGCGGGCTACCCTGGCGCTTTCGCCTTAAGCCCATAACTGACAATGTTAAAGGCCTAAGACTGACTTTTTTTCTTCACACGCTATGGGTAAACTAAATAAAATTAAATAATAAAAATATCTAATAAAAATACCCAGCATTTCAAGCTGCATACTCAGTTGCCTTGCTGAACAAATGTTAAATTGTAATGTACAGATTACATGGCTGACAAAGCTTCGACCATTTGCACTTAACGAGACCTTACATCTTATGCACTTATGTTGGGACCACAGAGTAAGCGTGGGGACAGAGAATACAAACTGTAGAATCCAGGTGGAAAAATAAAGAGCAAGGTAAGAGGATAATACCAAGATTTAAAGAAAAAAGGAATAGAAATGCCTATAGGCAGTAATGGTGGAGTATTGAGCGATGAAAGGACTGAAGTTCAAAATGGTCTTATTTGATTTCTTCTTTAAATGCTTTGCTTTTTATGTCATTGTTGTTGTCAAGAATGCATTGTCAAAAGAAAGCACTGCAGATCAACTAACTTCATACCTCATTCAAATGACCGCACACAATTCGAAAGTGCACACTCATTTGTTTATAAGTCATTTAATAATGGCAGATTGACACCTTGACACCGATCGATTTCGAAGCGTTGTTGAGGGATTAACACTAAGTACAGCTATGCCCGGAGTATTTTTGAAAGATAAAGTCAGGAATGAAATTATCCAGAAAAGAACCGGAGTTACCGACATAGTTTGCAGAGTGACATAGTTTACTGAAGTGGCAATGGGCTGGCCATGTTTGTCAAAGGTCCGATGGCCGGAGCAGACCGCGTATCGGCAAGCGTAGTGTGTAACACCCCAAAGCCAGATGGACCGACAACCTTGAGAGAGGTTGGGTCAGACTGGATGCGGAAGGCGGAGGTCAGTCAGGGTGTTGTGGCGTAGCCTGGGCGAGGTCTATGTCGAGCAGTGGACTTCGATAGGCTGAGTTGATCGACATATTGACAGCATGCAGAAAAAAATCTGTCCAAGATAACTTTGTTTGTCTTATCTTAAACTTATTCTATCCTCTATTGACTGCACACCATAATAATTGTTTCCTCCTAATAGCTATAAGGTAAACGTTAGTTTCGGTGTATCAAACAACGGATTAGTGAAAGCTGACACATACGCGGCTATTTCTTATTTAACGAGCTCCTTCCCCTCGGCTGGTACGGTTAGTAATCGTTTATGGGGTGCAGAGCGGGAATCACCGCAAAGAGCAAACTGTTTAGATAGGGTAGTACCTAGTAAACCATAAATGTGATTTCTTTAAAGTAGACAGTAAGAATTGAATTCCGCGCCTCGGAAAGCATGTTAAGTCGTTGGTCCCGGTCAGTCGTTACGGGTTGTCAGAAGCCCAAAAGTCTGACAACCAGTCTTAACAAAGGGTGTCGTATTACCCAGTACCTAACTGGGTTGTGGAGGTCAGATATGCAGTCGCTTCATGAAAAATTCTGGTATTCAGCTGCATCCGGTTAGACTGGGAGCCGGCCCCAACGTAGTTGGGAAAAGACTAGGCAGATGATGAGCAAGTATTGAATTATTTGCAGTATTCACAGGAGATTCATTCATCTATAGTTCTATACTAATATTTTAAAGAGGTAAAATTTGTGAGTTTTTTTAAAGGGGATAATCTTCGGTACTTCTGATCCGATTCCAAAAAAAAAAGTACTAATGGGGAGCTAAAGATTGCCGAGGAGTGTCATAGCATATAATTATGTTATGTTAGACAAGAAATTCACGCGGGCAAAGTCACGGGTAGAAGCTAGTGTTTAATTAAAAAAACAAAAAATCAGCATCCATTTGAATAAAAGAAGTTTTGAGATTATTTATAATAATATTTTAATTTAAAAAAATCAATGTGAGATCTCCGTGTATTTACTACTCTGTGTCCATTCCACGCGCGAGCTTGTCGCGCTTTCTCTCCCGCTTCATTTGCCAAAGTTCTGGTCAAGCTGCCGGCCACCGCTAGTGATGGAACCGTGATGAAATTTTCGTCGATAGTTCAATGCTGATGTAAAAAACCCGAATATTTAGAAAAAAATCGAGAGCAATAACGCCATGTAACACGTCATGATGTCCTGAAGACACGGTTAGAAAAAAAACCGGCCAAGTGCGTGTCGGGCCACGCACAGTGTAGGGCTCCGCAATAGCCCGTTATGTTATATTTTGTTTTTCAATGCATGTCTTTACCCGTTATAAACAAGCAACTTGAAGTAGTCCAACACCCAAGTTCAACGACTATTACTGCTAAACTAATAAAGTTATTTTAACCGCTATAGTTTTCCTTTAAAGTTCATGAAATGCACTATCATTGTGAATTTTTCCAGATTTTTCAAGCTAGCAGTTCAGCTTTTAGAGGTAGGGGGACGCCCTACTGCAACAAAAAATTGCAATTTAAAGTTTAATATTTCGTAAACGGAGCATTAAATCGAAAAATAATTTTAGCAACCCCCAAGTAATTTTAGAAGACCTATTCAACGATACTCCACACGATGGGGAAAATATTCATCTCCACTTCACATGTAGGGAAGCTACCCTAAAAAAAATATTTCACAAAATTTTATTTTACCACTTTGTCGGCGTAATTGATATACCTACACACTCCTACAAAATTACAGCTTTCTAGTACTAACGGTCTCTTAGCAAAACCTCGGACAAAAAGACAGACAGACAGACATGACGAAACTATAAGGGTTCCTTGTAGGAACTACGGAACCCTAAAAACCAGCTCGTAGTCAAGAAATGAAATTAATAATAGTTTTACTATGAGGCTTGTATTCAGAAACTGAGTCATTGGCCAGACAAAGCTAATATTGATGATAATTCTAATCTAGAACCATATTTTTAAAACGACGCTGCGGCTACGAAATCTATTCGATAAACAAACCATCGACAAAATATCGACGCATCACATCCCTAAACCACCCCGTAAGCCATAAGTGGCTTAGTTATACTAGAGGCACCGCCAAATACCGAATCAATGCGGGCAACGTAAGAACAAAAGAAGGATTACGCCTTTCCTTGACCGCCCGAAAAGAATTAGTGAAAAAAAAAAAAAACAAAGACTTGTTAGACTTTGGTCGTTAGTGTTGCCAGTATTGGTCGGTCAGCGCAAATGATCGGTTTTTTCGCCCGCATAACTACAATGCTTTGTGGCTGCATTTGTTTTTAACTTTGATCATGAGCGATCGTGTGTTTTGCGAATGTTATTTTAGGGTATTGGAATTTGAAAAAGGAATGCTGTTTGATGGCTGTCTGGCTGTTTTGTTGGCGCTAATGTATAAAAAAAGTTATTCGCAGTTTGTTTTATCAACATGGAATTTGTTTTCTGGTGTCTAAGAATAAAAACTGACCCTTGATTTATTGCTAACCGGCGCGACTGCTAAGCGCGGAGTCTTGGTTAGATCCCTGGTTCAGGCAGTATTGTTGACTTATTCCGAACGATTTTCAGTAGCAAGCAGTCACTATCTTATAATAGATATACATATCCGGATATCTATTATAAGTATCTAGACTTCTGCTCACCCCTTTGAGGAATACAGTCGTGCGTAAAGCTGTATGTATTTTACAAAGTAAGTAAGTACAGACGTCAGCACACCAAGTTACCCGAAACTGTCAAATTTTCCCAATCAACTTTGAACCTTATGATTTAGAGATATAGTTGAAAATGTATTCAAGAAATTTGACAGATTGTAATGTAGCTTGATGTGCTGGCGTCTGTACGTTGGGTTCTATTGGGAATGTGTGTTTTACAATGTTTTAAAGCATTAAAAACTAAATAAGTTCTCTTTCTTATTACTAAAAAGCTTTTTCTATCAACTATCATACGGGTTGAAGTCAATCTAAGTTGGGACTTTTTGTAACCCCTATATTTCTAGTGCTTAGAAGTTTTGTAAGTTGCGGTTTTAGAGTAGTTTCATTGTTTTATTTTTTTTAGATTTTTAGGGCCCAACTAATCTCAAAAGTAGGTACCGACGCTAGAAGAAGGATTTATGAACTAAATCTGATTAAAATAGGTAAGTACACACAGTGACATCATCATCTGCCTAGCCTTTCCGCAACTATCTTGGGGTCAGCTTCCAGTCTAACCGGATGCAGCTGAAAACCAGTATTTTGCATGGAGCGACTGCCTATCTGACCTCAGGTTGGCACGATAAAATATCAAGCTATAATTCACTTCCAGTTTTAGCTGACCTCACATTGCATAGGTTTTTCTTACAATGACAAGTCAGCATAAACTGGAAATGTATAGCTTGTACCCTATGATAGAGCAGATTCATGGGCCATAAACAAGTCAAAACTTTTGGTCAGTGGGTCGTCTTTGATTAGTATTCTACTCTTATATTATGAAAGGCACGAAGAATTTACTTATCTAGCATATTTATTATAATATTCTGTTATTTACAGTTTTATGTTTTTGATAATCATTATAGGACACAACGTTCTACTACCTACTACATTATGCAGTCTATTTTGGCGCGCAAAATTTTGACAGATGTCAATGTGGTATAGAGATTATTGTCTATTATCTCGGCTTGGTGATCTGTATTCAGTATTCACTGCACGGCTAGATGCACGCCTACGCAAGAACTACATTTAGGGAAGCCAAATGGAACTTTCTGAAATGATTTTAGTATTTTTACTTATTAGTGTTTTTAATGTTTGTTTTTTCTATCCAGACTAACCATAAAATAGAATAGGTTGTAGGTAACTTTTGTCATCGCAAAATTAAGTATGGTGATATTATCTGATTGTATAGAATAATCCTTAATTAATTACAGTGTAAACTCTATATAACGACACTAAAGGGACTATACATTTTATGGTGTTATAGAGAGTTGTCGTTACATGGAAAGAAGAAAAATCTGAATTATGAGCTTGATGCAAATCTTCGTATTTAGGCCTTTTTAATTTTTTGGAAGACTTCCTTCTCTGCTTGGAGATTTTTTTCTTTATTTTTCCATATTGTGGACACGGTAGAGCGGCTAAAGCCAAAGCGTCTGCCAACATCACTTATCTTCTCTTCCGTTTCTATTGCGCGTATCGGTATAACTTTTTCATACACTGTGATTTTCTTTTACTAGCCATGTTTACAGTTTGAATGTTTGTGAGCAACTAAGAATACGATAACGTATTAAGTCCATGACTCCTACTTATTAATCATGGTCAACAACAGTCTACACGTGCAATCCCAATTTGTAAACAAAAGAACGAATTTCTTAGAAAGTTTGGTTTGCATGATGCCGACTACTATCTGTATTTTGTGATGCCGACAGTCGAGTTTATTACGGGCCAGGATAATAAAGCGACAAAAGAACGTACACAGCTGCGCGGTTTTCACTAATTTTGGCAACTTAAAAGATACTTTTTATTATTTAATTGTTGTCGTTATTGAGAGTGGGTGTAATGCTATAAGGAATGTATCATTGTATGGAAAACAAGCTAAACCAACCAAAGACGAGTGATTTCGACGCTTTAGGGAGTTTGTCGTTAAATCGAGTGACGTTACATGGAGTTTACACTGTACTTAATTTTTTTTATGCTTAGTTAGAGGTTATTCCCGTAATCAAAAACTCAACATCTCGTCGCAATCTTATCTCAACGACAACCAATGTCAAAAACTTGTGGAAAATGGAAGGAAATTAAAGGTATTTTTGCCACATTGAGACTGAGATCAAACTGTCAACGTTCTTAAAAATACGAAATATGCCACACAGAATTCTTTAAGGCCCTCTTGTAGTGCGGTGTGTAGGTATGATAACGTTTCCTCACTCCCCGCATAATACGTATCGGGGCATCTCTCTCTCGCAGGCACTGGCCGACAGGTGTGAGCGCTTGAACTGCTCAATATCGTCTAATTTTTGTTCTTACAAAAGTAAATAACCACTTATATAAAAATCTTCCTTACCCAGCGCTAGAAAATATTAAAACCTATCTTTTGATATATTACTTAGATGGTTTCGTAATATAATTTTTTACTAAGAAATACGTTCAAAATATCGATTTAGTGTCATATTTGCGATTTTATTTTATCGAGCCAACTATTAGTAATTACGTTTCCCTCTTTAGTCAGCGCTTGACCGTATGTACAATTTTGTTAAAATGATTTTTATTTTGCGCAACATTTGCAATAATTAGAAATAAATAGCGTCAAAAAACTTAAAAATACTACAACCTCGCCTTTTTGTCGCTGTCACGATTATGTAGAATGTATATTTCTTATTATATTTTTATTTATTTGGCTCACCAACAATTGAATATTATAAGCCTATATTGTCCCAATGCACTAGCATTGGATTGGATTATCCTACAAGCAACATCTAAAGCGTTTGTTTGTTTTAATTTTTTAGTCCAAATAATAGATTTTTTGTAAATAGATAAAGTATATTGGGGTAAGAGCAAAATTTAATTTTGCAGGCAAAGGGTTTGTCTCGTACGGTCTTACCCCAGCAACGATCTTACCCAACATACCATTGAGTTATATTTTGCAATAAATTATCAGCGTTGTGTCATCGCGCTTCTCTTTCTTTTCTATGCAGTCCGACAGTGACCGCGCTTTAGGTCATGTACGAATTTAAAGAAGAAAAAAAAAAATTTTTAATTTGGTCCACAGATGAACCAAAATCGAAATAAGTGATTCTCAAAATTTTCCTCCAACACGGGCCACCAGCCCTGATAACGGTTAGCACAAAACGCGGTTACAAATAACAGCACTCCTGTACCGATTACTAAAATAATACGGCAATGGCTGATCGCTGTCCACAATGCGACTCGATAATAGTGGAGAAAGAACAATTTATGTCAGCCGCACAGTTGGTGCAGGAGTTTAGAAATCACTGGCCGTGTCTTAGCTTGAAAACTTCGAAACTTTAAAAGTAAACTCTAACGATTTCTGAACGAAAGCTCGCAGTCTTTTCTTGAATAAAAAGTGCGTTTCCGGACGCTATTCCATTTTATTGGGTTCCGTACCCAAAGGGTAAAAATGGGACCCTATTACTAAGACTTCGCTGTCTGTCCGTCCGTCTGTCTGTCGCCAGGCTGTATCTCAAGAACCGCGATAGCTAGACAGTTGAAATTTTCACAAATTATGTATTTCTGTTGCCGCTATAACAACAAATACTAAAAACAAAATAAAATGAATATTTAAGGGGGCTCCCATACAACAAACGTGTTTTTTTCGGAGTTTTGGCCTTGTGGTACGGTACCTTTCGTGTGCGAGTCCGACTCGCACTTGGCCAGTTTTTGTTTCACTAATTTTGCCCCAACTGTCAGAGCTAAATAAAATGCCGCAGGACACAATGTTGTCAGCATTTAAAAATATTGCCAAATTAGCGGGAATTTGATTCGTACAGTCTTATTCCAGCGCCGAATTTACCTCAAATTAGGTAGTATAGTATAGATCCCACGCTAATTGGCACTATAGCAGATAGTCAATCTTTTCCTAATCTCTAAAGGGCTTACATGACCTAAAGCGCGGTCACTGTCGGACTGCATAGAAAAGAAAGGGAAGCGTGATGACTATGGTAATTGATTGCAAAATATGAAGCAATTATTTAATTACGAAAAATCTATTGTTTGGATTAAAAAAATAAAACACTAGTGTTTTAGTATGTTCCTTTTAGAATAATCTGACAAAAAATCATAATGATTGTATGTACCTATATTAGTATGATTTTTATTGTAAGAAAGTTTTTAGAGGTATCTTCATGATTTTTTTCTATTGTATCAAATTACTTGTAGGTATTATGTTTTCATCACACTATAAACCTAGCATATATCCTAAAGAATATCATATGCTTTTCTGATTTTGTTTACTGTAGTCGATCATATTCTTTTATTGTTTCTAAAACTTGCGTTTTTTGCGATTTTTTCGGTTTGGCTCTTCCGGAAACTAGACTCAACAGAACCGGAAAACAACTATACTCCTTATCAACGTATTTAACTTCGAATATTATCTAGATGAGCCGCTCTATTCTGTAGGTTTACCGTCAAAACTTAGATGAAGTGAGCTGTCAATAGTGTCAATCCATAGCATAGGGTGGAATGCGAATAACAGCACACTTCGAAGTGAAATACGTTAATTGGAAGTAATTGTAGTTTCACGTAAGTTCTAAGTTCTCACGGTGAGATTTTCAGGAGAACAAAATATCCAAACATTCAATTTTGTCACAGTATCTACATACTGATTTTTTAAAAGTTCTGAATAAAATCACGTTTCAGATCCATATTTAGATCTAGACGCCATGTGAGTAAGTACTTAGTGTAGACAAATGACGTACCATAATAGCTAGTTAGTTGTAACTTGTGAACTATTTTAAGCGTCATTTCACGCACAGTTAGCATTGCTTAGCAGTCTGTTTCAAGCTGATATTTCAAGAGCACATAATTCTCTATGCATCACTTGAAAATCCGGAGAGTGTCGAGGTGTGACCGTGTGAATCCGCGATGATTTATAGTGCGACTTTTAATTATTAGCTGCAGTAAAATGACACTTCTTAATAACTCATTTCGGACTGAGTTTAGAGATATGCATGTCAAATAGGTTTCGTTTGTTACACTATTATGTACTTACTAGAAAAACAATATTTGATTGATGGCCGCGAAAAAACAAAAAGACGCCAATTTCAGTCATCTAAGTAACACATAAGCTGTCATTTTACTGCAGCTAATTAAAAATCCGACTATAGTTTAAAAACAAGTGAGTTTTTGATTGTGAGCGGTAGAGTCCGAACGAAACTGGTTTTCCGGCCGAAACCGAAACCGAATATTCGTCCGTGGCTTCAGTTTCGGTCGAAACCGAAACCGAAACTCACGGGGATTGTCTGAAAGGGTTACCGCTGGCCCGGAACATAAAGGGCTAAGGAAGGAACACGGGTGGGTTTTAGTCAGTAAGAGTCTGACACTCCCTTCCGCTCCACCCAGAGCGGGAGGAGTCATTTGATGATTTCCCATCCGCAAAAAAAAAAAAAGTATAAAATTCCTTAAAATACTGAAATTTGGTGCATTTTACCCATTATTCTGCATTAGTTAGGACATGAAATGGAAACAGTATATTAATTTTATTGTAATCATTTATTTAATATAATATAATAAAATATTAATAATATTTTTATTATGTTTTCCAAATAAGTTCTCATAGCAAAATGTTTATCAGTTATCAATAATCAAATCACTAGGTAATTGTTACTGTTTCATTAAATACTAAGTATTGGTATTTTGAAATCTTATTAATTAATACTTTGGTTTGTATTTGTACTTAGAGAATCGTCATTCAGTTAGGCGAGCTTGCACGACTACTTCCAAAATCAGTTTCGGTTTCGGCAAAAGAACTTTCGGTCGGACACTAGTGAGCGGTCACTGGAGTAAGGTTCGAATTGAACTTTACAGAATAGCACTGACCACGTTACGAGAATGGATGGATGAAAATATGCTTGGTATAATTATTATCATAATCAGCTTATCAGCCTATTATGTTCCCTCTGGCCTCCTCTCTTCGAGCGAAAGTGGGCTGTAACGCACGCGGGCCCAGTGCCGGTTGAAGACAACATTCGAAGACATGTGACAGCTGTCATAAATGTCTTCGAGTTTTTGGTTCTAGGTCGTTCCGGTTTCCTCACGATGTTTTCCTACGATGTTTTGAGAGCAGTGGTGATGAAATTATTTACATAAAGTAATGCGCCTGTCTAGGTTCGAACCCACGACCTACTCGCAAACCGGGGCTGTTACCACTGCCCCTTGGTATAATTATAGTTTTTTTTTTGTGTATTAGGACGATGATGAGATCTTCCGATCTACACATGAGACAGTTCTATCGGGTCCTGCTACTGCTCGATGTCGAACTACTTAAACTGACAATATGGAATTTGCAATAACGTCCAAAAATGGAACGCGGGAAATATTAAAATGAGGTTGAGACGTTGAGCCTCTTTTTCAGACCAAACAACTCAAATACCTAAAAGATTAGCCCAAAAAATACCTAGGAAAGCCTACAAAGAATCGGTCACTATGCCTTCCTCAAAAAAAGCCTAAAACCACCTTTTATAAATACATCCAAATAAATGACGTAACAAATAGATACCCATTGTTGTTGTCCCCGACTAAGAAACCTTTCCAAGCCGATAAACAAGAATATAGTTATCTCACCTAGCCGCCAGAGGACGCCCCTCTCTAATAATTTATGTATTGTCAGCCAGCATATTTAACCTCCAGGCGTATTATTCACACATTATAAATCCTACGGAGCGTGGCGATAACGGAACGCGACCATAAACGCTAAGATGGCGCCGCTGACAGTTTTTTGACAGCGGTTTTGGCGCGAAAAAGTGAGGGTTCTTTTTGTGGATTTCGAATTAGGTAAGCCTTTTTATTTGTTTAGAGAAAAGGGCTTTAGTATATTCAGTGACGCCTTTTTGCGGTAGTTTGAAAATAACTTACATCAAAACAGGTAGGTTAGGTATGTACTTCTAGTTTTTATAGTTATATAAACCAATCAAATAAAAAATAATTAACGGCCTATTGTTACTATCGAGAAATCACTTACGATCGTATCGCATAATAATCTACAATGCGGTGTACAAAACAATGTAAAAGTCACTCAAATTCTATTCTTATCTTGCCAGTTACAAATAAATTAACAATGGCTTCCTTTATACAGTAAATAACCACACAGTTCGCAACATTTTCAATTTTAGCACAGACTGAAAATAAACTTGGAACAGGGGAAGCGGACACCTGTTTAGTCTATGCTTTCCGCGCCATTACCCGCCCATTGAGCCGCGTGCGATTTTCGAATTTCGAACGGAGAAAATGGCGCCATCGCGCGTCAAGTTGACGTAAACGGTTTGCGTGCAAAAACGTGGAAAAAATCGATAGGGACCTGATGAAATGTCTTTGTTGTGCTCATGCTAATTTAGTATTCTTCATTAAACTTTTTCAATGATTATTTAACGGAGGGAGAAAACAGTGTGCTTAAAGTTAGCGAAGCATTGAACGCATGTTGTTGTAAGATCGGATACGTCTAGAAACGAGCCTGTATTCTCTGAATCTATGCTGCAGCAATGTGTTGTGGCAGGCAATAGTGTAGGTACTGCAGAGGCTTTTTCCTGCATGACGATTTCACGCAACCTCTGTGAGTATTTTATAAGTTGACTAGCGGCGCCCCGCGGTTTCATCAGAATAAGTGTCGATCCCGTGGGAATATCGGGGTAAAAACTATCCTATGTCCTTTCCCAGGACTAAAACTATCTCTATACCAAACATCTAATTCGGTTCAGCGATTTAAGCGTGAAAAGGTAACATACAGACAGACAGAGTTACTTTCGAATATATAATATCGTATAATATATATTATATACTATATATATAGTATGGATGGCATAATAATAATTATAAGATAAAAACAATTTTCTTAGAAAATAGAAAATAATAGAAATCCGCTTGAAGAGCTGACAGAGCGAGTGATTATGTAAAGTAGGTAATTAAATTGTTTAACAAATTTTAAGTGCGTCATTATGTAAAATAGGTAATTAAATTGTTTGATAAAAGTTATTAATCATCATCATCATCATTTCAGCCGAAAGACGTCCACTGCTGGACATAGGCCAAGTTGGGGAGGGTTTGCCATAATCGCCACGCTTGGCAGGCAGGTTGGCGATCGCAGTATAGTATGGTGGTGGAATGCATAGAGAACGCTGCTGCCCATTCTCCGGTATGACCCTTAGTTGCCTTTTACGACACCCACGGGAAGTATGGGGTGGTGCTATTCTCTAAGTCCGGCACCACACAGACAAAGTTATTAATAATTATAATCTAATACGCTGTTCATTGTACGACCTCGTTAGAGTGCCTACTGACCAGTAGTGAAGGATCGATTTTTGTAAGTGAAAAGCCGGAGTAGATATCTTCAATATGATTATATTATTTGTCTATAGACTACTGACTGTGAAATTTTTTAAAGGGAAGCCGGTAGGAATCGAGTTGTATAGAACCTTCCCCGCTACCGACATTAGTAGTTTTCAACAAAAACTTTGTATTTTCACGAACAAGAACTTAATAAAATAATCGGTTACGGTATCCTAAAACTGGTATTTTATTGTAGCAGACAAAAGTAACACGACTGTTATCGATCTAACCGATCTCTTATTCGATCTATCGGATAAAGGGCTGCGTAGGATTTTTTCCTTTGCCCCTGTCCCGAATGTAAAAAAGGATCGTTTTTGACAATTGGAGACCATAAACACCTAGTTAAAATTTTTCTTATTGTGTTTTTTTTTACATATCACGTGGAATAAATTATTGGGATCTATTTTTAAAGGTTCTGTATCTATTTTTATTGGAAGCGATATATTTCTAATGTAAAGAGATATTAAACAAATTGTAAGGAAGTAATCCTATAATGTGATGGATCAGTGCAGGTATACTCGAATAAAAAGGCCACTTTGGCAGAATCATAAAAGGATAACATAATGGACAGTTAACTGTTATGTTAATCGTATCAAATCCCATTGGTGAAGTATTTTTCAGTTATTTTTTTTGGTATGTATACCAATCAATCCAATCCAAATCCAATCCCAATCTCTTTGATTGTACCTACGTAGTGCAGCGAAAAAAGAAAAACACGGATTGTCTTCGCCATATTATAATTCATAATGTTATCCTTTTATGATTCTCCAAAGTGGCCTTTTTAGGCCCCCTGATTGCGTGTGTACTGTTCAATGGCTGAACATCAAGTGAGCTCTTTCTCAAAACAAAATGAAAAAAGATAGTTGTCATAGTGTATAAAAGGTTACATGCTCTGTGATAGTATAATGACAGCTGTAACTGTGTGTAGCTGTCTAGTTAGCTCGGAGATTTAGACGAAAACAAACATTACATAAAATAAAATGTTCTTGCATATCGATTTTTTTGAATTTCGAGCGGCCATTGTTGTTGACATCTTTGGCAAATTTAGTAACGCTGGAGCTTATAAGTTTTTTTTACGTAACTACTAGTTCTTAGAGAGAGTGTTTGACTTTGTGGTCTTTTTAAACTGCGGATCTATTCTGTTAAAGGCTCACGGTGAAAATTTAAGTGTAGTGAGTTATCTGTGTATAGTGTCAATTCCTAACATCATAAGCATAGTCAGATAGGAAACGCCGAACTCATCTAGTTTTTAAAATATAATTGACGTGTAAAGTGTTTGTACAAACCAACTTAAATAATTAAAATCATTTATCATTCATCATCATTCATGCATAAACAACCTATGTTCCCACAGCTGGGGAACATAGGCCTCCTCTCGGTGAGAGGGAGTGGGCCATAATCCACCACATAGGCCCAGTGCGGGTTAGTAATCATCCGTAACGTCAAGTGGAGTGGAATGCTGGCTCACTTCAAGCTCATTTCATCTAAGTTTTCACTGTGAGACTATTACAGAATAAAAAAGAAAGAAAGAAAAAGTATTTATTGCGACTCGTATAGAAAGATCACAAACAAAATCGAATCGAATAGCTGGATCTACATGAAACAATTTCTTGACTATAAGATGCGAAAACTTTTTAAGTACTTAATGAGGGATTTTCTTTTTCTTTTTTTTTAACGCTTCCCTAGTCGCTGGATAGATGGCGCTGAACTTGGTAAGTTACTGCAAGGAACGGAACGTGACATAATTTTTTTATTAATTCACTTGGGTGTAATTTTGAGATCGTAAAACTAAAGCAAACGAAACTGTCAGTCAACGAGCGTATATGACGTGACGCAATGTTTTTTTTTTCCAAGCGTTTTGACTTTGGCACCTAGTAACGTAGTCAGTTCAACGCCATCTTCAGAATTCTTGGAAACTATTTTTTTTTTAATACTCAAAAGAAAAACCTCTCATTGAATTTAATTTATAACAATTCCGTTTTCAAACTCCATATAATAATTAAGTTATAAACCCGCATTTTATCACTACACATACAAACAGACAGTCGGAGATACTGAGCACTGATATTTATTTATGACCACCAATTAGAAGGTGTGAGATAAAATCTGAACCTCTTTTGTGGGATAGAGCAACGTTGAGCGGATTGTCTATGGTCATGTTTTATCTGTGCGTTTGTGTTTTCGCGCCTTTTTTTTCGTTTTCTGCGAATCTACTTAGTTGAATTGAGCATTTTAGAAAAGCTATGCCGTGCGTATGATTGTGTTGTGCTGTGCTGTGTGTGTGGGTTTTTCACACAAATAGGACGTGGTTGAACTTAACTTACTACTGATAGGTATTTTCGCTGTCAGTAACGAATGACACTAGGGGTAATTTTGTTGTCAGGTAAACTTATTCGTTAGATACTGGTGTTATAATTAATATTTTAAATGAATCTGTTCAGGATTTTTATTTGACTTTACAAATCATTAGGTGGCGTCGGGTGGTTTCCCGAAAGTCAAATCGCTATTTATAAAAAAGAACTTATACTGTTCCAACGCTGGGCAAAGGTCTCTTCCAAGTCCTTACAGAAAAACTGTTTTAATTTAAAAAAAAATGTAACTAGAATAGTCTCTATACATGTCGCTGTTCTTTTTTTTCCCGCTTTACCTCACCACATTCAGTTAGTTTTTTTTTCTATTTATTTTTTATTTCATTATAACGCATCAATTCTGTCCGGTACTAGGATCCTGGGCTAAGGAAATGGCTCTATTAATGTTCCTCGACTATTTGGGGACATTTTTAATAAAAAAAAAGGTTGCCAGCACGGAGGTTTGTCATTATAAACGTAAATTAATTTTAATGTTCCGTTTTTGTTATTATAATTACGTGATATTTTTGTTTAATGGCATTTTTAATTTGATATTCACTTGATTGGTTAAAACATATTAGAGGTGAATTAAGTTTAGAATATTTTATTTTAAGTATTAATGCATATCCATCATATTTAATCATCGTGCTTCTATTAAATAAATACTAATTAAGAGTTTATAAATTTTTAAGAATTTATTAGATAAAAAAAAGTAAGTATAAAAAAGTTAAAAGTATAAAGTGAAGTAAGTATAAAAACACAGTAGGTAAATATAAAAACTTATCAAAATAAATAAAAAGATCTTTCACCAGTTCACAACCATGCAAATACAAAACATATTTTTGCGTGTAATATAGATTTAACCATTAAATAGCGTTTAATAGATAAAAACAGACATGACAACATCGATACAAGCAAGCCAAGACACGTAACCATCCACATAATTAGGAATTGGAGTTTTTTCTCCACACGAAACTATCTTTTGGATAGGAAAACTAGAATCAATTCTATTTTCTTGTGAATTTTGACGTTATAATGTACCTTTTATGAAATAAATAATTTAACTTTGACTTTGATTGAATAGGCTGAGAATAGAGCCAATTATGTTATAGATTCAATAACATAATTAGCTTGAATTTACTTTAGCGACTCTAGCAAGTTACGAAGTAGATGCTTCGTCAAAAAAACTGCGCACGACGTACCAAAACTGACCAACAAAACAACAAAAACGCGCCAAAACTACCACAGACAACAATGACAGCTCAAAAAAAAAAAAACAGCAGCGCACATTCAAGCAACGACATCGACGCATACAGCCTACCTTTCATCGCATCGGCAATGCATGAGCGTGTTCACTCTCCAATTGTAAATTCCATACTTCTTCTCCATGCCGCCGATCCAGAAGGGGCACCTCAGGTCGTGGACTCTGCAGCAGCGGTCTGTCCTCGTGTGGCCGCCAAGCTGAGAGTACCGGGTGGCTGAGAAACCCTTGCCGCACCACTTTGTGCCAGGAACTCGGAGTAACTCCATTGTGTCTCGTTTTGTTCTGATGGGGATCGTATTGTTGGTGGGATATTCGAACGAATGGTTTTTGAATATTCGAATGGTGGATCGATTCGATTGTTTCTATTATTGCGTAGGTTATCGATCTTATTCTATCACGAATTAACGACAAAAGGGGGGCCACCAGAATCAATTCTATTTTTTGTTTGTAAATTTTGACGTTCAAAAGTGGCTTTTAGGTGCCATTTGAAATAAATGATTTAACTTTGAATTAAAAAGGAACTTTTGGCATTAATAAGGTATTTATTAAGGACTGATTTATCAATATTATGGTGCGGTAACTTTTATCTGAAGAATAAATATGAGAGTTTGACATATTTACCATACTGTATGCAAGTGCCGTTCGGGGACTGAAAACAGTAACGATAAATTGTTCCATCGTACCGCACGTTACAAAATATTATTTCAGTGCGGTTAGTGGAAGTGCTCAGGTGCGTTTCGACAAGTGCGGTTGAAATCAGTGCTCTGAGTGGAATACCCCATCAAACCACTTTATTTATTAATCAGTAACAAGCTACCGGACTATTGAAAAGTCAGTCCTCAACCTAATAACATTGTAAACAAATAATTATTTACCGTAGTCAATCTCAATCGACTTAAGTCTACGTGTCTACGACCATCAGCAATTGCGAATAAAGAATCAATCCCCGATCATTCAGCTGTACTAATTGAACAACTCACTGAATCATAAAAACAGTAATTTCAAATCGATTTGTACAACTTTCTTCGAATATCGTTAACCATTCGTTCTATATCATTCGATTGTCTATTTCTACGACGCCCATCTCTTTTACTTTTTAAAATAAACCACTGACAAGTTCACTGTCAAATGCCAGACCATAATGACCTCTTTCTACTTTTTTTTTTTATTTTACAAACAGCCTACAATTTCAAATATAAAAAAAATGGACCACCAACGTGTTTATGATATTTAAAAAATAACCGTAAATATCTTTGGGATAGTCGCTGTAAATCCGTTATAGATCCCGAAGAGCTATAAAGATCCATAGATCGTTGCCAACGCATGAATGATCTATAGATCACCACATGTTTTATTGCCTCGTGTAGTGTTAGAGTAAAATTAATAGCTTGAAATAAATGTTTGGTTACGAAATAGTTATGGAGATGTTAACTCGTTATGCAATATAACAAGGTAGTTTTGAACCCAGGGCCCCAATTCTGTATGGTAACTATTATTCCCCGCGAAATCTTACCAGGTGCAGTGCCAGATTAAGAGTACTTGATGCCCTAAGCAATCCACGCCTGTAGGCCCTCCTATCCACTAGTCACCTCGTATTTTCTCAAAACAACGACGAGCGATTTATAAAGATTGGCGCACATCTCTAGCTAGAGTGACTTTTGGGTCTTGTAATATCTTGCTGATAAACAGCCTTGCCTTTCATGTGCTAGCGAATACTGTTTCGGTGCTGTTTCTGCCTTATGGTGCCCCCCGAGACGTGATGCCCTTAGCAATTGCTTATTGCTCATGGGCTAATCCGGCATTGACCACGTGCAAACCACGACAGTATCGTGTCTTGTAGAAACCTCGGCAAGGAATCAAAATGTCAACCGTTCGGACTATAGTCGGACTTTTCATTAGCTGCAGTAAAATGACAGCTTATGTGTTACTTAAATGACTGAAATTGGCGTCTTTTTGATTTTTCGCGGCCATCAACAAAGTCTTGTTTTTCTAGTACAGAATAGTGTAGCAAACGAAACTTATTTGACATGCGTATCTCTAAACTCAGCCCGAAATGAGTTACTAAGAAGTGTCATTTTACTGCAGCTAATAAGTCGGACTATACATGTATTTTGACAGTTCAAACCACGTCAACTTCGCGTTCATTTCACGCGGTTTAATTCATTGTGTCATATGAAAATACGTTGATAGCAGATGTCGTGATTTGATAAGGAATTGACGAAGTTGTGTGAAGTAAGGAATCATTAGTTCATAGTGAATTAGAGCCCTGGTTAAACAAAGGTATTTCACAGATGAGTCAATCGTTTTAATGTTGCCAATCCTGCTTGGCGAACCATCACAAGAGAGACTGAAGCTGTGGCGAGACAGTGCTACCTTACCCAAACCGTTCGTCCCACCCGCTGAAGACCTCCCACCTGGACATGAGTTACCTTGGGTAATCTGGAAGTCTTTAAACAGACTCCGGACCCAAGTAGGCCGAAGCAAGGAAAACCTGTTCAGGTGGAGATTCATAGACGACTCCGCCTTGGAATGTAAATGTGGTGCTGTCCCACAAACGATGGGACACTTAATATCGTGTCTTGCGTGTCCTGTCAGCTGCACGTTACAGGAACTGATGGACGGTGATGAAGGCGCCAAACAAGTAGCCAAATTCTGGGCCGAGTACATTTAGATTGCTATCGACACGCTAAGAAGAAGAACCTACCCACTACTTAAAGGGTGGAAAGATCAGCTAAGTTGAGCAGGATTCCTTTCCATTTGTTAAAGTAGATCACGAGTCTTAGGCCCAGATCTATAGAGTCAAATTAAATTAGCTAGCGAAACTCCGCAAACGTAATGGGTAAGTATCGATATCTAAACATGATGAAATAAAAAAACACTTGTGCGACAATGACAGGAAAAACTCTTAGTGTGTGCTAAATGCCATTCTTGATATCGGCTTTAATTTCAGGATGCTCTAGGTAGCCCGCGAAATCCAAATTTTCTTAAGGCTACGCCGACTGCCTAGAGGCGCCCTCATCGATTGTTTGGTTATTTCTTTTATTTCACAATGAAAATGCAGAAAATAAGAACTTTAAGTTGTGCTCCACAAGAGTATACGTTAATATTATTAAAAACGGTAGTTTCACATTGTTTCGTTTTATTATAATCACTAAAACGGAAAATAGTGGCCACTATTATCCGTACCAACTAACCAAACAAACAATGAGGGCGCCACTGCGCGGTCGGCGCCCTCTTAAGTTTCGTGCACTTTGAACTGTCAGTGTCAGCTGGTTTATTCTTTAAAAATCTCACTGTGACAACTTACGTGAGCTTGAAGGGAGCTGTCATTCCACTAGATGTTGGAGATTGACACTATTGACAGTTCCCTTCACCTAAGTTTTCACGAGCAGATTTTTACAGCATAGATCAACAGGTTGTATGTTGATTTAAATATGTAACAAATATGACTTTACAGAATTATAATCATTCAAATCATTTTAACAACCCTCTAAGTTCTTAAAATCCTATTGAATAATTATTTCATGAAATATCAATCAATGGGATTATATGAACGTTCGCGAATCTTAATTTGTTCAACATGCAAACTGACACTGACCTGCGAATTGTAAAAACCTTACGAAAATTTGAATTTCGAAGTCTACTCATGTTGTACCAAGTTCATCTTTTGATGGAATCAAGAAGCTTATAGATAAAAGTGGAGGCAACACTCTAAATACCGAAGTGAAGACGACTGTGGTCGGACACTCTCTTTCTAAATACACACATAAGAACGAGAGAGTATATGTGTTTTCTTTGTCATATGTATGTATTTAGAAAGAGAGTGTCCGACCACAGTCGTCTTCACTTAGGTATTTAGAGTGTTGCCTCCACTTTTATCTATAAGCTTCTTGGATGGAATATGTTCACAGACTTAAAATTTTTCATCTAGCAACCATAGACAGCGGCCATCTTGATCTCAGCGGGACACAAACGTCAAAAACTAGTCTGATAATGAGAGAGATAAGACATTATCTATAGCCTTATTATAAACGAAAAAATAAAAATAAATAATGTTATAATCTCAATAATCCTCATCTAATCTTAATGAGGACGGTAATGGGTCAAACTCTTGAGGTTTTTACTGAAGAAGGACATAAACTTTATGATATAGGGACATTATTAAGGTCCTTGGACATCAAACTCTTACTATTAAAAATTTTGAGAGTGTTTCTTTCGATGTTTCAAACTCCATTGCGTTTTGGATTCTAAAGTTTGAAAATCGTCAGAGAAAATGTAGCAATGGACTAGATGCAAGTGTAGAGTATTGTTTAATCTTTAGTGAAGTTTTTTTTCAGTAGAGGAATGCTACTAATTGATGTAATATGATATTATTTTGTTTCTGTTTTAGTGGCGATAAAGCTTTCTGTTTTTAGTTGTACGTACTTTGATTTTTTAGGAAAGTTAGAAATTCTTACGGAACTTCCTAACTTTGGAACCAAACTCCATGTATGCACGGACGTAAAAGTATCGCTGCGGGATTTTACCGCGCACTAGATTTTCAAAACGCGGTGTTGAGCCGAGTATTGAAAATCCAACAGAGCGCATGCCAGCGTGTGAAAGAGACACACTGTTGGATCAACTGACGGCGCTGCAGAGCCAAGAGCGTTGAAAATCCAAGTGCGCGAAAAAAATCGACGCGGGTTAACGCGCCCGTGCGAACGCAATTTCTCGGTGTAGCGGTATCTACAACGCCACATGCGAACAACGCGTCATACTGACGTCACGCAAAATCCTGCATCTCGCAAGCAGTGTTTACCGCGCAACTAGCATAGATACAACGGCCCGACATGAATCATCGGGCAGTTAGTTGCCCGCCAGACACAACACCCGTCTGGTCGGAGGATCCTCCCTTTCCTATGGAGGATGAGTGAACTATTCACCATGTTCCTCATACCTTCTATAACGGTATTGTCAATTTTGGAGCACGGTTTGAGATTGATTCATGTTCATCCCGAATGATTAATTCTTCCACAAAAGAAAAATTTACGAATTAGTACCTACATAAGCGAAGGGTTACTTCGTATGCTCTACGCATCATCTCATCGGACTATGAGAATGAGGGAAGAGGGAGTGCACCTGTGTCTGCGCGCACGCTTGTGCACTACAGTATTTCTCGCGCCAAAGGCTAGTCTCTGTAGATTACCGTCATGGCCGAAATACGGTCTGGAGAACTGTTTATACTCTACGCACAACAACGTCACATAGTGAGCATAGATCAGTCGATCAAACATCTGGGGTTTACCTCATAGTCCTTCATCAAAAAGGAAGGATGTATTTACAAGCAAAAACGTTGGCCATGTAACAGAAAGCACCATCACCAATCACCACACAAAAATTAAGAAAACAAAAAAAAACACGACCAAAACCGTTCTAACAGTTGTTTTTATATATATAGCTAAACTTCACAGACGCGATGGATATCGATAGGTATCTAAATATGATGAAACAAAAAATAAATTGATTTGATATTTTTTTTCGTCGAGAGTAAAAAAAAAACTTTTTATGTTCTACTAGCTGTGCCCCGTGGTTTCACCCGCATAAGTGTCGATTTCGTGGGAATATCGGGATAAAAAGCCTATATGTTAATCCAGGGTGTCAGCTACCTCCATGCAAAATTTTATCAAAATCGGTCCAGCCGTTTGATCGTAAAGGAGTAAAAACATATAAACACACACACACACACTCACAAACTTTCGCCTTTATAATATTAGTGTGATTAGTGTGATATGTATTTTATAACCTATATAGGCTAGGTTAGTGCGCCATAATGCTGCTTCAGATGAAACGAAACTCATGTCTTTGACTAGAACATGTAAGAGCATCATTCTCAAATTCGCTTTGTATACAATGTTTCCCGTTGTCCTAGGTGAGCGACGGGACGCGACACAAACATACTCTACTTCTTCTAAAAAAAGTTCTTCGCAAAAAACAAGTCCGCACCTCGTCGTGTTTCGTCGCACACTGATTGAAGCACGATGTTACGGACGCCGAGCTCGTCATAGAACTATGCGTACAAAATAGTACATAAGCAAACTAGTATGTATTATGTTTAGGAAATGTATCATGATCTTAGAATAAGTATATGAATAAGTTTAAATGTTTGTAATTGGTTGCGGAGTCTTGCCTCCGACAGGTCGCGACAAGTCGAAACCTGTCGGGGACCGGACACGAACCAAAATGACCGGATTGGTGGGTTGCCTAGTTTTTTGGAAAATAACACAGTAGTGTACCCACTACTTGCGCCCACGTGCTGGGGTATAATAAGGGGCGCACAATCCGGTAGTTTTGTAGTTCGACGATAGTACAGCTGATCTCAAGAAAATAAATAAGAAGCAAAAATTGGAGTTTTATTAGAAGAACCTGAAGAAACCATACAGTCCACACACCGATACAGTCCGACCAATACAGTCTGGTCCTTCGCAGCCGAATCAAGAAAGGAGAATCTGCGACTTGGAAGAAGGAATTGTTCGTGAGTGAACCAGTACCAGTACTTACCTGCATATCGCTGCTGTATTATCTCTGCTGTGTCACTGTGCGCCGTCAACCGAACGCGATGGTGGTCACCCGTAGTCAAAGTGACTTAGCAGAGATGGAAGAACAACGGCGAGCCCTAGAACAAAGGGACGTACTAACATCGGTACGTCGCAAGGAAGCGGAACGAATAGAACGAGAGCGACTACGACGACTATCGCTTGAACCACCGGCGTCACCTCAAGTCGAAAGTATGGCCGGACCTACTACCGCCGCAGACCTCGCTACAGCGGGACCATCGTCAGAACAGCGCCGTATAAGGTCGCCGCCGCGATCAGTGAGATCGAACACCAGCGTGACTACGCGGCTACGATTGGCCGAACTTGAGGCGGCCGAGAAACTAGCAGCCATACAACGAAAGGAGCTGGAAATTGAAGCAGATCTAGTGAAGAAGAGATTGGCTGCCGAGGTCTCCGTGATCCAGGAAGACCAAGAAAGCGTCCATGAAGATCTACTTCAAGAGGAACACCAGCACCAGAAGGTGGACCAATGGCTGCGCACCCACCCCATCAGTACACGGGGGGAGGGGGACGCAAACGCAGAAACCAAAGAAAATCCGAAGCAGCAACGATTTGATGTGCCACGAGGAAGGTCGCCGACGCCAACGAGAGCCAGAAACAGCATTGACCAATTAGCTGCGACCCTGGAGAAGATGGCCAGACCACGACTTCGGCACACAGATCTACCGACTTTCTCTGGTGCGGTCAGTGAGTGGTTACCGTTCAAGGCATCCTACTACGACACGACCAACATGTACAACGTGTCACCGGCAGAGAACCTCCAGCGACTTAGGAGTTGCCTCAAAGGTGAAGCACGAGAAACAGTAGCGGCTCTTCTGCACGCGGCCACAGAACCGGACGCTGTCATGAAGACGTTGGAGCAGTGCTTTGGCCGACCAGAGGTGATCATAGACACAGCGCTGGACGACCTGAAGAAGATGCCTAAACCTAGTGCCTCAGCCAGTGACCTAAACAGTTTCGCGATCAAGATTCAAAATACGATATGTGTGTTAAAGACAATCGACCGCAAGGGGTACCTCTATAATCCCTTGCTAACCCGGGAAGTGCTTGAAAAATTAAGTCCCCATCTCCGATCCCGATGGTGTGACTTTGCCTGTGACAACGAAGGAACAGCAGAGCCAGAAATAGTGATGCTATCTCGCTTCTTAATGCGTGAAGCGGATAGGGCGTTGCGATACACATACGCCCCAACAACGAGCGCCGCGACCGCACCACACAAGAAGGAGACCAGGCCTGCCATAACACTGAAGAAGAAGTCCAACACAGTGTACGCCACGGTGGAAGGGACCGAGGAAGATCAGTGCCCCAGTTGCAAGCAAAGCCACATACTAACCCAGTGCCCGAAATATAAGGCAATGTCAGTGGACCAGCGGTGGGAACTAGTGAAAGAGCAGAAGATATGCTTCAAGTGCGCCCAGAAGAAACACAGGCGCATCATGTGCAAGGCAAAACCGTGCGGTGTGAACCAGTGCCGCCGGCCTCACCACGCCACGCTGCATCAAGAAAGAAAAGAGTCGCCCGAATTAGAGTCAGCGACTGAACATAAGTCTGAAGAACCAACAAAGGAGGAGGCAGTCATGTCGGTGGCTACCCGAACAGCCGCCGGCCCGAAGACTGTCCTTCTCAAAATGTGCCCCGTGATCATCACAGGTCCACGGGGGGAGGTAAAGACTCACGCACTCTTCGACGAAGGAGCCACCATTACCCTCATTGATGAAGACCTGGCTACAAGCATCGGGGCCGAAGGGATGTCACAACCACTGCACATCCATGGGGTAAATATGTCGTCGCGAGAGCAAGACAGCAAGGTCGTCACTGTGCAAGTGAGAGGAATCAGCAATGATAGCGCATCACACAAGCTTCGGGCAAGAACCATGAAGAACCTGAGGCTTCACCAGCAATCAATTCCGGACTCTCTGCTTGAGTATGGACACCTGCGAGACCTCCCAGCAAACGAGGTGTGTTATGAACCAACACGCCCCGGTCTCCTAGTGGGGACAGACCATTGGGAATGCATCGTGTCAAGAGAACTCCGAGTCGGCGGCCCCAACCAGCCAGCTGCCTCCCTAACGCAGCTCGGCTGGGTAGTGCACGGGACCGCACCACGAAACGTCATCATAAATGAAGACAACGTGTTGCATCTCTATGAGAACGAAGAGCAGCAACACAACCACAAGCGCCTTCACGACTTAGTGGAAGCCCACTTCAAAATCGAAGCACTGGGAATTGCGCGAGAACCACGCGTAAGTGACGCTGACCAACGAGCGACAGCCACGTCGAAAGAACTATAAAGAAGATCGACGGTGGCTACGAAGTCGGACTGCCATGGCGACACGACAACGTCACCATGCCGCCAAGTTACGGTGCAGCGCTCCGCCGATTAAGAAAGATCGAACAGAGAATGGACGCGTCGCCTGACTTCGCCGAACAGTATAGTGCCCAGATCAACAACCTGCTGGAAAAGGGATATGCAGTGCCGTGCGATGGCACAGAACAGTCAAGTGCCGTCTGCTGGTACCTGCCCCACTTCGCCGTGCAAAACCCGAACAAGCCCGGCAAGCAGAGACTAGTGTTCGACGCAGCGGCAAGAAGTCACGGCGTGTGCCTGAATGACAGATTGCTAGAAGGCCCGGACCTGCTGCTATCGTTACCGGGAATTATATTCCGCTTCCGGGAAAAGGTGATAGCAGTCACTGCAGACATCCAGGAAATGTTCTTACGCATCAAAATAAGAACTGAGGATCAACCGGCACAGCAGTTTCTGTGGAGAGGCACCAACAGAACAGAGCCCCCGCGCCACTACAAAATGACGAGCATGATCTTTGGCGCAGCCAGCTCTCCATACATGGCCCACTATGTCCGTAATCACAATGCGGACATACACGGACAAGAGTACCCACGCGCGCTAGAGGCTATAAAGAACAGCCACTACATGGATGACCTGGTAGCGAGTTACGATGATCAGGAAGAGGCCCTGAAGGCAATACAGGAAGTGAGACAGGTGCACGCGGTCGCCGGGTTTACTCTGCGTGGATGGAGCACGAACGACGAAACAGTGCTACGCGACGTGCCCCGGGAGCTACATGCCACCACACCCACACAACTGGGGGGAGAGAAGCCCGCGAGCAAAATACTCGGGCTGTACTGGAGCGCCGAACGGGAAGAACTCGGGTTCAATACCTCAATGAACCGAGTCCCCGCTCCGGTACGAGAACGGAAGCGCGCGCCCACAAAGAGAGAAGCACTCAGCTCGGTTATGTCCATCTACGACCCTCTAGGACTGCTGAGCCACTTCACAATACGAGCAAAGATCATCCTGCAAAGTTTGTGGCGCCTCCAGATAACGTGGGACGAACCGATACCGGAAGAGGAGAACGAACTCTTCACCACCTGGCTCGCTCAACTCACCGACATCGCCCAGCTTCGAATACCTAGAAGCTACACGTCGAAGAAGTACAAGGACATAGAACTACATGTCCTATGCGACGCGAGTGAACAGGCCTACGCAGCCGTGGCCTACTGGAGAGTAGTGAACTGCGACGATACTGTGAGCATCGTGTTGAACGCCGCCAAAGCTAAGGTGGCACCACGACAGGCGCAAACTATCCCCAGGCTGGAACTACAAGCCGCGGTCATAGGGGCTAGACTCGCTGACACCCTCCGAAAGGAACATCGCATGGAGGTCAGCAGAACGGTATACTGGACAGACTCTTCCACCGTCGTGCACTGGATAAAAAACGACATGCGACGATACACGCCATTCGTCGCGCACCGACTGGGAGAGATCGCCGAGCTCACCTCAAAGGAAGAATGGCGCTGGCTGCCAACTGACCAAAACGTAGCCGACGACGCCACCCGACTTACCAACGCGCCGATCTACATAACCGATCGGTGGTTCCAGGGGCCTAGCTTCTTACGACTACCGGAGGAGCAATGGCCCGGAATAACGCCACCCACGGAAGACGATGAACAGGGAGTTTTGCACGTCATCGAGGAACCACGAGACAGCTGGCTACCCGACCCTGCCCGCTTCTCCAAGTATGAAACGCTGGTAAGAGCGGCGGCGAGAGCCCTGGCGTTCATCGACATATGTCGACGCACCGCTACGAGACTGGAACACAGACACATCCAGAGCGCCGAGAAAGAACTCCTGCTGCAAGCACAGCGGGAAAGCTTCGGCGAAGAGATGAGGCGGATGCAGTCAGCCCGTCCTCTCACAAGAACGAGCAGGCTGTACAAGCTCGACCCAGTATTAGAAGACGGCCTCCTGCGGGTACGAGGCCACATTGAAGCATCAGCGGCACCACAAGAGGCAAAGAGGCCGATTATACTGGACGGTCGCCACCGAGTTACGAAACTTCTGGTGCTACGAGAACACTGCGCTGCAGGACACGCCAACCGTGAACGCGTGACCGGTGAGCCGAAGAACAACGCGAGACCGCTGCAAATTGGCGACGTGGTCTTGGTGGTGGATAACACCCTGCCCCGAAACACCTGGCCGATGGGGGTCGTCGAGCGCACACACCCTGGAACTGACGGCAGCATTCGTGTGGTCGAGATACGGACAAGGACCGGAATCTTCCGACGACCGGTGAGCAAGCTCGTCGTCCTTGAGAAGAAGGAAGAGGCTTCGCGAGCTACGCCGGGGGGAGAAATGTTACGGACGCCGAGCTCGTCATAGAACTATGCGTACAAAATAGTACATAAGCAAACTAGTATGTATTATGTTTAGGAAATGTATCATGATCTTAGAATAAGTATATGAATAAGTTTAAATGTTTGTAATTGGTTGCGGAGTCTTGCCTCCGACAGGTCGCGACAAGTCGAAACCTGTCGGGGACCGGACACGAACCAAAATGACCGGATTGGTGGGTTGCCTAGTTTTTTGGAAAATAACACAGTAGTGTACCCACTACTTGCGCCCACGTGCTGGGGTATAATAAGGGGCGCACAATCCGGTAGTTTTGTAGTTCGACGATAGTACAGCTGATCTCAAGAAAATAAATAAGAAGCAAAAATTGGAGTTTTATTAGAAGAACCTGAAGAAACCATACAGTCCACACACCGATACAGTCCGAACCACTACACACGATATACACGGTTTGAATCCAGTCTACAAACCAAGGAGACCTTATAGTTTTTGTTCTTGCGAGATGCCTGCTACACGGTTTAAAACCAACATCTTCTTCTGCCACTGGTTTGCAACGCAGGCCTCTCTACCAAGGACGTTTAAAGGTCATACGAAATTTGGTTTCAAACCACTGTCTACACTGTTTTAAACTTAGGTTTGAAGCCACCGTTTCAAACCATGTATTTTGTGCGAGAAGCGACAACGTAGGCCACAAGACATACAAACTATACAAAGCATACAAAGACTATTTGATATTTTCACGTCGCGTCGCATTACCGCGTTTGTCGTTCACCTAGGACAACGGGTTATTGAGGACTGGTGCATCTAGGGCAAGTCCTTATCTCTACCTATAAATATTGTTTTATAATTTTGCTTCCGATGTTGGAATTAGCTGTTTTCGTACAGCCTTCTGTTATTCAACTGTGGTTTGGCCAATCAAGTGCGGTGTGCGTGACTCCCAAGTGTGTGTTATCCCTGCTATAAAACATATTTACAAAAACCAGAATCCCATACGAAATTCAAAAACACACCGTTACCACCGGCACACGAAAAAAAAAAACCAAAAATCAACCTTGTCTTTGAAATTATAAAAAGAACTAACCTCCTGTCACATCTGCAGTGAGATATAGTATACGGCCTATAGTTGAAGTAACCGAATCTCCGTTTGAACATTCCGATGTTGAGTCGGCAATGGTCGTGAGACCGACAGCATCGGTCTTCGTCTGCGTCGGCGCCTAGCTCCCCGTACTTTGCTGCGATGTGTCCAGCCCCGCACCATTTGGTCCCAGGCACTATGAAATTCTCCCTGAATGATCTTCGAGACCTGTTTTCGTTTTCATCTTATGTTAGTCTTTTTGTAAGCGATACTGCGGTGATCTGTGTGGTCAAATATTTATGATACATTGGTAAAGAGGAAGTATTAAATGGAAACCTGATGTCGTAAATTTAGTAGTCAGCAAGGCTTCCACTGCTGGGACTCAAGCCTCCTCTGTAGAAAAGGAGTATACCACATGGACCCAGTGCGGATTGCCAAGTGTGAGAATATGAATAAATATAAACTCTTTCTAGAAGAGATTTTTTAGAGCATGATTAAATTTTTTTTTATTGTCCAATAGGCTTGCTCTTGACCTCAAACTTGCACTACAGCCACAAATCCTTTTACCAAGAGTGTGGCTTTAGCAAGATTGCCTACATCTTCTTTTGTATCGGCACTACGTCTACGAGAATCTAGCTCATCCCGTAGTGAACAGCTTGGTCTGACAATAAGGTTTGCAGCAGGGCTGACTGTCTTTACCTTCATCAGGCGCTCTTCTATTCTACAGTTTAAGGTATAAAGCCTCACGCTCGGTGATAGTTAAATTTACGTTGGACGCACTTTGCGGGTAGTTGTGTAAAATAAATTAGTAGCAATGGATTTAATTTTGACAGCTCAACAACATTCATTGCTTTCTTTACGTTGTTGAACAGACACATTTTTCGAACATATGAAGTAATGGATTAGCAATATCCTTCAATATGATTCAGATTGAGATTGATACGTAATTAAAGCTTGACAGTCAATCCCGCTACCATTTTGATGACCGGCTAATTGATCTACCACGGCACGATCTATCCTCATATAGTTTAAGCTGATACAAAAGAACAGGGAGCCTAAAAAGGCCACTTCGGCAGAATCATAAAAGGATAACATTATGAATTATAATGGACAGTTAACTGTTCAATTAATCATATCAAATCCCATTAGTGAAGGATTTTTCAGTTATTTTTTTTTGTTTGTGTTAAAATACCAATCAATCCAATCCAAATCCAATCCCAATCTCTTTGATTATTCCTACGTAGTGCAGCGAATAAAGAAAAACCGGGCAAGAGCGAGTCGGACTCGCTCACCGAGGGTTCCGTAACATCCGGGTTTACGCATAAGGTTTATGTTTATGAAATTAAATGTTTTTTTTTTATTTTTTTATACTTGGGTTGGTTGTAAATTGCGGTTTACGATTTATGACGTATTAAAAAAAAACTACTTACTAGATCTCGTTCAAACCAATTTTCGGTAGAAGTTTACATGGTATTGTACATCATATATTTTTTTTAGTTTTATCATTCTCTTATTTTAGAAGTTACAGGGGGGGACACACACATTTTACGACTTTGGAAGTGTCTCTCGCACAAACTATTCAGTTTAGAAAAAAATGATATTAGAAACCTCAATATCATTTTTGAAGACCTATCCATAGATACCTCACACGTATGGGTTTGACGAAAAAAAATTTTTTTAGTTTCAGTTCTAAGTATGGGGAACCCCAAAATTTATTGTTTTTTTTCTATTTTTGTGTGAAAATCTTAATGCGGTTCACAGAATACATCTACTTACCAAGTTTCAACAGTACAGTTCTTATAGTTTCGGAGAAAAGTGGCTGTGACATACGGACGGACAGACAGACGGACAGACAGACAGACAAACATGACGAATCTATAAGGGTTCCGTTTTTTGCCATTTGGCAAGGGAACCCTAAAAACACGGACTGTCTTCGCCGTATTATAATTCAGAATGTTATCCTTATATGATTCTGCCAAAGTGGCATTTTTAAACCCTCAGAACAAGTTTATTGATGAATGATGATGGTCATATGAAAGGATTCACAGTCTGAATCATATCAGAATATCACAATTTAGCGACATCAGGTTTTCATTTTAAAGAATAGGTGTCTAAATTACGCTATTAAGTTTATCTCTGTACTCGCGTCTGACTGAACAAAAACACGTTTGAACCGAAACCAATAGTGTAAGATGAATATTTGACACTTGAAACATTTTTTTTTTAGCAAAGAATATATTGATATATAACTTAAAATTATTAGCGAGAATTTTGTAAATTACCATTGTTAATTTTGAATTAATTGATGATAATGGGCGATGGAAATGAAAGACTGACTGATGACATAATGAATGTGTTGGTCGTGTGCAAAATAATCGAGTTTCTGAAGATTTTTGGGAGACTTTAAGTTGAAAGATAAATGAAAGTCAAGAAACAGATGGAGTTGCCATCTTAGTTTTAAGTCTGGCCAAAATGAAGTTACTCTCTGTTGTCAAAATTAGAGGTATTTCAAGTCAATGGTAAGTAGATGACTTGGGCCCGGTAAGGGCCACGCCAATCAGCGGCATCAGTGGCGTTTTTTAGGTCCTTAAAAGTGCAGGTGTATAGACACTGGCACTTCAACATATGGGACATGGTGTGGTCAGAAGAATACTAAATAGTAGAACCTAAGTAGGGCCAGATGGAGATGGCAAAGTATGTCTGCTGACCAAGCGTAGCTGACCGAAAATTAAAGCGAATATTAAGGCTTTAGACTAGAACGTAGGTACTGAACTTTAAATTTAGTTGATATGTATGACCATTTTGAGCAGAAACCATAGGTTACAGGTGAATGATGCCGTAGATGAAGAGCATTCGATTAAGTAATGAGAATGAGTTAAGTAAATGAACGTAGGAATCAATAAGGATATATTGCAAAAAGCAGTAGTCCCAGTTTGAAGATATATAGCGATAATATGGTGTAGTTTTGTTTACGTGCAAAATATACATAGTTTAGGTAGATATGACAAAATGCTGGAGTCTAAATACCGGTGAATAAAAGTGAAGAGGTCATTCCATGGACTGGCGATTCGTCAGGATTTCGGAATTCGAATATTGTAGGTAAAGGATGAAATTCGAAAGGAGATGAGCGTCGTGCATTTCATAAATGTCTTGAATCGTCATAAAAAAACTTTTTACAAGTTTTTAGCGTACCTAAATATTCTTATAAAGAGTTAAATTCAAGATATTTTAAACAGATAACCTTTTTGAAAAGCAATTACTCTACCCTCAATAACATGAATTTATAAATAAAATGAATTTAATGGACTTTCGCATTCGCTATCTAAAAAATAAAGCTGGAACACAAATTCGTCCTTAAATTCGTTTTATTTGAATAATAAGGTTTTGCTTTGTAAAAATATAACAACTACCTAGCCAGAGAGCTTTCTCCAACTTTGTTTTTATGCTCCATCATATATTGTAGTTCTTCATGCCTTTTCAGGCATTCCATTTTCAATTTATCATAATCCAGCCAGTTCGAAATGTCTGGCGGCAACCGGTCGCCATCTTTTAGTATTCTAAAAGTGACGTTCCCAAAATGGCGGTAAAACTTTTCGTCTTCTATATTTTTTGGTTGTTTATTTACTATTCTATAAATTTCTTCATCTAATGCTAATTTTAATTCTTTTCTTAATGTTTTTAGGAAGTTTCTTGCTGACTTTCCTTGCGTTACGTATTCACAGTCTTGGATGTCGCCATTTTGCGAGTAAATCACTTGGACAAGATGGCTGCCATCTGTCAGCTGACGGAGTTTTAGGCCGAGTCTGTAACAAAGACAAAAAAAATGTTAATTTACGCACAGTTATTTACACATCAAAGAAATATGGATTTTGAAGAGGTACAAATTGGAAACTGTAGGTATGTCTTTGTAACGGACGCCGATCGTGTTATGCAAATATGTACATAAGTTGTAAATAAGACTGGGACATACAGTGAATTAACTAAGAAAGTGTTATGTTAAGATCTCTAGAATGTAAGACGGATGATTCGCGCTCTTTACGCTTGGTGGCGCCACTGGTGCGATTAGGTTAAGTGGTGCCAAACGTTACCGTAAGGAGGACCGTCACCGATTTTTGATAATTTTAGGGTCTAGAATAAGGGTTTTTATACCAATTTTTTGTAAATAGGCTAGAATAAGTGATTATCTATGTTAGGAAAATAAGAGCAGCATTGTAAGGGCTTAACTTCAGAAAATTGCCCCCACGAAACCGCACTAGTGACGTGTGCACACCTGACGCGCTCTGATTGGTCAAAAAGGACGCGCTCTGATTGGTCGAGAAAAATCAGATTGGTGCCGTGTGCAAAATGTACGCGTTTTGATTGGTCAGAGGCGTCTATAAAAGACGGGGCACTTTTCTGAAGCGGCAGTCCAGTCCAGATCCAGCTCTGAATCGGAAACCAGTTCTCAAGAGAATAAAGGAAGATACTCTACGAAGGCTTTCATTTCATCACCCACGTCTACGTGTACGACAAACAAATACAGTCCACAACAGTTCTGGTCCTTCGCATCCGGATTTAAAGGAACACTCAAGATGGTGATCACAAGGAGCCAAGGAGATACAGCGGAAGTTGAAGAACAACGACGCGTCCAACTACAACAGGAAGCGCGACTCAGAGAAGCCCAGCTGATTGAACGAGAACGCATGAGAAGACTCTCGCTGGACCCGCCAGCATCGCCGCTTTCGAAGCCGACGGACAACAACACAGCGGGGCCCTCTAGACTTCCACCGACAACAGCTACGGTTCAAGGAAGAAGATCACCGACCCAATCGGTTAGATCAACCACAAGTGTCAATACACGACTACGGGTAGCTGAACTGGAGGCAGCAGAGAAGCTGGCTACCATAAGAAGAAAGGAATTGGAGCTGGAAGCCGACCTAGTCAAGAAGCGGTTAGCCGTCGAAGTATCGGTCATCCACGATGAGGAAAGCGTGCATGAAGAAGAACCTACCCTCCCTCGTGAACCACATCAGAAGGTGGACGAATGGCTGAGGACGAACCCCCTTGGCACACGGGGGGAGGAAGGAACACGTGAAGAACCAAGGCAGACACGGTTCGAAATCCCACGAGGAAGATCGCCGACGCCGACGAGGAAAAGGAACAGTATCGAGTACCTGGCAGCCACGTTAGAAAAAATGGCCGGACCCAGGCCCCGATACATCGATTTACCGACGTTCTCCGGAGCGGCAAACGAATGGCTACCGTTCAAAGCAGCAGTACAAGACTCGACCCGCATGTACCAGATCTCGGCAGCAGAGAACATTCAGCGGCTAAGGAGCTGTCTCAAAGGGGAAGCAAGAGACGCCGTGGCCGCCCTCCTGCATACGGCGACCGATCCAGACGTCGTGATGAAGACACTTGAACAGTGCTTCGGGAGGCCGGAAGTGATCATTGACAAGGCGATGGAAGATCTCAAGAAGCTACCAAAACCAGGTGCATCGGCGGCCGAACTGAACAGTTTTGCAATCAAGCTGCAGAACATTATCTGCGTGTTGAAAACGATCGACCGAAGAGGTTACCTGTTCAACCCCTTGATGACGAGAGAAGTGTTGGACAAGCTGAGCCCGCACCTACGATCCAGATGGTGCGACTACGCCTACGAACACGAAGGGACAGCGGACCCGGAGATTGTGGTCATGTCTCACTTTCTGATGCGAGAAGCGGACAGGGCGCTGCGTTACACGTACACCCCGTCCACAGGCGTCGTTACTCAGAAGAAGGAGACTCGCCCTGCCGTGACACTCAAGAAAAAGGCGAGCGTGTTCAACACTACGGAGGAAACGGAAGAAGGAATGAACAAGTGCCCCAAGTGCGAACAAGCCCACACCCTGACACGGTGCCCCGAGTACAAGGCACTCACAGTGGACGACCGCTGGAAGTTTGTGAAGGAGAAGAAGTTATGTTTCAAATGCGCTCAGAAACCACATAGGCGCATGAACTGTAGAGCAAAGCCATGTGGCGTGGACCAGTGTAGCCGTCCGCATCATGCAACCCTGCATCAAGAACGAGGAGTAAGGGCGGAAGACTCAAAGCCACTAAAAGAAGAAGCGGTTCTGTCGGTAGCAACACGTCCAGCTGCCGGACCACGAACAGTCCTGTTGAAGATGTGCCCGATCGTCGTTTCCGGCCCACGGGGGGAGGCGAACACATACGCCCTCCTGGATGAAGGGGCCACGATCACCCTCATCGACAAGCAGCTGGCGGAAAGCATCGGGGCAGAAGGACCGTCGCAACCACTTCACCTGAGTGGGGTCAACATGACGCAACAAGAAACGGACAGTCAGCTGGTGAACATCCAAATCAGAGGGCTGAAGAGCGACGAAAGCTACAAGGTCAGAGCGAGGACCATGAAAAACCTTCAACTTCACCGGCAGTCCATTCCGGAGACTCTGTTGGACTGCAAGCACCTAAGGAGCCTGGCACCAGAAGAGGTGTGCTACGAAAAAGCGCGCCCAGGGGTACTAGTGGGAACAGATCATTGGGAGTGTATAGTGTCCCGTGAACTCCGCATCGGCGGCCCTGATCAACCGGCCGCATCAAGGACACAACTAGGATGGGTGGTGCACGGAACCGCGCCACGTAACACCATCTACCAAGAAGGAAACGTGCTGCACGTTTACGAGCCCGACCGAACGACGGGAACGAGCAGCCAGGAACTTCACGACTTAGTCGAAGGCCACTTTAAGATTGACGCGCTCGGCATACAGGGAAAGCCGAGGGTCAAGGAAACGGATCAACGGGCCATCGACATAGTCAGAAGAACCACGAAGAAGATCGACACCGGGTACGAAGTGGGACTACCGTGGCGGCGGGACGACGTCACTATGCCAGCAAGCTATAGTCAAGCACTGCGCCGGCTGAAGAAGATCGAGCAGAAGATGGACGCAGATCCAAAGTTCGCGACCGAGTACTCCAAACAGATCGACAACTTATTGGACAAGGGATACGCGACACTGTGCGACGGGTCGGAAGAAAGAAGCGCCATCTGCTGGTACCTGCCTCACTTCGCCGTGCAGAACCCGAATAAACCCGGAAAATATAGACTAGTATTCGACGCTGCTGCAAAAAGTAACGGCGTGTGCTTGAACGACGAACTGCTAGAAGGACCCGACCTACTGCTGTCGCTGCCAGGAATCCTCTTCCGATTCCGAGAGAAGGCGGTGGCGATTACAGCGGACGTGCAGGAGATGTTCCTGAGGATCAGGATAAGGCCAGAGGACCAACCAGCGCAGCAGTTCCTGTGGAGAGGTAACGAACGAGAAGAACCTCCAAAGAAGTACAAGATGACCAGCATGATCTTCGGCGCAGCGAGCTCCCCGTACATGGCCCACTATGTCCGCAATTACAACGCAGACGTATACGGGCAGGAGTATCCACGCGCATTAGAAGCCATCAAAGAGAGCCACTACATGGACGATCTCGTAGCCAGCTACGAAGACGCGGAAGAAGCATGGAAGGCGGTCGAAGAAACAAGAAGGGTACACGCACACGCGGGATTCACGTTGCGTGGATGGAGCTCCAGCGACAAGAAGGTCCTACGGGACGTACCTCCGGAGCTACACGCCACCTCTCCCACACAACTGGGGGGAGAACAGCCTGAAAACAAGATCTTGGGGATGTATTGGAACGCGGAACGAGACGAGCTGGGATTCAACACGTCGATGAATCGAGTTCCAGCTGAAGTACGAGCAAGGACCCGCGCGCCGACCAAGCGCGAAGCCCTCAGCGCCGTAATGTCCATTTACGACCCGCTGGGATTACTGAGCCATTACACCATACGAGCGAAGATTATACTGCAGAGTTTGTGGCGCCTCCACATAACGTGGGACGAACAGATTCCGGACGAGGAAAACGAACTGTTCGCGTCCTGGATCGCCCGACTCGCCGAGCTCACTCAACTCCGATTACCGAGATGCTACCTGACGAAGAAATACGAGCGCCTCGAGCTACACATCCTGTGCGACGCCAGTGAACAAGCCTATGCGACCGTAGCCTACTGGAGAGTGAAGTACGTCGACGGGAGCCTGAACGTCGTGTTGGTAGCCGCCAAGGCCAAGGTAGCGCCTCGTCGAGTCCAAACAATACCACGTTTGGAACTGCAAGCTGCGGTCATTGGAGCAAGATTGGCTGACGCAATAAGAAGAGAGCATGGAGTTGACATCGGCCAGACAACCTACTGGACCGATTCATCTACCGTAGTGCATTGGATTCACCACGATATGCGACGGTACACACCATTCGTCGCACACCGGCTGGGAGAGATCGCGGAGCTGACGAAGAAAGAAGAATGGCGTTGGCTACCCACCGCTTGCAACGTAGCCGACGACGCCACGCGTCTCATCGACACACCCATCAGTACAGAGGACCGATGGTTCCAGGGACCGGATTTCCTGTACATGCCAGAAGAACAGTGGCCCACGGCGGCGACAAACGAGCCAGAGGATGAAGAGGTCCTCCACATCAGTGAGAAGACAGAACGAGACAGCTGGCTACCGAACCCAGCCCGCTTCTCGAAATACGAAGTCTTAGTGAGGGCTACCGCTCGAGCAATCGCCTTCACCGACATCTGCAGACGAAGAGCAGCCGCAATGGAGCATCGCCACATCCAGCGCGCCGAGGCCGAACTAATACGGCAAGCTCAAGAAGATAGCTTCGGAGAAGAGTTAAAGAAAATACGGTCCGCTCGTCCACTGACGAAGACGAGTCGGCTGTACCGGCGGGATCCAGTGCTGGAAGACGATATCCTGAAGGTGCGGGGCCGGATCGAGGCCTCTTCCGCACCAGCCGAAACAAAGCGGCCGATCATCTTGGATGGCCGCCATCAACTGACCAAACTTCTCGTGTTGCGGGAACACTGCGCTGCGGGTCACGCCAATAGAGAACGTGTAACAAATGACATACGACAGCGGTACTGGGTTATCCACTTACGACCCACGGTACGCGCTGTAGAGAAGAACTGCGCCTTCTGCAAGAGGCGGCGAGCAACGCCGCAGCCTCCAGCTACGGGAGACCTGCCACGCGCCCGCCTGGACCCCTTCCATCGCCCGTTCACCAACTGCGGGGTGGACTACTTCGGGCCGATGATGGTTAAGGTGGGGCGTCGTCGAGAGAAGAGGTGGGGCGCACTCTTTACGTGCCTTACCTCCCGCGCCGTGCACATCGAGCTCGTCACGTCACTCTCCACCGATTCAGCAATCATGGCACTGAGGCGAATGGCTGCGCGCAGGGGCTGGCCAAGAATTATGTACTCCGACAACGCGACTAACTTCCGAGGGGCTGACCAAGAACTTCGCAACGCCTACACCGAGTGGATGCCTGCACTACGGGACGAAGGGTTACTGCACCGAATGGAGTGGCGCTTCATACCCCCTGGCGCGCCCAATCAAGGCGGCGCGTGGGAGCGAATGGTGCGCTCCGTGAAGACGGCACTGAGCATCACCCTACGAGAGAAGGCACCGACAGAAGAAGTCCTGAGAACTCTACTCACTGAAGCCGAGTTCTGCATCAACGCGAGACCGCTGACCCACGTCAGTGTAAACCCCAACGACCCCGAGGCCTTGACCCCAAACCACTTCTTGTTGGGGTCATCGGACGGAATGCCAACGACGGGACCCTGCGACGAGGCCGATAGAAGAACCTGGCGAGCTAGTCAGGCACTCGCCGACCACTTCTGGCGACGATGGCTACGCGAGTACCTCCCGACCCTGGTACCTCGCGGCGAGCCGCAGAACAACGTGCGACCAATGGAGGTTGGCGACGTAGTCCTAGTGGTCGACAGCACACTGCCCCGGAACACCTGGCCGATGGGAGTCGTCGAGCGCACGCATCGCGGTCCGGACGGCGGCATCAGAATCGTCGAAGTGCGTACCAGAACCGGCACCTTTCGGCGCCCCGTGAACAAGCTCGTCGTCCTGACAAAGGAGAAGGAGGCTACGCGAGCTGCGCCGGGGGGAGAGCTGTAACGGACGCCGATCGTGTTATGCAAATATGTACATAAGTTGTAAATAAGACTGGGACATACAGTGAATTAACTAAGAAAGTGTTATGTTAAGATCTCTAGAATGTAAGACGGATGATTCGCGCTCTTTACGCTTGGTGGCGCCACTGGTGCGATTAGGTTAAGTGGTGCCAAACGTTACCGTAAGGAGGACCGTCACCGATTTTTGATAATTTTAGGGTCTAGAATAAGGGTTTTTATACCAATTTTTTGTAAATAGGCTAGAATAAGTGATTATCTATGTTAGGAAAATAAGAGCAGCATTGTAAGGGCTTAACTTCAGAAAATTGCCCCCACGAAACCGCACTAGTGACGTGTGCACACCTGACGCGCTCTGATTGGTCAAAAAGGACGCGCTCTGATTGGTCGAGAAAAATCAGATTGGTGCCGTGTGCAAAATGTACGCGTTTTGATTGGTCAGAGGCGTCTATAAAAGACGGGGCACTTTTCTGAAGCGGCAGTCCAGTCCAGATCCAGCTCTGAATCGGAAACCAGTTCTCAAGAGAATAAAGGAAGATACTCTACGAAGGCTTTCATTTCATCACCCACGTCTACGTGTACGACAAACAAATACAGTCCACAACAGTCTTAATACAACTGATGTAGAGTATCTATTGATGAATCACAATATTAATATTACAACTGGTTAGGGTAAGGGGTATCGTATTACCCAGTAACTGGGTTGTTGAGGTCAGATAGGGGGTCGCTCCTTGTAAAGTACTGGTATTCAGCTGACTGGTGGCTGGGCAGATGACGAATTGCAAAGTTCGGACGTTAATGCTCATCCTCGTGACGAATATTACATTTAACATTTTATATCAAGGTAGTATTTACTACACATACACATAAACTCCATTCAAACTTCTGTTTCAAATTAATATTATTTCAAGTTAAACAAATATCAACTTTATTTTAATGGTAATTAAGTAGATTTCAGAGTGACTAGCACTATTGAAAAAGTTATAAAAATGCTTAAAGTTGTAGCGTAAACTGAACTTTATTGTGTAGTGTTTAAAGTTATTTTTCCATTTTTTTTTAATTTTCCGTTTTTTTTTTTGTTTTTTAACATTTTTGGCAAATAAATCACGAATGCAGATTACATAAACTCACGCCTGTTTCATACAAACGAATACGTGAAGAGTTGATATTTATTAGCTACTAGCGCAGTTTTACCCGCATAAGTTTCGATCCCGTAGAAATATCGGGATAAAAAGTAGCCTATATGTTAATTCAGGGTGTCAGCTACGTCCAGGAAGGCACTCTCTCGACGGCCGGACTGTAATTACCAGTGATCGGAATAGCCTGAGTATATTTACCTATAGTTTAATGAACAGAGACGAAAATCGGAGACTTCCTTATGACAAAATTTTTTTATACCGGTAAATTTACCTGAACTTTAATTTCAATATCTTATTTTATCATTAAGATTATAAATGCTAAACAAAAAAAAAACAATATTAAAGATATATGTATTTTAATTTAGTCATAAGAAAGTCTCCGATTTCCGTCTCTGTTCTTTAAACTTTAGGTAAATATACTCAGCCTATTCCGATCACAGGTAATTACCCAAAGCCCTAAAACAGACCACAAATCTTCTTTGAAAGCTCAACATCTTCAGATGACTATTATTTTCCTATCGGAAATAGATCAGCGTTTGTTTTTATTACTCCATAACTACCGACACACCTCAACCGTGTTTAATTAACTTGAAACCATAAAGCGTTTATTAAGACATTGACACCTTACCGACTCTACAAATACAATTAACCATTGAGGTTAGTACAAATTCCTGTGTACAGACGGTAGCACATCAAGCTACTACAATCTGTCAAATTTCTTTAATAGATTTTCAACTTTATCGCTATAGCAAAGGTTCAAAGTTGATTGGGAAAATTTGACAGTTTCGGGTAGCTGCGATGTTGCTTGTAGAATAATCTGACAAAAAATCAGAATTATTGTATGTATATTAGTATCGTTTTTATTGTAAAAATAAAGTTTTTAGAGGTATCTTCATGTTTTTTTTCTATCGTATCAAATTAGTTGTATTATGTTTTCAACACACTATCTACCTAGCTTAAATCCTGAAGAATATCATATATTTTTCTGATTTTGTTTACTGTAGTGGATCATATACTTTTATTGCTTCTAAAACTTGCGTTTTTTGCGTTTAGGTCCTGTAATAGGAAAGTAACTTATGTTTTAACACAAGAAGAAATACACATAATTCTCTTTATAATACCAATCAAAGGTAAGGTAATATTTAAAGGTTTTTATTAGTCGTTTTAATGACTCAATGCCGTCCGTATCGTATATACTCGTAATTAAAATAGTTTTGTACATCTATCTCTGATTTTGAAACAGGTTTTTGATGGGTTTAAAGATAGTATTTGTATGTTGATTGTAAGGAGATTTAACATACGATGTTTAACAAAAATATCGTAAGGTTGCACCACATATTTGGCCTTTATATGTTCCCACTGCTGGGAAACACGTCTCCTCTCTGTCTGGGCCCAATGTGTGTTGATAGATGTCACGTCTTAAATTTTTAGGTTAGGGTATTTCATTTTAATAGTGTGTAAGTTAATTTAGCCTAAGAAGTCTATCCATTGTATAAATTTTATTAAAAACACAATAATTATTAGACATATGCATGTATATTATAAAGATAGTTGGTAAAAAATTAAGATTAATTCAGTTTATTAATTTTTAGGTTAGGTTATTAAATTTTCATTTTAATAGTGTGTAAGTTAATTTAGCATAAGAAGTCTATCCAGTGTATAAATTTTATTTAAAACGCAATAAATAATAGACATCAGTATATTATAAAGATAGTTGGTAAAAAATTAAGATTGATTCAGTTTATTAATTTTTAGGTTAGGTTATTAAATTTTCATTTTAATAGTGTGTAAGTTAATTTAGCATAAATAAGAAGTCTATCCATTGTATAAATTTTATTAAAAACGCAATAAATAATAGACATCTGTATATTATAAAGATAGTTGGGAAAAAATTAAGATTGATTCAGTTTATTAATTTTTAGGTTAGGTTATTAAATTTTCATTTTAATAGTGTGTAAGTTAATTTAGCATAAGAAGTCTATCCAGTGTATAAATTTTATTAAAAACACAATAAATAATAGACATCTGTATATTATAAAGATAGTTGGTAAAAAATTAACATTAAGTAGGTACTTAATCAGTTTATTAATTTTTAGGTTAGGTTATAAATTTTCATTTTAATAGTGTGTAAGTTAATTTAGCATAATAAGTCTATCCAGTGTATAAATTTTATTAAAAACACAATAAATAATAGACATAATTATATTATAAAGATAAAAAATTAAGATTAATTCAGTTTATTAATTTTTAGGTTAGGTTATTAAATTTTCATTTTAATAGTGTGTAAGTTAATTTAGCATAAATAAGAAGTCTATCCAGTGTATAAATTTTATTAAAAACACAATAAATAATAGACACATATTATAAAGATAGTTGGTAAAAAATTAAGATTAATTCAGTTTATTTGTTACCCATATCACTTTCCGTTCGTCAAAACTGCACAGATCAATAGACTAAAAACTAGATTATGAGGAGTGCAAAGGGGATGCAGAGTGGCTATTAGTCTATGGTCCCTGGGGATGACACACAGGGGACGATGATATAAAATATTGAGACAGATTTAGACGGTATAATTTAAAAACCACTATTCTGAAGGGATAAGTAAAATGGCAAGGCATTTTTATTTTGACAACATTTACTTGAATCCTTACTAATATTATAAATAGGAAAGTAACTCTGTCTGTCTGTCTGTATGTTACCTTTTCACGCCTAAACCACTAAACGGTTTTCGATAAAATTTGGCAGAGAGATAGATTGCATCCCGAGGAAGGACATAGGATAGTTTTTATCGACATACCTCGCGGGCGAAGCCGCGGGCGGAAGCTAGTATTATAAATTCGAAAGTAACTCTGTCTGTATGTTATTTTTTTTTGAAGTCGGAAGTTTTTATTGTGAAAAAGTTTTTTGGCCCAAAATTTAGCTGCGCGAACAGTCTTGAATAAGGTCATCAAGGTTGTTTTAAATCGCCCCATTGATACCGTACAGCTATCACTTTTCACTCAAAGCTCCCCAGTGACATTAAATTAATGTCGATAGCTTACAAATTGATATTTATTGCAATTTGTGCATCACTGTACTTGGAGGGTGATTCCGAAACTAATCGCATTACGTAGTTTGCTTTAAATTTGTTTTAGGCCGCTATCCCGCTGGCGTTATACGAGCGTTGGCGTTTCTCCAACGTCTGCTCAGCGCCAACGATGCGCAGACGCGACGTTGACGTTGCGAGTTTCTAGTGGCAAGCGTTAGTTGCGCTGAACGCAACGTTAACGTCGCACACATGCTGCGATACCTATGCAAGAAACTCGCGGCGTTAACGTCGCGTCTACGCAACGTTGGCGCTGCGCAGACGTTGGAGAGGCGCCAACGCTCGTAAAACGCCATTGGGATAGCGGTCTTATAGTTTGTAATTTGTGGATTGAAAGGAAATACTCTGAGTTCAATAAATGATAAATGATTTTATTTTTCTAAGTAGGTTTGTACAAACACTTTTACACGTCAATCATGTTTTTTTTTAAACTAGATGAGGTCGGCGTTTCCTATCTGACCTCTGAGAAGAAAGGCCGAAACAAACTCATAGGTCACAGTCTCTTTTAAAGTCCAGACATAATCTTGGTCAGGTTATATGTAGACCATGTAGATCGATGTCTGAGATGGTCTTTTGAGGAAAGAACGACACAGATTGAGAGGATCTGTCCAGTCAGTGCATGCATTTGTCAGAAATCGTGCTCAATAGGAATTGAACTCAGCAACGCAAGCTTTTCTCCACAAGGAAGTCGAGAGAAGCGGTATTTAGGTTTTTCTATCAGAAGTTTCTTAATAATAGCCCGGTGTCTAGGTAAGTGCCCGGATATTATAATGGCTGTAGGGAGTAGGCTCGCTCTCTATAACATAGGAGTGACAAAATGTTGGTGTCCAATTTATTTTAAGCGCAATACACACTGAGCCCGCCGGGCCGCCGACCTAGGTATGTCGGCAACTTTTTGTCGTCGGGGTAGTCGGCGGCTTCACTTATTGCAAGTCGGAAAATTCTGTCGGCGGCATGTCGGCGGATCGAGATGAGACATTTATTTGGCAGTTAGTGATTGCCACGTGTCGAAAAAGGTTGTGTCGCCGGGCAACTGAGCGCAGGCGTACGCAAGCCGCCAACATGCGGGCAACACGCGCGGGCGCATGTTGCCGACATGATTCTTTTCATATAGGCCGCCGGGTTGTGTCGGCGGGCTGTGTCGGCGGCCCGGCGGGCTCAGTGTGTATTGCGCTTTAAATGAACAGCCGAAGACGAACAATATGAATAAAAATATAAAAAGTAAGATAAAAAATTCATCGGCGAGGCCTATATTCGTCAGAGAATTTTAACACTGTGCACTGCGATGTAGAATATTGCAGTTTTATGTCAGCGCCATCTCTTCACCGATAGTGGAACTAATGTAACTTTTGTTGATGATTTCTGAAAAAGTATACTATTTAAAACCAATCAAACAATCAATCATTTATTTTGTTAACATAGGTATGGTTACAGATAGTTTGTTGTCTATGTGCACTATGCTTGCCAATATATATGGCGTACAAAATTAACATAAAAAATTAACATAAGCAATTACAATTAAGGTGGCATGTCAATAGATTACAATAAAAATAATTAGATTTAAAATATGTCAGGAAAATACACTACAATTCATACATAATTAATAAATACAATCATATGTGCTTAATTAACAGGTCGGAATCGTCATACCTCTGTTTATCAGTAGTAAACTCAGTGTGGAGTAGTAGCATCTATCTAAAAGGAATTTAAACAAAGACCTCTTAAAGGATTCCAGACACTCTTTATTTCTAATAGCCGCTGGTATACTATTATATATTTTTGGGGCCATACCTAGCACACTTTTGCCGAAAAATGCGGTTTTATGAGAGGCAACATGAATGGTATTTTGAAAACGGCGAGAGCGCAGTTTTTCAAATAAATGCAGGTTACAGCGAACTAACACTCCCATTTCATACACATATATATTATGTAATAGACGTAGAGTGAGCAAACGATTGTAATTTGGTAAACGATCTCAATAATAATAATAATAATAATAATAATAATAATAATAATATACTTTATTTTCGGACAACAAGGATCCAGCGTGTTAGTAAACAATATTATAACTTATCACTAGTGTTAGTAGGTAAAATACAATTAAGAAGAAGACCGCTTATACAGTATTGAGAAAAGGACATCCCCAAATTAATGTTTTGGGATTGTCCTTCCCACAAAACTTTTAATAATCTCAAGCATTTCTTCTTAGCTTTAAAAGCGATGTCTCTGTCAGCGGAGTTGCCCCAGAAAATGATTCCGTACCTAATGCTAGAAGCCACATTTGTACTGTAATGCCTTTAAAACCTTTTTACCCTTTAAACCTTTTTTGATAGTTTGTACAGAGCATACGCAAATTGCCTAGCTTTTTAGACAAAACGTCGATATTATGTTTCCAAATCAGATGACTATCTGTGTAAAGGCCCAGAAATTTTGTGATATCACTTTCATGGATTGCTACGTTACCATATTTTATATTCAGTTTCGGTTTATTTGTTCTTTGATTAAATGTCATTATTTTAGTTTTCATCATTTCAGCCGAAAGACGTCCACTGCTGGACATAGGCCTATTTTAGTTTTGTTAAGATTTATTTTTAGATTATTATTAACCAACCAATTTATTATATTTTTAAGATCGTCATTTATGTCATTTTCAAGAATATTAATGTCATTACAGATATCCAGCTGTGATAGACAGACAGACAGACAGACAGACCGACGGACTGACAGACTGACAGACAGACCGACTGAGTCTCACCAAGGGTTCCGTTTTACCATTTTGGTACGGAACCCTAAAAACTACAAAACAAGGTAAACACTACCTACACTTCTATAGTGCTGCCTTGAAATACCTGTGTGATATTTAGGTAATCAATCCTTTAAATGACCTGCATAACATCACACATACTTGCATTGATACAACCTATTTAGGTTGCAAAAAACAAGGTCTATGAAAACTGAACAGTTTTTTAAACTTAACCCATTTCAATAAGTAGGTACCATTCCAACTTATAGTTAGTACTTTCTCCCCTCGTGGATCTAATCTGAAATATAAACATCACTTCACTCAGACAGGGGACTTACAGCCTAAATCTTTTAGCAAACACATTGAGTGAGCTAGGCAGGGAAACTTCAGGCCTTCGGGTCCCCGTCTGCGGTTTTAAATGTTGCAACCAAGGAGTTTAGTCACTGACTGTACCTTGAGAGGTCTTGTTTAAATGTCGTTTTGGTGTGATTTAATGATTTTTGTTAAGTATTGTCGATGAGAGCAATTTGCGAGTATGTACAATCAGGGAATGAACATGTCAGGCACCTTATGATACATTTTTTACTTAAATCTAGTAGGTAAAATCATCATTTCAGCCGAAAGACGTCCACTGCTGGACATAGGCCTCTCCCAAGCACCTCCACTTCGACCGGTCCTGTGCTTCCCGCATCCAACGGGTTCCTGCGGCCTTCACAAGGTCATCGGTCCACCTTGTGGGAGGCCTTCCAACGCTACGTCTTCCGATACGCGGTCGCCACTCCAGAACCTTTCGGCCCCATCGGCCATCTGTTCTGCGAGCAATGTGCCCTGCCCACTGCCACTTAAGTTTGGCAATTCTTCGGGCTATGTCGGTTACCTTGGTTCTCCTGCGGATCTCCTCATTCCTGATTCGATCACGCAGGGAAACTCCAAGCATAGCCCTCTCCATTGCCCTTTGGGTGACTTTTAGCCTTCTTATAAGGCCCATAGTAGGTAAAATGTAGGTATTAAAATGTAATTATAACGATTTATTCCGTTCTGATCCCGTTGACCTAGGTATCAAGAAATTTGGCAAAAAGTAAGATGTTGTAGCACAACTGCACAAGTAAAGGAAAAAAATCCGAAAACCGTGAATTTCTATAACCCGTGATAAACTATTTACATACCTACCTACAAAGGACGGAACCCTCGGTGCGCGAGTCCGACTCGCACTTGATCAGTTTTTAGGGTTCCGTACCCAAAGGGTAAAAACGGGACCCTATTACTAAGACTTCGCTGTCTGTCCGTCTGGCCGTCTGTCCGTCACCAGGCTGTATCTCAAGAACCGCGATAGCTAGACAGTTGAAATGTTCACAAATTATGTATTTCTGTTGCCGCTATAACAACAAATACTAAAAACAAAATAAAATGAATATTTAAGGGGGGCTCCTATACAACAAACGCGTTTTTTTCGGCGTTTTCGCCTTGTGGTACGGAACCCTTCGTGTGCGAGTCCGAGTCGCACTTGAGCGGTTTTTTATTAACTACTTAGGTACATATCGCTCCTTGACCGTACCTACTATCGACAGTATTGATGGTTTTTACAATGACGAGCTTTAGGTCAATAATATTTCAAGTCTCAATTCTCTACATATAGAAAATGTCCAAATAACACAATAAATATAAATTAGCGACCGCTGGTACAGACGCGTTGACATCAATACGCGTGTCTTCGGGGAATAATGCTGACTGTTTTCAAGTGGTACTGTCGAGTAGAAAACGCTTATTCTTCTCTATATCGTAAGTTTCAGTGATGATATGGACAGTAGGCAAGTACTAGAAAGTCGCGGTGATAAAAAGGTTACGTAGAATGCTAAGCTAGGGCTAATTGCTGATTTACAGGTAATTATTAGTTCTATAAAGTTTGGATAAAGATTTTGCATCCATATGGTTCCGCCTGGGCTAAGGCATTCAGACCTCCGAGAGTCCGAGCTCCGGACTGTTATAGCGAGCAGGATTCGTTTACGTCAAAGCATGGATAATATGTGGTAAATCCCGTGGTGGTGGTGGTGGTGGTGTACCTTTCGCGTCTGCACCACACCACAACAACTGAGGAAGTCGTGCAGTATTTGAAGGTGAAGACCAACTTGACTCTGAGGGTCGAAACGTTGGAATCGCGCCACAACATCAACTTTAAGTCGTTCGTGGTTCGAGTTCCAACCCAACATCTACAGACCTGTCTGAAAGAGGACTTTTGGCCGAAAGGTGTCGTATATCGACGTTGCCAAAGACGGTTACGCGACACCACGCAGCGAAACACGACGCCGACAACGTTACGTGTATAGTCATAATTTTTAAGGTTTTTTAAATTGTATTAGTTTATTATTGTACTAGCTGCGCCCCGCGGTTTCACCAGCGTAATTGTCGATCCCGTGGGAATATCGGGATAAAAAGTAGCCTACATGTTAATCCAGGGTGTCAGCTACCTCCATACAAAATTTTATCAAAATTGGTCCAGCCGTTTGAGCGTGAAGAAGTAACAAACATATAAACACACACACACACCCACACACTCACAAACTTTCGTTTCAGTGTGATTATTTTGTGTATTTTATCTATGGGCCTTAGTTGCCTGATAATAAAATGATTATTATTAAATCTCAACAATATTTATGTCGAATGAAAGTGTGCTCGCCTGTACGTCCAAAAGTCGCGGCATTAGTGCGGCCACAAGCGAATCGAATGTGTTTAATGAAGCGTAGTTGGTGTCGAGTGTACATTTGAGGGTCACGGGCGGAGGGAGAAATAGTGCAGTTTTAAAATGATGTTATTATTTAATGAGGGATTTTCTTTTTCTTTTTTTTTTAACGCTTCCCTAGTCGCTGGATAGATGGCGCTGAACTTGGTAAGTTACTGCAAGGAACGGAAGTTACATAATTTTTTTATTAATTCACTTGGATGTAATTTTAAGATCGTAAAACGAAAGCAAACGAAACTGTCACTCAACGAGCGTATATGACGTGACGCAATGTTTTTTTTCCAAGCGTTTTGACTTTGGCATCTAGTAACATAGTCAGTTCAACGCCATCTTCAGGGTTCTTGGGAACTATTTTTTTTTAAATATTGAAATGAAAAACCTCTCATTGTATGAGGATAACTGTTTAGGGGAAATATTTGGAGATGTTACACGATAGATCCGTTTGATTCGAAAAGTGATGCACCTCAATACTTTTCTGCGAATGAAAAAAAAAGTTTATGATAGCAATAACAATATTTTTCTTTAAGGCGAAACCACCAGGGTAGCCCGCAAAATTCATTTTTTTTTACGTTTTTTGCAATTTGCTGGTCAGTATTAAGTTGTACGTTGATTAAAATATGATTCGCGACCGTAACAAATATGTATTTACCGAATTATAATCATTAAAGTCATCAACACAACTCTCTAAGACCAGGTAATCCCACTGAATGACTATTATTTCATGAAATCTTGACATTTAACAATTATACCTACTAATTTAACAAGTTGTATGATCCCATTGAGGTATAAAGTACTTACGTACTAGAGCTGACATTGCGAACAAAATATGTTGTACAGCGTGGCAACGCACGTTTTACAGAAAATACAATAAACTTACCGGTGAAACGTCACTCCTTGACTTTTATTCAATTTTCTAGAGTGGTTTGAACAGTATCTCAATACACACGAAGGCATTTTTAGAATTAACTGTATCAGTGCTACGTGTCACGTCGCGACATGCGTCCGCAGACTAAAGGACTTCTGGTCCATGGACCACAAAGCGTGCTACAAATTATCGATTCGCGGCGGCCACTCTAGTACGTAAGTACTTATATCTCAATGTATGATCCTAATGATTATAATTCTGTAAATACATATTTGTTACGGTCGCGAATCATACTTTAATCAACGTACAACTTAATACTGACCAGCAAATTGCAAAAAATGTAAGAACATTTGAATTTCGCGGGCTACCTTAGCGCTTTCCCTTAATAAATATTTTTATAACTGGTTGACTGGTAGAAATTAGAAAATGCCTATGGCATTAAGTCCGCCTCTGTACAATTGTGTGCTTAAAATATTAAATAAATAAAAATACATATTTCTGCATGTAAATAATGTTATGACATTAATATGTTTATGTTAATTTTTTTGTGGGTATGCCCACATTTCGCCATATCATGGGCGAGGGTCCTATTGCGAGGCCCTATTTTCGGGCCCAAATAAAGACTCATTGTAGTTCAAATTAAAAAAAAAAGCAATGACACTGCCTGACTCTAGACTCGAACCCAAGGCCTCGTGCTTAGTAGTTGTTAGTGGTGCTTGCGATTGCCTGCTATCAAGGCAGTCCACAATGATAACTTCTAATTTGATATATTTTATGTTAATTAATCAGACCCTACACAAACTTCAACGATCTTAGTTAAAACAAAAACTCTCACTCTCTAAATAAAAGAATGCACTGAAATCCTCTTACGTTTATATTGAGAATAGCGACATCTATCGCGCTGGCATCGAGTTAATCTTTATTGCTTCGTCCGACCGCGGCCGCAGACGGATTGTGGCCGCCCACTCCTAATGTTCTTAGTTCTAACACTTCGCTTGTATGCACTCCTGGTACTTTTTGGTCCAATGGATTATGTTCACGGTAAGTGCTTTAACGGGGTGTTGCATTAGATTATTGGAAACACGATCCTAATAATAGGTAAAAGTAATAGTAGGTTCTGAATTAACGAATTTATTAATTTATCTGTATTCGTTTAGTTAGAGCATTGTCGAGATTTATGCGACTTGTGTCTTGGCTACTGAACCTCGGCCCAAAGACAGATCTTCGCCCACAAAAAAATGTTCAACTCCTCAATCTTATGCAAGCCTAGTACTTTTTCGTTCGCTTGGATTACTCGATTGTCGGATTAGGCTATTGTAGCCTCTGGTTAGGCTATTGTAGCCTATCATAACACCTTCTCATGTGAGGTTATTGATATACATCGGCAAGCCTGTAACCAACAACCTGTGCAAGTACAGGTGATATGCTTACATCATGTAAGGTCTGGGAATAAAATAATTGGAGGTTGGCACATTATGTGAATTTGCCGTGACGGAGTGAAGAGTGACAGTTATTTGAATTTATCTGGAATTCATTGTGGAGCAGGAGCAAGCCTATCTGACCCGGCAGCGCTGTCGGTTAACAGAAATTGTCAGATTTCCAAAAGAGATTTCGTTAGTTCTAAATAAAGCCACCGCGAGTCAGGTAACCTTGCTAAATTCATCATCATCTCAACACATCAACAACAACGCGCAACAAGTTTTTTCTCTCATTCTCCTCTTGCTTGCTGCATTATATGGACCAATTAAGTACCTTGCCGCGGTTGGTCCATGGATGGGTGACCATCTTTACATACCAAGACCCCGGAAAGCACGTTAAGCCATTGGTCCCGGCTGTCATTTGTGGATCTTTGACAGTCTTTACGGGTCGTCAGAAGCCCGAAAGTCTGACAACCAGTCTTACTTAGGGCATCGTATTGATCGTAACTGGGTTGTGGAGGTCAGATAGGCTGTCGCTCCATGTAAACTACTGGTATTCAGTTGCATCCGGTTAGACTGGAAGCCGACCCCAAGATAGTTGGAAAAGGCTAGGCCGATGATGATTGATCTGATGATGTTTCCTTTTGTTTTATTAACTCTCGTTGTTTCTACGTCTATATTAATCACAACACTGCAATATAGCCAGTAATTGCTAAAGTTGCCGCTATTGGCTCGGCTTGCGTTACTTAAGGCGACATTCCGCGGTTGCACGCCGGCGCGGCGATCGACTGATAAAGACTGCGTCGTCGTCACTTAGCTTTTAACTTACAATCATTGCATTGGTTCGAATGTTTCCTTTATTGGTTTAAGCAATTGGAAGATGATGAGTATTCTTCTATACGATATTGTTTGCATGTCCAATTTCATATTTTATTTACAAAACGATCCTAGCGGCAAAAATTAATGAATTCTTTGTCATAGGAACCTACTGCGCTCCAGAATGGCCAATTAGCTTCATAATTCTGATTAACTGACTCAGTTCAAGTGCCTGTATAAATGCTTTGAGTTAAAGAACGTCCACACAAACTTTCATTCCCTGATAGGGGATGAATTTTCAGAAACACTTCCTCATTGCTCACCTTCGCTAGATCAAGAATTCATGCAAAATTTCATTTTTTTAAGCCTAGTGCCTTAGGCTGTGCGTTGTCAGTGAATTTAAGAGCGTTTACGCCGTACGGCATTTCATACAAACTTTAAAGGTGTCAAATGAATGAACGGATTTTAATGAAACTTCATACGCATAAGCGGGATAAAAAAGTGTAAAAAGTTACTTAAGAACATGTTCGAAATGTCTTATTTCAAAAAAGATAACTGGAAATCTCTGTTTCTATGGAAAATTTAAAATCGGTCTAATGTGGCTGCAACATTATTTTTCGAAAAATTTCTTAAGTAACTTTTTAGATCTTTGAATCCTGCTTATGCGTATGAAGATTCATTAGATTCGGTATATTCATTTCGAAAAACAAGGGCTTGAAAGTTTGTATGAAATGCCGTACGACGTCATAAGTTGATTTACAGTTTTCTTGGTATCTGGACTTAAATGAAAGAGGTAATTAATAACATCATTCCAGGATATAAAAATTCGGAAGCGGTCGTACAGCAGTGCTGGACTCTCTAACGTATCTAGTGTAGAATGCCCTTAGGCTAGGTTGGGACAACGATTTTCGCAAGGTAAGATGAATGAGAGTTAGAATGGTTGCATAAAGAAGCGGATTCCCGGTAAAGAGAAGTCGGTTCCGAGCGTTGCGGGTGAAATAGTCCCGTGTTAACTTATGCGCTTACGCTTAAAGAAACAGTTAAAACATGTAACTGTTTATTTCCGAAAATCAGCGTGCAGCGATCTGTATCGGGAGTCGGGCCCGAAATCCTTCTTTATGCAAGCACCTTAACCAAAGAATGTAAGTTAGACTTGATTGAAGTTAATAAAGATGGCAGCCAAAAAGAAAATAAATTGTAGCAACATTTGAACTTGACAAATTATCTACATTTCAACTGATAGCGATCGACTACTTAAGACAGAAGTCTTCCAAATACGGAGCTGCTGATTGTCGCTACCGTTCTAGGTGAGCAACCAGTTTCCCGATTTAGAACATTTCGACAACTTACCGAATTGATTACGAATAATTATTGGCTTACTGCCATATTTTACCATGGCATTGATTTGTATTTGGTTCAACGTTGATTATCGACACGACTAACTATATTGTCATTTACAATATTGAATGTTGTGATGTCAAAGCGACTGAAACGACATTATTATGAGCCACCAAATGGAACATGGTAGCACTGCATAACAATGTATAGTATATATGATGATGAATTTGATGGCTCCAGGGTGTCAAGTCCCAGAGTTCCTCAGGGGTCTACGTTGGGCCCGCTGTGGTTTTCAACTAGGAATAAGTTTGCAGGTTTTTAATTTAATAGCTGTTTAGTTACTAATCGCATCATAATACATTGCTTGCTATAAATACTTTGAGTTGTAGTTTGTAAATACTTTCCAAAAAGAAAAGAAACTTCGTCAAAGGAGTGTATGATGATGTGTGTGTATGAGTGGATGGTCCAAGTTATTAGCATTTTTTATGTTATATGAACCATAAATTCTGATCTGAGTTTTTTCGAGGAGAACCTACAGTATGAACTTATGAGGAATCGTTACAACGATTCCTCATACGTAGTTTCTCGATTAACGATAAAAAAGTAATAGGGCATTAAAAAGAAAAAGTAACAAACAAAATAAATCCATTACAAACTCTATCGACGGAACTCATAAGTCGAATCAATTACGATACTCATTCGTACAAGTTATAAGTATAATGATTTATAGCTAATCATTATTGAGGGAACACAAAGTTATGTTTGCTGCCGGGAAAAAATCTCTTACAAGTTATGATTTCAAAGATGATTTAGTAAACGGGGTGAAATCTTAAAATATATTTGTTTCGAACGTAGAATAACTATGGAATTAGTGCATTGAAAAGTTTAAGCACAGTTTAAGTTTAGTTGGGTCACTGTTGGACTGCTTAGAAAAGAAAGAAAAGTAATTTATTGCAAAATATGAAGCATTTAATTATTTACAAAAAATCTATTGTTTGGACTAAAAATTAAAACACTAGTGTTTTAGTATGTTGCTTGTAGAATACAAAAATCAGAATGATTCTATTTATATACTTAAGTATGATTTTTATTGTAATGATAAATGATTTATTTCTGTAAGTAGGTTTTTACAAACACTTTTACACGTCAATCATATTTTTTGACCTAGATGAGGTCGGCGTTTCCTATCTGACTACTCTGAGAAGAAAGGCCGAAACAAACTCAGAGGTCACAATCTCTTTTAAAGTCCAGACAAAATCTTGGTCAGATCGTGTGAAGACCATGTAGATTGGTGTCTGAAATGGTCTTTTGACGAAAGAACCACGCAGATTGAACGGACCTGTCCAATCAGTGTACGCATTTGTCAAAAATCGTGCAGCTCAACACAGGAGTTGAGGAGCTCAACGATTCGACGAACAATACCAAAGAAAGGACATTTGGGTAGGCCACGTAAATTACTCAAACTGCCAGATCATGATTAAAACAAAGAAGGAAAACAGAAAAGAGTTTTTAGAGGTATCTTCATGATTTTTTTCTATCGTATCAAATTAGTTGTAGGTATTATATTTTCAACACACTATCAATCTAGCAAAATAATATCATATTCTGATTTTGTTTACTGTAGTGGATCATATACTGTTTTTTTTTTTAAACTTGCGTTAGCCCCTTATGTGTTCATAAACAGTAGCGGCACGCGTCAACGGCAGAGGAAACTGGAGTCGTCGACACTCATTGGCAGCTGCCGTTGACGCATGTCGACGGCTGCAGTCGCCTCTGCCGTTGACGCAGTACCGCTTGTTTGTATGAATACTAAGCCTCCAAGAGTAGAGCAATACTTTAATGTACTGTCAAAGAATGGAAACGGTAACATCGCATCGTTCATCCCGCGCGGGCTGACAACGTCGCATTTCTAATGGTTTTTCGTGATTATTTTATTAAATTATGATGATGATGATGATAATATGATAATTATGCGTGATCGAGGTCAAGGACGGGCCCATTTAAGAATAAAAAAAAATAATTACCAAATTATAATTTTTAACAGCCATTGTTGGTAGGTATTTAAAAGTTTGTATGCAATTTTTTATTTTTACAGTAATTTTCGTATTTACTCAGAAAAATTTACATGTTTATTCAGGGTTATTGGAAAAACGCCAACAAACCGGTTGGAGTAAACTGGTAGAAATGGTTAAATAAAAATAGTCACGGAACAAAAAAGCGTTATGCCCCCTCCATGCGACGTTACCTGTCTCTGTCTCTTTCTAATATACATATACCTAAGGTCTTACTATTCATACACGATCTCTCTTAAGAAGTCATTGTACTCACCATTATGAACAACTTTTACTATGGGACCAAACCTGAAATCGCGAAAAAAATATCAGCTGTTCCCTACATTTTGACGAGTTATAAGAACACAAATATAGGGAACACCTGATTTTTTTTCGCGATTTCAGTCTAGTCTCAAATCTAGATTCATCAAAATCATGCTAGAATACGCTCCAAGTCTTGTCGCCAGTATCATAGTTGCAAATGGTTGAACTATTTTGTCAATTGCCTGATAGCGGCAAATTGCGAAAATGTAATTATTTACCTGGACTATTAAACCTATTAAAATGGCCTAGTTTGTAAATTAACTGGCTTTACCTACTCTTAGTAGTAAAATCAACGATTTGGCAATATTTTGATTATGACTAACGTGCGAGTCAGCGGTGGCCCTAGATTTTTTTTAGGTGGTGCAAAATCTTAACTCTATATACCATGTTCCCCTATGATATATGCATATGCAGTTGCTTGCTTGCTTTTGCTTGCTTGTGGACGATCGGCTCTATAGTAGGTAAGTTACTATCATCAATGGCTGGTGCGGTGGTCGCATTTTGGTTGATTTCAGGGCCTCGACGATCGGCTTTATAGTGAGTTACTATCATCAATAACTGGTGCCTGGTAGAGGTGGACAGAAATCAACCGAAATGCGACCACCCGTAAGTTACGAGCAACGGTAAGTTATCAGGAACTGAAGTTACTCACAGGCACATAGTCCTAGCAACATCGCGCCAGGTAAACGTCACGTCATTATCATCAGCTGAAAGATCACTGCTGGACAGGCCTCGCATCGCTACTTCAACCGGTTTGCTTCTGGCATCCAGCAGATTCTTGCGACCGTCTCCAGGTAATCCAGCAATCCCGACGACGCAGCTGTACGTGTTCAGACTGCGCCACTCCACGAAGGTTGAGGAGATCGTAGAGTACATGCGTGTGAAGACCATTTGGACTTTGAGGGTCGAGAAGTTGGAGTCGCGTCACAACACGAACTTCAAGTCGACACATCATCTCGAGAAGTTCCTCAAGGAAGAGTTCTGGCCGAAGGGTGTTGAGTACCGTCGGTTTCGTGGCCGGATACATGACACCAGTCAGCGAAACACGACGCAGACACTTCGTGTTCGTTAGTTTTTTAGTGCACTTAATTATAATGTTGTATATATTTATAGTATTTTTTTAAGTTATTAATATTGTATTGTTGGATACTACTACCCGGCCCAGGAGCGCGTGGGACGCGGTTACTGAAAGGAGGCTGCTGTAGGCGGCACGCCAGGCTCTCTGGTCTTTGTTTGACGGTTTATGGTTTTTGACAGCGTTGCGTGCAGAAGCGCTATCGGTCAGCCGTTCGGTGTGATCTGGTTTTTCAATAATCTCTTGTTGATTTCTTTAATTTGATTAGTGATGATTTTGTTCCTCTGATTGTAATTTTGCTATGACTGATAATTATTTTTATAATTCATGTGATTAGTTTTGAGGATATCAAATAATTCTCCTATTTAATTGTGATTTCACTTTTGTCCTAACATCAGAAGTGGGATAACAATCCATCCCCAATTTAGGCCCCTTGACTTGACCAGTTCGAATTTCATAACAGAGGAACTTTGTCGTTACCTACGTGTGTGAGTTTTTCTTTTTGTTTGTTGTTTTGTGTATGTGGAACTTGTTTTGACGGGTGAACATGCCAAACACGCATAGTTCACGTAGCAGATCGCACCGACACGGCATTGTAGGCGCGATCGGTTGCGAGATAGCTCACGAAAACCTCGAAATAAGTCACGTAGTCGTCGGGAACGGACTCCCTCTAGAGTACGATCAAACGGGATGCCACCTCTTGCGTCATACATTGGCCAGACGCCGCGGTCTTTTCCTGCAGAATCGTGAACACTAGACACAATCTTATCCCGTCTGGAAATGATCGAGAACAAATTCCGCAACCGAACCCAACGGCGCCGTCCGTGGCTCAAACTGTAGTAGATGCGAACCAGTCCATAAATCCGGGACGTTCCCATTATTTTGTATTAAACTTTGACCCGTCTATCCATGACGTGGACTCTTGCTGTGATGAAGTGGATCGCGCACAAAAAGCCAATCGCTGGGATGACAAAGAATGCCTGTCACGCGTAGCCGGATGTTTGAAAGGCGACGCGAGATCTTGGTTAAACGAATGGGTAACCTCTCCTCTCCGTGGAGTAGCTTTAAACGCGAATTCAAACCACTTTACCCCCGAAAATTAGATTACGCGACTATACTTTTTGAAACGATGCATACGACGTGTAGCAGATTCACGTCGTACGCTGAGTACGCGAGACGTATAACCCTGCTCCGCTTCCGCATTGTCAAAGGCCTTAGTGAGGTATTAATGACGCAAATAGTGGTCCGTGGCATAGACGATGCAGAAGTGCGGGAAGCGGCTAAAAGATCTAAATTCTAAACCGTCTAAGCCAGTGTCCAACGTACGACCTAACGTTCCAACCTGCACGTTTTGTAAAAAGATACGGAGGACGTTTGTTTCGCCCAAGAAAGATCGTCTGGACCACAGGGTCAGCAGAACAAACGCAAAGTAAATTTTTGTCTGGACCCTGCGGAAGAAACAGCGACATAACCACCGCAGTAGTATACGACATACTGGTCAATGTGTTAATAGACAGCGGCGCGTTTAATGTCTCCATCATATGCTCCGACGTAGTAAAACATTTGGTTTGCGCAGTAAAACCTACTGTGTGTAACTGTTGAAGGGTATTATTAACCACGAAATTGTGTCCACGTCTTACGCACCCCTTACGGTTGAGTTTGCTAATGTTGCACTAGAGGCTGATTTCGTTGTAGTAACAGCCGCGTTTATGAGTACTTAAAAATGCCATACGGTCTGACAAATTCGCCCATTGTGTGTCAACTCGTCATCAACAAAACACTGCGCAAAAGTTCATTGACGCGGGACAAGTTCTGGTTTACATAGTCGACGTACTGTTGATGAGCGGCACAGTGGACGAAGGTTGAATATCTTGGCCGAATAATAAGTCAAGGTCAGGTTAGGCCGAGCCCTCACAAGATCTAGGTCGAGAGATACGCCCGCACCGTTTTGAACGTTCTTCGCATCGAGACCAATCACAAAAGGGCAGTCTGGTCCGAGACGCTGTGGAGACTCCAGCTGACCCTCAACGTGACCAAACAGTAGACGACTCAGTCGTCGCCGTTAAATCTGCTGGTGGGCACCGACGCGGTGACCTCCGTCATCAGGTCACTGGTTCGTGATGTCGCCTTGGAAGGTGTACAGTCGAATTGTGAAGCACAAAGATAGTTACGCCAATCCGCGCAACTGATCTACTAAAACAAAAGCAGTCACGTCAGGACGATTATGTAAATCGAAACAGACGCATACCAAAAGTTTTTAATGTGAATGATTTGGTTTTCGCAGGCAACTGGAAAGATGGACCACGGGATGCGAGGGCCTTACAAGGTCACACACGCGCTGCCGAGTGGGCGGTGTGAGCTGCGCTTGTTAACCGGGCCTTACAGGGTCACACACGCGCTGCCGAGTGGGTGGTGTGAGCTGCGCTTGTTGACCGGCTCCTGTGGCAAGACGACGCAAGCTGCTGCTCAGTACATGGTACTCTGGAAAGGCGAGTGGTGTCCTGAGACTTGCGCTGCATTCTTTGAGCGTGAGTATGCTTGCGTATCGTGAGAGGTCTGCATTGCCATAGAGGGTTCTGCAGATCTTGGGGTGAGACAGTAGACGGACTGCGAGACGTCTACGTCAGGTAAACTGCGAGGTACCTGACCGGTTTCACCCTACACGATAGGTCGTGTAGAGGACGGACTGCGAGACGTTCCTTTCGGTGATTTGGTAATCACCCTACACGATAGGCCGTGTAGAGGACGGACTGCGAGACGTTCCTTTCGGTGATTTGGTAATCACCCTACACGAAGGGTCATGTAGAGGACGGACTGCGAGACGTTCCTTTCGGTGATTTGGTAATCACCCTACATGACCGTGAATGAACATCACCATCATCTTCATCATCATTGTCATCTGTCTTGCATGATGTATGAATGTCGATGACATGCGTTATGATGTTTCTATGGATGAATGGAACTTTAAGGAGCAAAGATGACGTCTTGGTATCCCATAGACTGTTTAGCTAGTCAATTTATGTGTCTGATGAATGAAAGAAAAAGGCCACATAAGACGAATTGACTGCAAGCAAAAGAATAGGCCGATGTGTGTGCTCTCCGAGGGACGGTAGTCTTTCTTATTGGTTTCACAGAAGACACCACTTCCGCTCATCGTGCTGCAAAGCCAGTCGCTGGGCCTTCCCGTCCAGCTGACGAAACCCATGGAGCAGCCATGCAAAGCTTGCCGGACCTTGTGATGCTGTCGAGGACGACGCATGATCAGGATGGCCGTGTTGGATACTACTACCCGGCCCAGGAGCGCGTGGGACGCGGTTACTGAAAGGAGGCTGCTGTAGGCGGCACGCCAGGCTCTCTGGTCTTTGTTTGACGGTTTATGGTTTTTGACAGCGTTGCGTGCAGAAGCGCTATCGGTCAGCCGTTCGGTGTGATCTGGTTTTTCAATAATCTCTTGTTGATTTCTTTAATTTGATTAGTGATGATTTTGTTCCTCTGATTGTAATTTTGCTATGACTGATAATTATTTTTATAATTCATGTGATTAGTTTTGAGGATATCAAATAATTCTCCTATTTAATTGTGATTTCACTTCTGTCCTAACAGTATTGTATGTGTTGTATATGGGCCTTGATGCCTGAAATAAATGGATAAATAAAATAAATAGAAGTAATCGGTTCACTTTGGGGGAAGCCTACGAACGCTACGTCTTCTGGTACGCGGTCGCCACTCCTTTCGACCCCATCGGCGATCTAAGCGTTTAAAATCTGTCGCAGTCTCATCTTGGCGACAAACAAATGTCAAATACTTGTCAAAATGTCGGGAAATTAGAAGTATTTTTTGACAGATTGAGACTGAGATCAGACTGAGAACTTTATTAAAATTACGAGAATTGCCCCGTGTTCTGTAAACTACTGCCCACTGCCACTTGAGTTTGGTAATTCTTTGGCCTGTGTCGGTTACCTTGGTTTTCCTACGGAAAAGTCACGTAAATTCCAACAATTTACCTGTCATTGCTTCATTTTTAATTATTTTTACCTTTTGTGGTAGACTAATTTTATTCTAGGTGCATCGTCATCACATATAATTATGTTATGTATACAAGATCTTGTAAAACATTTTAAAAGAGTAACGGTGGAGTTTCTTGCCCATTCTTCTCCATACGAAAACTACATTTTGGAATGGGCGACTAGACAATTCTATTTTTATGTAATTTTTGACGTTCAAAAGTGCCTTTAATGTGCCTATTTGTAATAAATGATTTGACTTTGACTTTAAATCGCGAATACAAGTTTCCTACAGCATTTTGGTTACAATTTTTGCGACAAGCACGAAATATCACTCATTCTTTTTAGCGTGTCGTGCCAGAATTCGGCTACGTGTTTGGCGCTAAGACTAGCTCCATCAGTTCCTGTTGCGTGCAACTGACAGGACATATAGGATATGATAATAAGTGTCCTATCGTTTGAGTATCTAAAACTTTTATGTGCGAATCATATTTTCAATGTTAAAAACGTTCCAATTTATATAACGTTCACGTCGCGCGTTTAAGCTAGGCTCACTGAAAGCGTGTCTTTGAATTTCCTCCATTAGTAAAGTAAATGACCTAATGGTTTAGGTCATTTACTTAAGCATTAGCTTAAGGAGTCCTAATCTATGCCAATACCATTGTTTTTATTCCACTGACCGAGGAAATACAGAATGAAGGTTTTATAAACAAGCCAATGGGCAGTGGTTTTGTATAGTGTTATTATGGTATGATAAGCGCCCCGCGGTCTCATCCGCATAAGTGAAGATCTCGTGGCGCCATCTATTATCATAATAACGTTATTGTTGTTTTCCTCGGGAACAGCACTTTTTTTCGGGATGAAAGGTACTCCATGTCCGTTTCTGTACTCCTGATAACGTATATGCAAAATTTCAGGATGATCGGTTCAGTGGTTTAGGCGTGAAAAGGTTACAAACAAGCTTACTTTTATGTTAGGCTGTGGGTAAGAGTGAGAAGTACTGGCCCAGTGGTAATGGCCTTCTTACGAGTTGTAGGTCGTAGGTGAAAGAAAGAACTGAAAGACAAGAAAACTGGAAGATAGGTGCTTTACTATGTGTAAATTATTTCATCACCACTGCTCGCAAAACGGTGAAGGAAAACATCGTGAGGAAACGCCGTTCTAGAACCAAAAATTCGAAGACATGTGACATCCGCCAACCCGCACTGGGCCCGTGTGTCGGAGTACGGCCCACTCCCTCTCACAGAGAGGAGGCCAGTGTCCCAGCAGTGGGAACATTAGAGGCTGTGCTCGTGTAAGCTTAGAATGCTTTTATAAATATTTAGCCTTAAGTAGACATGAACTCAGACATGATGAGAAAGATAGACAGAAAATTTTCTGTAGCTGCAAGAGCTTGAATAAAATGCCTTAGCTTAGAAAGTGATGGCTTGGAAAAAAAAGATGATCTACTGATCACGCTGTTGGCAATATTATTTGAAGCAAGCCCTTGCTCTGCTTAAGTCAATCAGAGATTATCGTCGACTGTGCAAACACGAATTTATCAAATATTTCGGCCACGTGGTTCGTAACGAACACTCCATGGAACGACTCGTTGTCCAGGGACAAGTGGAGGGCAAGCGGTCACGCGGTCGGTCACCTACGCGTTGGACAGACCTTATCAAAGCGTCAACACAAATCTCCATAGTTCAGAATTTCCGAGACGCTGAAGACCGGAATAATTGGAGGAGCATCGCGAGGGCTGCTTTGGCCAAAGAAAATTCAGTCGTCAACCACGACCACTCTGTCAAGAGTGAACGACTGTGGAGGAGGAACCCCCTTACTAATTGTTTTTTTTTTGTCTTTATATACCTTACCCATGTTATTATTAAGTTAAAATTTCGTACCTGTGCGCCCCATATTACTAGACATGTTGCACGGTGGGCGGTTCCTTGTGAATAAAATTGTTCTAATTGAAACAGTTTGTGCGTTTCATTGGGTGTTCTCGCCTTCGGACCTTGAAAACCTGTTCACGGTCTAAAAAAAAAAAAACTAAAACTAATAAACAGATGAATACTTACACACCGGTTTCCCTCTTCTTCGACTTTCGAAAGAAGAAGACAACGCGTTGTGTAACTATACAGACGCTATACAAACGTTTATTAGTAAGAGGGTAAGTTTTTGAGAGGCTGTCCTTTCCAAATTTTAAACGTTTCAATGCATGAGTCATATAACATATTACGGACCATTCCGGAAATTGAATTTCTAGCTTTCACAAATTACAAAATTTAATGTTTTCTGCTCAATATCCGAGGGCAAAGCGCGAAGTTTATAGATTGTAAACTTTTTGAAACAATAGCGTTCTCAATAGTTAGTGCCACATCAAAATCGGTTCGATGGTTTCTAGGATTGTGGGGCATTTACGAACTGACACATATTTAGTAGCATTACCTAACGCATTTTGACGAAATTTGTAAAATTTTGTTTTTAAAATTTATGTTTGTGCCGTTAAGGCCCATGTAAATATGGTGGGATGAGCTTGACACCCTAGACAGGAAGAAAGAGAGGTCTTTGCTCTGTATTTCTGTAGTGGGACAACTCTAGCACTAACAATATAATAACGGTACTATAAAGGTCATCATCATCTGCCTAGCCTTTTCCCAAGTATATTGGGGTCTGTTTCCAGTCTAACCGTATGCAGCTGAATACCAGTATTTTACATGGAGCGACTGCCTATCTGACCCCCATAACCCAGTTACTGGGTAATACGATATATTATATTCCTAGTATTGCCTATAATCTTCCTCAAGAATTGGGACCAAATGCAAAATATTTTTTCGAATCCGACTGGTAGTTCCAAAATTAAAAACGCGTTCAAACAAATCAGCTTTATTATTAGTATCTATTCTTTGCATTATTAATTATTTTAAAATGAATGTGGATTATTATCGTTTTGATTTTATATTATTTTTATTATCTTTAACATGTTTTTTTCTTCTTTTCGTTTGTTATATTTGAATGTTACTGTTTTATTTTACAAAATTTCTACACAATGTATATTGTTCCTAAATAAATGACTTATGACTTATCCGATTTGAGCCAATACTCGATTGTTACTCGATCCTCGATCTAACTTTTATCTCGCCAGCAAACTAACTTTGTCGGCGTCGATACATCATTAATTCATTTTATTTCAAATTTCGAACACTTGTTCGTTTTTGAGTGATAGCTTTCTTAACGGCCAGTCGTGTTTGAAATCATTTGGAATGTAACTTATCGTTAGAGGAACTTTTTTTTCAAGATGGTGGATGAGTAAGGTTGTATGTCAAAAAAGTTATCTTTTGAGTTTTGAAGTTGCGTGTGAAATGAGAGACATGGTTCTATTTATAACTAATTATGTTTAAATTCAGGTTGTTTAAAATCTTTATAACTATCAATTTATTATAATTATGTAGGTTTTTTAATCTGTTCTATTAGCTACCAAATCAAATAGTTTTTGTAACTTTTGAGAATGCTACGTCATCCTCAGTTCTTGGATCACCAATTTCTCTTTTCCCATTCCCATTAACACCAAAATTCTATAAATCTTTTTTCAAATGAGGTCCGTTACGAAATCTTCCGGTGGATCTACTCTATAGTCTATGGTAATTACGTCCGTCACTGTTCTATGAAGCGACAGTAGCTGTAGGCTATAATATAAGTGGGTAACGGTAGCTTTGTAAGCGTTTGTGAGGCAATGAGGATGGTTTAAAATGATTAGCATTCTATGAGGGTATGTGGACTTTCTTCTGAGTAACGTTGGCTGTTTTTTGGTCCAGTATCCAGCGCTGGAATGCAGAGGCACTGGATCCATAGTTGACCAGTGTAAACACTGTTTAATCCCGTCCAGTATCCAGAATAGAGCAGACCCTACTTGACCGACGCGACAGCGGTGCTATTCTGTAAAAATCTCACCGTGAAAACTTAGGTGAAGTGAGCGTGGAGTGTGCTGTCAATAGTGTCAATTCCTAGCAAAAACAAACTCACTTCACCTAAGTTTTCATGGTGAGATTTTTACAGAATCGACCGGCAGTATTCTGTTTGTCTTCTTTGCCACTGTTTTTTTTTAATTCTCTTGCATTCGTAACAAAGTTGCCTAATATATTTGTTGGCTTTCAAAGTTTCTTTCTTATTTTGCTGTTGTAGAAGACCGAACACTGCTCTAACATTTATAGCTTACTTTGAAGGTTATTAAGGGCTTGATAAGAGTAATTTTTACTGATTCTAGTTTTTTAAATCTTTGGTAAACTTTCTAGTAAGTAAATTTTTTCTCGACAATTCTTAGCTCAACTAAAGATTCAACTCCATAAATATTATGACCTACATTATTTTTTTTTGTGCAACCGGAAATACAAAGTCATCTACCATGTGTTCCTATCGTAGTATCACGACAATTACTTTTTTAACATTATTTATCGAATGATTCACGAAACTCGCGTACCTAAGCAAAAAGCGCGGAACGTACCGTTGCTTGCCCGGGCGCATAAAATGGCGCTTCTGTCATGAGGTTGAACTTCGATTGTCTGTAATGTACATTTTGGTTTAAAGATATTTATTCTAAAAAAAAAACTCATGAGAACAATGCTTCTAAAATAATTTATAAATACAAGATACATATAAGACCATGATTGCCTGCTGTCTTGTATGGATCGGAATAATGGGCCACAAAAGGGATGAATGGAAGGCAATTGCATGCAGCAGAGATGAGAATGCTAAGAGGGATGAGTGGTGTTACATGAATGGATAGAATAAGAAATGAGTACATAAGTGGAAGCTTAAAATAATAATAAATACTTGACCAATGTAAAGAAAGAAAACACTTTTCATTCCAGTCTAGCATCTCATAACCAGGGCTTGATTGAGTTAAAGCAGCCACTAATTGGATGAAGCCCAATCCAGTGCTACTAGGTTCAAACGCTGAATATTGATTCAGCGTTCGAATCTAGTAGCACTGGATTGGGCTTCATCCAGGCGGATTGATATATTTATGGGTGATTTAAATTATTAAATCACCCATAAATATATCAATCCGCCTAGCTTTTTCCTAACTATGTTGGGGTTGGGTTCTAGTCCAGGATGCAGCTAAATACTAGAATTTAATCCCCTGCCTAACTGACCGTCACTACCCATTTACTGGGTAACTCAATAACCTCTTTTTAAAACTGGTCGTCAGACTTTTGGGCTTCTGACTTTTCGTAACGACTGTCACCCATCCATGAACCGACCGCGGCATGGGTAGCTTAGCCTTAGATCGTCCCGTGCGGCTGTTATTGTTAAACCACAAGGTCTTAAACGAAAGTTTAAAAAACCTGGAAAAAATAGCGACGTAAAAAAAAAGTAGGTAGGTAACAGAAGTTCAAAACAACATTTTAGACGCCACCAAAAAGTTCAAAGCTCCCTTTAAAGTTTTTGTGAAACTTTTTTCTGCTATCGACCGAGCGATCTTTGATTTTGTTTGTTGCCTGATGTCATTACAATTCAATGAATATTTCGGTGTATTCGAATTACATTGCTTGGTTTTTATTAGTTTAGGATCAAGACAAACTTTTAGAATGAGCAGTGTATAGTGATTTTTTTTTTCATTGTCTTATCCCAGTTGACACTTTGTAATGTGGTATTTTTAGTTTTATTAGTCATTCGAGTTTGTTTTTCTATCGGTTCGTTAGATTTGCTTTAAGAAAAGTCCACGTGTTCGTCATCTTTACTCAATACATTACAGTTAGATAATGGCGCCGATTTTGTTGTTCACAAACTAAACTAAATTTAAGTTCAGGCATCTTTTTCTTTCTATTTCACTAAGAAAAGGACAGAAGATAAATATTAGTTTAGTTCTGCTGTCAAATTAGTCAGCGCCTGACGTAAATGGACGTATTTTTAATAGCCAATTATTTAATCTCGTCTAAAGTTGTCTATGGAGTACCTATCTTAATTTGACAGGACTAAACTAATATTTATCTTCTGTCCTTTTCTTAATGAAATAGAAAGGAAAAGATGCATGAAGTTAAATTTAGTTTAGTTTGTGACCAACAGAATCGGCGCCATTAAAAAAGGTTATATTATGTCGCGTTCAAAGATACAGGTAATCAAAAGAGCAATCCATACAATCCATACTTCCATACTAATACATACTTTAATATTAAACCTAAATGCGAAAGTGTCTGTCTGTTACCTCTTCACGCCTTAACCGCTGAACCGGTTTAGATGAAATTTGGTACCTACAGAGATTGTTTGAGTCCCGGGAACGAACATAGGATAGATTTGATCCCGATATTCCTACGGGATCGACACTTATGCGGGTGAAACCTCGGGGCGCTGCTAGTTAATCATAAAATGCATTAGTGCATCTCATCAGCTTCTCCTTTTTGGTATGGTATGCGAACTTCGCGGCCATGACACCTTGACTTCCCAGTTGTCAAAGTTTTAAGCTTATGCCTGTACTTTAATGGACAAATTCATTTCATGATAACAACAGGGATTGTCCGTGATACAGTAGGTACATACATATCCGTACATAACAACACGCCGGTATTTCCCGAAGGGTTGAGCAGCGATGTACGGTCACCAAAGGTGATAAGTAACTAAGGTCGTCGGATATAGTTAAAGTTTAGTAAGAAACCGGTGTAACTTAGTTAATAGGAAACAAACAGTTAATTTATTAAGTTAAATTTCATTCAAAAACTTCCATCGGTTTCTTACCAACTCTATCCGACGTCCCTGGTTATTTATCTCTTTTGGTGACTGTACCATCAAGGAAATTCACATCTTCCCAATTTGAAAACAAAATCCCGTGCACACGATGACCACATCTTTTAGCAAGCGTTACTTAGCGGCCGAGCGCTGCGAGCAAGAATAGCCCTTACGGTGTAGTGTAGAGATGTAAGTTTCCTCGTTGGTACCTATAATACACCCACATTTCGCCAATTATGTATAAGTAAGCCCTATGTAAGTTAGGCTGAAAGGAGCAGTGTCATCTTTTCTTTTCGAAAAACAGATGGTCAAAATGGTCAGATGCAGTCATAAATGTTCTAAAAAGAAATTGATTGTCACAAAATAAGAAACCTAGATTCCAGCTGCACAAATAAACAAATCATAAAGTATAACTTACAATAATTACCCACAAAACCAGAGACAACATTAGAATCCCAGAGGAGCGCGGGAAAACGGGAATCCATTTTGTAAGTTTGACGTTTCAGTAACATGGCGCATGGCGGCGCTCTAATCTTGTTGACGTTGTTTCAAATTTCGAACTCAGCTTACGTTCGAGCTTTGCTTCGGTCAGTGTTCCCTGCCGATTTTATGAGATGGACGAATGCAAATAGTCTGTTGTTTAGGGAAAGAAAAATGAGGTCTGATTAGGACACACGTAATTTTTACCCGACTGCGGCGAAGCCCAAAAGGAGGGTTATGTGTTTGACCTGTATGTATGTATGTATGTATGTATGTCCGTTTCTTTGTTCCCTCGTAACTTCTAAACGAATGAACGGATTTTGATAAATTTTACGTCTTTAGATTTGTCTTGGTGGCGCGAGTGTCACTGGGTATATCAAAATTGAAAAAATATAAAATGGCCGATTTTTGGCGCAATATTATGTCTTCAAAAAAAATATTTTTCTCGAAACCTATCGAGTGGGGTATCAAAATAAAGGGTTTTTAAAGGTGATTACAAAAATATATTCAACTTATATGGTTAAAAGTAATTCGAAGTGACAAATCGTAAAAAAACACGTACCAAGAGCTAAATCGTCTGCGAAATCTTTCACATTTATTTTGTAAACTAAAAAGCTGGAAATAAAAAAAGTTATTCAAAAAAATAAAAAAACCCGACTGCGGTAAAAAACTGAAAAGTTAAAAACAAGCCCATTTTAAATTAAATAAAAGTTGGAAGCAGGCGGGACCCATATAATCATTTTTATTATATTTTCAAATTCAAATGGGTCCCGCCTGCTTCCAACTTTTATTTAATTTAAAATGGGCTTGTTTTTAACTTTTCAGTTTTTTACCGCAGTCGGGGTTTTTTGTGTCAATTTAGCTGCTCGTAGATATAATCGTATAGAGATAGGAGAGAAAAGTGCAAACGTCAACCAGGTAGGTCATTTACCAGGTAGATAAATTTATTAAATTGAGGTAAAGAATCTGAGCGGCCCGTGGCTAAATAATAACAGCCGCACAGGTCGATCGATCAGGTTAAGCTACGCTTGCCGCGGTTGGTCTGTGGATGGGTGACCGTATTTACATCACTCCGTGCCTCGGAAAGCACGTTAATCTGTTGGTCCCGGCTGTCATTCGTGGATCTTTAACAGTCGGTACGGGTAGTCAGAAGCCCGAAAGTCTGAAAACCAGTCTTACCAAGGGGTATCGTATTACCCAGTGACTGGGTATTGGAGGTCAGATAAGCAGTCGCTCCATGTAAAATACAGGTATTCAACTGCATCCGGTTAAACTGGAAGTCGACCCTAACATAGTTGGGAAAAGGCTAGGCAGATGATGATCATGAGGTAAGAAATCTGTCCGTTTCAAAGCGTAGAATTCTATGGAACACAAAGGGCAGGAAACTCCATGTTACCTTACTATGTTCTGTACACTAGTTGAGAAACAAACTTTCAATCATAATTTGAATCCCTTTGAACAATAATGCTAGCCCATTGCATCATATGATCGAAAAATTTGTCTACTCAACTATGTAAAAATAACGTAATGAATGTTGTTAAGGTGAATGGATAGTGGTAGGCCGCGAAATACAAATTTTCTTACGTTTTTGGCAATTTGCAGGTCAATGTCAGGTTGTATCTTGATCAAAATATTCGCACCTGCGGTGCAAAAACGTCACTTATGCAAATGATGTAATTTTTCAGCGTTTGAAAATTCGACATTCTAATAAAAGGTATAGTTCTTCTTGACTAAACAATAACGACACAACTGCCCTCTCGCGGAAAGTATACGCACTATACAAATGGACAATCACTCACCAGGTAAAGGGGTAACAAGCAGCTGCTTTTTCTCATACTCAGACCTATTTTGACAAAAATTGCATAAGTGACGTTTTTGCACCGTAGGTACGAATGATTCGCGACAATAACAGGTATAAATATTTAGAGAATTTTAATCACTAGAATCATTAATACTTACATCTTTTTAAGTTAGATTTCTACTATAAGCACTTTTTCACAAGAGATTGGTGGTAGAAATCTAACTTAGAAAGATATATTAATGATTCTAATGATTAGGTATAATTATCTAAATATGTACCTGTTATTGTCGCGAATCATATTTTGATCAAGATACAACCTGACACTGACCTGCAAATTGCCAAAAACGTAAGAAAATTTGATATTCGCGGTCTACAACTACCCATTCACCTTAAACTGTCAAAGTGAAAGACATTGCTACTGTTCATGTAATCACGCCATTGAAATACACAATCTGGTTCTAGACAGTTCTATTTCCCTAATGGAATCGACTCTCAATACAACAACTGCAAAATCAACGCAGAAACCATAAATTCTCATTTACAGCAATAAAACTCGATACTAAATCGGCAATCATAGGACTCCAAGTTGACCATAATAAATTGTCATCCAATGAATCTTCTACAAATCTATCCCGGCCTTCTGCTAAGTTATTGGGCTATTTAAAAGCTCAGAGTTCAACTGCTGCGGCACGAGAATGAGTGATAATTGAAATGCGCACGCGATGATGCGTGGACATCACGAAAGTACAAGTTTAAGGAATCAGAAGGTTCGCAGCGTAGTGCGACCTCGTAATTCATTTACCACTTAAGAGCGTTTACGCCGTACGGTATTTCATACAAAATTTCAAGCCCTTATTTTTTTGAAATGAATGAACAGATTTTAATGAAACTTCATAGGCATAAGCAGGATACAAAAGTCTAAAAAGTTAGTAGAGAACATTTTCGAAAAATAGTGTTACAGCCAAATTAGACCGATTTTAAATTTTCCATAGAAACAGAGATTTCCAGTTATTTTTTTTTTAAAATAAGAGTTTTCGAAAATGTTCTCTACTAACTTTTTAGACATTTGTATCCTGCTAATGCTTATGAAGTTTCATTTAAATCGGTTCATTAATTTCGAAAAACAAGGGCTTGAAAGTTTGTATGAAATGCCGTACGGCGAAAACGCTCTTAAGGAGAAGAGAGAAGAGAAAAGTGACAGAAAGATCCCAAACTTAACAAAACACAAAAAAAAAACAGTTATTTGTAATTTTACTAAGGTGGCTATGATATCAGCCTTAAATCAACCCGTCAAGGATAAGCAATACTTGTTGTAGATGGGTGAGTGCATCCATTACATACCGAGACCCCTCCGAGTCTCGGAAAGTACGTCAAGCCATTTGGACCGGCTGTCGTTGTAAATCTTTGACAATCGTTACGGATATTCAGAAGCCTGAAAGTCTGACAAGCAGTGTTATCAAGGGCTATTGTGTTATCTAGTAACCGGGTTGTGGAATTCAGGCAGTTTGCTCCATGTAAATACTCGGATTCAGCTGCATCCAGCTAGACAACAAGCCGACCTTAACATGTTTAAAAATAAAAGGTAAGATGTTATCCAAATACGTGGGCCCACGTGGTGGAATATGGCCTAGTCATCGAGAGGAGTGTCCCAGCAGTGGGAACATTATAGGTTCACTACGAAAATGATGATTAAGGTTGAAACTGTCATATCTGTCATATTGGCCTTCAAGCATATATGGACCTTGAAGTTCTATGGCGTGCAAGTGCCATTCAAAGGTTTATCTAAGGTTGGAAAAGCAATAACGATGTCGACTATACTTTGAACATTAAAAGCAGCCGCTAATATAAAAATAAAATTGATTGCGTGTGGCGCCCGGACAGTTTCCAAGATTGATTCTGATAATGATTGACGCGTGATTGGTTGACACGATAGATTTCGGCGCATGCAAGGCAGGAGGTCCGAGAAACACAGGATAACCCGTCGATGTGGCGACGCTTGGGGCTGGCCTAGGTCTAGCAGATATGAAGATGACGATGAAGAAAAGACAGTAAAAATAAAAGCACGGACATAAGAGAGATCGCGTCGAAAGAATTTAGTGTACTTGAAGTTGATAGAAGTCGATAGTTGAAAAGTCTTACAACGATTGAAGAGCTTTAAAAATAAGGACGTTACATAGCTGTCACGTGACCTGCACTTAAACTTTTAATAGACTGATTAGGTAGGCCATATGGCCTAGAATAGATTATGAACAAAGTAGAACCTAAAATACTGCCTTGTGGAATTCCATAACAGCTATTCTTAAGTTCAGAATTCATGCACTTACCTATTTTTACACACTGATGGCGGTTGGTAAGGTAATCAGACAATAGTTGCAATTGTACCCCCCGTATTCCCAGTATTTCCAGCTTGTTCAAAAGCAAAGTACAAGAAATTGTGTCAAAAGCCTTGGCAAGATCTAAAAATATCCCTATGGTGTACATGCAGTTATCCAGGTTTATGCCTATACAGTTTGTTGGTGAATAACTTGGCTTGTTGATCTTTTTGGCCAAAACCAAACTGCTGATTATAGATTGATTTATTACTTTCAAGATATTTTACTAATCTACTGTTTATAATTTTTTCCAAAATCTTTGAGAGGCCTGTTAAAACTGAAATTGGCCAGTACTTATTAACACACACATTGGTTTGACGTAAGTAAACTACCGAAAAGCTTAATGTCATCCAGTTGACAGTCGTTACAGAATATTACGAAACGCTTTGACCTCCGCTTTTACTTCCGAACCGAACCGCTTTTACCACGGGCACTTCCTCACCGCCGACCTTAAGGACAATGTAGACATTGAAAGGGAGCGCAGGGCGCTATCGGTCCGAGGTAATATGCTGGCACGCAGGTTCTCCCGATATAGTGTAGATGTCAAAATCACCCTTTTTAAGGCATAATGCCAAAGTTTCTACACGGGAAACCTGTGGGTCGCGTATGCCAAAAGAGCGACGGACGCGCTGCGAGTCCAGTATAATAATATTTTTAGGATGCTGTTGCGAAGGCCTCGCTTTTGTAGTGCTTCAGAGATGTTTGTGCAGAATCAAACCGATGGTTTTCATGAGGTGATTCGCAAAAAAACTGCATTTCTACTAAGCAGAGTACGAGGAACTAGCAACAGCATCCTCAAAATAATAGGGGAGGATATTACCTCACCAGTTTTTAAGAAAATAGGTAAGGACGGTGATCAATAAATAAGAATCACCAATATTGTGTCACTTTACTAACAATAGTCTTAACACTTTCACAGCCGATCACGTGCAGAGTACGTCCCAGGTTGATTGTATTGCGACGCTGATCACGTTCTCAGTACGTGACTGACTTTCTTAGTGTTTGTTTTAAAACGACGTCCGTAGTCCGTGTTTGGCGTGCATTGATATAATAGTGTAGTGCTTTAGCTACGCACACATGTAAGAATAACCGTGGTGGGGCGCTTGGTGTGAGCGGAACAAGCTATCGAGTGTCGCGCTGCGCCAGTGTTCCCGCGCCGCTATTGCGAGTGCACGTACACGAATTTTGGCGCGAAATGGCGCGAACCTCTTTTTTATTCTACATTTTTAAATAAAAAAAACTAATTTACGTCTGTTTTTTATTTTTATCCTAGAAATAAACAAGTCAATAGTATAAATAAAAAAATAATTATAGATTTATCATTGATAGTTCTCATTTTATAAATGTTGCAATATCGGCGAAAATCGCCGGCGAACCATGGAATCCGCCTTTTAAAATCTTCGGCTGTCAAAGTGTTAAGTCATTATTGTAATTACTAACACTTTGGATCTTAGTTATCTGAAATAAAGAATTATTATTATTATTATTTGAAAGCGATTGTCACTTGTCGCTGAGGTCCTTAGTAGATTTTGCACACCGATTTAAGCACGTTTTGCGTAGCATAGCTTACCAGATTTTGAACTACATTAAGCCATAATTATTGACAGTATTAATACTTAAATGTATGGTCCCAGAAGAGTTAAGGTAAGTAGATTCTCCCTTGTTTCTGGTCAAATCATTCTTATCAAATCTGGGGGTCTAAAAAGGCCACTTTGGAAGAATCATAAATGGATAAGATTATTCATCATAATATAGCGAAGAGAGTCCGTGTTTTTCTTTTCTTCGCTGCACGACGTAGGTATAATCAAAGAGATTGAGATTGGATTTGGATTGGATTGGTTGGTATTTTAGCACAGACAAAAAAAATAACTGAAAAATCCTTCACCAATGGGATTTGATACGATTAACTTAACAGTGAACTGTCTATTATGATTCATAATGTTATCCTTTTATGATTCTGTCAAAGTGGCCATTTTAGGCCCCCTGATCTTAAGTTAGCAGCTGTTGTGGCTGGTCATCATCGCACAGCATGATCATCATCGTCATTGGCAGCCTCGTTCCACTTATTACTGTTCCTCTAAAGTCCTCCTCCCATATGTGCCATGCTTTCTAGCCTGTGTGAGTCCCAACAATGTTTGGTCACCGATCATTATTACTTACTAGCTGTGCCCCGCGGTTTAACTAAAAATACTGTAAATGTCGATCCCGTGGGAATATCGGGATAAAAAGTTGCCTATATGTTAATCCAGGGTGTCAGCTACCTCCATACAAAATTTTATCAAAATTGGTCCAGCCGTTTGAGCGTGAAGAAGTAACAAATAATAATAATAATAATAATAATAAACCATTTATTTTCAGGTAACAAAGACCCATAGATACATACCTTAACCTAAATATACATAATAATATAGTAACAATTGTGTTAGTAAATAAAACTTAATAACTATGTTAGTATCGCTTAGTTGCACTAAGTCTTTGTGCGATCCGGTGGCACTTGTCCGCGAAAGCGGCGAAATACCACACCCTGCGGCCAAAAGGTTTCTTCCATCACCAGGTGCAGGTAGCAAGTTGGTATGCGCACCACAAACGCCTTAAAGTTGACGTTGCGTTGCGACTCCAGCAGCTGCACCCTCGGCGCGTACTTCAACCTTTGGCGCACGTACGTCACGATGTTTTCCGCGTCAGTGGTGTAGTGGAGGCGGGAAATATACACCGGAGTATTCGGCTTCGCAGCACGCAGTTTATCGTTGGGCTCCGTAGGAGCCTTGCCGCAGCGGTTCTTACAGCTACTCTGTCGGCGCTTCCTCCTTAGCACCGTCATAAAGCCGTCATCATCAGCCCGGCCCGTTTCCTTTATAGGCACGGGTACTGCGGGGGGAGCAGTGTGGGTGCTCACAGTGACCAACGGGTCAGATGGTCGCATCGGTTGGGCAGCGCTACGGGGAGGAGCTGCGGGGACGGGAGCGGGGCTACGAGGCGCGCTTGCAGCGCGCAACGCAGACTCAGCAATCGGCGCCGGCGACAAAACTGCTGACGCAAAACTCATGACCGATGTGTCTGGGCAGCCGACACCTCGGCGCGTATTTACATTGCTTACACGCGCCGATGACCCAATTAACGTCACAGAGTTGCGCAACTCATCGAGTTCTGTGCGCAAGTCTGCGACGGTGTTCTGGGATGTCTCCAACTTCCTCTGCACATCAGCTAGACTAGCCTTCAAAAGCACAATGTCCTTCAACAGGCTCGTAACGTCGACGTGGTCGAATGTGACTGGAGGTAACTTGTTCAGATCCCTCGCCACAAACGTCGGCACGTCGTCAGGGTCGGTAGCCTTCAGAAGCGTGATGATGTCTTGCACACTTTTCTTTGTCCCGTCGCGCCGACGAGACACCATCTGGTCGATTTTATTAAGCGACCGGAACAGCAGCCGCTTCGCAGCAGCAATGTCGTCCTCACTGAAGTTCGTTACACAGATCTGGATAGCGGACACCTCGTCCATCACATCCAGTTTCTGCTGCAGGAACGCCAGCAGCTCATTTGACACAAGTTTATCACTCATGGCAACAAAATTACGAGCGTCGGCTTGCGCCGCGCTATGCAATAATAATGATATTATGAACCGTGTCGCAACATCCGCCTCAGAGCGCGGTGCCAGACTGACTGACATATTAACATACACACACACACACACTCACAAACTTTCGCCTTTATAACATTACTTGCTGCGCTCCGCGGTTTCACACGCGTTAATGTCGATCCCGTGGGAATATCGGGATAAAAAGTTGCCTATATGTTAATCCAGGGTGTCAGCTACCTCCATACAAAATTTTATCAAAATTGGTCCCACCGTTTGTGCGTAGCAAACATATAAACACACACACTCACAAACTTTCGCTTTAGTGTGATTTCTTTTTTTTAAATCTTCTGTTTTTTTATCTATGCAGTGGCGCCTTGGTCGTGAATTCATTATTACTTACTAGCTGTGCCCCGCGGTTTAACCCGCGTAAATGTCGATCCCGTGGGAATATCGGGATAAAAAGTTGCCTATATGTTAATCCAGGGTGTCAGCTACCTCCATACAAAATTTTATCAAAATTGGTCCAGCCGTTTGAGCGTGAAGAAGTAACAAACATATAAACATACACACACACACACACTCACAAACTTTCGCCTTTATAACATTACTTGCTGCGCTCCGCGGTTTCACACGCGTTAATGTCGATCCCGTGGGAATATCGGGATAAAAAGTTGCCTATATGTTAATCCAGGGTGTCAGCTACCTCCATACAAAATTTTATCAAAATTGGTCCCACCGTTTGTGCGTAGCAAACATATAAACACACACACTCACAAACTTTCGCTTTAGTGTGATTTCTTTTTTTTAAATCTTCTGTTTTTTTATCTATGCAGTGGCGCCTTGGTCGTGAATTCGTGATTGCGTGTGAGCATGTGCGAGTGCACAGCGCGGTTACTTTCATCTAATTGCTTGAGGAAAAGTGTGCAGTGTGATTTTTTTCTGTGTATTTAATTCTTGTCCGACATTTTATGTGTGTTTACTGTCTTTTCCAAGCCGATGAAGCAACTTTATAATAAAACTAGCTTCTGCCCGCGGTTTCGCCCGCGAGGTATGTGTCGATAAAAACTGTCCTATGTCCTTCCCCGGGATGCAATCTATTTCTCTGCCAAATTTTGTCGAAATCCGTCGGTTGGTCTAAAAAGTTACTTAAGAACATTTTCGAAATGTATATTTTAAAAAAAGATATTTGGAATTCTCTGTTTCTATGGAAAATTTAAAATCGGTCTAATTTGGCTGTAACACTATTTTTCGAAAATGTTCTTATGTAACTTTTTAGACCTTTGTATCCTGCTTATGCGTATGAAATTCCATTAAAATCGGTTCATTAATTTCGAAAAACAAGGGCTTGAAAGTTTGTATGAAATGCGGTACGGCGTAAACGCTCTTAATGTAGTCTGTTTGCAGTATGAGTTAGTTGCCAACGAGCCTCGGAGTAGATTAGATAAATGCTTGAACAATCGATTCTAACAATTAACACAAGATCGGATAGGCATGAGGCATTGTTTGGTTACTCCAGTGGAGTTCATGATGTCCAGATGAATAATCGAACGCTTGGGGTGAAATACCTTTGACAAGCTGTTGTAGGTACTTGATTGTACAGACGCCAGCAGATCAAGCTACCCGAAACTGTCCCCTTTCCCAATCAACTTTGAACCTTATGCTTTAGCGATACAGTTGAAAATCTATTAAATAAATTTGACAGATTGTAGTAGCTTGATGTGCTTGCGTCTGTACAACCGCGGAATGAAAAAATTGTGCACCTTTTCAATGATTCTGAACCCCTGCATTGAAATTTTTCGTCCATTATTTTAATAAAAATTAGCTGTTCCATACATTTTGAGCGCGTAGGTAATGCAGTTTTCTTTGAAACAGCAGATTTGTACGCTACGTCTAGAATCATGTGCTGTTATTCATGGGTTTCCATATTTTCTTTTAATAAAAAAAATCATCATTCTCTTGCCTTTATCCCTATTTATTAGGGAGAAAAAAAAAAGAAAAAAAGTTTATCCTCTATCCTACACTATGAATCAAAATGGCAGTTTGTAAAAGTGGCATGTCATAGAACGCGCTATGCAGAAAAGGAATGTAGGTATTTGAAAATTAGGTACTTAACATTTTCTAACTCCGAGTGCGCTTAGTTCAAAAAGTTCCCAGCAAATTACAATACATTTGTCACTATTAATCAGAAATATGTCCGAACAAGCTTATTGTTATTCTAGGCAGTAAAATATTTAGCATGTTTTGGGAGTGGGTTCACGATTTTAACGCACGATCATTTTGGTTCCACAACGCTGTTAGCATTGTCACTGATATGAATGTCACTTAGGTATGTAGAAAAGTTATTTACATAACTTAACGTCACGCCCTCGTGGTTAAATAATAACAGCCGCACAGGTCGATCGATCAGGTTAAGTTACGCTTGCCGCGGTTGTTCTGTGGATGGGTCGCCATCTTTACATACCGAGACCCCTCCGTGCTTTGGAAAGCACGTTAAGTCGTTGGTCCCGGCTGTCATTCGTAGAATTTTGACAGTCGTTAGGGGTAAGAAGCCCAAAAGTCTGACAACCATTGCAGTCTTACCAAGGGGTATCGTATTACCCAGTAACTGGGTTGTGGAGGGCAGTCGCTCCATGGTATTGGTATTCAGTTGCATCTGGTTAGACTGGAAGCCGACCCCAACATACACACATCAAAAGTGTCTAGGGATCAAGCATTTTTATGCGGATTTCTTGAGATTGAGATGTGGCTTTGTAATAAATTTATGATTTTATAAATTTATATGGATCCTTTTTGGTGCATTTCATAATTTGAATCAGGAACTGTGAATCAAATTCGAGTAAAAGATGAAAATCAGCTGTCAATATTTTCCCTATAAAAACATACAACGCATTGAAGACATTATTAGTGCTACTGTTTCCCTACTACTGATTAAAACCAACGTTATTATGGAGCGGCGACGTCATTTAAGCAGGGAAGAAATGCTCAGAGCCGTGGGAATGATAGAAGCTGGTTCCCGGCAACGTACTGTGGCTTTAGCTCTGAATACAAGTCAGAGTGTTATCAGTCGACTTTGGACACGTTACCGAAGCACTGGTACCGTGGCTGAGCGCCATGGAGGACGGTATCGCTGCACCACACGGAGACAAGACCGATACATTCAAATCTTAACTCGAAGAGCTCCAACAATAACCGCCATGATGTTAGCCGTGAGGCTTCATCACTCTTCAGGGAACTTAATTAGCGACCAAACAGTCAGAAACCGCTTGCATGAAGTGAACCTTCATTCCCGAAGACCGCTACGGGTACCACCTATAGCAATGCACAATCGTAGGATTCGATATCAATGGGCTCTTGAACACAGAAATTGGGCAGAAGAACAATGGCGTTTCGTGTGCTTTTCTGATGAGTCTCGTTTTGGTATGAGACCGGATACAAGACGTATACGACACTGGAGAACCCCTGGACGCCAACAGCGATTAAAATCCTGCCAGGAAGTCCATCCTTATAGTGGTGGAACCATCATGATATGGGCGGGTATTTGGATCGGCGGAAGAACTGAGTTGATTTGGATCAGAGGCAACCTCAACGCTCAAATTTATGCTGAGACGATTGTATCAGACGTCATCGTTCCTCTACAAGTGCAAATCGGTCCCTTATTTCAGTTAATGCATGATAATGCACGACCGCACACCGCAAGAGTTGTAAGACAGACTCTCGCCGCAGCTAACATCAATGTCCTGCCCTGGCCTGCTCAGTCGCCAGACTTGAACCCGATTGAGCATGCATGGGATATGCTACAGAGAAGAGCTCTGTCGAATATGGAGGGTATCCAGTCGCAAGAAGACCTTTTTTTGTTGTTGCAACGAACATGGGCGGCCATTCCACAGCGTGATTTGGATGAACTCATTTTGAGTATGCCAAACCGATGTTCTTGTGTTGTTAGTGTTCGCGGTAGAAACACGGATTATTAATTGTTTAAGTTACCCAATAAAATTTTAAAGAAAACTGTTATTTCAGTCTTTTTTTCGAACTTTTGTGTTAGTGGTTCAAATGTCAAAAATCCCTTTATTAGGAAAATGGCAAATTTCTTTATTAATGGTTTATCGTTACTGTGACAAACGAAAACACTTTATTTGATGAATCCTTAAAGAAAATTTTAATTAATATCAATCAGGAGAAAAGTTATTGCAAAAATATATGTTGATCCCTAGACACTTTTGATGTGTGTAGTTGGGAAAAGGCTAGACAGATGATTTTACCTAAGTTTCACACTTACGACTACGACTTACGTTTAAATTTAGGCATTGTTTTACAGATTTCGTACTCTTGTTAAATAGACTTAACAAACTAATCAAGAACATATTTCGCGACATTTAATAATCAATTTATAAAAATGACACTTTAAAAATCTTTCACATTTCTCCTCATTTCGGGCACTTCGCCCGCCCGCACGGCCCATACCGCCTGTCAATCTTTTCAAATTCGGAACGCTATATGAAGTGACGTTTCCTGCGGCGGTTTTACTTTTTTAATTAGCCCGAGTATGGGCAACGGCACAATTGGAAACTGTCACATTGTCTATGGTTTGAGATGTAACGGACCTTTTTGGATGTGGGCAGTGCGGGTTTTGCTGTTGTGAAATCAATTGATACGAAAGTGCATGATGTAAATCTAAAGAAAAGTGACAAGTACTTAGTACTAACATATTTTGATAAGCTCGATAAAGCTCCGTAGCATTAAAACTATATTTTAACATAAACATAACATCACCCTTGTAATTCCTCGAATGGATAGGCAGAGGCATATCTTAGCATATACATCCACATTTCGCGAGTTATGTCGAAGTCTTTAGTCTTAGGAGCGTTTACGACATAAGTACGGCATTTCATACAAACTTTCAAGCTCTTATTTTTCGAAATGAATGATACGATTTTAATGAAAATTCATACGCTTAGCAGGATACAAAGGTCTAAAAAGTTTGTAGAGAACATTTTCGAAATGTCTAATTTAAAAAAAAAGATAACTGGAAATCTCTGTTTCTATGGAAAATTTAAAATCGGTCTAATTTGGCTGCAACAGTATTTTTCGAAAACGTTCTCTATCAACACGATAAAACAAAAGAAAACAGATTTGCTTAACTCATAATATTCAAGTATTACAATTCTTCTTCTTCTCGACATCCGTATGTCACCAACGGGATGCAGCAGAATACCAGCGTCAGGTATTGTACCTGGCATATGCTGAGCTGGACTCCCATTTGGTGCAACCATGAGAGACACACCGCCCAGTAGTGATCGACCGCTAATAGATGAGCTAGGTGTCTATGGGTCAAATTATCTTTTTAATCTTTGTTTTTTTTTCCAACACCAGTTTTTAATGTTTTTTAATACCTGTATTGTGTCTTTTGTTGCACTGAATAAACGTTTTAACTATCTATCTAAGTAAACACACAACCGTTGAACCAAAAAAAAAACTTCAAATCTTTTTTGTTTTTATTTTATCGAGTATATAGATGTAACCCATCACAGGCAGCACATCTGCAGAGATTCGCTAACTAAATTAATTTAACCCTATAACTACAGGGTTATTGGTAAAACATTAACAACCTCTTAAGGGACTTATATGACCTAAAGCGCGGTCACTGTCGGACTACATAGAAAAGAAAGAGAAGCGCGATGACACAACGCTGGTAATTTATTGCAAAATATGAAGCAATTATTTAATTACAAAAAATCTATTGTTTGGACGAAAAAATTAAAACAGTAGTAAGTATTCTAGTATGTTGCTTGTAGAATAATCTGACAAAAAATCTGAATGATTGTAAGTATGTACTTAATATTTATTTATTTATATTTTTGCACGCCGTAAGGTAGAATGTAGCGGAAATATTGTAATCTGTACCATCTCAAACCTGTACCTACATTGTTGGCAAATAAATATTTCTGATTCTGATTCTGTATATTATGGTTTTTATTGTAAAAAGAAAGTTTTTAGAGGTATCTTCATGATTTTTTTCTATCGTATCAAATTAGTTTTATTATGTTTTCAACACACTATCTACCTAGCATGTATCCTGAAGAACATCATAATTATATTTTTCTGATTTTCTTTACTGTAATTGATCATAAACTTTTATTGTTTCTAAAACTTGCGTTTTTTGTGTTTAGATCTTGTAAGCCCCTTAAGAGGTAATTTTACTCGTCATTATGAACAACTTTTACTATGGGACCAAACCTGAAATCGCGAAAAAAAAATCTGCTGTTCCCTACATTTTGACGAGTTATACGAACATAAATGTGGGGAACAGCTGATTTTTTTTCGCTACCTATTTGGTTTGGTCCCATAGTAAAAGTTGTTCATAGTGACGAGTACAATGACCTCTTAAGAGGTTGTTAATGTTTAACAAATAACCCTGTATATTTCGCCTGAGGCTTAACAAATTAGTCTTCAAATTAGTATATAATATAGAACACTATTCTTATCAGCCAACCTAAATAATTAAAAATTATTCACCATTGGCCGTGGGTGTTACCAAGATCAATAAAACTGCAACATCATTGCTTTCGCTACGACTTTCTATTATAAGTCTAGGAGTTCAAAAAACTTAACAATTAGTCTATGCTGTGTAGTGTTCATTCATTTGTAAGGTTATTATAAGGCTGTTTGTACAATCATGAATTATGGCGGTTGGCCACTAACTTTTCAACCTTATTGTGTAGGACATTTATAAGTGTGCAAAACTCAAAACGGTGAAAGAAAACAGCGTGAGGAAGAAGGAAAAAATAACGACGGGTTCACTCCGGGAGTGCCGGCAGAAGAGAAAACTTGAATATTAACGTTGTTTACTGTAACTGTAACTGTAACAGTAACCATAACCGTAACTGTAACTGTAAGTGTAACTGTCTGTCTCTGTCTGTCTGTCTGTCTGTAATTTAATCCTGTATACTTGTTTTAAATTATTGATATTTTGAATCTTACGAATTTTCGATCAGGGTCACGTGTCATCTTACGATCAGGGTCACGTCTATAGATGGGCAATCCACCCGGGTTTAAACCCGGTGCTTTGATAAACACCCAATTTTGTGGGCGTTTATGGGTGTTTACGTGTGTTTATCGGGTGTTTATCAAAAGCACCGGGTTGAAACTAGTGAATAGTCCCGGGAAATCCCGGAACCGAAAGTACCGGGAAATCCCGGAATTTTGCGTCTTTTTCGGAACCGGGATTTTTTAAACCAAATCCCGGTTCTTTCGGTACTTTCGGGAAAAGATATTTCGCGTTTCGAATATTTCTAATTTTATAGCATAAAGCCCGACCGCTTAAAGCGGAATACACTTGCTACCTAGCATGCACAAGAAGCATACATGCTACAAGAGCACGCTGCACGTGGGGCGGGAGGGGCTGGTGGTGGCCATCGCGTCTTCGGAATGTTGTGCTTTGCGTTGTGTTTGTGATTTTGGTGGACAGTGCTTCGCAAAAAAGACTCAAATAAGACTTCTTCCTTTGGGCAGAGCCAGCTTACGAAACTAAAGACCGATGATGGCAGGATCGTATCCGCCAAACCTGAGCTGTTGAGAGAGGTCGAGAGGTTCTATGGACAGTTATACACGTCAACAAGGAACCCCGTTATGGATCTGGCAAACGACCCAAGAGCTAGATTGACCCGACACTATACCGAAGACATCCCGGACGTCAGTCTGTACGAGATTAGGATGGCTCTGAAGCAGCTCAAAAATAACAAGACACGCGGGTGATGACAGAATTACGGCCGAGCTCCTGAAGGCCGGCGGAAAACACGTTCTTAAGGCCCTTCAGAAGCTGTTTGATTCCGTTATCATACTCGAGGGCAAAACACCGCAGGCATGGAACAGAGGTGTGGTGATACTTTTCTTTAAGAAGGGCGACAATGCCCTTTTTAAGAATTATAGGCCCATCTCACTTCTGAGCCATGTCTACAAGCTGTTTTTGAGAGTCATCACGAACCGTCTCGCGCGCAGGTTTGACGCCTCCCGAACAAGCCGGATTCCGTAAAGGCTTTAGCACCGTAGACCACATACATACGCTGCGACAGGTTATACAGAAGACCAAAGAATATAACCTGCCTCTCTGCTTAGCGTTTGTGGACTACGAGAAAGCCTTTGATTCAATTGAGACATGGGCTGTGCTGCAGTCCCTTCAACGGTGCCAGATCGACTATCGGCACATCGAGGTGCTGAAGTGTATGTCGGTACGAAAACGCCACTATGTCAGTCCGACTCCAGGATCAGACCTCGAAACCTATCCTTTTGCAGCGAGGTGTGAGACAGGGCTGAGACTATGGAGGACCTCAGTACAATGCTCGATGACCTCAGTAGAGCATCCGAAAGAGTGGGTCTTAAAATGAACATGGACAAAACGAACGTCATGTCAAATGCCCATGTAACACCCACTCTCATAAACATTGAAGATACTACACTCGAAGTCGTGGACGAGTATGTTTACCTAGGACAAACTGTCCAGTTAGGTAGGTCTAACTTCGAAAAAGAGGTCGATCGTCGAATCCGACTCGGCTGGGCAGCGTTCGGGAAGCTACGCAATATCTTCTCGTCCCACATACCTGTGTCTCAAGACGAAAGTCTTTGACCAGTGCGTGTTGCCAGTGATGACTTATGGCACTGAAACGTGGTCACTCACAATGGGCCTTATAAGAAGGCTGAAAGTCACCCAAAGGGCAATGGAGAGAGCTATGGAGTTTCCCTGCGTGAGCGAATCAGGAATGAGGAGATCCGCAGGAGGACCAAGGTAACCGACATAGCCCGAAGAATTGCTAAACTTAAGTAGCAGTGGGCAGGGCACATTGCTCGCAGAACAGATGGCCGATGGGGCCGAAATGTTCTGGAGTGGCGACCGCGTACTGGAAGACGTAGCTCGTTGGAAGGCCTCCCACAAGGTGTTCCGACGACCTTGTGAAGGCCGCGGGAACCCGATGGATGCGAGAAGCACAGAACCGGTCGAAGTGGAGGTGCTTGGGGGAGGCCTATGTCCAGCAATGGACATCTTTCGGCTGAAATGATGATGATGAATTATGTTAATAAATAACAATTTAAAATATGTCTGTTAAGATTATCTAATCAATAATATTGAGACTGATTAATGCTACGCTTTAATTTAATTTGGTTATGCAGAATTGCAATAGGAGTCATGTTGATTTAAATCATTTGTTTGGAGAAGATGTTTAATAATTTTTTTGGATAAATATTATCTAGGATTAGGTGCAAAAATGTTTTAATGTTAATAAAGATGTTGCTGGTAGAATATGCGTAGTTACCAATAAAGCAAGAAATAACGTTTTATTTGATTTGATTTAAATGTTTTTATTTTGCCCTGTCATTTCGTCTTTCTTTTACTTTCTCCGTTTCAACTCTTCATCTTTTAAAGGCTTACTTAAAGTATCGAAAGTACCGGGAATCCCGGTTCTTTAGCCAGAAGGTCCCGAAAATCCCGGTTCTTTAAAACAGAACCGGTTCTGCATTCCCTAGTTGAAACCCGGTGGATTGCCCATCTATAGCACGTGTCATCTTACGAATCTTACGATCAGGGTCACGTGACCTGACGCGAGCTTAACATTTTTTACCCATTACAAAAAAAGTGTACAACGCCGCTAAAGAAGTTTTCAGTTCAAAATTACATCTGCCAAACCGCACTGGGCCGAGCGGTAGATTACATCCTACTCCCTCTCGAAGAGAGGAGACCTGGTCCCAACAGTGGGAACATTATAGTCTGATTGGTAAGTGTGAAAGGTGGTCAACCGTCATTTTACGTGGATTTGCGTCAGCGTCTTTTATAGCGACACTATACAGGGTTACTTTTCAAAGACCAACCCAAATGTTTACATGGTGTTCTACCTTCCTTCTCTATTTGTGATATGTGTATACAGGGTTTTTCTCTTGTGATTTGTGTATACAGGGTGTTCAGGCCAAATTTTTACATGGTGTTCTACCCATGAATGTAAACAACTTTCACTATGGGACCAACTCTGAAATCACGAAAAAAAAATCAGCTGTTTCATACAAAACTTCAATACCTACTTGACCAAAATGTATGAAACAGCTGATTTCGATTTCGATTCCGTGGGAATGTCGGGATAAAAAGTTGCCTATATGTTAATCCAGGGTGTCAGCTACCTCCATATAAAATTTTATCAAAATTAGTCCAGCCGTTTGAGCGTGAAGAAGTAACAAGCATAAAAACACACACACTCACAAACTTCGCCTTTATAATATTAGTGTGATTCTCATGCAAGAATGCAAGTGTAAACTTAAAATTTTGTCGCTTCGTAAAAATACTGTACAGAAACCTAAAAGCCCAAAACGTATTAGGAAGTTCTCATTATCAGGCTGGACTCTGGACATTTCCTCAGTTAAGAGCCTATACTACCTCAGCTAAAATTCACTCTTTATCTCGCTCGCACGATACTGCTAGCGGACTGTGTGAGAGCGCGACAGAGTGCGGTGCTGGGCAATAGTTTAGGTATTTGCTTTTTACGATGAAAATAAAGGTAATTCAAAAAAACTACATAACATAACAACGAAGTTTCATGATCTAATTTGAAGTATTTTTATAATACCAGCGGTTTATTGTTCGGTTTGGAGGTAACTTTGGAATTTTTTTCTATCGAGAAAATTTTATGGAATCGTGTTTTCGTCTAACATAGTACTTAACATTAATCCTCAACTTTAGCATATATTTATTTCAAAATTAATGCTGCGGTATTTTCGACATAACGAAGGATCATGATAAGCCATTTGAGGTAGTATAGGCCCTTAACGCCAATACCCTCGCTCGACCCCCTACAACAAGGAACTTACAGGACAAAAAACGCAAGTTTTAGAAGCAATAAAGGTATATGATCGACTACAGTAAACAAAATCAAAAAAATATATGATATTAGCTCCCGCCCGCGGCTTCGCCCGCGAGGTATGTCGATAAAAACTATCCTATGTCCTTCCCCGGGATGCAATCTATTTCTCTGCCAAATTTTATCGAAATCCGTTTACTGGTTTAGGCGTGAAAACATAACATACAGACAGACAGACAGAGTTACTTTCGAATTTATAATATTAGTAATGGATTCTTCAGGATATTTATGCTAGGTAGAAAGTGTGTTGAAAACATAATACAACTAATTTGATGCGATAGAAAAAAATCATGAAGATACCTCTAAAAACTTTCTTTTTACAATAAAAAACCATATACTAAAGCACTAGTGTTTTAATTTTTTGGTCCAAACAATAGATTTTTTGTAAATAGATAATTGCTTTATATTTTGCAATAAATTACCAGGGTTGTGTCATCGTGCTTCTCTTTCTTTTCTATGCAGTCCGACAGTGACCGCGCTTTAGGTCAAGTCATCATCTGCCTAGCCTTTTCCCAACTATGTTGGGGTCAGCTTCCAGTATAACCGGATGCAGCTATTGCAGCATAGCTGCTATTATTATAGCTTTTGCAGTCGCTCCATTGGTACTGGTATTCACCAGTATTTTACATGGAGCGACTGCCTATCTGACCTCCACAATCCAGTTACTGGGTAATACTGAACTCTTGGTAAGACTGGATGTCAGACTTTCGGGCTTCTGAATACCCGTAACGACTGTCAAAGATCTACGAATGACAGCCGGGACCAACGGCTTAACGTGCTTTCCGAGGCACGGAGGGGTCTCGGTATGTAAAGATGGTCACCCATCCACAGACTAATCACGGCAAGCGTAGCTTAACCTGATCGATCGACCTGTGCGGCTGTTATTATTTAGCCACGGGCCCCTCTCGCGCTTTAGGTCATGTATGCCCCTTAAACGTATCTGGCAAAATGTTAGTAGCTACCTCTGTCTATCCCACAGGCTTATAATAGGTATGTCTACCCCTACGAGGAGCACGGGGCGATGTTACCGGGCAAGTACAGACGCCAGCACATCAAGCTACCCGAAACTGTCAAATTTCTCCAATCAACTTTAAACCTTATTGTTTTAGCGATAAAGTTGAAAATCTATTAAAGAAATTTGACAGATTTTAGTAGCTTGATGTGCTGGCGTCTGTACATTTCAATACTGTAGTCTAGTTGGAGCATCAATGTAGGCCACCTGACACAGGTCTAACTTTAAAATGGAATAGAATAGAATATATTTATTTGCTATACAACATGGTACATTATGGTCTTATAAATAAAGTTATGATCTTACATGTTTCGCCATGGACTGACTGGCATACAAATAATTAAACATTTATTTATTTATTTATTTTCCCAACTTACATCTATCCTTACAGGGAAACTTATTGCGATAGTGTACATGAACATGAACATTTGTGTGTGTGAACATGTTAAATGTAATAAAAATACATTGATTTGTTAAAATTAAAACGTTATTGATGACATTGGTGCGAAATCCGAATGGGTTTCGTTTTTTATTTGAACACATAAGAATAATAGATACGTATATAAAATAATATAATTAAATCTCAGCATCATATCTTATATTTATCTGCTACTTTTTTATAAAAAAAAACTTTTACACTATAAAAAGAAATACCAATAAGCCACTTGTGTAGTTTTGATTTAAAGCGTTTTAGAGGGAATGAGAGATTTTCTGATGAGTATGTTGCTCATGCTGTGGACACCGGATGTCTGTGGCAATGAAAATTGATGTGGTAGGTATATTCATCTGCCGAGCCTTTTCCCAACTATGTTGGGGTCGGCTTCCAGTCTAACCGGTTGCGGATAAATACAAGTGCCTATTTTACATGGAGCGACTGCCTATCTGATCTCCACAACCCAGTTATTGGGAAACAAGGTAATACGATACCGTTTGGTAAGACTGGTTGTCAGATTTTCGGGGTTCTGACGATCAGTACCGACTGCCAAAGATCCACGAGTGACAGACAGGATGTGGTATCTATTATTTCTAGACTTCTCGTATGTCAAAATCAAAGATAGCCCATATCGATACCTCTGGGCTCAAAGGGCGTATAGCACATTTTGGGCTTTTTGACATTTTATACTTTTCTCACTCAGTTTTTGATTCTCTATCGATCTGTGTAATCCACGTGGCGAAATTCGCAAAAAATGTCGAATACGACCTCGTAATTTTTGTTACGTATACACAACTTATTTGAAAATTAGGGGCATAAGGAACATATTGCTGCCTGCATAAAAATTAGCAGGTTGTATAAACCAATTTGGTTGAAGGTTTTGGGTGTAAGATCGTTCGAAAAGTACTATTGCTCTTTACGTCCTTTAAAAATTTCAAATAAAAATATATTATTTGTGCTATACGACCTACATTTTATTATAAAATAAGGAGACCTAAGAGATCTGCTTCATCAGTTTTAAGTTTTATTAGCTTAAAACTAATGTAGCAGATTATAACAAAGACACCTGATTACATAGCATGAAAACTGAAAAAACTAAATTAGAAATGACGAAGAAAATGAAAAATTAAATGATCTCATTACAAATTTAAGAACTTTTAGTATCTTTTTGTTTTTTTTTTATAATAGAAAAGTGAAATAAACGATTTTTATTTCTCATCATAATTTTAGTTTCTATTATCCTCATTTTATTTCAATTAAAAACTCAGTTAGAAGATTAAATAAAGCCAATCTCATAGCAAACTAAGAAATATTTAAATTTAAAAAAAGATTTTAGTTTATTAGACAGAACAGATGAAGATGACGTTCAAACGCAATACACTAACATAAAAAACAGCACTAAAAAGGTCAGTAATAAAACAAAAACGAACAAATACAAACAGTGTAAATTTAGTTACCAAACGAAGCAGTTAATTAAAGGGAGACAACAACTTGGTATGTACACACCAGAACTCAAAGCGGTACTTGTTAAACGCAGTATTCGTAAAGACTTAAGAAACCGTAACACACACACCTAATAAAGATTGCTTTAGAACAAAACACCTCACTAAAATCCGCCAAACAAAGAATATCAAGCAAAGGACGACCTACAACTGCGTGTTTAAAGGATTGTGCAGGTGTGAAACAATCATTTTTTCGGTTTCGCGATTCTTATAAAACTCTGTAGTTTTATAAGAATCGCGTAACCGACTGTACAAACTAACGCAACTGCATATTCGTGCTCTGATAACATTCCACCTTTCACAGGCTGGGAAGTTCATAAGGCACTGCGGAGTATGAAGTATAGTAAGAGCCCAGTCGACGATGGCGTCACCACTGCAGCCTTAAAAATAAGAGAGCCTGTCGTTTTTCCACATGTTACCAAATTTTTCAACAGTATTTTAAACACCGGAATTCTGGCACGCACGCCATTCTTTGATTATTCTTCTGCACAAAAAGAGTGACAAAACAGACATAGACAATTAGCATCCTATCAGTGTGGTTTCACACCTGTACAAAGCTTTCATTAAAGTAATCGAGTACAGAATAGCCGGAGCCCTCGACAAACATCAGCCCCCCGAACTGGCCGGATTTCGTCGCGGCCTTTCTACTACTCCATCAACCGGTTCTTGAGAAACATACAGAGTTCCAGCTCCCGCTTTTTATTGCATTTATAGATTACTCAAAAGCTTTTGATAGCATCAGCCATAGCTCAATTTTCAACGCCTTAAAAAGTCAAGAAATGGACATCACAAACATCTTTCGATAGAAACAGCACCCCAGCTAATAAAATCAATTCTAAGACAGGACCGTCTTTCTAGTTCAATAAAGGAGTTAAACAAGGAGACCCGCTGTCTCCGATATTATTTACGGCCGTTCTGGAGGAAGTCTTCAGAAAGCTAGCAGCAAGCTGGGCAGAAAGGGGCATTATGGTTGGAAAAAAGAGATTATCCAACTCCGTTTTACCGACGATATTGTCGTTTTTTCATCTTCAGTCTCCGAGCTGACTCAGATGCTAGAAGATCTCAGCACGGCAAGCCTAGAGGTCGGACTTCAAATGAATATGTCAAAGACCAAGTTGATGATGAATAGCGTGCATCGCAGGATCACCGTGGCGGGTGGGGAGGTTAAATATGTCGATGAGTAGCACTATCTTGGTCAAATAACCTCTTTCAGGCAAGACCAAACAAAAAAGTTGCAAGACGCTCCGAAAATGCCTGGAAGAGCTATTGGGCCATGAAATGTCAAATGAAGGGCGATCTTCCATTATCACTTCAAAAGAAGACTCATAGACATGTGTATTCTTCCCATCCTCACGTATGGTTCTCAAACATGGTATTTGATAATTCGCTCAAGGTTTGCCAGAGAGCTGTTCTGAACAGAAAGAGAGATGAGATGTGGAAAGAGAGTAGGGACTAGGGAGATGTTTGTCCAGCAGCATAACGGCAAAAAAATAATTCTAAATAATTATCGAAGAATAGATGCCTAATCAATAAATAAAATATCAATTAGAAAAATTATTGTAAAAATATTGTCCTTTACCACGTTATACAATAATTCAAGTAATTTATACGCCCCTGTGTCTTTGCATCATTTATGAAAAGTTGGCCTTACGCCTTTGAGTACCTGCTCAGGGCGTATTTTTATGGGGTGTATAGGACATATATTACATTTTTTTGGTCGTAAAGCACATGCTATCTAAGTCAATACGAAACCAGGCCCATTTTTGAAAAAACCTTCTTAAGCACATCAAAAATCTAAGAACTTTGTCCCTTTGATACTTTTATGTAGCTCTAAAAATGAGAGAGATATAACGAAAACAATTTTATTTTTTTTGTTTTTTGCTTCTCCTGAAAACCTGTGTTTTGTGCTATACGCCCTTTGAGCCCAGAGGTATCGATATGACAACGGTAAAAAAAATCTTTTGCTGAGGGGTTTAAAATTGCAATTTAGTCTTTTACCTAGTGTTATGTAAATATATTAAAACATGAACGCACCCTGATTTTGACAGGACTAGCTAATTCGGAATGCGGCCTTTACACGGTTGCACTTGCTTGCAAAGGTCACGCTTTCAACGAAAGTAGCATTACCTTTTTGGACTCAACATCATATTATGCCCAATGCCTTTCTTTTAACTAAGATATTATTGCGTCAGCCGCAAGCGTGTAACCCGCCTTAGCCCATCTCAATTGACACGTATCCCGCTAATGGAAATGGGCTTTATTTTTTTACTTTTAATTAATAACGTTGTTCTTTAATCTATGGTTTCGTTGATAACGCCCAGCACCGTGTCGAAATAATCGGTATTATATTTAAATCGATACACGTTTCGATTAAAATAACAGATAACGTATTATTTAGTTTTGGATGCTCATTCGTTTTGTGGCGGAGAAATTTCTTTTCTCTGTAAAGTAATTAATTTGATGCTTTTTTGTTTAGTTAGGTATTATGGAAGCTTCTATGAAGTGTGACAATGATTAAAAATACCATTAGATGGGCTAGTTGCATCTCGATACACGGTAGATACTTAGTTAAAAAAGCCACCAAGTCAAACTCAAAGCACTTTTGAATTGCCAAGTGTGTAAAACGCTTACCAAAGTCAAGCCAAAGTGCGATTTATTAATCTTGCCTTAAAAAACAGGTACACATAGAAGGATGGATAATATTTTTACACATTCTTTAAAGTATTGAAGAGCGTACCATCAACATTCTATCACTCATTCAATATTTCCAATACATAAAACCGAAAAAAAACAACAGACGCCATCTTGTCTCATTTTTCCCGCCAACTGTCAACGTTCACAGATAATAAATTATTATGCGCGCAACTAAACGCGCGCGTTTCGTATCTCAAACGACGGCTCGCCGGTCACAGACAATAGCTCTAGATTAGTGATGGCGGGCGAAGGAATCAGATGTCACCTGTCATAAAATATGGTAATTAATTTTGTAATGAGCCTGTTTTCAAGGTGGTTTTAATGAAGAGCTGGTTAAAAAGGTTTTAAGGGAAGTGGAATATATTTATTAATTTAATATTATAAGCACATAAATGTACAACTGCGGACTTAGTGCCATAGGCCCATATTGCCATAGACCATTTAGGTTTGGTTTTGTTATTTTTTGTGAAACGCGTAATATTCTTATTGGTTAATACATTAGTTTGGCGCGTAATCGCGCCAAACTAATGTAGCTCTACCTATACTACATTACCAAAACATTATTTAAAAAGTCTTATACGAAAAAATAAGACAAATAATTCGTAATTTTAAAATGAATTAAAAGTTTGCCAAATCTTTGGTTTTTTTTTTTGCAAAATAACCTACCTGTGAGCACAGGTTCCATTAGACCAGCTTGCAGTTTTACCGAGATATAATTACAGAAGCACACTAGAATAATCAGGCATATTTTCATATTTAAATCACAGCTCATGTCTATACAGGGTTAGTTTTCAAAGACCATCCAAATTTTTACATGATGTTCTACCCATGAATATAAACAACTTTCACTATGATGATAGGACTAACTTTAAAATCACGAAAAAAAATCAGCTGTTTCATACATTTTGGTCAAGTAAAGGTACTGAAGTTTTGTATGAAACAGCTGATTTTTTTTCGTGATTTCAGAGTTGGTCCCATAGTGAAAGTTGTTTATATTCATGGGTAGAACACCATGTAAAAATTTGGGTGGTCTTTGAAAAGTAACCCTGTAAAATATCGATATCTCTAACATGTGCAGAAACAGTTAAACGTCTCTAGTTTCCCGGTCCCGTTCCTATGTCGTAACTGGCAAAGAGTCGCGGAGTGAGCGCAGGGAGTTCAGTTGACCGCCTTGTGCAAGCCTAAGCGCTAGACTAAGGAGGATATACCTCAGAGTAATACATAATAATTAAGCAGATTATTGGCAAATAGTCCACTTAACAAAGCAGTTGTAGAATGCGTGAGCTGGGCCCTAAGCGATTTCTTCAGAAAGTTGTTTAGGGTGCTTGGGAATAAAACTTTTACTTTCCGGAACGTGTAGTTCGAAAATGGGTAGGAATTCGAAAAAGTGTGTAAGACATAAGTTGTAGAAAATTGTATTAGCTTTCATTACGTCGAATATATTTTTTCTCTACGACGCACCGTTTTAAAGATATCAGCAAAAAACTCAAAAGTGGTAACTTTTATCTCCCCCCCCCACTCCGGCTCACCTCCTAGACGCGGGGACTTTTAGTATGTTTACTCCCTAAGCACCCTATAACACTCCCTCCCTATAACTTTCTGAAGAAATCGCTTAGGGCCCAGCTCACGCACTCTAGACCTCCTTTTGGGGCATTCGTTAAGTGGCTGAAAGTACTCAGTAATTGGTTGATGATTGTTGGTTGGCCCCACAGATACACCTAGATAACGCAAGAGTAACTACTTCGCGTGCCAAAAATCGCACCAACTTACGTTCAAAAATCGTAAGCCGCCACTTTCGCGCTCAGTCCTGTGTACTGCTGGCTGGGTAAGCGTGAGCGAGAGCGCGAGCTTGTGACGTCATGTAGGTACTTAGTCAGAAATGGCACGCTTGGTTTTCATACAGTTCCTGATACTTGCGTTATCTAGGTCTATCTATATCTGTGGTTAGCCCTCATACATAACCAATCCACATAAGTTATTAAGCACGCGAAACCAATGCCTCCAGACTCCAGAGGCGTGCTTCTTAAATGAGCGACGAAAACGTAGGTAACGTAAAGTCGAACGATTGCGGTCGATTCTGTAAAAATCTCACCGTGAAAACTTAGGTGAAGTGAGTTTGTTTTTGCTAGGAATTTACACTATTGACAGCTCACTCCACGCTCACTTCACCTAAGTTTTCACGGTGAGATTTTTACAGAATAGCACGCGATAAACACATTAGAATAGAGTGTCCTCTATAGATATGATATTTCTATGGATATGAATAAAGTCCATAACTTAATATTATAATTATGGGAAGCAAATATTTCCAAGTTTAAAATCGTCTAACTTACATGACATTTACACGGCGCGTTCGTGTTAGGCCCACAGTTTGTACTATGTACGGTGACTGCCGCGGCCAGGATTAACACATGCAGTCTTTCACACCAATGCGTTCTTCAGTCAGCCTGCGTCCAGACAGGTGTACAGTCACGAGCAAAAGTATATATACCCTTGGGTTTATTCAAAGACGATTTTTTCCTTTAGTTTTGAATGAAATTTTATGTTATTACGAACAAAATATTTTCGAACCCATAGGCACAAAATACAGATAGTACAGAAGTCAATCTACATACAAAGTGCGCTCGAGCAACGCACACATAGACACCGCTCACGGACACGTTATCTCAGACGGGTTGGGAGCAGTGCGAGCGGAGCGTGCGTGGCATCCGCTTGAGGCACGCGTCTGTGAAGTGCAGAAATGGAGCAACAAAAAAATGGCTATCTAAGCTCGATTTAGATAACAGGTTATTTTGAATCAGTATAAACGAAGTAACTATTTTGTAAGGTAAATTCACGCCACCCACTATTACGTAAGTTGAAAACATGATTTTTTGTTTGTGTAGATATTGTGTTGTTTTTAGTGTCATTTGTTAGGTTTAGGTCTAAAACGGATAGGGTAAATTGTGTAAATAGGGTAATCCGTTTTGAAGTTATTAGGAATTTTCGATAGTGAAAATTGACAAATGTAAAATTTTATATGTTTTTGATCTGTAAGTAAACTTTTTGTATTGTAATACTATGTTTATTGTTTTGTTTTAATATTGAAGAATAAGCTCAACAATAAATCAAACAACTAAATACGAGTGCCACTACCACGATAGTTTTTTGTGCATAAGTCAAAGTTGACGACCCTAGCGCGTCCGCCGAGCATAGGTATGAAAAGTGGAGTACATAGGTACATGTGATTGACTTCTGTACTATCTGTATTTTGTGCCATAGGTCTGTGTAAAGTGTCGTATTTCAACGTTGCATTCGTTATTTCACCAATGATATTATAAGTGTAAATTTTACTTACTTATAATATCATTGTATTTCATAAAAAAATCCCAATTGTAAGTTGCCAATTGTTGACATATTAGTGCTCGTGACTGTACATTGTACAGTCGAGGCATGAAAAGATTAGGCAACCTTTATGGCCAATTTTTAACACCCGCAGTGTATCCACGTTAACCTATCCCACCCTAAACAGGTGTATTGCACTCACGAAGCTGTGACTCCATTCATTCAGAGCTCACACAATACCTAGGGCGCAACATTGTAAGCAGGAATCATACTCATCCCTCTCACAAACTGGTGAGAAATAATCAAAATGATAGTTCTGTGTTTTTTTACCCGACTGCGCGACGCAAAGGAGTGGTAATGTGTTCATCAGCCTATGTATGTATGTATGTATGTTTATATGTTCCTTTGAAGCACTATACAGACCAAACGCCTGGGCCGATTTTTATGATTCACACGTTAATCGATTCCTCTTAGTCCGGCGAGTGTCACTAAAGACATGACGTTAGTGAAAATTCAATATGGCGACTACTGGACGCCATATAATTTTTTTTTTTTTAATTTTTTTTTCAATACCTATCGAGTGGGTTATCTAAATAAAGGGTTTTAAAAGGTGATTACAAAAAAATATACAACATATATACTTAAAAGCAATTCGAAGTGACAAATCGCAAAAAAACACCTACCAAGAACTAAATCGTCTGCGAAATCTTTCAAATTGTAAACTAAAAAGCTGGAAATAAGAAAGAAGTTTTTTTTTTTGAAGTGAAAACTTATTTAGGCGCGTCGGGCATTTTTTGACAAGGGAAAAAACCATTGAACTCGCGCCACTGTTACCGTAAGCGACACCGCGCGTGTTTTGTTTTATAAGACGATTCAAAAAATACCCGCTTCGGATGTGTTCGGCTGTCCTCGGGATGTACTCGGTTTTAATGTAGGTATATCCGATATGCCAGTGAGTGATGGCAAAGTAGGTACCTATTCTGTTTGTGTTTTGTTATCACTTTTTCTTTTTTATTTCCCCGACAGGACATCCTCATGGATACCTACCCTCCAAAATCAAAATCAAAATATTTTATTTCACATAAACCTACATGGGCACTTATGAAACGTCAGAAGCTAGGTGCACGGTTCCAATTGGTCGTTTCCTATGGAGAAGAACCGGCAAGAAACTCCACGGTTACTCTTTTAAAAAATAATTGGTTTTTACAATGTTTCCAAATTACAGTTGGTATGAGAGGACAGCGTAGGCCTGTCAACAAGTACCAGGTAGGTACTTGATAAAATAAAAAATGGTCTGCAGATCAAGTCAATAAAGTCTACAAGTCCGTCTGGAAATAATGGAGGGTTGTGGCGGACTCCTACCGACTAAAACTCCACCGTTTCTTCTAGTACCATGAGTCGGGGCCTGGGAGATGCACAAGTATCTCCCAGGCCCCAGGTGTGCGGCGAATGTACAAACATTCGCCGCACCCCCGACTGTCGACTGGTATCAGCCCGCCATCACCAACAAGAACGCATCTGCCGTCCCGACCTTCACAACACATAGACTCATGTTCTAAGGTAAGAACAGTACGCAGTGATGTATGGTATTGTTCAGATAAAAATAGATGATCTGAATCGATGCCAACTTGAATTCGTTTATTGAATTAATTACTGCTGTCTGAATATTGCAGTTGTTGTTAGCCTGTACCTAATTTTTTTTATCATCTTCACTAGTGTAGGGGCTCCTGGCTAAATAATAACAGCCGTACAGGTCGATCGATCAGGTTAAGCTACGCTTGCCGCGGTTGCTCTGTGGATGGCTGACCATCTTTACATACCGTGACTCGGAAAGTACGTCAAGCCGTTGGTCCCGGCTGTCATTCGTGGATCTTTGACAGTCGTTACTGGTAGTCAGAAGCCAAAAAGTCTGACAACCAGTCTTACCGAGGGGTATCGTATTACCCAGTAATTGGGTTGTGGAGGTCAGATAGGCAGTCGCTCCATGTAAAATACTGGTATTCAGCTGCATCCGGTTAGACTGGAAGCCGACCCTTACATAGTTGGGAAAAGGCTAGGCAGATGATGACTAGAGTAATTAAATTAATGAAATTAGATCATATATTAATATCTTGAGTAATATCACACTTGGAAGTTAACCTCGTGAATGAACCAGTGAGCCACAACCAGAAATGTGAAGATATGACATAATTATGACGTCCACCAACTGGTACTGTGTCCGCGTGGTATGTTACTCGGCCGACTCCCAACAAATTTTGTTAGTAGAGTCGGCCCCTAGATCGATGCAGTAAAAGTTGCACTTTACTAACTTATGTTCAACCGTGGATTTTGACAGATGAACCGCTGAAGCTGCTGACAGCATTATCGCATTGATTCGATTCTAACAAATGTCAAAATAATAGTAGAATGTGACTAAATCACGCTCATGTTCGATTTTGTTAGCAGAATAGATGTTGAAATTGTTTCGATCGAACATTGGCTTAAACTAAAACGTAACCGCAGTTGAATCGTTATTCATTATAGAATGTGAAAACCAATGATTAAAATATCATTGGTGAAAACGCTTAAAAGCCGTGATTCAGCTGTGGTTCTATTGCGATTTTTGAAGAATTTTGATAGTAGAATCGGCTACCAGAGGCCTGAGACCAAAGACGTTATTTATATTCTCTTTGCCTGAGACCCAGCAGTGGGGTCATTGGTTGATTCATGAATAATCATCATCAATAATCCTCATCTGCCTAGCCTTTTCCCTACTATGTTGGGGCAGCATCCAGTCTTATCAGATACAGCTTATATGGTGCGATTGCCTATCTGACACTCACAACCCAGTTACGTAACACGAAAGCAAGAATGTTGACGGTATGTCAGTCTTGAAAATTCGAATCATGTTTTATTTCGATCATCTCTACGTAAAATGCGAAAAATAGATTTAAACTAAGAAACCTATATATCAATTTACATTTAAGAGGAATGCATTAGCCAACTGTTTAGTCATAATATGTTATCAATTTATAAACATGTCATGAATAGAATGTGTTTGTCTGACAAATAGTTATTGATACGAGCAATTTATCTACGATGATTTCTGAAAATGAAAATCTGCTCGCATAAATTCAGGTCTCTAGTCCAAAATATTTATGTTGCTAATGCTTTAATCTTATTTATTACAGCACTTTCCTAAAAACTGGTATTCAGTTGCATCCGGCATGAATTTGGGGTGCATGAAGAAGCCTCCTCGTGTTTGTTCAGCCAGTTACTCAACTGAACCGAGCGGTCGTCGCATCCTGGACAGTCACACCCAACACCTTATTTGACTGGCCAATTCTTCCCTTGCTAGGGCTAACGCCTGTTTGGCTTGCGACCATGCTCCCATCGGAGGCGTCAAGCAGCCTGCTGTGTTTCGTTGATGCATGGGAGTTCCAGAGCCTTAGGCATCTTCTGGGCACGCTCGTTCCATCATAGACCTCATCCATCGCTTTCCATCAGGCGTGATTGAGGTCAAGAGCGCCCATTAAGCAATAAAAAAAAAATATCTGTTCCGATCCGTCCGTTCCATTATCCATACTGATCCAATGTCTTCATACAAAAATTAACACACATCTTCCCAGAGCTACATCGAAAAAAAAACAAAACCACGATTCTTTTTTTTTTCGAAAGATTTATACTTTTTCAAAGTGAAAAACTACAACGAAATTATTTATTTGTTCAGCCAGTATTCTTTTAAAGTGTTCTTAAAAAACAAACGCTTCAAACGAAGTTGTTTATTTTCGCGATATACCTACAGAACTATGCATGACTAGTGACGTCAACTGCTATGTAAGTGTTCTCTATAATAATTAGATTCCGGATTCACTCAGTTTTACTAGAATTTGATAATGCTTCATGTTTGTACCGCGAATTAGAGGTACGAGGAAAAATATTGTTATTGTGGTAATTAATGGTTATTAATAAAGATGTCGTGGATCATCCGGAATCCGGATCACGGAAGTAGTATTTTTATTTTTGTGGGAAACAAGTAGATGGCCAACTTGAGGAGAAGTGGTCACCACCTCTTATCTACCAGGGTCATCCCAAGATGCTTTACCATCCCAGAGACAAAGCTCAGCGGGATTGTCCGAAGGGGTTACCGCTACCCCGGAACATAAACGGCTAAGGAAGGAACACGGGTGGGTTTTAGTCAGTAAGAGTCTGACACTCCCTTCCGCTCCACCCAGAGCGGGATTTGATGATTTCAAATCCTCAAAAAAAAAAAGTACAAAGCTGAAAAATGTTTCCTCTGCAACATTTTTCTAATTTGGTACTACACTGGCACCCATATCCTTCACCGAAACACAGCAATCCTTAGGCGCAGAAAAACCAAAGGTGGTAGAACTTCCTCAGACCAGTTATTGCACAAAAAACTGTACCTGAACTTGGTACTACTACAAGGGCGCGTTCTAGACATGGGTAGCTCTAGCTCGTGAACGAGTGATAGAAAAGAGACAGCTCTTTTCTTTTCTTTTCTCTTTTTTTTTACTTATTACAAACAAATATTCCAGTTTTTACTTAAAACTAAAAATTACGAAATAAAAAAGTAATTTAATAAAAAAAAATTAAACCGACTTCAAAAAGAAATTAACTCAAAATTATGATATAACTTTAATTTCGGAAGTCGGTGGCAAAAAAGTAAAACTAAAATACAGATCCCGAGACACCGACTTCCGAAATATTTTTTTTTTTCAGTAAATTTCTTTTTGAAGTCGGTTTAATTTTTTGAAATAACTTTTTTTTTATTTATTGACCTATTTCGACCGACATCTCAATTTGCATTCAGTAGTCGTACCCACTACTGTTAAACTATAAGGTAAGGCGTAACCTGTAACATCACAATCTCCACAAGGGCTTTCGGGCTTAAAACACATGCTTACTACACAAGTTACAAACGTAAATATTTACGTTAAAACCACGAGTTTTACGTAACACGTGTACGTGGCTGTTAAGCGTGTAATAACGTAATTATTACGGCTTTACATCTGTATGAAACCTTTTTATAGATCAAAGAAAGGTATTATAAGTTTTGTTGGCTCGCTGTATGCATGTTTATCATGACCACTCCATAAACTATAATATAAAGACTGATCCACTAAATATCCAGTGTCATACAAGCGTCAGGGTAGCCCGGAAAATTTAAATTTTCTTACGTGTTTTGCGAGTTGCAGGTCAACCAGGTTGTTTCTTCCGTGACCCCTGGCACAGGCAACTGAAGGAACACGGGTGGGTTTTAATCAGTAAGAGTCTGACACTCCCTTCCGCTCCGCCCAGAGCGGGAGGAGTCATTTGATGAATTCCCACCCAAAAAAAAAAAAAAGTATCAGGTTGTATATTTATGTTGATCTAAATTTATGATCCGCGGCCGTAACACATATTTATTTACAAAACTAGCTGCGCCACGCGGTTTCACCCGATCCCGTGGGAATATCGAGATATAAAGTAGCCTATGTGTTAATCTAGGGTATCAGCTACCTCCGTACCAAATTTTATCACAATTGGTCCCGCCGTTTGAGCGTGACGAAGTAACAAACATGTGAACACACACACACTCACAAACTTTCGCCTTTATAATATTAGTGTGATTATAATCATAAAAATCATCAATACAACTCTCTAAATTCATAACGGGTGTTTTTTTTAGAGGTTTGGTTTTTAAATTGGCAACATTGTTTCTAGTGATTGTCAATTTGACAGTTGGCGGTATATTTGTGGTCAGTACGTTTTGCCTTTTCACAATGGATAGACTTACTTCAGAACAGCGCTTTGCAAATTGTGCAAATTTATTTTGAATTCCATGGTTCAGTTCGCCAAAGTTACCGTGCCCTACGTCCATTTTACGTGCGACATAATCATCCATCCGAGCAAGTTATTCGGAAAACAATGGATCATTTTCGTACCACGCACACTCTAGTTGATAATACGCATCCACAAAGACGCCGTACAGTGCGCACAGAAGAAGTTATTACTGCTGTGGATCGTGCACAGCAATTAGAGCTCTGCCCATTTACTTTGTGGAAGATTTTGAGGAAAGATCTTGGACTGCGAGCTTACAAGATCCATCTTGTGCAAGAGCTGAAACCGCGTGACCATTATGCGCGCCGTACGTTCGGTGAATGGGCCGAAAACAATATTCAGCTTGACCCACATTTTCAATGCAAAATTTGGTCAAGCTGAATATTGCCTCCACGATCGTGTGATCTCACACCTATGGATTACCTTCTTTGGGGATATGTGAAGTCACACGTCTACGCAGATAAACCACAGACGTTGGACCACTTGGAAGCCAACATTTGCCGCGTTATTGCCGATATACGGCCCCAGTTGCTCGAAAATTAGATTTCCCGATTACGCTTCATTCGAGCCAGCCGTGGCGCCCATATGCCCGAAATCATTTTTAAGCACTAATGGCATAAGAATATCCTTTAAACAAAACCAACAGCATGATGATGAAATTTATTTTTAGGTGTTTTATTTCATTTTGAATTCGTATACCTATAAAAAAAACACCCTTTATTATTCTATTGAATGACTATTTCATGAAATCATGTGAGGCCAATTCTAAGTTCAAGTTCATGTAGTTGTATTGCTGATTCTAATGATTATAATTCTGTAAAGTCATATTTGTTATGCCAACATCAATGACATCATCCGTCGTGCTCTTGTCACCGCCGCCGGGGTGCCAGCTGCTTTAGAACCCAATGGCTTGGCACGCGACGATGGGAAGAGACGACGGAATGACCATAATGCCTTGGAAGGTTGGTAGGCCTTTGGTGTGGGATGCAACGTGTGTCGACACCCTTGCGCCATCCCATCTTCCAAGCACGGTGAGCTGTGCTGGGGCGGCTGCTGCAGGTGCGGAAAACCTCAAACGGCGCAAATACTCCAATCTCTATGGAACTTATATGTTTGAGCCGTTTGGGGTTGAAACTCTAGGGCCATGGGGCCCGAGTGCCCCACTTAGTATTTCCCGCTAAATATAATAGAGACATCGCCAAGCGGTTGGTCGGCTCTTCACGTGACCAGAGGGCTGGCCTATTTTTTGGCCAAAGAATCAGCATTGCCATACAACGTGGCAATGCTGCCAGTCTTTTGGGCTCGTTTCCTGTTGACAGCGATGCAGTTGAATTTTTTGATGCCCTTTGATTATTTCCCTCCTTTTTATATACTTGTACATATTATTATTATTATTTTAATACTGTTAGCTTTTAAAATTATGTTTCCATAAATAAAAACATTTGTTACGGTTGCAAATTATATTGTAATCAACAGACAACCTGACACGGGCCGATTCCCTTGTTCTGATAAATCTTCTCGTCTGTTATTTAGCTATTTATAAAGTGCTTCTTCTTCTTAGCGTGTCGATAGCAACATAAATGGACTCGGCCCAGAATTCGGGTAGGTACTTGTTTGGCGCCAATACCAGCGTCTACCAGTTCCTGTAACGTGCAGCTGACAGGACAAGCAGGACACGATAATAAGTGTCCCATCGTTTGTGGAACAGCACCACATTGACACTCCAAGACGGAGTCGTCTATGAATCTCCACCTGAACAGGTTTTCCTTACTTCGGCCAACCTGGGACCGGACTCTGTTTAAAGATTTTTGACCTATTAAGTATTTAGTCACGGGATGACGAATTCTTTAGAAGAAGGCGTGGCAGTTTTACTATTATCGTCTAGCAGAGTGCAAATTGTTTGTCGCGTACTAGTGGTTACAAAAATAGTTGTATATGTGCCGTGCCAAGAGTTTGAGGTGGCGTGATGTTCTGCAGTTAATTTTAAATGATGCCCGACCGTGCCCGACAGCTCAACTAATTCATATGGGAAGCGGGACAAATGTCAAGAGACTCTCCCTCTGGACTAAAAGACACACTGAGTGGGTCTCATTCAATGCTGGGAGACATCATGGCAGGTCAAGATGACGATGGAGGGACGAACTTAGCATAATAATATTCCACTGTTGGGACACAGGCCACATGTCTGTGAGAGGGAGATGGCCATAACCAACCACGCGGGCCCAGGTAGATGTCATATATGTCTTCGATTTTTTTGGTTCTAGAACATGTCGGTTGGGATCACGATGCCATTTGACGCCATTTTGAGAGCAGTGTTGATGAAATTCATACTATAATATTTTAAATGCGGAAGTGTGTCTGTCTGACTGTCTGTTACCTCTTCCCGCTTTAATCGCTGAACCGATTTAGATAAAATTTGGTATAGAGATAGCTTGAGTCCCGGGAAAGAACATAGATTACTTATTATTCCGATATTCCCACGGGATCGACACTTATGCGGGTGAAACCGCGGGGCGCTGCTAGAAATTTACATAAAATATTATTATTGTTTGTCTATGGGCCTGCGTTGCCTGAAATAAATGGATTATTAGTATAATAAAATAAAGCGCCTGTCTGGGCTCGAACCTAGAACTTGTAGGTAGCTGCCGTTGCTATGCGGGGCCACCACTGCTTCCTTGGACGAACTTGAGTCATAAAGGACTGGCCCACAATTAATGGACTTACTGGACCATAACGCAAAAAAACGCAAGTTTTAGAAACAATAAAAGTATATGATCTACTACAGTAAACAAAATCAGAAAAATATATGATATTCTTCAGGATATATGCTAAGTATATAGTGTGTTGAAAACATAATACTTATTAACTTGATACGATAGAAAAAAAATCATGAAGATACCTCTAAAAACTTGCTTTTTCCAATAAAAACCATACTAATATACATACAATCATTATTATTTTTTGTCAGATTATTCTACAAGCAACATACTAAAGCACTAGTGTTTTATTTTTTTAGCCCAAACAATAGATTTTTTTAAAATAGATAATTGCTTCATATTTTGCAATAAATTACCAGCGTTGTGCCATCGCGCTTCTCTTTCTTTTCTATGCAGTGACCGCGCTTTAGGTCATGTAAACCCCTTAACTCCTGGGAATTACCAACTAAGGAATGCATCGTTCATCAGGCCCATGGTTGCCATATTCTCCTTCTACGTCAAACGACCTGGATTGAGGTACTCAAATTAATCATAAGTTAAGATTGGACAATGCTCATGGATGTATGGAATCCCGTACCATGCTGCATCATCTGCTTTAGGTTATGTAGTCCCCGGACAGAAGTGAGTAGCTACGGGAGAGGGAGGCCTTACCCCAGCAGCTGGACAATAATTACACGCTAGATAGACCTTCAAATTTCTGAAGAACTGACCAAGTCTGACCTCGGTGGGTCCTAAGCCCGAAACTATGTAGATAGGTCGTCTGAACAGTCTGTAATTCTACTGACATTGGAGAATGACCAAAAGTCGTACCAAAAAGTCTCATGCATCAAGATCAAAATATTGTAATAATTATTTTCATATTTTTTACGACATTACGCGTCGGGGATTAAATTTTTGAACAGGGATTTAATTCAAAGTAAAAAAGTGTTGATATTGTTTTATTCCCTTTACATGTCGTTCCGTTTCAAATGATATGATATGACCTTGAATTTTGAATGTGCTATGATGTCTTTCAAAAAATATGTAAAAAAATATACTTTGTAGATTCTACATTAATTAAAAATAACTAGAACGGATAGGCTGTTTTTTAGAATAATAAAGGCCGTTCGTGTCAAACAAAATAAATTACTTACCTAATTTTTAGGTTACTTAGATATTTTTTTTAAATCTCCGAATCTAGGGTTTTGTTTACAAAAAGAACTTTTGTAGAAGTTAATATGATAAGTGTAATCTATAATAAACAAAGTTTGACTTTGTTGCAGCATGGTACGGGATTCCATACATTACATCCATGAGCATTGTCCTTTCTTATGATTAATTTGAGTAGTTACTTTAATCCAGGTCGTTTGACGTGGAAGGAAAAGATGGCAACAATAGGCCTGATGAACGAAGCATTCCTTAGTTGGTAATTCCCAGGAGTTAATGCAGTAATTAGTGCAGTATTTTAATGTATATATTCATAACAATTTCCAGGTCTTATCATTTAAAACGAACTCTTCGACAAGAACCACGTAAGATAATACAAAGAACCCTAACCAACTGTTTACACTATAAAGCCATACTTGCCAACAGACAAGTTCCGTATATCTGGCACTGACCGACTACTAGTCCAATTATAGAATGGTACACGACTAACTTATCTGTGCAGGTAACTAAAATAATTGCTCACTATTCATCTGTATGATTCTGTCCTCAAAAGAGAATTGGGGTAATTGCGTAACAAACTAACAGTATAATAGCAATGGCTTTTATTTTGACAGTTTAAACAAAAATCACTTTTACACGTCATATACAAAAAATTATACCTAGGTCAACATTTCGTATCTGAACCCTGCGAAAAAATGGCGAAGCAAATTCAAGGGTCTGTCTCTTTTAAAGTCCGGAAATAATCTCGGTCAGACCATGTGAGGACCATCATATTCCTAATAATGCAACCTCGGTACTTTAGAGGTTATCTACTCGTATGTAGCCTAACGTTATATACTGACTTTGAGGACTTTGAGGGTCGAGAAGTTGGAGTCGCGTCACAACACGAACTTCAAGTTGTTCGTGGTGCGTGTTCCGACACAGCATCTCGAGAAGTTCCTCAAGGAAGAGTTCTGGCCGAAGGGTGTTGTGTACCGCCGGTTTCGTGGCCGGTTACATGACACCATACAGCGAAACACGACGCAGACACTTTGTGTGCATTCGTTTTTAGTGTAATTATAATGTATGTATTTATAGTATTTTTAAGTCATATTAATATTCTATTGTATGTGTTTATATGGGCCTTGATGCCTGAAATAAATGGATAAATAAATAAATAAATAAAAATAAATATAGTGCAGTCTGTCTATAATTTAGCGCGGGTTCCATTCGAACATTCAAGCAAGTGTCAAATATTTTATTTAAGAGCGTTTATGACGTACGCCATTTCATACAAATTTTCAAGTCCTTGGTTTTCGAAATGAATGAACCGATTTTAATGAAACTTTATACGCTTCAGCAGGATACAAAGGTGAAAAGTTACTTAAGAACATTTTCGAAATATCTTATTTAAAAAAAAAGATAACTGGAAATCTCTGTTTCTATTGAAAATTTAAAATCGGTCTAATTTGGCTGTAACACTATTTTTCGAAAATGTTCTTAAGTAACTTTTAAGACCTTTGTATCCTGGAACTTTTTAGACCTTTGTATCCTGCTTATGCGTATGAAGTTTCATTAAAATCGGTTGATTCATTTCGAAAAACAAGGGCTTGAAAGTTTGTATGAAATGCCGTACGTCCGAACCCCACAGGGGGTGCCCTTAGCGTGTAGTCGCTTAGATTTTAGTTAGTTTTTAAGCCCTGGCTGGAGGCCTTAATTTATTGAGGCATCCACAGGAAAGCCCGGTTAAGCAGTCGACAACCTCACAGGTTGAACTGCGAGAAACCATTCACAAAAAAAAAAGCCTCTACAGTACCGAGATTGTATTATTAGGAATATGATGGTCCTCACACGGTCTGACCGAGATTATTTCCGGAGTTTAAAAGAGACAGACCCTTGAATTTGCTTCGGCATTTTTTCGCAGGGTTCAGATAGGAAATGTTGTCTCCATCTAGCTTAGGTATAATTTTTTTTTTATATGACGTGTAAAAGTGATTCAGCGGTGCTGTTCTGTAAAAATCTCACCGTGAAAACAAGTAAGCGTGGAGTGAGCTCAATTCCTAGCAAAAACAAACTCACTTCAGTTAAGTTTTCACAGTGAGATTTTTACAGAATCGACCGACTGATGATGTTGTTATTAGAGCCAATTATAAGAATGTTACATGAACACTCAATAAAGCTGTCAATAGTTAATATACTTTACCTGCGTGACTGATAGCAACTCGATAGTGCAGCGTAACCACAAACCTCATGTTACTTTGCGTCATAGATTAGCTGATTGCAATATTTATGATATTGATAAACATGTAATGTTAAACTTACGAGTAACTAAGTATAGTAAAGTAATCACGACTGCCTAGCCTTTTCCCAACTATGTTGGGGTCGGCTAACAGTCTAACGCAGCTGAATACCAGTATTTTACATGGAGCGACTGCCTATCTGACCTCCACAATCCAGTTACTGGGTAATACGATACCCTTGGTAAGACTGGTTGTCAGACTTTCGGGCTTCCGACTACCCGTAACGACTGTCAAAGATCCACGAATGACAGCCGGGACCAACAACGGCTTAGCGTGCTTTCCGAGACACGGAGGGGTCACGGTACCGACTTTATGATGAATAAATTTATGATGTGGACATGGACATGGTACTTTAACCCTTAGTATGCCGGAACGTAGATCTACGCGAGACACAATGGCTTTTAAATTGTGTCTGTAATTACGACATACAAGGGGTTAATACAGGCAGGAACTGTAACCTTGAATTCAGGATATGATTTGTGAACGTATTGGTGAATGCATGACTCCAAATCCATATCCATACTAATATTATAAATTCGAAAGTGTGTCTGTTTGTCTGTTACCTCTTCACGCTTAAACCGCTGAAGCGATTTAGATGAAATTTGGTTCCTAGATAGTTTGAGTCCCGGGAAAGGACATATGATAGTTTTTATCCCGATATTCCCACGGGATCGACACTTATGCGGGTGAAACCACGGGGCACTGCTAATACTTATAAATATTATCTCAAGGTTCTTTTACATTTCATCATTGCCCAGAACGACCAGAACCAAGCTAAGGACAAAATGGTTGTTCCCTACAAAACGGTTGAGCTGGATGGTGCTGATCCACGCGTCTTGTTCGTGAATGGGCGCCGTCGGTTGAGACTGGTCGTCTCTTAACTGCCAAGGCTTATTTTAAATCTTATATGTATTTTGAATTATTTCTTCATTTGTGTCTTTTTTTTGTTACATTGTTCTCGCATATAGAAGCAACCAGAATAATGTACCCAGGATTGTGTAATATATTGTTAAAAGAGTGTCCATTGAGCTTCTTGCCCGTTCTTCTCCATAGAGATCTACGTTTTGGAATGGGCAACTAGCTTCAACTTTCTGACTAACTGACAGACTATTTAATTTTGACAATTCAAAAGTGCCTGTACAAGGCCCGGTCGCTCAGCGCACTATAGGCAGTTTCTTTGAAGGATAAGATTTGTAACGAAATCCAGAAAAGAGCAATAGTAAGCAACATAGCTTGCAGAGATAGTAAACTGAAGTGACAGCGGGTCGGCCATGTCTATCGAAGTACCAACAGCCATTTGCGCAGTAGAGTCTTTGAGTGAAGACCATCGCATCGCAACTCCGCGACTTAGCATGTGACGCCGTCTTGTAGATGGAACACATCATCATCATCATCAGTCTACAGCAGTCAACTGTTGGCCTCTCCTATTGCACACCATTCAACTCGATTTTCGGCAACTCTCATTCAGCTGCTACCAGCCATCCTGCGAAGATTGGCGCTCCACCTAGCCTGAGGGCGTCCTACCTTACGTTTGCGTTTGCCGATTCACGGTCTCCACTCAAGAACACGTCTACCCTAACGTGCATCGGTTCTACGGCTAATATGGCCGGCCCTTCGCCACTTAAGCTTGCTTATTCAGTTCAGCTATGTCGACAATGTTGGTTCTCTGCCGGATCACCTCGTTGCGGATTCGATCCCTTTTTTTTTTGTGGAAAATCATCAAATGACCCGTCCCGCTCTGGGAGTAGCGGAAGATCAGACTCTTACTGACCAAAACCCACCCATGTTTTCCTTAGCCCTTTATGTTCCGCGGTGACAATCCCGCTGCCCCGGATTCGATCCCTCAGAGAGACTCCAAGCATAGCGCGTTCCGAAGCTCGCTGAGCGACCTTGAATTTATGAACCAGCCGTACCGAGTGATGGACCTAAAACCTTTAATAGACAGCGATAAGAAAGCGTAGACCAGGATATTACACAACTCGGGAGAGACCTATATCCAACAGAGGATTGCGGTAAGCAGACGCAGACCACACAAAGCACTGCTAATCCAACAAAACATGAGTTATATTTCGGTGTAAATAGTTCTACTGAGCCTGAATTAGAGCTAGCAAAAGCCAATGTATTAAACAACAACATTCCCGTCTAAACTCAAATAAATTGTCTTGAGTGCGAACAAAGTTCAGTGGTTTAATTTTAGATGCAATTCGAGCAAAAAGTATTACGGCTCGCTGGTAATAGAATCGATGGGAATGAAGATATTTATGTTAGTATAGTTTTGACGGTTGAGGTGGTTTTCAGAATGAGAGAGAGAACATTGAACACACAAGTGGGACTGAGCGGGTTATTCGTATAGGATGCATCAAAACAAATGGGCCAGAATCGTCACACAGTGAAGAAGAATAAGAAGAGGAAGAAAAAGAAGAAGAGGGAGAAGAAGAAGACAGAGGCAGGCCTAAGAATCGCTGGCGTGACAATTTGGACCCGTTCCTGACCGATTGGCCGAAGAAGGCACAAAATAAGGAAAATTGGAGAAGTATGGGGGAGACCTTTGCCCAGCAGTAGACAAAGTAAGTTCGTACTTGGACACGGCAAGTGAAAAACCACATGTAAACAACGGTTCATCTAATAATGCAGAATAGTGTTACCTATATTATTAGTTTTGTAAATAAGCTTTACTAAATGTTGGTGTACAATAAAACAAGCTTACTATTGAGAATGGGGTTCTAGACCATGAATAATGGTGTTAAGATTTGCATTAGAAAATCCCAATAGAAATAAAAGTAAAAAGGATATAGGCGACGCATTTGTTAACTACGAAGAGAGTTGTGAGTAAAAGTCTGATGAACTTGACTAGTTTCTAAGTCGGAGACTTCTTGAAGGTCGAGCATTGAAAAGCTAAAATTAGAATCACCCTTCTGTTTCACGTAGAATTAAACTTAGATTGGTGAACAAACGGCTAGGTGCTTACGCGAAGCTAACGCATCGTATCAGCTACAGTGTCGATTCAGGGAGTACGTATCGTGTACGTAGTTTATACGTATAGTCTACGCAGTGCCTCAGCAGCACCTATGTAGCTAGCTTACCGCATCGTCTACGCAGCATCTACGTAGTTTATACCGCTTCCACGTAGCGCATACGTAGTATATACGCAGGCAGCGTCTATGCAGTTTATACTCAGCCAACGCAGCGAAAGGTCAATGAAGAAAGACGAAATGGCGAATGAAAACACATTATTATTATCATCATCATTTCAGCCGAAAGTCGTCCACTGCTGGACATAGGCCTCCCCAAATTTTGGGGGGGGCTTGCCATAATCGCCACGCTTGGCGCCTTTGGCGATCGCAGTATGGTATGGTGGTGTAATGCATAGAGAACGCTGCTGCCCATTCTCCGGTCATCTCCGGTTATAATCATGATGATAATAACCGGAGATGACCGGCAATTTCGACCGGTTCTGTGCTTCCCGCATCTAGCGGATTCCTGCGGCCTTCACAAGGTTCAAGTCCGTCTCTAAAGGCCAACGCAGACCGGGACGGCATGGCAAGGGATTTAAATTTGTACTAATGGACATTCAAACGTATTGATATAGTAATACGACATAAATTGCTATGCTTTAAAACGATGCCATGGGATCGAAAGGGGGCATCCCTTTCGATGCCATGGCATCGTTTTGCATGGCATTGAAAGACGCGTCACGGGCTCCCGCGGCGGGATGCCGTGGCATCCTGCGGTAGGCAACGGCATGCCAACGACTCCGGCGCTCGTTGCGCTCGTGGCGCTCGGTGCTTATGTAAGTAAATAAATAAATAATAATAATAATGAGGCGGCGGGGGTAGAGAAGCGGGGAAGCCGCTGGAATGCCACGGTATCTAAGCGGCTAGTGTGCGCTGAGTGACGGCAAAATCCCTTGCCATGCCGTCCCGGTCTGCGTAGGACTTTACTCTATCTTAAAGACAATCACTGTTATCCTACTAATGAATATAAATGTGAAATTTTGTGAAGATGTTTGGATGTTTGTTACTCAATCACGCGTAAGCCGTTGAACAGATTTGGATGAAAATTGGCACATAGATAGACCATTTCCTGGATTAACACATACGATACTGTTTATCCCGGAATTCCCACGGGATCGAAACTTACGCGGGTGAAACCGCGGGGCACTACTAGTTTCTAATAAGTTTTTATGCTCGAATAGCCTATAATGGTCCCACTGCTGATACACACTAGGCCTCCTCTCTTCGAGAGGGAGTGGGCCGTAATCCACCACACGCGGGCCCAGTGCGGAATGGCGGATGTCACATGTCTTCGAATTTTTGATTCTAGGACATGGCGGTCTCCTCACGATGTTCTCCTTCAGCATTTTGAGATTAGAGCTTTGTACACAAAGTAAAGTGCCTGCTCGGGTCCGAACCCACGACCAACCAGCTCGTAAGTCGCAGCCGTTACCACTGGGTGACTGGGCCACCACTGCTTAATCTTGCTTTTTTTTTTCTGATTGGAAATCATCAAATGACCCCTCCCGTTCTGGGTGGAGCGGAAGACAGTGTCAGACTCTTACTGACTAAAACCCACCCATGTTCCTTCCTTAGCCCTCTAAGGCCTACGCAGACCGGGATGGCATGGCAAGGGATTTTGCCGTTAGTCAGTTCACACTAGCCGCTTAGATACCGCGGCATTCCAGCGGCTTCTCCGCTTCTCTACCCCCGCCGCCTCACCCCGCGATATGTCACAACGAGCGTCGGAGTCCTTGGCATGCCGTTGCCTACCGCAGGACGTCACGGCATCCCGCCGCGGGAGCCCGTGGCGCGTCTTTCAATGCCGTGCAATGAAATCCCTTTCGATGCCACGGCATCATTTTAAAGCATAGCAATTTATGTCGTATTTCTATATCGATACGTTTGAATGTCATTAATCTATTGCCATGCCGTCCCGGTCTGCGTAGGCCTTTGTAAGTTCCGGGCCAGCGGTAACCCTCTCGGACAATCCCACTGACCTTGCTTGCATGCTTGTATGATTAATTTATCAAAACAAACGCCACATTGCTGTAACCCGCTGCTCTATAAACTTTATTACGCTCGTGTCTAAATCTAGGAATTAGCTGAAAAATTCGGCCTTCAGAGCGCAGTATGGCGCAGTACTGTGATTATTCTATCACATCTGTGCGATCTATTTTAATCCGTTCACTAGGTAATAGGGACATTATTTGTTGTGCGAATAGCTATGTGCCGTTCATATATAATGATTTATAAGTGTCATTTAATAATGTCACATAATAATTTAGTTCAACTCGTGTGTTTTTACTTTAGTTTTTTTCTCTGTGACAATTCAATCTGATATTTTGATTTTATAAAGACGTTTAAGTAACTTGGCTAAATAATAACAGCCTCACATGTAGACCGATCAGGTTAAGCTACGCTTGCCGCAGTTGGTCTGTGGATGGTTGACCATCTTTACCTACATACCGTGACCCCTCCGTGCCTCGGATAGCACGTTAAGCCGTTGGTCCCGGCTGTCATTAGTGGATCTTTGACAGTCGTTACGGGTTGTCAGAAGCCCGAAAGTCTGACATCCAGTCTTACCAAGGGGTATCGTATTACCAATTAAGTAACTGCAATTGTGGAGGTCAGATAGGCAGTCGCTCCATGTAAGACCCTTAGTCGCCTTTTACGACACCCACGGGAAGTAAGGGGTGGTGCAATTCTTTAAGTCCGTATTTGTGCTTATATTAATATATACCTAATTACTTAAAGAATACCACCACCCCTTACTTCCCGTGGGTGTCGTAAAAGGCGACTAAGGGTCGTACCGGAGAATGGGCAGCAGCGTTCTCTATGTATTCCACCATCATACCATACTGCGATTGCCAACCCGCCTGCTAAGCGTGGCGATTATGGCAAACCCTCCCAAAATTGGGGGAGGCCTATGTCCAGCAGTGGACGTCTATCGGCTGAAACGACGACGACGACGACATATTAATATAAGCACAAATAAGTATATCTAAATACAGGAATATACTTACCACACATTACACATCACATTATGCCTTCCAACGCTAGGTCTTCCGGTACGCGGTCGCCACTCAAGAACCTTTGAAGAGCCCAAGAGCAATGAGTCCTGCACACTTTAATTATTTGAACTTCTCTACAGTGGGAATGGAAATTTATAGATCGCTCTGATTCTTCCTATAACTCCAAACAATAACCAATAAATTAACCATTGCTTATGTTTTTTTTTAAATATTCTTCCAGTCACTCACCAACAATTGTAATTACGAGTCATCATCTGCCTAGCCTTTCCCAACTAAGTTGGGGTCGGCTGTCAGTCTAACCGGATGCAGCTGAATCCCTACCAGTATTTTACGCGGAGCGACTGCCTATCTGACCTCCACAACCCAGTTACTGAGTAATGCGATACCCCTTGGTAAGACTGGTTGTCAGACTTTCGGGCTTCTGACTACTCGTAACGACTGTCAAAGATCCACTAATGCGCCGGGACCAACAACGGCTTAATGTGCTTTCTGAGGCACGGAGGGGTCACGGTATGTAAGATGCTAACCCATCCACAGACCAACCGTGGCAAGCGTAGCTTAACCTGATCAATCGACCTGTGCGATTGTTATTATTTAGCCACGGGCCCTTCATTGTTTGCATTGATTGTAATTACGAGTATATTACGCAATGAAACTGCTGAATACCACACATTTCCCGATAACAAAATATTGTTATGATCGACAATATCATTAAATGTCATTGAATTTTCTTTGGTATCCTCTTCCTAGATGTCTGTATCGATCATTTTATAGGTGAAAGTTGAAGCATAGAAATGCTGATAACGTCGAAATGTACTTAGATAACTATTTGCTGTTGCACTGATTAGGACGGAGAGAGATATAATAAACAGTGCGTTGTTAACGTCCTTGAGAAAGATCATGGCCGGGAGTTTGTTATGTAACTCCGAGATTAATAGCCAAATATGTTATTGTTGTAACTTTACTATATTTTGCGCGTCCATGTCCGTGCTACCCACAGATATAGTTAAACCTAGATAACGCAAGAGTAACTACTTCGCGTGCCAAAAATTGCACCAACTTATGATTACAAATCGTAAGCCGCCCCTTTCGCGCTCAGTCCTTTGTACTGCTGGCTGGGTAAGTGTGAGCGAGAGCGCGAGCTTGTGACGTCATAGTAGGTAGTCAAAAAATGGCACGCTTGGTTTTCATACAGTTCGTGATACTTGCGTTATCTAGGTATATCTATCTACATATATCTGTGGTGCTACCGTTTAAGCAATATTTACGGTCACGCAATGTTCTAGCATATAGGTAATCTCATTATTTTAAGTTAAAGGGCTTACATGACCTAAAGCGCGGTCACTGTCGGACTGCATAGAAAAGAAAGAGAAGCGCGATGACACAACGATGGCAATTTATTGCGAAATATGAAGCACTTATTTAATTACAAAAACTCTAGTTTTTTAGTATATTGCTTGTAGAATAATCTGACAAAAAATCAGAATGATTGTATGTAGGTATATTAGTACTTATGGTTTTTATTGTAAAAAGAAAGTTTTTAGATGTATCTTCACGATTTTTTTCTATCATACCAAATTAGTTGTATTATGTTTTCAACACTCTATCTACCTAGCATATATCCTGAAGAATATTATATATTTTTTCTGATTTTGTTTACTGTAGTCGATCATTTACTTTTATTGTTTCTAAAACTTACGATTTTTACGTTTAGGTCCTGTAATGCTGATGTATTGGTCACAAGTGTGATTTTTGAGCGTATATACGCGGTCTTCAGATAGATTGGGTTTATCCTCTGGAAAAATGCCGAGTATAGTAATAGCAATAATATTATTAATATTATTATTGCTATTAACGGGGCACGATATCTCCAACGCAGGAGATATTATAGTGTACACGTGTATGCGCAGACACAGGTATACTGCCTCTTCCCTCACTCTCATAGCCTGATGGGACGGCAGCCTCACACGCCCGGGGAATGATCAGGCGCAGGCCAACGGGTTTTCCGGTTTATTAGCCATAGGGTCGTCTTCATTACATGTCATGGAACTTAAGTATGTAGTGTATCTACAAACGCCACTACGCGTCACACCGACGTCACACGAAATCCTGCATCTCGCAAGCAGAGTTTACCGCGCAACTAGCATAGATAGGGGAGAGTAGCCCAAAACGGGTAAGCTAAGGTTGATGATAAATAAAAACAATTTATAGATACAAATTGAACATTTATTTGTACATTTTGAAATGTTTAGTTATCAAGGACTATAAAATAAATGACATATTTAGTAGTTTTGTACATTAAGAATAAAAAAAATAACCAAAATCTTTACCATTCGAATTACCCGTTTTGCCCGTAGGGGGGGCCTAAAGCAGGTAGGGCTTTTGGGCAAAGCGGGTAGGGACTGAATTACATGAGATCAACGTCAATCAATGACTAGAACTGTTTCATAACAATCATAACTAAGATGGAGCTCCACCAGGATCATCAGCTACTTGCAGTGATAATGGTTGGACCAATGGAGCAGTATTCTTGGAATGGTTGCGGCACTTTGTAGACAACGTAATGAGTTGGCAACGTAAACAGATTATCCATATGAAATAGATACTCAACTAGCTCTAATTCTTGAGCTACTGTAAAAACTGTTGTGAATCTTTCCAGTTTTTTTTTTACATCCTTTCTTTACATGTATCTGTAAAGTCGAAAGGTTGATGCCATATTTTTTTGCTGCACCATTGACGGAAGTTTTGAGAGCTTCTTCTATCGGAACCTTCATAACTCCCTCATCCCACGATGCATTTGCAGTCTTTCTTTTGTATGTATTAACCATCTGCAAAAATTAAAGAAATAATAAGCAGCCAATAAAATTATACAGGGCAAATCGGGTATGGGCAAAACGGGTACCCGCTTTACCCCTACCCTTTTTGCCCACAAGCATGTATTTTTTTCAATCGACTCATATCCTTAAAACCGAAATAATAAACGCCAACCTATTACACAAATAAAACGTCTATTTATTGCAAAATAATAACACAAAACTAGTAAGAACATATTGTAAACCAATTTCGAGTATTCAAAAGTAATGTAACTCAATTTTTTTTAGTGGAAATAGCAAAAACTTCTTTCTTATCTTACCGTGAACTCGTGTCCGCCAGAGAAATGCGCTGACTCCCTGTGATTGGCGAGCGGCAGGCGCCGCGCGCTGTTCGCACACATTCTTATTAGCAATAACGGTGCGCAATTTAAAAAGCATACCCGTTTTAGGCGGGCTACCCGTTTTAGGCTTACCTCCCCTACAACGACCCGACATGAATCATCGGGCAGTTGCCCGCCAGACACAACACCCGTCTGGTCGGAGGATCCTCCCTTTTCTATAGAGTATGAGTCAACTTTACACCCTGTTCCTCATACCTCTATAAGTTTTTCTCCTCCTCTATCTGTGTCAACCCCTTCAGGAAGTGCAGTCGTGATGATATGTACAATGCGATTCAAATAAGAATAGGAACGTCAATGACCTCTATCTGTCAAATCTTGATTGAAAAGTACGGTGTGCAAAGAAAACTTATTTCACTCACCCTACCCAATTTATTCGATTTGACAGCTATGACGTCACAACATGGCGCTAAGTCGATCCTATTCTTATTTGAAACGCATTGTAAGGCTAAGTATGCAGTTTCTATGGCCAACTCTTGAATTATTACTACTAGGTGTTACTACGACACGCTCGTGTACGTTTTATGGCCCATTCTTGAATTTTATAGGTTTCAGTGTTAAACACGTCATCGTGTAGTAAGCCTAACTTGTATGTTGTGTTGCTAAGGTATCACATAACATAACATCACGCCTCAAGTCCCCGAAAGGTTAGGCAGAACTGTGCCTTTTTAACCGACTTCAAAAAAAGGAGGAGGTTCTTAATTCGGTTGAAATTTTCTTTTTTGTTACCTACCTCAGAACTCCGTTATTTATATTAATAGGCCGATTTAAATTTTTTTTTTTAAGATAGGTCCCATAGAAATTTCCTCAAAATCGGTTCAGTTGTTCGGTATTTAAACCAAAATTGCTGGTAAAAATTCAAGTAAACGAAATTGTTTTTTTTTTTATGTATGTTACGTAATTTATCCGGCAATTATTGTAAGTAAATCGATTACAAAAATTTTTTTTTTAATGGATAGGCTATAATACCTCAGGGTTGGTCTCATATATATAAATGTTAAGTATTAACATTGCCTGGGTAGTTTTTGAGTTAGCTAATAATAGGTAGTATTATCCCTATTGAATTGCTATTTCATAAAATCATGACATTTGTGACATGACATGAGTTCAATTGCTGATTCCTATGATTATAAATTTATCTCTGTAAAGCCATATTTGTTACGGTTGCACAACCTGACCTGCAAACTGCAAAAACACACAAGTATTTTTATATTTTATTTATCTTTTTGTTAATAGATTCTTTTATTATATCAAGTACCTGGAACTTGTTGACAGGCCTACGCTGTCCTCCCATATACCTACTGTAATTTGGAAACATTGTAAAAGCCGATTATTTTTAAAAAGAATAACCGTGGAGTTTCTTGCCGGTTCTTCTCCATAGGAAACGACCAATTGGAACCGTGCACCTAGCTTCTGACGTTTCATAAGTGCCCATGTAGGTTTATGTCAAACTAGCTTTTGCCCGCGGCTTCGCTCGCGTTAAGTATTATTAAAAAAAACTAATACATTTATATCCTCCATCATCCCTTATTTATCCCCATGGGGGTTGAATTTATCAAAATACTTTCATAGGGGATGCCTACGTCATAGTAGCTATATGCATGCGAAGACTCAGTCCGATCGGTTTAAAATTGACAAAGTTTCATACAAAGTTTCATCCCCTATTTTATCCCCTTGGGGGTAGAATTTATCAAAATCCTTTCTTAGCGGATGCCTACGTCATAACATCTACCTGCAAGCCAAATTTCAGCCCGATCCCTCCAGTGGTTTGGTCTGTGCGTTGATAGATCACTATGTCAGTCACCTTTGAGTTTTATATATTTAGATAAAATATTTTGATTTTGAGTAAAGAATTTAGCGAACTACCTTAGCGGATCCCGCTAAATGTATGAGAAAAATAATTAACAAATTGATTAAAATAAACTGAAAAGCACGGTGACATCCGCATCGCAATTGAGTACGAGCGCAGATAAGATATCTGCATCGAGCTATTAATTGAGACAGCATCCATAATATTATTATTATAATTAATAAAAACAATAACAAACATTTGACCTAGCCTCTTCAACAATGTTGGGGTTAGTAGTGTTTTTCAATTAAAATTGCACACTAATTGAGTAACGAAAATTACTTTCATTTTGACAACACAACAAAAACAATTCATTCATACCTGTAATTCTTGGGTACCTATAGTACACCCCTGTGGTACACCCACATTTGGCCTGTTACGTTTAAGAGCGTTTACGCCGTACGGCATTTCATACAAACTTTCAAGCCCTTGTTTTTCGAAATTAATGAACGGATTTTAATGAAACTTCCTAAGCATAAGCAGGATACAAGGGTCTAAAAAGTTAGTAGAGAACATTTTCGAAATGTCTTATATGTATAAAAAAAGATAACTGGAAATATCTGTTTCTATGGAAAGTTTAAAATCGGTCTAATTTGGCTGTAACTTTTTAGACCTTTGTATCCTGCTGCGTATGAAGTTTCATTAAAATCGGTTCATTCGTTTCGAAAAACAAGGGCTTGAAAGTTCGTTTGAAATGCCGTACGGCGTAAACGCTCTTAAGTCCCATGCAACAAGGGGCGAGCCTATCAACTGGGCACGAATCCAGGCTCCGGACTCTGGGCAAAAACCATTCATACATTTGGAAAATTCGAACAGTGTCTCGTTGCGAATCCGCGATGATTTACTTTTTAAAAACAAATGAGTTGGTTTTCGAATTGAATGAAGTGAGCTGCTATTAAAACAGGTAAAACTAGCGGAAAAACCAAAAGGGGGTAAACGGAGCCGGTCGAAACCCAACAAGGTTTTGAAAAGGCAGGGTCCAGAGAAGGACACATGCGACAAGGATGGTTTCATCAAGGCTCTAGAAGAAGGAGGAGCCTCCTTGTCGGAACCAGTGCGGCACCGCGCAGGCAGGACCCAACATGCTGCTGCGTGCAGCAGTCCCGACGACGCAGTTGTGCGTGTGCAGATTGCACCACTCCACGAAGATTGAGGAGATCGTGGAGTACATGCGTGTGAAGACCAACTGGACTTTGAGGGCTTAGAAGTTGGAGTCGCGTCACAACACGAACTTCAAGTCGTTCGTGGTACATGTTCCGATACATCATCTCGAGAAGTTCCTCAAGGAAGAGTTCTGGCCGAAGGGTGTTGTGTACCACCGGTTTCCTGGCCGGCTACATGACACCAGTCAGCGAAACACGACGCAGACGTAATTATAATGTTGTATGTATTTATAGAATTTTTAAGTTATATTAATATTGTATTGTATGTGTTTATATGGGCCTTGATGCCTGAAATAAATAGATGAATAAATAAATTACACCTGATCACTAGGGCTGACACTATTGACAGTTTCCTTCACCTAAGTTTTCACGATCAGATTTTCACAGAATATCACCGCGGTCAGTTGAATGAGGTTCTACAGAATAACACATCGAATTCACTGACCTCTATCATAGATATATACAGGTCAGTGATCGAATTGTATTAAATACGCAATCTTGTGCCGACACAAGATAAGTCCAGCGAATAAAATAATCTCAAATATAAAATTAAATTCAAGTTCAATTCAATATTTTTGAAGCAAATAGTGCCCATAAGTCATACAAGATCGCCATTTTAGGGTCAAAAGTCAGGATAACAGGACTTCTACATAATCTACAGGTTGTAGTCTTGTATGATATCATACAAATTGGCATGTAGACACAACAGCTTCCTTTAAACCCTCTGTTCTTTGTATTTTAATCTTATCTCTTCATGTTGGGTGATTAATTTTTTAAATTTGTTTATAGAATTAATTCGGATTGTGAGTTTAACATCAGCTGTCTATTCTGTTAAAAAAACTCAACGTGAAAACTTTGGTGAAGGGGGCTATCATTCCACGTGCACGCGTAGCATGGCCATCGAAGAAACGAAAGACAAAATACATATTGTAGAAGGATTTCTATTGCGGGATGTCATAAAATTAAGGAAAGAAATGTCACTTTACGATGTGTCTATTCATATACAGATAGAAGTGTTCATGATGCGCATGCAGAATTGCAAATGGTAGCGATTGACTCTATTGACACTTTACTAAAGTTTTCACGGTGAGTTTTTTTTGTAGTAATAGCTCAGATGTTAATAATAAATTCACGATATCAAAAGCCTACTTGCCAAAGACATTTATAAAACGAATTTTCGGAAACTTTGAAGCGATTGAGAATGCAAGTGTATTACGAAGAAATAAAGAGTTCGAGTATCGTCACATTTTCCGGATAATTTTGCAAACATTACAACAAAATTCCTGCAATTTCCAAGGTTTTATCAGCCCAGTACTCAGTAGTAGTCAAAAAGCATAAACAATAACATTACGTACAATTTCAGACCGTAACAGACTAAATACTCCTTATCATGTAGACACGTACTTAAGTATAAACAAAATAAAAGACGACTTACCCATCAGTTCCAACATACGTCTCCTTAGCAGTAACACCATTAAAATGCACTCTGTTCTCCACTTCGCCATCAATAAGAAAATCAGTCATAACAAAATTCACTATTTGTTTGTTCAAATGCCTTCTCAAATATTTAATGTCACTCATTTTGTTTTTGTCTGTCCCATTATGATGTCTATGCCTAAGATGGCTGCCGTCATAACTTTGAATTTTGAAATTAGAATCTAATTCTGTAACTTCACTTTCGCGCTCACAGTTTGTGGTGCCCAATAAAAAAAGAATGAGCAAAGGGGTCTTAAACATTTTGCCCCACGATATTAGTTTTGCTATGCTTGACTTTTTCTTCGCTTTTGGCGATTTTAACTCCATTTTTAACCTGGAACAAAAGAATACACGTTTCAGTTCATCATTTACCTTATAAAACAATTTTTCTTCTGTAACTCGATTCAAAATCTCGATTTTGAATTAACAGCTTTCATTCTAATGTCAACTTAAGTTTGAATCGCATAAGATTTTGAAAAAAAAAACAAATAATTATGTAATTTTAATGTTACATCATTCAGTAAGTAAACAATACCTTTGCCTCTGCAAATTAAACTTTGGACCTTTGACTACCTAATCGATTTTTACATAAAAATGGCTGACCTGTCATCACATTGACATCGTTTAGTATTACACATGTTTAAAATTATTCTGGGTAAAAGAAAACCGCTGTCGCATACTGATTATAGTAGAAATGTGATAGAAGCTGTCGTATTCTTAGAAAAGAGCTTTAGATCTGATAGCATCAGCCTCACGGTAAGATGATTTTTTGCTAGGCTTGCCAAACTTCTGCTGCTTGTGTTAAAAAAACTGCGTGGAATTCGGTGACCTACTATCTTCGTGATTTTTTTTCTATCTAACTAGCATAAATTCTGAAGGGGCCCCTCCTCGATGCTGACATCTCTTTGAGGCGCGCGTGGAACACGTACGCGCCGTCCGGCACGGGCCTAGTCCTTTTTTTTTTTTTTTTTTGTGGATGGGAAATCATCAAATGACTCCTCCCGCTCTGGGTGGAGCGGGTGGTGAAGGGAGTGTCAGACTCTTACTGACTAAAACCCACCCGTGTTCCTTCCTTAGCCCTTTATGTTCCGGGCCAGCGGTAACCCTTTCGGACAATCCCGCTGACCCGGCAGGCTTCGGCCCTAAGGGGCCCCTCCTCGATGCTGACATCTCTTTGAGGCGCGCGTGGAACACGTACGCGCCGTCCGGCACGGGCCTGGTCCTGATCGGGCGGTGAGCTACCCATTACTCTCCGCCCGCAGGCCCGCGCCTACGGTGGCCGGGAGTCGTCACGCGCCTCCCGACGCCCGGAGCGTCTCCCGCGGTGGCTGAGAAAGGAGGCTCTCTCCCTTAGCCGTCACGCCACCTCCTTCGCTAGCATGACTGCTTCGCAGAAGGAGGTGACTGCCTCCCACTCCACCTCGCCCCGGACCAGGCACCTTGCACCAGGGCCGGACGCGAGAGGTCGTCGCCGCTGCCGATCGCCTCTAGGAGTGGATCCACCTCTTACAATACAATAATACCTACTTAATTTTACTTTTTACGTCAGCCACGTGCGGTCGTCTGTCCTATTTTTTACCACAACACGGTAAGGTCAGATACAAACGTACAAGCATTATTTAAATATAATGAATATTCATTATTATGTCATTTTATCCTTGGGGAATGCGTACGTCGCGTCGGTGCCAATGTGTACGCAGCTTTACTTAAACAATTCAATTTCGTGATTAGAATTTAGCGGAATGGTCTTAAGGACGCCCTTTCACATTGAGATCTTATGCCGTCATAAGCTAGCTTATCATAATCAAACTATAATGCTCCCACTGGTGGGATGCAGGTCTCCTCTATTTGAGAGGGAGGGGAGCATAATCCACCACGTAATAAAAAAAAATATTCAAGTTTATACAGAGTTATTGGTAAAACATTAACAACCTCACAACTTTTACTATGGGGGCCAAACCTGAAATCGCGAAAAAAAAATCAGCTGTTCCATAAATTTATGGAGTTATTCCGGTCTGATCCCCTGAACCCCCCTTCACCCACCTCGATCCCCTGCTTGTTCGTCTTCTGTTTTAATCTCTGTCTTATCCACATTATGTAAGTTTACTCTTTTTTCGTATAACTCGTAAAAATGTAGGGAACAGCTGACTTTTTTTTGCGATTTAAGGTTTGGTCCCATAGTAAAAGTTGTTCACAATGATGAGTACAATGACCTCTTAAGAGGTTGTTAATGTTTTACCAATAACCAAGTAAAATGATGATTTACATTAATAATTACAATCGAGGAAAGTTAAATTCTAACTGTAATGTAGACCTGCCTGATCTAGGTTTATGAAAAACCTGTGTTTCAGGCACTGACCTGTATTATACACATCAATTTACATCAAAAATTTAAGAGAGTAATGTAATGTGTAATGTCACAAATGTCTTCGAATTTTTGGACGACGTTTTTCTTCACCGCTTTGAGAGCAGTGGTGATGAAATACACACAGTAAAGTGACTCCTTGGGTTCGAACCCACGACCAACAACTCGTCAGTCGTGCCTGTTACCACTGAGCCACAACACTTGTTACAGTTGGTTCAGTTAGTAACGGTCCATATTGCACTTAGACACGTGGTAACTGCTAGTACATACGTGCTTTTACTGGAAAAGGTCCAAAAAGCTTTCCTTAGGTTTCTCAAGTAAGCGTAAACACGGCTATATACCCTTACCTCTAGCCGACTAAATTTATACTGGGATACCTCGGATATAACTCGTTAGAGGTAAGGCGAGCAGAAGACCACCACACCACACCACAGACTACCTACAGTATTTGTCTGTCCTTCCCCTTTTTAATCCATCCAAAAGTTGTCTCTAAAAGATCGCTTTTAGCGATAAGACCGCCCTTGTCACCCTTTGTACAGTTTCTATACTTATTTCTGTAATTAATATGGTGTACATAATAAAGAGTATTCTATTCTATTCTATTCTAAAGACCAGCTCACCATAGCCTGTAAGACGCTCCGTGCCACTATTGACGCGCCTGATCTAAATGCTGTGCTGGCTAGCTTCTTTGTGCCAGACAACTACTGCCGCGGCAGAAAGCACGTAGACTGTTTGCTGTGCCTCCATGTCGCACAGTTGCGCGTGCTAGGTCCCCAGAACCATACGTACTCTGGCCGCACTTAATAATCTCTCGGACTCTAAAGCTGGCTTCCCACGGTGCGTGATTCTGCGGATTATCGCGCACGGCCGACGGCTACGGACAACCACGCACCGCACAAAAGGCTCTTCCAACGGTGCGTTTCAGTCTGTGTGGGTCTTGAGAGATTCGAAGCTATCTTGTCATTCCACAATGCAAAGTGTAAGAGAACGAGATTCGTTCTCTTTCACTCTTCATCGAGCTCGCACCGCACCTTTGAAGTTACCGACTCGCCGCGGATCGGACACACGCGACGGACGTATCTACCTACGTTACCACGGACGATACTCTTTCCACGGTGCGTCCGGAAAGCCGAAGTGCGGAAGCCACCAACCATCTGTGGACGATTTTGTCGGCATGTCAGAAATGCTGTGAGAGGGATGTATGAAAGTGTTTTTGACTTTTTTACTTGATGATTTTATATTTAATCTTATAAGTGTTTCTTTTGTGTGTGTCTTTTTTGTGTGTATTTAATTTCTGTACTTGGTTTTAAACCGTTTTAATAAAAAAAAATAAAAAAATGATGAATTAACTGTCTCAAAAACGCGACTGAGACAAAGTGTATGCGGAAGGCGATGGGCCTTAATAGAAGGCTAAAAGTCACCCAAAGGGCAATGGAGAGGGCTATGCTTGGAGTTTCCCTGCGTGATCGAATCAGAAATGAGGAGATCCATAGGAGAACCAAGGTAACTTAAGTGGCAGTGGGCAGGGCACATTGCTCGCAGAACAGATGGCCCGCGTACCGGAAAACGTAGCGTTGGCATTCCTCCCACAAGGTTGACCGACGACCTTGTGAAGGCCGCAGGAACCCGTTGGATGCGAGAAGCACAGAACCGGTCGAAGCGGAGGTGCTTGGGGGAGGCCTATGTCCAGCAGTGGACGTCTTTCGGCTGAAATGATGATGATGATAATGGGGAAATTGCGTCATTTTGACAGTTAAACATTACCAAAATGACACACCAAAAAACATTTCTTAGTGTTTAATTAGTAAATCGGTCACTTAATTGGAACAGGGCCGCAGTATTGTTAGCGTCGTTACAAAACGTTCAGTAGTCATTTAAATTGCCAAATCAGTGGACTATTGTGTGGTCATAATGACATGTTATATATGCTTATATGTGGCTAGTATTTTAAATTGACGAAAAGAAAAGTGGGTGGGTGTGTGGTGTGTGTGTCCAGTTCTTCCCTTGCGGTGGTAGGGCTAACGCCCGTCTGGTTTGCGACCACCCTCCCACCGGAGTACAGCGTCAAGAAGCCTGCTGTGTTTCGTCGATGCGTAGGAGTTCCAGTGCCTTAAGCATCTTCTGGGCACGCTCGTTCCATCATAGACCTCATCCACCATTTTCCATCAGGCGTGATCGGGGTCAAGAGCGGGCCCATACAGAAAAAAAAAGTGAAGAATAATTTTCTTTTTCATGAATCGGATTTTGCATGCGTGATTTTAGAACCCTAATTGCGTAGGTATGCACTTGCAAAGACAATCCCTATCATTTTTAATTTCATTGAATGGTGAAAGAGATTGTCGTTCCGATTGTCTTACACAATCATGGTGTTAATTTGGATCTCTGGGTTATGCAATGTTTTTTTATGATCTATTATACAAATAAAATTCAAAGTCCTGACTGACTGACTGATATATCAACGCACAGCCTAAACCACTGGTCCTAGAGACATGAAATTTGGAGGGTGTGTTCTTTGTGAAGAGTAGGTATCCACTAAGAAAGGATTTTTCGAAATTCCACCCCTAAGAGGGTGAATGGGGGAGGGTGAGATTTCACGCGGAGGAAGTCGCGGGCAGCTACTATTATCTAATACTTGAATGACCATAATGGTGATGTCCTTCAGAAAGTTCAGGTGCGTAGTACAGACGCCAGCACATCAAGCTACCCGAAACTGTCAAATTTTCCCAATCAACTTTGAACCTTACGCCTTAGCGATAAAGTTGAAAATCTATTAAAGAAATTTGACAGATTGTAGTAGTTTGATTTGCTGGAGTCTGTACCTGCTCGCAGCCGGCGTGCGTGTATGATGACATTTATGAAAGTAAACGAGGCAAATGGAGTAGGTATGTAATGTAATCTTAGCAGGCATTGATTTGTATTGTCAATGTCAATGTCAAATATGTGAATTATTATGTGTGTTGTCTGTCTTTGGTGCCTGGCTCTGACATCAAGCAATGAACAAAATTGTTTTTAAGCTTGAGCACGAGGCTTTTGACTACGTTGTGTGTGTATATTTTGTCTTTTTTTTTAAATTTTTTATTTGCAATGTGCGTTTTGTTTGTGCAGAATAAACAATTTTTCTTTTCTTTCTTTCTTTTCTTTCAGGTGATGTGACGGCTCCCACACTGAACTGCTTCAAGAATCGACTGGACAGACCAAATAGTATCTCCAAGCTACACGATACACACGCATTAGCTAATTAGCTGATAGTAGCGCCGATTCTGTTGTTCACAAACTAAACTAAATTTATGTTCATGCATCTTTATCGTTATATTTCATTATGAAAAGGACAGAATATAAATATTAGTTTAGTCCTGTCAAATTAGTCAGCGCCTGACGTAAATTGACGTATTTTTAATAGCCAATTTTTTTAATCTCGTCTAAAGTTGTCTATGGAGTATCTTAATTTGACAGAACTAAACTAATATTTATCTTCTGTCCTTTTCTTAATGAAATAGAAAGAAAAAGATGCACTGAACTTAAATTTAGTTTAGCTTGTGAACAAGGGAAACGGCGCCATTGTGTCTAACCAAACAAGTAATAATGATGTTCTATAGTTTCTGCCTACACTCATGGTAAGTAAGAATGATTGAGTTTATGTATGTATGTGTCATCTAATACTTACATGAGACTTAAAAAATAACTGACTAAAAATAGGCGGGTACAAGTCAAGGAATGAAAATGTTTAAGGGGGAAGCGCTAACCCTAAGGTAGCCCGCGAAATTCAAATTTTTCTTACGTGTTTTGCAATTTGGTGGCCAGTTTGGTGCAAGTTGTACGTTGATTAAAATATGATTCGCGACCGTAACAAATATATGTAATAATCATTACAAGGTTAATTTTTACTTCCAACTTTTGTTTTTAATGATATTTTTTTCCGAGGAATACATTTGAATTTTGAATTTTTGACAGTTCTTCCATACAAAATCTGTCAAACGTCAATTTTATTCCACGAATAAAAATTATCTGTCGATTAAAAAATCAGTTCTAAGTATGTATATTTATGTATTATTCAGTTTTCAGTTTAATTTAACACAACTAACTATTTTTCATTGAAAAATTTGCATGAACATGACATTTCGAAAAGTTGACGTGCGCCAGTGTGTGTATTTAAAAATTGCTTAACATTCTTGATCCTGCCGGTCGATTCTGTAAAAATCTCACCGTGAAAACTTAGGTGAAGTGAGTTTGGTTTTGCTAGGAATTGACACTATTGACAGCTCACTCCACGCTCACTTCACCTAAGTTTTCACGGTGATATTTTTACAGAATAGCACCGCTTGACCATACTTCTCAAAATTCGAAAACATGTGACTAACTCAAGAGGCTTATAGATAAAAGTGGAGCCAACACTAAATACCTGAGTGAAGACTACTGTGGTCGGACACTCTCTTTCTAAATACATACATATGACAAAGAAAACACATATCTCTGTCTCGTTCTTATGTGTGTATTTAGAAAGAGAGTGTCCGACCACAGTCGTCTTCACTTAGGCATTTAGAGTGTTGCCTCCACTTTTATCTATAAGCTTCTTGGACTAACTATGATGATAATCTACAAACTCGCACTGGGTCCGCTTGGTGGATAACGGCCCACTCCCGCTCACATGCGTCATGTTTGTCGCAATTAAACGTATTTGCTTTCTTTTTCTTGTCTTCCTGACCGAGTGGAGGCCTGTGTCCCAGCCCCACTGCTGGGACATACGAGTACGCTGATCAAGCTATTATTCTGATCATACTTACTATTACAAGGTTATTGGTAAAACATTAATAACCTCTTAAGAGGTCATTCTACTCATCATTATGAACAACTTTTACTATGGGACCAAACCTGAAATCGCGAAAAAAATCAGCTGTTCCCTACATTTTGACGAGTTATACGAACATAAATGTACCCCATACTTCCCGTGGGTGTCGTAAAAGGCGACTAAGGGTCTTACCGGAGAATGGGCAGCAGCGTTCTCTATTTATTCCACCATCATAGGTACCATACTGCGATCGCCAACCCGCCTCCCAAGCGTGGCGATTATGGCAAACCCCCCCCAAAATTGGGGGAGGCCTATGTCCAGCAGTGGACGTCTATCGGCTGAAACGACAAATGTAGGGAACAGCTGATTTTTTTTTCGCGAATCAGGTCTGGCCCATAGTAAAAGTTGTTCATAATGATGAGTACAATGACCTCTTAAGAGGTTGTTAATGTTTTACCAATAACCCTATATATACCTCCTCACAGACAGACAACAATCTAGAATATACCCTACTAAATCACTCCTAAATAACTATCTACATAAATTCGCACACGAGGGTTGATTTTTCCCGGACTCTCCGCCTCTCCGCCTCTCAGCGAAGCCTATCGAGTGGACGTACGGCACTGACATTCATATAATACATCCAAGGGCTTATTGATGTGCCTGATTAAATTAAAACAATATGGACGATCTACGAGTAAGTAATTTAAAATTGGAAAACGTATTGCGTTTGATAATTTTATGCTGTGTAACTGAGGGGCAGGTCTCGTAATTTCAAGAAAGTTGACAGTCAGGGGGCCTAAAAAGGCCACTTTGGCAGAATCATACAAGGATAACTTTATGAATTATAATATGGCGAAGACAGTCCGTGTTTTACTTTTTGTCGCTGCACTACGTAGGTATAATCAAAGAGATTGGGATTGGATTGATTGGTATTTTAGCACAGACAAAAAAAAAAACGATTTGATACGATTAACTTAACAGTTAACTGTCCATTATGTTATCCTTTTATGATTCTGCCAAAGTGGCCTTTTTAGGCCCCCCGGTCCCAGTCTCAATCTGTCAACAATACATCTAATTTTCTTACATTTTTGACAAGTTTGTGACATTGATTGTCGCTGAAATGACATTGCGACAAGATTTTGAACGTTCTTATTTATTATTATTATTATCAGCCGTTTCTGTCCCACTGCAGGGCAAAGGCCTCCCTTCCCTCCTTCCACTTATCCCTATCCAGTGCTGTTATACGCCAATCCCTGTGGAAAGAGTCGAGCTCGTCCCGCCATCTCTTTCTGGGCCTGCCGCGTTGTCGTTTGCTGCTGTTTGGGACCCATTGTGTGGTTGCTTTAGCCCATAGCTCCTCCGGCATGCGACAGATGTGACCAGCCCAGTTCCATTTTAGCTTGGCAGCCGTGTGACCGTTGAATTACTTGAACGTTCTTAATTACGTGAATTGGCCTCATGTCTCTATGAGAGATTTTTGATTTATGCTCGGTTCCTATAAATAAAAACGAATCGTTTAGCTTATACCACTTCAGCATTTTTATTGCCAAAGTTATAAATAGATTCGTGAGCTAATTTTACCTGTGATAGCTACTTCCATAATGGGAGGGTTTGCTGTGCAAAGCTTATGAGGTATTTGCTTTATTATTGGTAAAGATTCAGGAGTCCGTAAATTATAGGAATCGGCTATTAAAGAGTATTTTGTAAAAAAGAAGTGTTTTCTTTTTGGAACGAAGTTCTTGTGTAGTAGAATTAAATTGGTAGAAATAGTCACGAAACGAAAAAGCGTCATGCCCATAGGTCACTCATGCCCTTTCATGCGCATTTCTTTCTATCTATCTGAGAGATAGTTTTCTTGCTTTTCGAGGCTTCTAAAGCTAAAAAGTGAGGTCAAAATGAAAATCCAAGATGGCGGCTGCGCAAAATTTTCAAGTTTTTCATCATGGGTGTCGTTTTCAGGGTTTTTGAGGGTGAAGCCGATATCGAGGTCAAACTGAAAATCCAAGATGTCGACAAAAACTTTTTTTCGAGGGCTCTTTATTAAAAACGCGTATTACATTCACACTTTCTGTCTATAAATCCCAGTGTGTGTGCGTACGAGTATTGCGTAAGGCACTTCGACCTTGGCGGGGTCTTGGGGGTCCCCCGACCGCACAAGTTTTATTTTCCTTTATTTTGAGGTTAATTGTCTTACATCAAACTGGCTTTTTTTTTCTTTAGCCTTGAAAATATATACCAAGAAAAAACGGTGTTAAATAATGATTTAATCATGACTTGACTCTTTCAAAACAGTTTTCACCGTTTTTGTAAATTTATTCAAATTAATAGCTTTGTCCCGTCATTTATAATGTCTGCGAATACAATTTTATTTAATTTAAAATTAAGTAAGTATAAAACCTTTCTTTCGTTTTTTTTTCAAACAAAACACGCGCGGTGTCGGTTACGGTAACAGTGTCGTGAGTTCAATGGTTTTTTTCCCATCTCAAAAAATGTCCAACGCGCAAGAAGTTTTCACTTCAATAAAGCTATAATAAATCATGTCATTGACTCACTGCTTATGGTAATTGTAAAAGGCGAAGGCAAGCCAGGTGCACATAATAGTATGCACTTTTGTGCCCTCCAACATAAATGAAATTAAACGTGTTTTTATGAATGAAAACCTTTTTTATTTAACCTTAATAACTAAGTTCTTAAACTAATGTAAGTATACCTACGTAATTAATTAATTTGCTTGTTTGGCGCCAACTCAAAATTACTTAGGTATACTTACATTAGTTTAAGAACTTAGTTATTAAGGTTAAATAAAAAAAAAAGTTTTATTATTTTTTGCTTTTCAGTTTTTTCAACGGTTTAATTTTTTTTGTTAAAAAGTTTTTGTAAGTTATAAATATGTAAATGTTTTCTTTTTTCAAAGCAATCTGAGTTATTCAAGCGGTCAAGGCCATGAGCTATGTTGATAACGATAATCTATATTATGTATTATGTGCCAAAGTTTTTTTTATAGTTGTTTTGGTGACGCAGAGATTTTCTGACCGTGGTGCAGCCATGGCAACAACACGCAGTGAGCTTGCTGCTACTGTTTTACCGACTTCAAAAAAAAGTAGGTTATCAATTCTACACGTATGTATGTAATATTATTGGAACTGCATTAAATTCACACATGACAATCTATTAGGGCTTCCAAACCAATATACAAAATTTTATAGATGTATGTATGTTTGTCCACGCATTTTTCCGTAACTATTAATCGGATCATGACCATTTATTTTATTGGCTTACATTTACTACAACTTAGGGAACAGTCCAAGTTTCATCAAAATCGATTCAGTCATTTTCAAGATACGGACTAATACGTGCAAATGTGACGGCCTGGCTTATTGGTACGAGCTACGGGTGTAGTGTCAAAGGGAAAACATCTCAAAACCTTGGCCAAATTCTAGTGCAATATTTACAACAAAACTATTACCTACCTACCTACTTATTACAAACAAATATTCCAGTTTGTACTTAAAACTAAAAATTACGAAATAAAAAAGTAATTTAAAAAAATTTAACCGACTTCAAAAAGAAATTAACTCAAAATTATGAAACAACTTTAATTTCGGAAGTCGCTTGCAAAAAACTAAAACTAATATACGGATTCCAAGACACCTACTTCCGAAATTAAAGTTATTTCATAATTTTGACTTAATTTCTTTTTGAAGTCGGTTTAATTTTTTTAAATTACTTTTTTCGATTAACCTTTTAATTTTTATGTGAAAATATTGGCAACTAGCTATCACTCTTAAAACATCACTTCGAAATTCAAACGGTGCGATGTCCCGTTGTGAATACGCGATGAATGACTTTAAAAAAAATGAGCTCATTTGTTTATAAAGTAAAAACAAATGACTTCACTTCGAATTGTGTGCGGTCACTTGAGTGAGGTTCGAACTGTTGTTCTGGTATGAACTGTTCTCTTCCTGTTGTTGTTGTTCTGTTATTTTGTTGTTGTTTGTTGTGTTGTTGTTGTGTTGTGTTGTGTTGTTGAGGTGTGAACTGTTGAGTGTTGTTCGAGGGTTCTGTTGTTGTTGAATAGCATACTACAGTTATCAAAAACTGAAAGAATTCAAATGTTACCTAGAGATTGAGAGTTTTTCTGTACTGACGCATTGACGAATTGACGTCAGAGATTAAACAACTATGAATTCTCATTCAGAATCATTGGCGACTCCGATACAGCTGTTGTCGCGGCGACATTATTTTTATATCATACACAAATATAAATGATATCAACACAACTTACATCGTATTATCTTTATCTCACTAGTAGTAATATCTTATAATCAACAATAGCAATTTGTTTTCATTAAATGCTTCATTAATTATGGAAAAACTAATTGAGCATTTGCTTTTATCAGTATTTTTTTTATCAAAACGTTTTATTTATTTTTTGCTTTTTTTGTGACTTGGCAGAATGTCAAACATGTTTTTTTTTGTTTTGACTAGGAAGCCTGGAGAAAGAATTTAAGGAAGACCTATTTGTACAAAGTATTAAGTATATTATATATCTTTTTAATAATAAAGCTCAAGAGTTTGTTTGTTTGATCGCGCTAATCTCTGGAACTGCCAGTCGGATTTAAAAAAATCTTTTTTTATTTGATAGCCTAATTCTTGAAGAAGGCTATAGGCTATTTAACATCACGCTACGACTCTCCGGAGCCGAGCATAAATACAAAAAAGATAATTTATTTTCTCATACATTCGTTTTTTTGAATCTGAGGCGGTACACAGTTCGCCGGGTCAACTAGTGAATAAATAAATAGAAGAAAAGTTATGCTGTGCAGACCCCAAGTACTTACATAAAAAATAATAAATTAATAATTAATAATAATGATTATAATATATATTATAATTATTATTATATTATATAATATAATAAATTCCTTTAATATTATTTATTATTAATAATAATAAATTTTCTGTGCTGTGCAGGGTCCATGATTGTTTCTATTATTTTTTTACTTACCACCTGTAATTGTATACATTATGGATTGCAATAAACGAATTGAGATTTTGATTTAGATTTAAAAGAAAATAGGATAAGGGCAGCTCGTGTCTTTGCCCTAGAATAGGGCATTAATAAGGCACTAATAAGCTAGTATTATAAAGGCAGGTGGACGATAATGCATATGGATTTCAAATAAACAAATCATTTCATTAAACCCCAGTATTAAATATTATTATAGAAACTAAAATTATCCAACATTGAAAAACCCAAGGTATCTCTTTGGGTTTTTCAATGTTGAATTAGCTCAATGTATGCAAAATTCTTGTCAACTTACTAAAAAATGTTATTCGAGAAAACACAAAGTCAAGTTCTTTTTGTTCGCACTAATATTATAAAGGCGAATGTTTGTGTGTGTGTGTGTGTGTTTATATGTTTGTTACTTCTTCACGCTCAAACGGCTGGACCAACTTTGATAACATTTTGTATGGAGGTAGCTGACACCCTGGATTAACATATAGGCTATTTTTTATCCCGATATTCTCATATTCCCACGGGATCGAAACTAATGCGGGTGAAACTGCAGGACGCAACTAGTTAAATAATAATTATTACGCAACACATCACGCCACATTCATTCATTGATTCATTCATTTATTTATTCTTAACCAATTTACATTTTGTTGAACATTACATATTAAGGTGACTCTAGTCGATATTTTTTCCATACAAATTTCGGGAGTGTATTACTCCACTGTTTGACATTGTGCATCCAAAGTTAAGCATGATATCGTTTTGTCTTATTATTAATGTTGTCTGTACGGAAACAGAATAGTAAAATAAAAAGCCATTAAAAAGTTATGAGCCAACAAAGATTCGTTTTTCTTGCTATTTTTAACGTAACTTTGGGTGTAAATAAGTAATATAAGAACTGTAAAATCTTCAAAACCAAGTCCGTACCGACAAAGCTCAGTTATCGAAGAGTTCAATAAACTTTATTTTTAATTGATTTACGCATTATTTTTTTCATAAAACCTTTTTTTCGAAGCACTTTTAATTTTTTTTTCCGCGCCTATCAGTTCGGAATGGTATTTCTGTGGGTGAGAACTAGACTTTTTTCATGTAGACTAGCGTCTAACTGCTCATCACTGATACTAGCTCAGTCGGGCACGAAGCCAGATAAGACAACGTGATTTTTGGCCATGACCACCAGTGATTTCGAGCTCGCGACTAGTTTGCTCTTAAATAAAATTACCACATGTGGAAACAATATCAAATAAAAGCCTAATTAGAATTGATGTGAAATGTTTAAGTAGTTCAAAAGTCAATTCATATTTTAAAAAAAACTAGCTTCCGCCCGCGGCTTCGCTCGCGAGGTATATAGATAAAAACTATCCTATGTCCTTCCTCGGGTTGCAATCTATCTCTCTACCAGATTTTATCGAAATCCGTTCTGTGGTTTAGGCATGAAAAGGTAATATACAGACAGACAGAGTTACTTTCGAATTTATAATATTAGTATTTTTATAATATTAGCCAACAAATAAATATAATGTCAAAAAATATATTATAATATTTCTAGCAATTCTGTGTATTTTCATTACCTAATCTGTTTAAATTGTTTTGATTCATAAATAGTTAATCTGATTAAAGGGGCTATACTAAAATATGAATATTTTTTAAAATAATTATTTTCATAGTTAACTTTCTTTATTTAATTACCAAATCCTTAAAAGTATTGATTAATGTATTTTTTGCAAAGCTACCATACGGAACTACCGATATATTTTTTAAATTACTATTTTATAGCTAACTTTCTTTTTACCTGTTTTCGCAGAAAAGCTTGCTTTTGATCCAATGGTTGATATTGATGTATAGAAAATTATTAGCTTAGTAGGTACTTAGTCTTATGAGTGTTTACGCCGTACTGCATTTCATACAAACTTTCAAGCCCTTGTTTTCCGAAATAAATGAACCGATTTTAATGAGTTTCATACGCATACAACAAAAATTAGTCTAGTAGTGTATTTCCTCCCATTAACAATAAATTCTTTCTGCTAAGGTCATTAACGTCGAACTATTCTCACGAGTAATTTGTAACATTGATTATACAGTAAACTAGAAACAATATCCCAAACTAATATTGTTTGTAGAGGCATTAAGAGCGTTTACGACGTACGGCATTTCATACAAATTTTCAAGCATTTGTTTTTCGAAATGAATGGACCGATATTTTAATGAAACTTCATATGCATAAGCAGGATACAAAGCTCTAAAAAGTTAGTAGAGAACATTTTCGAAATGTCTTATTTAAAAAAAGATAACTGGAAATCTGTTTCTGTGGAAAATTTAAAATCGGTCTGATTTGGCTGTAACACTATTTTTCGAAAATGTTCTCTACTAACTTTATCCTGCTTATTATACGTAAGCAGTTTAATTAAAATTGGTCCATTTTTATGAAAGTTTTTTATGAAATGCCGTACGTCGTAAATGCTCTTAATGCCTCTACAAACAATATTAGTTTGGGGTATTGTTTTTAGTTTACTGTATAATCGATTTTACTAATTAGGTACTCGTGTGAATAGTTCGACGTTAATGACCTTAGCAGGGAATATTTATTTTTAATGGCAGGAAATAAATTACTAGACTAGTTATGGCTAAAATTGATAAATAGGCTAAAATATCGACACGAGGTTCCAGTTTAGAAAAAAAATGTTTTTTAAAGTATGTCGTATTATTTTTATTATTTAATTTTTGGTAGATAAGTATACTAATAATTTTTTATTCTTTGCATTCAGTGTAAATAAAATGTTTTTAAAGTAGTTTTAATAAAAAAAGTTTAAAATACGTCATTTACCTACTGTTACTTTTACAACTTGCACAAAACATCTCCATTTAAATTTCACATTTACATAAATAATTATTAATTACCTACCTACCAAAAAATAATTTATCTCTTCATACCTAATTAAAATAAATGCGACCATTTCATTACATCTTTCCTTGTAAAATAACCGGTCGGTGCTACGTAAGTAACCTCCGCCAATAAAGTCGGACTCAAAATTCCTGTTTCCTCGCTCGTATGACTTTTTAATTAAAACAATAAGACTCACTCACCTGTCCACAGTTACATAACATCCATTCACGATCACTTTAAATCCAAACTTAAAAAAAAATATCAATAATCACAAAAAAAAACCACTGACACAACAGAAAAGTCTCAAAAACACATTTAAGTTCGTTCTCAGTTTAAAAAAATGGAACTTTCATTCAGTAATTCGATATTTAAAGTTTTCGAAAGTAGTTTAGCGTAATTTTGGCGGGAGCGGGTGGTCGTGTGGTATGCGCACTAGTGTTTACCGGCCGGCACTTCGTCCGATACTGGCTGGCAGGCAGGATAGCTACGCGACCGGTGCCAATCTGCCAACGTGTTCGAACCGCGCGAACGTGATCGTACGATATTGGGAGTGAATCGGAAATTGATACGTCATACTGCATTCCGGTATGATACTTTTTTATGTTCATATGAATATGAAAGAAAGAATAACAGGTTATAACATTATTTGCCACAGAAACAAGTGCATACGAAAAGATAAGTTATCTTGAACTAAAAAAAAAATCGATCTACGAGCACAGAACAGAAATAGTCAGCAGCTGCACGTGGCAACTGAGACAAGAAGGCTAAGCATAATGCTGTGTTATAGGGAAACCACAACGTGGTCACCCATGCCGAGTCAGCGTTTTGCTAAGCCCGTCGCGTCGTTGCAGTTGTGAATGATTAGACCATAGTCTATACCGTACCTTTTTTACGATGTAGGCCATCTTCGAGAGCGCAATGGCTCTACCAAAAAAATCACCAGAGATTCCGGACTATAAAGAATTTCAAAAAAGGAAACTGGGCAATTTAGGTTACCTCGCCTTGGTTGCACGTGGCATTGGCGCTGACACTATTTTTTTTTAAATTATAGTTAAGTACTTTATTTTACATCAGTAAATTCAATAAATTATGCATTGCATCTTGCATTGCATTACTTATGATATTATTTTTTTTGATGTTTTTCGTACCTGAAAAAATATTCATGATGATAGAGCTACATTGCCGAGGTATTTATGAAACTTGATACTTAAACCATTACAATCTTACAAAGTAAATACTACAGTTCTACGTTCATACAAAGTCACCCTCATAGGTAGGTAGGTAGCTCTATTTCTTCTTACCTTAAGGGGGAAGCGCTAAGGTAGCCCGTTAAATAAATTTTTTATTACGATTTTTGCAATTTGCTGGTCAGTATTAAGTTCTACGTTGATTAAAATATTATTTGCGGTCGTAACAAATATGTATTTATAGAATTATAATCATTACAATCAGTAATACAACTTGTTAAGTTAGTATAATCCCCAAAGGTCAAGATTTCATGAAATAGTCATTCTTGGGGATTACTTGGTCTTAGAGAGTTGTGTTGATGACTTTAATGATTATAATTCTGTAAATACATATTTGTTACTGCCGCGAATCATATTTTAATAAACGTACAACTTAAATTGCAAAAAACGTAAAAAAAATTGAATTTCGCGGGCTACTCTGGCGCTTTCGCCTTAAATTCTCTTAGCGATGATGCGGCCAACAATTATAACAGTTTCAGCCTATTCACTCATAAATTGAAGCGTCTCATGTCAAACACAAATTACCTTACTTGCACATACCTACCTATGTACAGACGCCAACACATCAAGCTACCTGAAACTGTCAAATTTTCCCAATGAACTTTGAACCTTAAGCTTTAGTGATAAAGTTCAAATCTTTTAAAGAAATTTGACAGATTGATGTGCTGGTGTCTCTACTCTGGGATAGCTACAAACTATGTAGGTAGTTATTACGTAAATAATTGCTCTAGTTTCAAAGTCTACAAATCTACTACCTACTATAATTTTTGAACATCGAACCCAGTAGTTGGTATGTATAAACACAGTCAGCATTGTCACTGTCATCATTGTCAGTGTCATCACTTTCATTTTTTGTTATCTGTGATATTTTTTTTTCGTATCTAGGTAGTTAAAAGTTGAATGAAAGATTTTTATGGACTTTGACCTACTTATGCACTGCAGTAAGCAGGATACTTTATTAATTTAAAAAAAAATAAGATTTAAAAAATTCCATAGAAACAGAGATTTCCAGTTAACTTTTTATTAATTTAAAAAAAATTAAGATTTAAAAAATTCCATAGAAACAGAGATTTACAGTTAACTTTTTTTAAATAAGACATTTCGAAAATGTTCTTTACTAACTTTTTAGACCTTTGTATCCTTCCTATGCGTAGGATTTTTCATTAAAATCGGTTCATTCATTTTGAAAAACAAGGGCTTTAAAGTTTGTATGAAATGCCGTACTACGTCGTTAACGCTCATAAAAATTGACAATGATTTTTAACCTCGAAATTCTTCAGATAGTTAGTGTGCATTCATTAGTAGGTTATTTAATTTAAAAACGAATTTAAAGAAATAATTGGAAAAATATTTATTGCATTTTGCTCATATTTCCCTGTAATTATCTTTCTAAGAATATCTTCGATTAATAAACATGAAAGTGGGGCATTACCTACTTTGCATTCACGCGACACGCGACGAATTTTTGCCATGCATGCGTATGCGCCGATTGACGTACGAAACGTGTTGTAAAAAGTGTAGAGTTACTAATGGTTCAAAAACCTACATAATAATAAATAATTAACGATATGAATACCTACCGTAATAAGATCAGCAGTGCTATTCTGTAAAGTTCACTTCGAATCTCACTCAAGTGACTGTACACGATTCGAAAGCTAACTCATTTGTTTTTAAAGTGAACGGATTTAAAGTGAACGGATTTACAGTGAACGGATTTAAAGTGAACGGATTTAAACTGAACGGATTTAAAATGAACGGTTTTAAAGTGAACGGATTTAAAAACAAATGAGACCGATTTTATATCAGCATTCTAATTATTGCATAACACACTATCAATCTCAATCTGAATAATTTTGAAGGATACTGTTATTCGATAATTCGAAAAATTTGTCTACTCAACAACGTAAATAACGCAACGAATGTTGTTGGACTGTCAAACTCAAACTCAAACTCAAAGCATTTATTTCAATTAACCCATTTACAGGCTTTTTGAATTGTCAAGAAGTCGGTCAGTCAGAAAATATGAAGCTAGTTGCCCATTCCAAACCGTAGGTACCTATGGAAAAGAACGGGCAAGAAACTCCATGGACACTCTTTTCACTGTCAAAATGAAAGTCATTCCTACTGTCAGTGTATTACGCAATAACCTCACAGTTCTGTCAGTTAGATCAGTTAATTACACAGACTAAGAAGAGAAGTTAATTAACGAGCCAATGCATGACATAATTTTTACCATTTAATTCTTTGAAGGTGAATGGATAGTGGTAGACCGCGAAATTAAAATGTTCTTAGGTTTTTTGCAATTTTCAGGTCAGTGTCAGATTGTATTTTGATCAAAATATGACTCGCGACAATAACAGGTACCTACATATTTAGAGAATTATAATCATTAGAATCACACTAATATTATAAAGGCGAAAGTTTGTGAGTGTGTGTGGGGGTGTGTGTGTGTGTTTATATGTTTGTTACTTCTTCACGCTCAAACGGCTGGACCAATTTTGATAAGATTTTGTATGGAGGTAGCTGATACCCTGGATTAACATATAGGCTACTTTTTATCCCGATATTCCCACGGGATCGACATTTACGCGGGTGAAACCGCGGGGCGCAGCTAGTCATTAATATATCTTTCTATGTTAGATTTCTACCACCAACCACCAATCTCTTATGGAAAAGTGGTAATGGTAGTATTTGGCTGTTATTGTCACGAATCATATTTTGATCGAGATAGTATAACCTGACACTGACGGACGTGCAAATTGCAAAAAACATAAGAAAATTTGAATTTCGCGGTCTCAACTACCCATTGACCTTCAGAAACAAGTGCTAATCCACGCATATGTCGCGAAGCTCAGTCCTGTGGCTTTAGAGGACCCATATGGCAACCGAAACCATAATAATAATGCCTAAACGCACCTGTTACCTTTGGAAATAATCCTAACTATATCCATACTAATATTATAAATTCGAAAGTAACTCTGTCTGTATGTTACCTTTTCACGCCTAAACCACTGAACGGATTTCGATAAAATTTGGCAGAGAGATAGATTGCATCCCGGGGAAGGACATAGGATAGTTTTTATCGACATACCTCACGGACGAAGCCGCGGGCGGAAGCTAGTAAATTATAAATGCGAAAGTAAGTTTGTTTCTTTATTTGATACGCTTTCACACTAAAACGGCTGAACAGATTTGGATGAAATTTGGCACATGGGTAGACAGTGACCTAGAGAAGGACATAGGCTACTTTTTATCCTGGATCGCAGACGAAGTCGCGGGCAACAGCTAGTTACACTAATATTATAAAGGCGAAAGTTTGTAAGAGTGTGTGTGTTTATATGTTTGTTACTTCTTCACACTCAAACGGCTGGACCAATTTTGATAAAAAATTGTATAGAGGTAGCTAACACCCTGGATTAATACAGGAAAAGTTTTTATCCAGTGCGCAAATTTTGACATAATAAACTTGAATATATTTTAATAAACACGTATTTTTTGTTTTGATATGTTTCAATAGTAAAAAATTAAGTTAACGCTTACGAGACTTGTTTACTCAGAAATTTATTTTATGGACGTCGCTTGCCAGTCCGTCGACCGGTCGCCCGATTCACGCCGCGCGTCGACCGGTCGCCTGACGCGCCAGCTGCTATCAGAAGTACTCACGCGCGCGCGCTCGCTCATGCGACGGCGGATTATTGACCCCAGTTTAGCGCTACAATTTTTTTAAGTTTAGACTGTGTAAAGTTATTTGTAAACGTAATTTTTCGTAAATTCCGATTTATCCTTCATACTTTCATGGGCTTAGGACCATCAAAATGCAGAAAATAAATCATAATAAGTAAGAAAGTAATACGTTTTAGTCCATTCAAAATAAAACATTTAGGTATGATAGGTACTTAGACATGATACAATTTGCGTCAATGTCTAATCAAAGAGAACCTAAGACACTAAGATTGTTTATAATTTCTTCTTACCTCTACATTTTATTAATCACAATAATTTTAGGTAGGTATTGTTCGAAGTGACCTCTTCCTTTTTCAAGGCATAAACGTGCACGTTTAAATAAGTAAGCATTTAGTTTGTTTAGGACACTAACACCACTTTTTACTTCAATGAAAGCGTTAATTATTTTTTCTTTCAAGTCATCTAGGCTCTGAGCCTCTTCTAGTCTTCTACATACAGCCGGCATTTCACTTGTTTCATACACCTTGGTTTGCTACTAAAATTGTCCTCTCATTAGGGACCGTGGGATTGAGGATCCTTTGGGCTCGCATACGAGGTACGCTCTCCCTTTCGTATCTTCTTCGTGCTGCTCGTAAATTTTCATTGCTTAACAAATACACTCGCACCATTTCATAATACTCGCGGTGAGTAAAATGAGACATTGTCACTACGCTAGTCTAGTACGCGGCACGCGCGCAGGGACGGCGAAGCGACATCCGACCTCCGCTTCCGCAAGTGACGTACTGCATGTGCATGCGTTTTGTTTATCAAACGCCGGCGCCGCGCCGCATGCCCCCGCACCCCCGCCCCGTCTCGTGCGCTGGGCGTCCAGGGGTGGCCGGCGGGCGGCCTTCGCGTTTTCATTCATGCTCATTCATAGTATTACTATTAAATTATATCCATGTCTTGCTTATTTCAAATTGGGACAAAGTGGAAAAATGAAAAAAAAAAAGTCATAAACTAAAAATGGAAATGTGTTCTATTGCTTACACTGAGCCACCAAAAAAAATTTGCGCACTGGTTAAAAACTTTTCCTGTATATAGGCTAATTTTTATTCCGATATTACGCGGGTGAAACTGCGGGGCGCAACTAGTAATAAATAAATGCGAAAGTAAGTTTGTGTGTTACGCTTTCATACTAAAACGGCTGAACAGATTTGGATGAAATTTTGCACATGGGTAGACAGTGACCTAGAGAAGGACATAGGCTACTTTTTATCCCAGATCGCAGACGAAGTCGCGGGCGACAGCTAGTAATAAATAAATTCCAACAACCGCCGGAATCGCTGTGTGTATCGCAACTATTTAAATCGTTTCGGGGACATCGTTCCAGAAAAGTTAAACCGCTGATGTTATCAAAGTTCCTGAGGCTGCTTTAGGTAAGATGTTCATCATCTGCCTAGCCTTATCCCAAATATGTTAGGGTCGGCTTCCAGTCTAACCGAATGCAGCTGAATACCAGTATTTTACATGTAGCGACTGATATCTGGTCTCCACAACCCAGTTACGGTACCCCTTGGTAAGACTGGTTGTCAGACTTTCGGGCTTTCAAAGACCCACGAACCCAGCTGACGGTTTTACGTCGTTTCTGAGGCACGGAGTGGGTATCGGTATGTAAAGATTTTATTGAATTTTGAGATAGCATTAAAACGGCTTTGGGGCTAAGCCGTGTAAGGCCCCCGGAACCCGCCACCATCGGGATCCCAACTAACGGTAGGAGGGGTTCACATCGGTGTCGAGATGACGATGAAATACCTGGGTCTCGACCTCGACAGCCGGTGGAACTTCGTGGAGCATTTCCGACGTTTGGCCTCCAAACTGGAACGGGCCGGGGCCGCCTTCAAGCGGCTCTTGCCCAACCTGAGGGGGCCAAACGCCTCCTGCCGGAGGCTTTAGTCGGGGGTCGTGCGGTCCACACATATGGGGCCCCGGTGTGGGCCCTGGTGCAAGCCATGGTCCGGGGCGAGAGGGAGTGGGAGGTAGTTACCTCCTTCTGCGAAGCAGTCATGCAAGCGAAGGAGGTGGCGGGACGGTTCAGGGAGAGAGCCTCCCGTCTCAGCCGCCGCGGGGGACGCCCCAGGCGTCGGGAGCCGCGTGACGACTCCCGGCCACCGTAGGCGCGGGCCTGCGGGCGGAGAGTAATGGGTAGCTCACCGTCCGATCAGGACCAGGCCCGTGCCGGACGGCGCGTACGTGTTCCACGCGCGCCTCAAAGAGATGTCAGCATCGAGGAGGGGCCCTTTAGGGCCGAAGCCTGCCGGGTCAGCGGGATTATCCGAAAGGGTTACCGCTGGCCCGGAACATAAAGGGCTAAGGAAGGAACACGGGTGGGTTTTAGTCAGTAAGAGTCTGACACTCCCTTCCGCTCCACCCAGAGCGGGAGGAGTCATTTGATGATTTCCCATCCGCATTAAAAAAAAAAAAGCCGTGTAAGGCCGCCCGCTCATTATCGGCATCGGCAAGAAAAGGGATCCTTCGGCATTCCTACATGCAAGCGCACACTGTTGGAAACTATGTCTTGGCATGCTGCAACGTTCTTAGGGATGACGCGGCGTCCTTAAGGATGCCTCACCGTCCGTACCGAAGGATCCCGAAGTATACCGAAGCAGCATCAAAGCTGCCGATGCAGTAGCCTCAAGCATACCGAAGCGGTATTTTTGTTACTACGATCATATATCATGGAAATTTCTACTTTATTGCCATAAAGCTAATGTATAATGCTTTTTATCACCCAAAATCCTCAGCCGTGCCGATGCCGATAGTGGGCGCAGGCCTAAATGCTATCTTATTTTATTTTGATTTTTTTTTACATTTATTATGAATTTTATTATTTTACTAGCTTCCGCCCGCGACTCCGTCCGCGCGGATGTCGGTCTTCGCGTGGATGGTTTATTTCTCCATTTTGAGTAACTCTGACAATGACATCTTATAAATATCTATTCGACCCAAATACGGCTAAGCCTATAATAATTAAGGAGATTTTGGTACTGGGTGTAGGTCTCAGATTCCCGTGACAGCATGTGACGTTCACGGTCAGCAGTGAGGCGTATTTCCCTTTCAGTAAATGTTTCAGAGGAGCGAGATAGTGAGTGACGTTGACGATCAGCACTTAACCTCAATTCGCGATCGGCACTGCTTTCACGTGCTCTTGCTTCAGCCGTTCCGTCTCGCATGCGGTTTTACCGGGATTCTCGCTCTTCAGTTGATTCTTGTGATCTAGCTAGTCTCATTCGCCTAGCATTTTTCGATGTTTTAGTAAGAGAAGATCGGTTTCTGGCAGGCATCGTGTTACAATAAAACTGTATTAAAAATATACAGAAATACAATGAAATGAGATGAGAGAGAGAAATATGAGATTAATAACTAACCTACTTTACCTTATAACCTAATTCCTATACCTATGTTTCCAAAGATAAACAAAAAGAATATAAAATACCAACCTAAATAAACCAATTTACGATGAAAACTTAAACTACGTACGTACTATAATATTTACAAAAGTATTTACAAATAACTGATCGGAACAGTAATCAAAAAGGTCGCGCTGAAAAGCACGGTTTAAAATTACACGCATACAATATTAATTCCACGGACGACCGCTCGCCACACTGAAAACACAAAATTCAGAATTTATGTGCATCACGAGGCGTTTTTTTTTTTTTTTGAATGGCATCTTGTAGGTGTCCTTGAGAGGTCGTGACTACTTAACCGGACTATCCTGTGGTTGCCTTAAGTAAACTCAAAGCCTCCAGCCAGGGGCAAATGCAACGTGTGTTCGCGGTTCTACAGAACAACGTCTATGAATAAAACTGAAAAATAAGATTTTTTTTTCTACGTATTTTTCCAGGATAAAAAGTATCCCATTTTATGCCCAGGATAATAAGGTATAATTATACCAAGTTTCATCGAAATCGAACCGTTAGTTTTCACGTGATGCCTGCATATACAGACAGACAGACAGACAGACAGACAGACAGACAGACAAAAATTTTTTTAATCACATATTTGGGTTTGGTATCGATCCAGCAACACCCCCCGCTATTTATTTTTTCAATATCTTCAATGTACAGAATTGACCCTTCTACAGATTTATTATATGTATAGATTCTATTATATTATTAGTGTGAAATGTTTTGTAATAAATGAAATGAATTATTATTATAATAATATTATAAAGCGCCACATATGACATTGATGACAAATAGTTCTCAAATAATTACAATGTCTCCTTATCGAATGGGAATCGTCCGAAGCAACGCTATTATTACCATGAAACGGTCTCGGTATGCAAAGCGAAACGCGTGCGCCGCACTTTTTGCGATGCATGCACTTTTTGCGTGCGAGTTGACAAGTATTTGGGTGAAATTGGCACTTTGGTAGCCAAATGAAATGCCTACTTTCTAAGCTCATGTGCACCTAATAGGGTCCATAACGATCTTATAGATTTTTTTCCAAGTTGTGAGTTCAAGCCTCGGTATCGTCGTTGGTTTGATGGGAGCTACACAATTTCTAGAGACTAGAAGTTGTACGCCACGGATCCACTGCTATTTATTACAAGACCGAATATACACACAAGCGCCATACGCCCTCTCGGACGCATCGGTAAAGACGTGTACTTCATGCGTAATAGAGTCTTCACGCAAAACCCAACGAGGTATTTTGAAATGGTTTAATGCTGTAACTGAAAATGTCTGTGTGGTCTCGGACTTAAAGAATAGCACCACCCCATACTTCCCGTGGGTATCGTAAAAGGCGACTAAGGGTCGTACCGGAGAATGGGCAGCAGCGTTCTCTATGCATTCCACCACCATACTATACTGTGATCGCCAACCCGCCTGCCAAGCGTGGCGATTATGGCAAACCCCCCCCTTTGGGGGAGGCCTAAGTCCAGCAGTGGACGTCTTTCGGCTGAAATGATGAATGATGATGAATGCTGTAATTGTGCCTTCAAATGTAGACCAAAGGTTTCTGACTTCGTGCGACAATTCGTCATCCCAGTCATACTTACCTAAATCTAGCCATAGACGCTGCATGATAATCTTCGCTTCGACGACGCACGGGCTTACGAGGCCTAGTGGGTCAAAGATTTGAGTGATAACAGAAAGAACATGACGTTTGGTGACTTTAGTTGTGGAGGTGATATTTATAGTGTAAGTAAGTGAATCTGAGTCACAGACCCAGTAAAGACCTTTTAGTCTTAGATTGAGAAGAGTTTGGACCTTGCTCAAAAAATAATCAAATTCTTAAAGAAATTACACAATACATAGTAACGAGTTACATAACCCGCGATCGTCATGCAACATCACCTCGAAATTGGAACGGGTGTCTCGTTTGAATCCGGGACGTTTTCATCATCATCATCATTTCAGCCGAAAGACGTCCGCTGCTGGACATAGGCCTCGCCCAATTTTGGGGGGGGTTTGCCATAATCGCCACGCTTGGCAGGCGGGTTGGCGATCGCAGTATGGTATGATGGTGTAATGCATAGAGAACGCTGCTGCCCATTCTCCGGTCTCCCTTAGTCGCCTTTTACGACACCCACGGGAAGTATGGGGATGTTTTACTGAAAAACAAATAAGTTCGTTTTCGATGTGTGTGCGCCGTAACTTGAGTATGGTTCGAAGTGAATTTTATGTAATAAATGTTCCTTATTACCGTAAAACGCTGCAACTTTGCCAACTAAGCCCAAGTTTGCCTATTTCGTTTCAATTACGATATTTCGCGTTTGCTTAGTTTTTTATTATTTTCTACCATTTGGTAGTGATTTTACATTATTAGGGCAACAGATTTTTCATTTTTTGTAATGGTAGCTTCATTGTTACTCTGTCAGTTGTGCGACAAACACAGGTGCGCGTAGGTGAAAATTTTTAGTGTCGTGTAACTTTTGAAGTTTTAGCTAAAGAAAAGGTGTTTTCGTGCAGCTATAACATCCCAGGGTAAGAACATACTGTCTACTTTCCATATTGCTTGATATTTTTATTAAAAGGACACGATTTCATTAAAATAACTTAGTAGGCAATGTTGTGCACTGTTTTTGAAACTTGAGTGACACAACTTTGCCCGGGTCTAGGGTTATCACTAGGCGGATTTTAATATTCATATATTTTTACTATATAAATGTCATATTTGCATGAAATTTTCACAGCTTGGAACCCGGTTATATCGAGACTCAAGAGCTTGCATGCACTAAATTCCCTTCGTTTTACGATATTTTAATTTTATTGCATACATTGTTAATGTTCCGAAATCGGGTGAGACACAGGTATCACCTAGGAGTTAGAGCTTCAATTGAAAATGTTATATTTTTTTATGTCAATAGAACATTCTTATTTTTATTTCGACAGTTATGTTTTCAATCGCCTGGAAGGGTGAGGCAGAGGTGTATCTCTGCCTGACCCTTCAGTGATTACAGGCATGATTTTTTATTTAAGTAAGTCTTAACTTTGTTGCAGTTTATATGCAAAAATACCGAATAATACACAACGAAGCAGGAGAAAACCGGGAGCTCGTAGTTATGCCGATTATTCTGTAGAAATATCAGAATTTGCTGCAGATCTCGTACGAAAAAAAATCATTTCGTCATACGAAGCGGAAAAGAAATTTGGGATCCCGCGTCAGACCATTTTTAATAAATCAAAAAACATGCATAGCAAACCATTTGGTCGACCTACAGAGTTGACAACTGAGGAAGAAGCCCACATCGTAAAAGCCAGCATTGCTAAAAAGCAATACATTTGAGATTTTTACTTATAAGTAGCAATTTGTTTTATTTTTTTACAAAGTGAATAAAAGTTTAAGAAAATAATCCGTATTTTTTTGGGACAACCCTAGAGTCAACGACATTTTTGTATGAAAAGTTTCTGGTACCTGCTACAACATTGCCTATTAGCTGTAAAAAAATATATATTACCGTCATGGCAATAATCTAACTGCTGGGGACAAGCACGGTGTCTCATGTACACGGAAAAAAAATACTAAAAAGATCAACAATATATTTATTGAGATATCCTTCTAGGCAAAGTTGTGTCTTTTACCTACAACTTTGCCTACGACTTTGAGTGCTTGTAATTCTGAATGACGGCATGATTTAAATAGATTTGGGTTCTACCTGGCAAGGCATAAGGTCTGTTTTCCATCTGCAAGTCTTTTGAAGCCGTAATAGTAAATAGGTTCAGAGATACGAACAAAAAACGTCAAAATCCAGGCAAAGTTACAGCATTTTACGGTACTCACCTTCTTCTTCTTCTTCTTCAATCGGTCCCTCATTACTGAGGATCGTGGGACAATCTGCCTCCATCTACTCCGGTCCAAAGTTGCCATCACCAGCTGCTAAAAATTACTCTCCAATTCTTTGAATATAAAATAAAATAGTAGCAAGTACTGTTTGTAGGTACTTATTCAGGTTAGGTTCCACTAGGATCATCATGAGTTGTAAAAAAAAAACTGTCAACAAATTTCTTTTCACTTCAGTAGCTCAAACATGTAGGTTTAGCTGCCTGAAATCAGTGAGCAAAATGCGATTTTGCTCACTGAGTGAGACAAAGTAACTTTTTTTTTTTTTTTAGAAAGCCGCGAATATCTTATTCAGCTTTGGTTTAATCATATAAATCGAAACATTCACACTCTATCTCTTTCCCGCCATTAGAAAGAGAGAGAGACAAAGACCAGCCCTTTCGAAGTTCCGATTTTGAATTCGACTTCAAAGATAAACACGTTCGGAATTTGCAAAAAGATAATTATGTCTTTAATGTAATTTATTGAATTTTTAACTTATTGTTGTATTTAATCGAAAATAAGTAGGTATTTACTGCAAATAAAACTGATATATAAAAGCTGTAAATATTTATTTCTAGTTTCAATAATGTTTATGTATTTTGAATAATAAAATATCATGGGTGCTATTTCCGAACACGCCTTAATTTAAATATAAAAGAGCGGGAATAAAATTTCGTGGCTGGCGTAAAAAGTTCAATAAGTTAAAAAATATTAAAATAATCGTAAAATATGAGTGAAACTAGCAACGAGAATAGTATTTTAACACCGGAAGAGTCAAAACAACAAGTTACTAATGCAGAATTAAGATTCCTTCCTGAGAAGTCTCGCGAGAAATATCTGAAAGCATAGCATTCTTCAATGAATGAAGACTTACAAAGGGCGCAAGCAGTTTTTCGGAGACGGTGTTGCTATCTTATTTTTTAGACTTATCATAGACGAGGCGATCATCTACAATGTGGAGGATTTACTCAATGTTGAAAGCTACCTACTTTAAAAACAAAACATAACGTGCATATTGAAACATACGCAAAACTCGTATTATTTAATTGAATACCTCTACCTACAATGTTAATTATTTTCATTCACAATAAATCGTTATTTCAATCTATTCCTGTTTATTATTTTATCTCCTAAAGTGTTCTCGCTGCTGAAATGAAAAGTTGCGTGTGTTACACGAGAGCAAAGTTTTTGCATCTCGTGCCTTTGCATCCCTCGCCACACTCAGGATTCAAAATCAGCACTGGCAGCAAAAAACGACTTTGCTCTCTTGTTGCACAAATAACTATTGGCATACGACCTCCGCATTTCAGCATCTGTGTCCTATGCCCATAAACAACTTCTCCTGACGTATGTAATTTCTTTAACGCCCCTACGTTCTTCGACGAGAGGTAGGTACCTAGTTAAATTAAAGGAGCGTACACATTGATGCAGGTAGCCGCGTCACACCTGTCGATTATTTAGCCCCGCACGTTGATATTGTGACTGGCGGCCATCTTAGTGACGTAGTCGAACTGTCAGTACCGTTCAGCGCTAACGGGTAATGTGCGGTGTATGACGTCAAAATGACGTCACGCAGCTGTTATTGTGACAAGGTTCCATCGCAATATCAACGTGCGGGGCTTATACAGATTTTGCCGAAACTCAGGATATACACGCAATATCTTTGAAGTTTGAACTTGATGATTAAACAGATAATTTTGCTTTTGTCTTACTTTGCTTTGTCTTATTTGAAATTTCATAGATATCACACTAATATTATAAAGGCGAAAGTTTGTGAGTGTGTGTTTGTATGTTTGTTACTTCGTCACGCTCAAACGGCTGGACCAATTTTGATAAAATTTGGTATGGAGGTACCTGACACCCTGGAATAACATATAGGCTACTTTTTATCCCGATACTCCCATGGGATCGAAACTTGTGTGGGCGAAACTGTGGGTGAAACTGGTTTCACTTGGGGTTCAAATCCTGGACCCCACGCTCTCAGTCAATCAGTCTCAACACTCGCGCTTGCGACTAGTAGAAGAACGTGGTAGTCTTTTTCTTCGCTGTTCCCACAATCGCGACCACATTCGACGCGTCTCCAAGTTGTGCGGTCTTCTGCAGCAGCGGCGGCCCTACCATTTTTTTTAAGTGGTGCAAACTCTTGACGTGGCTCCCCTCTATGTACCATGTTCCTATGATATATGCATATGCAGTTGCTTGCTTGCTTTTGCTTGCTTGTGGACGATCGGGTTCGTCGTTTCAACCGATAGACGTCCACTGCTGGACATAGGCCTCCCCCAATTTTGGGGGGGGTTTGCCATAATCGCCACGCTTGGCAGGCGGGTTGGCGATCGCAGTATGGTATGATGGTGGAATAAATAGAGAACGCTGCTGCCCATTCTCCGGTAAGACCCTTAGTCGCCTTTTACGACACCCACGGGAAGTAAGGGGTGGTGCAATTCTTTAAGTCCGGCACCACACAGACGATCGGGTTAGTAAGTTACTATCATCAATGTCTGGTGCCTGGTGGACTGTCCACCGAAAATCAACCGAAATGCGACCACCCAAATGCGGTCATTTCGGTTGATTTCAGCGTCTCTCCCACCGCTCGCACCACCTTTTTTTTTTTGTTGATGGGAAATCATTAAATGACTCCTCCCGCTCTGGGTGGAGCGGAAGGGAGTGTCAGACTCTTACTGACTAAAACCCACCCGTGTTCCTTCCTTAGCCCTTTATGTTCCGGGCCAGCGGTAACCCTTTCGGACAATCCCGCTGACCCGGCAGGCTTCTGCTCGCACCACCCTAGGGCCGCCACTGTTCTGCAGTATGGACTGCTCTGTAAATGCTGCCTCTAAACAGAATTCTTGATCGCATCTGATCATCTTGCCCTGCATCATCATCATGCGCGCGTTTTCCTTTGACCCGGCCCAGAATCATAAATCTTTCCAGACAATGCTTCGGTGAACGTATAATAATTACTAGTTACGCCCCGCGGTTTCACCCGCAGAAGTGTCGGTCCCGTGAGAGGATCGGGATAAAAAAGTAACCTATGTCCTTCTCTAGGTCACTATCTACTCACGTGCCAAATTTCATCCAAATCTGTTCAGCCGTTTTAGTGTGAAAGCGTAACAAATAAACTTACTTTCGCATTTATAATTTACAAGCTACGCCCTGCGGTTTCACCCGCATAAGTGTCGATCCCGTGGGAGTATCGGGATAATAAGTAGCCTATATGTTAATCTAGGGTGTCAGCTACCTGCATACTAAATTTTATCAAAATTGGTCCAGCCGTTTGAGCGTGAAGAAGTAACAAACATATAAACACACACACCCACAAAATTTCGCCTTTATAATATTAGTTTGATGTCCGAAGAAGTTGGCATGAAGTCAGAGGCTGGCGTGGTAGTGATGACCTATTGTATTAGAATATCTCCCATCAAGTAAGGCCAATGGCCTGATGGCCAACGGCGATCAAAAGTCTACTAACAATGAGTACCCAAATGTCCTAATTAGCAATTCCTTTCAGTCTAGACCATTTAGAAAGGTACACAGTCACAGAGCCGGTGTATACCCCCCATTAAATATTTCGCCATTCAGCGGAACAAGTGTCGACGTGTAAAATATTATGTATGGTGTGCGCCGGCGCATAAGTAGAGGTGGCGTGGTTTTAGGGTTCCGTAACACATTGATGCCAAGTGAAAGCGATTAATAAGGCTTCTTCATCTGTACATTACAAGGACGTACCAATTATAGAGTACGTGCAACTTTAGTCGGTATTAATGAAAATAATCACACTAATATTATAAAGGCGAAACTTTGTGATTGTGTTTATATGTTTGTTACTTCTTCACGCTCAAACGGCTGGACCAATTTTGATAAAATTTTGTATGGAGGTAGCTGACACCCTGGATTAACATATAAGCTACTTTTTATCCCGATATTCCCACGGGATCGAAACTTATGCGGCTGAAACCACGGGGCACAGCTAGTAATAAAATAAAAATCTAAATCTCAGAGCAGTGCAAATCCAACCGAGTGGAAACTATAGAATGCTAGGCGAGGACGCGGCAGTGAAATGCGAAGATGGCGATGACGCGGCAAGACGAGTTTGACTCCTACTGAAAGGACTGGCACGTAACAGCATTAGAACTGTTTGGAAAAGGGAGAGGTACTCCTCTGTCCTACAGTGAGAAAATACAGGCTAAATAAGTAGTAACCAGTCGACTCCCATGCATTTATCATTAGAAAACTACAATACACATACGAGTCAACCTTCATCTAATTCATGTGACATAAAGCGCGGTCACTGTCGGACTGCATAGAAAAGAAAGAGAAGCGCTATGCTATGACACAACGCTGGTAATTTATTGCAAAATATGAAGCAATTATTTAATTACAATAAATCTATTGTTTGGACTAAAAAATTAAAACACTAGTATTTTAGTATGTTGCTTGTAGAATAATCTGGCAAAAAATCAGAATGATTGTATGTATATTAGTATGGTTTTTACTGTAAAAAGAATGTTTTTAGAGGTATCTTCATGATCTTTTCTATCGTATCAAATTAGTTGTATTATGTTTTCAACACACTATCTCATCATTCATCATCATCATCATCATTTCAGCCGAAAGACGTCCACTGCTGGACATAGGCCTCCCCCAAAAGAGGGGGGGTCTGTTATAATCGCCACGCTTGGCAGGCGGGTAGGCGATCGCAGTATGGTATGGTGGCATTCTCCGGTACGCCCCTTAGTCGCCTTTTACGACACCCACGGGAAGCACGGGGTGGCGGCATTCCTTAAGTCCGGCACCACACAGATTCAATTCAATTCAATTCATTTATTCAATAACAATTTTCACATTGCGTCTGAATTTATATAACTAATAACTAAATATATAAGAAACATCATGCATGCATTCCTAAATCATTACAATTATCCAAATTACAATAAAATGAGAATAATAATAAAAATAATATAAAATATAAAAAATCATGTCAATAACTCATAGGTCAATTCATAAAATTCGATTAATTCAATTCAATTCAATAAGTTTTAAATAATTAGGTTACTTTCCAATTTTGTATTTATTTATAGTTCATCAATGGAATATAGACACTTATTTAACAAGAACCGTTTAAGCTTATTCTGAAACCCACTTGCATATACTAGACTTTTTAATTCTGTCGGCAGTTTATTGAACATTTTTAATGACTTGTGGTAGGCGCTATGCTTTACAACGTTCAGGTGCGGCACTTGCTTCATCTGGAGATCTTTTCTTCTTGTACTCTCCCTTTTTTGCCTTTCATCTTCAGTCTCATATTCAAAGATATATTTTGATAAGTGACTGAGTAGGACTAAAATGTACAAGCTTGGGACTGTCAATATATTTAGGTCATTAAAATGTGGCTTACATGATTCTTGCTGTTGAATTCCAGCTATGGTTCTGACTGCTCTTTTCTGAATTACAAAAGCTTTTTGAGTATTGTAATCATAACTTCCTCCCCAGAAAAGTATGCTGTATCTCAGTTTCGACTCAACTAATGCGTAATAGACCAGTTTTAAATGTTTTGTGGTTACCTCGTTCCTTAGACTTCTTAGTACGTAACAGGCAGAGCTGATTGCTTTCTCTAGGTATGTTAGCTCTTGTTTCCACTTTAACTGGCTATCAATATGAACTCCCAGAAACTTAACCACTGAGACCACGTTCACTGTTTCTCCATTTATGACGCAGTTAATGCTTTCTTTATTTTTGGAAGTAGAACGGAAAAGCATTACATTGGTTTTACTGGCATTAACTTTAAGACTGTTAACCGCAAACCAGCTGTGGAAGATATCTAAGGTTTGATTAACTATGGAATTAAGAGCGTGTATGTTGTCAGCCGAAACAACTGCATTAGTATCGTCGGCAAAAACCACAAGCTGGATGGATCCCGCAGCTTTTCTACTCATGTATTGAATAAGGTCATTAACAAACGCGATAAAAAATATCGGACCAAGTATGGAGCCTTGTGGTACGCCATTGTGCACAGGAGACAATTGGGACCTATACGTTTCTTCACTTGGACAATTTTTACCTGAGGATTTTGTCTGTGGCACCACTGCTTTGATCTCCACGAACATCTTCCTGTTTTTTAAATATGACGTGAGAAGTGCCAATACTTTACCCCTGACACCGTAGTGCTCAAGTTTATCTAATAGTAATTTATGATCCACCGTGTCAAATGCTGAACTTAAGTCTAAGAAAAGCCCAGCTACTTTCTGTTTGTCGTCCAATCTGCTAACTATGTCCTTAATTAGAGTCGATATTGCGTCTTGTGTCCCAACGTTTTTCTGATAGCCAAATTGTCTTCTACTTATAACTCCATTTAGGTTGAAATGTTTGAGTAATCTAGTTTTAATTAGCTTTTCAAGAATTTTTGAGTGAATAGGTAGTAATGAGATTGGTCTGTACATCTTTGGGTCGGTTTTAGATCCCTTTTTGTGTACAGGTATTATTTTGGCTATCTTTAGTTGATCTGGAAAAATTCCCTCGTCAAAACACTTATTATAAAAAATGCTTAACGGTTCCGCTAGTACGTCTATATTGTCCTTTATTACTGATATATTTATGTCATCATAGCCACAAGATTTTTTGTCGTCCATTTTTTTCACCATTTTGAATATCTCAAGGGGAGTGACAGGGTCTAGGACAAGGTCATTAGTCACTCTTTCTGCACTTTTACGTAGAATATCCATGGCAGCCCCTGTGCATGTAATAGTTGATGAATTAAGTTCGAACTGCTGGGCAAAGATATTCACAATATCTGATGGTTCTGACACGATCTTATTATTTGATTTTAAAATTAGTTTTGTATTGTTATTGGCACTCTTATTTCTATGTTTGTTTATAACTTTCCAAACGTCTTTTGAGACGTTTGTTGATTTTGCTAATTTAGATTGTACTGCAAGCTTTTTGGCCATATTTATTACTTTCCTGTACAGAGCGATGTATTTTTGCCTATAGTCCATCACAGTATCATTTTGTCTATTCCCTTTGCCCGCACAGAGAAATCGCTTCATTTTACTAGAAACCTTTACACCCTTAGTGATCCAGCGCAGATGCGTATTACGCGTTAAGTGTACTTGTAGTTTCCTTTTCCTAAAACAACGTGTGAACATATCTTCGAATTGCTTTAAAAATGAGTTTATTCCGAAATCACTCCAGTCTTGATTTAATAGCAAATTTCTAAAGTTTCTTCTTGCATTTGCATTAAAAACCCGTTTGGTAATTTGAACACTACTGTTTTTCATATTCCTACATAGTTCGTTACTTCTGAATACTGTACTGCACAGTAATCCTGCATGTCCATCTGCCAAGTCATTGTGGTCAACGTCGCAACTTAGCACGTTATCGTCTGATAAATTGGTGAAGACATTGTCTATACAAGATCGTGAGTCATTTCGAATAAATGTAGTCGAACTAATTAGAGGTCTAAAGTTGTAACATGTCAATAAATTTAATAAGTCATTTCTTTTTTTATTGTCTGTTGATAAGTCAATATTAAAATCACCGCAAATAACACAGTTCTTGTTAAAGAAATGTTCTAATAGTTTTTCGAGCCTCATCATAAACGCGTCCAAGTTTTTATCATAAGGCGTGCGATAACAGCAACACACAGATAGGCCTGTCGAAACATCTTTGACACCGCATATTTCAAAACTGTCCATTGTATATAATTTTTTGGCAATGGGCAGATCCTCGTATTCCCTATCTCTTTCTGCTAAGATAATAGTCCCTCCTCTCAACTTATTTAGTCTGGTATTATATGATGCAACATTGTAGTTCGAGAGATTTAACAAGGAAACTAACTCTTCGTTAAGAAAATGCTCGCTAATACACAAGTAATTCAAAGGCCTATTAGGGTGCAGAAAATATTAAAATTAGTAATTTCACAGACATGTGTTCCACGCGCGCCTCAAAGAGATGTCAGCATCGGGGAGGGGCCCCTTAGGGCCGAAGCCTGCCGGGTCAGCGGGATTGTCCGAAAGGGTTACCGCTGGCCCGGAACATAAAGGGCTAAGGAAGGAACACGGGTGGGTTTTAGTCAGTAAGAGTCTGACACTCCCTTCCGCTCCACCCAGAGCGGGAGGAGTCATTTGATGATTTCCCATCCGCAAAAAAAAAAAAAAAGACATGTGTGGCGACTAGTGATACGGAACCCTTAGTGATTTGATCCAACTCGCATTTGGCCGGCTTTTTTTCTCTTTCTTGTAGTCCGAAGTCCGTATTGTAATGTGCAAAAAATATACGTCAGCAGGTTGTAATATTATATGGCCGCCGTGCTTGTGCCTTAGACTTTAGACCTTGTTTTAATATGCGACGTTGAATTTTTAAGGCATGAATCATCTATCTTCTTCTAATATACAGGGTCCCATTAAAATAGATGGACAAATTTCAACACAGCGCTCAGGTTGTCTAACCAAAGATATCCAAGCGATTATTTTGACCTAAAATAATAAATTGCCGGCAACTTAGTGTATTTTCGTTAGCTGATTATTTTTCTTGTAAGTATCTATTTTTGCTGTCTGAGTTGTCAGTGTGGTGCCGGACTTAAAGAATAGCACCACCCCATACTTCCCGTGGGTGTCGTAAAAGGCGACTAAGGGTCGTACCGGAGAATGGGCAGCAGCGTTCTCTATGCATTCCACCACCATACTATACTGCGATCGCCAACCCGCCTGCCAAGCGTGGCGATTATGGCAAACCCCCCCCAAGAATGGTGCTTGGTGGAGGCCTATGTCCAGCAGTGGATGTCTTTCAGCTGAAACGATGATGATTATGATGATCTATGCGTTTTTCTTTTATATATTTTTTTTACCATCGTCCTTATTTTGTTGGTCTGAATGATTTCTAAAAGTTTGTCCATCTATTTTAATGGGACCTTATATAAAATTCTCGTGTGTTTGTAACAAAACGTGTGGTGTGGTGGTGGTGGTGTGGTGTGGTGGTGGTGGTGGTGGATTTATAGACGACTCCGCTTTGGAGTGTAAATGTGGTGCTGTTCCACAAACGATGGGACACTTAATATTGTGTCCTGCGTGTCCTGTCAGCTGCACGTTACAGGAACTGGTGGACGCTGGTGAAGGCGCCAAACAAGAAGCCGAATTCTGGGCCGAGTCCATTTAGATTGCTATCGACACGCTAAGAAGATTCGACTGATTCCACTGATTCCTGATGCTAGGGACAGGTCACTTCACCTAAGTTTTCACGACGAGATTTTTACAGGTCGGTTTAATGTTGCGGTTGACTCCTGCACAAATTCGCGATAAATAATAATCACCCTATTATGTTCCCACTTTTAGCACACAAGCCTCTTCTCTGTGAGAGGGAGTGGGCCGTAATCCACCACGCGGGCCCAGTGCGGGTTGGTAGATGTCACAAGTCTTCGAATTTTTGGTTCTAGGATATGTCGGTTTCCTCACGATGTTTTCCTTCACCGTTTTGAGAGCAGTGGTGATGAAATAATTTACACAAAGTGAAGCGCCTGTCTGGGTTCGAACCTACGACCTACAACTCGTAAGTCGCGGCCGATACCACTGGGCCACCATTGCTCGCTCGTCTAAATTCGTGATGTTTAAGTAATTGTCTCTCTTTTCACCAGTTATAACACCTTTGAAACAAGCCGAAAGACGTCCACTGCTGGACATAGGCCTCCCCCAAAAGGGGGGGTTTGCCATAATCGCCACGCTTGGCAGGCGGGTTGGCGATCGCAGTATGGTATGGTGGTGGAATGCATAGAGAACGCTGCTGCCCATTCTCCGGTACGCCCCTTAGTCGCCTTTTACGACACCCACGGGAAGTATGGGGTGGTGCTATTCTTTAAGTCCGGCACCACACAGACATATAACACCTTCATCATCTGCCTAGCCTTTTCCCGCCTATGTTGGGGTCGGCTTCCAGTCTAACCGGATGCAGCTGAATACCAGTATTTTACATGGAGCGACTGCCTATCTGACCTCCACAACCCAGTTACTGGGTAATACGATACCCCTTGGTAAGACTGGTTGTCAGACTTTCGGGCTTCTGACTACCCGTAACGACTGTCAAAGATCCACGAATGACAGCCGGGACCAACGGCTTAACGTGCTTTCCGAGGCACGGAGGGGTCACGGTATGTAAAGATGGTCACCCATCCACAGACCAACCGCGGCAAGCGTAGCTTAACCTCATCGATCGACCTGTGCGGCTGTTATAATTTAGCCACGGGCCCCTCATATAACACCTTAGCAACACAATATAGTTTCAATAGCTTACTATACTGATGACGTGTTCATATAGGGAACCTATAAAAGTCTTGAATAGGTCACAAAAGCCACACGAGCGTATCGCGGTAGGTAATAGTAACACTTACGGTAAGAGAGTGACGATTTATATCAAGATAAAGTTGTGATAAGGCAACGATGCGGTTTAAAAAAAGATGTAGTGACAAAAATTTGAAAAGAGTATGCTCAAGCCTCGGTCACACACAGCGAATACTCGCTGCGAGTGTATTCGCTGCGAGTGCATTCGCTGCGAATAATAGTCGCAGCGACAATTCGCTGCCGGCCTGTCCACATACAGCGAGTTCTACACGAGAATTTCGACAGTCTGCTGGTGCACAAATTCAAATATGAAAATTTCAACTTCATGAAGGCGGCATCCTTTGCGTTTTTTTTTTTAAAAACTTACTGTTATTTGTGTCCCACAGTTCCTCGTATTTTCTATACACACCCAAGAAACGAATCATATCGTTATTACCTACTGCAATTTTTTTTTTTGAGGTTGGTTAATCATCAAATGACCCCTCCCGCTCTGGGTGGAGCGGAAGGGAGTGTCAGACTCTTACTGACTAAAAGCCACCCGTGTTCCTTCCTTAGCCCTTTATGTTCCGGGGTAGCGGTAAGCCTTTCGGACAATCCCGCTGAGTTATTTCTCCACTTTAGACAATCTTTTTTTGGTTGATTCATCATAATTATAATACTCGTATCTATGCAGCGACGAAACGACCTGGGCCTCAAGTCTGCTATTACAATAGTGTAAGAATGGTCTATCATTGATTTCTTAATTGTTGATTATGACAAGTTTGGTAATCTACTAATATAATGGCGTTATTATGACTTTCCAATGGTCAACCACTGACACTCCATTGAAAGAAATGGCATAGAATGGTAATCTCGTACATAATGAAAAATGAATGACTGACTTCTCGTCGCCTATCCCGCAGTGTTTGAAGACTAAGGTCTTCAACCAGTGCGTCCTGCCCGTCATGACATACGGTGCTGAAACGTGGACACTGACGGTCGGGCTGGTACACAAATTCAAGGTCGCTCAGCGAGCTATGGAGCGAGCTATGCTCGGAGTCTATTTAAAGGATAAAATCAGGAATGAAATTATCCGGAAAAGAACCGGAGTTACCGACATAGCTTGCAGAGTAAGCAAACTGAAGTGGCAGTGGGCTGGCCATGTCTGTCGAAGGACCGATGGCCGGTGGAGCAGACGAGTCCTGGAGTGGAGACCGCGTATCGGCAAGCGTAGTGTGGGACGCCCCCCAGCTAGATGGACGGACGACCTAATGAAGGTGGCTGGGGTAGACTGGATGCGGAAGGCGGAGGACAGGGTGCTGTGGCGCAGTCTGGGAGAGGCCTATGTCCAGCAGTGGACTGCGATAGGCTGAGTTGATTGATTGATTGATTGACTTGGGCGGTAATCTGCTAAAATTTTGACAGTTCCTTTGATCAGTGACCTACCATTAGAACGTCATTGTGCAGTCATTGCTTTTATTTCGTTACGAGTATCGCATAATTTCTGTGACATTGACCGACCAATGATCAACCATTATGAATTTAGCAGATTACGAACATTTAGCAAAATGACAATGGGATGGTGGTGGGATCGTGTTGGAATGACGAATTTATAAAAATAGCAGACTAGGGCCCCTGGGTTGGATCTCCTTGCAAACTCTGTTTTTTTTTATTCCTGAATGGGCCCGCTCTTGATCTCGATCACGCCTGATGGGAAGCGATGGATGAGGTCTATGATGGAACGAGCGTGCCCAGAAGATGCCTAAGGCACTGGAACTCCCACGCATCGACGAAACACAGCAGGCAGCTTGACGCCGGACTCCGGTGGGAGGGTTAGTCACAAACCAGGCGGGCGCAAGGAAAGAACTGGCCAGTCAAATTAGGTGTTGGGTGTGACTGTCCAGGATGCGCCGAGCGCGAGCGTTCAGTTGAGTAACTGGCCTGCATCTGCCTAGCCTTTCCTTTGTCTCTTTTCTTTGTTAGTGACGTTAATATATTTCTCTGTTTCTTGTGCCTGTGCTCTGTCTATGAAAAACAAACTCACTTCACCTAAGTTTTCACGATGAGATTTTTACAGAAATCGACCGGCTGGTAGGTATAGCTCATATCAAAACGAGGTAAGAAGAACCGAATCTGACCACACGGAACAATGATATTATAAAGGAAAGATACGCTACGTTCATACCACAAAATACAGATAGTATTCATACTGAGCGACGTTCTGTATTGTTGCGTTGTTATTACCTACTGCGATAGATAATATGGGACGTATGACACAGAAAGAGATAGCTATCTGTAGTGTGTTGCTCGCTGCTATTAGCGGACTAAATGTACTAAACTACTTACAACAATTGTCTGAATTTATCTGCACGCGATTTATCTGACGCGCACAATTTGCGCGCGCTAGTGCCATATCTAATCTACCTCTTTAATATAATGGCGCTGATCTGTTGTTCACAAACTAAACTAAATTTAAGTTCAGGCATCTTTTTCTTTCTATTTCACTAAGAAAAGGACAGAAGATAAATATTAGTTTAGTCCTGTCAAATTATGATACTCCATAGACAATTTAGACAAGATTAAAAAATTGGCTATTGAAAATACTCCAAATTACGTCAGGCGCTGACTAATTTGACAGGACTAACTAAACTAATATTTATCTTCTGTCCTTTTCTTAATGAAATAGAAAGAAAAAGATGCCTGACTTAAATTTAATTTAGTTTGTGAACAACAGGATCGGCGCCAATATCATTGGTCAAGTTAGAAGCTCAATAATTTAATTTCGAACAAGTCTGCCAGCAGAATAACACTGCGATACAATAAATAACGGCTCGCTGATGCAAAAAGATCTATATCTGTTTCAGAAAGGCATCAATGGCATTCCACTTGGGTGCCCCCGCCATATTGTTGCTTTTTTTCGCGCCAGCGTCTTTAACTGGCCGTCTACTGTCTATGGTTTAGGGTTGCGTGGAGTTTTTGTGCTCTGTTTTTGAATGGTTCGTAGTTTTTTTTTTTTTGAAGATCGAAGGAAATCTGAAAAACCACAGATATAGATATACCTAGATAACGCAAGAGTAACTAGGTACTTCGCGTGCCAAAAATTGCACCAACTTATGATTACAAATCATAAGCAGCCTCTTTCGCGCTCAGTCCTTTGTACTGCTGGCTGGGTAAGTGTGAGCGAGAGCGCGAGCTTGTGACGTCATAGTAGGTAGTCAAAAATGTGGCACGCTTGGTTTTCATACAGTTCGTGATACTTGCGTTATCTAGGTATATCTATATCTGTGTGAAAAACCTTTTAAAAATCGTATTTAGTATTAGCTGACCCGGCGAACTTCAAAGAAAATGAATTATCTTCATTACCTATATTTTTATTCATATATATTTTCTATGTTTTAATAGTTAGGTATTCTGCTATTCGGGGCGGACACAAATCCAACAAATCAAAGATCATAAAAAATTGTCGAGCCTTTCTTGAGTAACAAACCCGACTTTGTTTTATTTATACATATAGATATACACTTTGATAAGTAATTGGACTCCCTCACTCCTAAAAACGGTCAGCACAGGCGAGACAAAGATACCTTATTTCTAAGTAGAGTTAAAATAGGCTAGCTTAGAGACAATTTAGTTGTTTCATAAAATTATCTGTATTGGCTGACGTATGACCCTGAAGTAATATTAACTTATAATAGGAAATTAATTTTCCTTATAATTATGGTTCTTGGATTAGGTATATCCTACGTAATACTTATTGTGGAAGTTTCTGCACGTGTGCGTCATCATAAAATATGCAATAACCTTTAAATAAATCAGGATATACCTATTTTTCATGCTACCAAATGAACTTTTCGTTTATATTTTCCTCACTCCTACTTATGAGATACGAGCTGCGCCCCGCGGTTTCACCCGCATAAGTTTCGACCCCGCGGCATGGTGTCAGCTACCTCCATACCAAATTTTATCAAAATCGGTCCAGCCTTTTGAGCGTGAAGAAGTAATAAACATATAAACACACAAACTCACACTCTCACAAACTTTCGCCTTTATAATATTAGTGTGATTAATATACTTACTAATTATTTTTTTTAAATTACGTAACCCACAACAAATAAATTGGAGCGAGCGTCACACGAAAAATAAAATACTTTAACTTTATTATAAACAAAAAAAAACACCAACGGAACCCATTCAACAGAAGTCTTTCACCACCCTATTCTTTCTCCTTGCAAGGCAGGTTATTATGAGAATATTGACACCTTTCCCACGTGCATGCCATTGTGTGCCGAAAGCCGAAAGCCGAAGAATGATAGGGGATGATAACCATAATGTTTTTGAATTATTACTTTAAAATAGGCTACCTGCTATGTGGTGGAGTGTCATTCGTTGCGCGATTGTGTTTTTTTTTTAGTTCGAATTTTGATTGTTTTTTTTTTTTGTAACTTACTTTAAATTGGCCAGTATGTGCAAAACCCTTCTCTAGAAAATCGGGAACAAAAAAAAAAAACCGGGCAAGAGCGAGTCGGACTCGCGCACCGAGGGTTCCGTAACATCCGGGTTTATGCATAAGGTTTATGTTTATGAAATTTTTATTATTATTATTTTTTTGAGTTGATTGAATGAATGGTAAATTGCGGTTTACGATTTATGACGTATTAAAAATAAACTAGGTACTTACTAGATCTCGTTCAAACCAATTTTCGGTGGTAGTTTACATGGTAATGTACATCATTTATTTTTTTTAGTTTTATCATTCTCTTATTTTAGAAGTTACAGGGGGGGGGGACACACATTTTACCACTTTGGAAGTGTCTCTCGCGCAAACTACCTATTCAGTTTAGAAAATGAATTGATTTTAAAAACCTCAATATCATTTTTGAAGACCTACCCTTAGATACCCCACACGGATGGGTTTGATGAAAAAAAAAATTTTGAGTTTCGGTTCTAAGTATGGGGAACCATAAAATTTATTGTTTTTTTTTTTATTGTGTGAAACTCTTAATGCGGTTCACAGAATACATCTACTTACCAAGTTTCAACAGTATAGTTCTTATAGTTTCGGAGAAAAGTGGCTGTGACATACGGACGGACATACAGACAGACGGACAGACAGACAGACAGACATGACGAATCTATAAGGGTTCCGTTTTTGCCATTTGGCTACAGAACCCTAAAAAAGAACATATCTGTTATAGGTTCATTATCTATTCTCGTAGTTTAAATGGAGAATTATATTCGATCAAAATGCGGACCTTGAAAACGTTTGAAAACTTGATCTTTAGCTTGGCCTTCGACATTTGCTCCGAAATTCATTCACACTGAACATTGTAATGCTATTCTGTAAAGTTCACTTCGAAACTCACTCAAGTGACCGCACACAACTCTAAATTGAACTCGTTTTTTTGTAAAGTCATTGATTGACTTTTCGCTGATTCATTCGAGAGACTATTCAAATTTCGAAGTGAATTTTAGAGAATGCACACTGGCACCGATTCCCTTGTTCACAAACTAAACTAAATTTAAGTTCAGTGCATCTTTTTCTTTCTATTTCATTAAGAAAAGGACAGAAGATAAATATTAGTTAGGACTAAACTAATATTTATCTTCTTCGTCAAATTAAAATACTCCATAGCCGCAGCCGTGAGGCACACATTCCTGCTAATTTCTTACATCGGGTTTTGCACTTTTGATTTTTATCTTTTTTATTTTTGTTTTTTATCTGATGTACGACTATTATCTATCTGGTGTATTGTGTGTCTTTTAGTCTGTGCTAAATAAATGTATTTTCCCACTTCTTTCTTTCTTTCTTTATTTCATAGCAAGTTTAGACGTGATTAAAAACATGGCTACTAAAAATACCTACGTCAATTTACGTTAGGCGCTGTCTAATTTGACAGGACTAAACTAATTTAGATATCTTCTGTCCTTTTCTTAATGAAATAGAAAGAAAAAGATGTAAGTACTGAACTTAAATTTAGTTTAGTTTTTGAACAAGGGAATCGGCGCCACTAGCTTCCGAAATCAGACGTGAATGAATGGACAACCAAATCTAATTAAAAACTTTTATAGACAACTTAAATCGAATTATGAATGGTCACCTTTTTGCTCGAAAGCAATTTGCTTTAACAATACAACAGAAATTCTTGGTCATTGCCGCTTTGAGTTAGTAAAGAAAAAAAAAACGGCTCCTTCACCACCTATTGTCAATGGTAGTCCACTAAAGCAAATCATTGATACTTCTCATACATAGTGGCATAAAGAAAAGGTTGAAAAAAAAAAAAGTTTTAACTGTAGAAATTTTACATCGACTATTAAAAAAAAACGGTTAAGTGCGAGTCGGACTCGCGCACCGTGGGTTCCGTACAAAGTAGGTATGCAAATAGTTTATCACGAGAAAACATTTTTTTTGCAGATAATGTTACTACAAATTTACGGTTTTCGGATTTTATTCCTTTACTTGTGCTACATGACATTGCTTTTTGCCAAATTTCATGATTCTAGGTCATCGGGAAGTACCCTATAGGTTTCGATTCCGGAACATAAACGCCCGAATCTTTTGATTGCGTTGATTTAGAAGCTTGATTTTTTCACTGCTTAAAGGAATTGCAGCCCCTGAGTATTTGATATTAATTTCAACTTGATAGCTCAAGGCATTCCTGAGAAAAAGGGTCTTGACCGATGGACAGACAAACGGACAACGAAGTGATCAACTTATAAGGGTTTCGTTTTACTTTTTGATGTATGAAACCCTAAAAAAATCTGCTGTATCATAGAAAAGTGCAATACTTAACTACCTATGCGGTCAAAGTTTATCGAACAGCAATTTTTTTTTGTTCCTATTCTATGTCCCTACGTCCGTGTATTAATGATTTCCTATAGATCTTGTTCAGGTACGTTGGGTCCTTACCGTTTTGTAGAGGACTTGGGCATGGTGATACCGTTACAATATACAGTATTAAATTTTAAGCAAAATTAAGAGCGTTTACAATGTACGGCATTTCATACAAACTTTCAAGCCGAAATGTATGAAGTATGAACCGATTTTAATGAAACTTCATACGCATAAGCAGGATATAAAGGTCTAAAAAGTTAGTTAAGAACATTTTCGAAAAATAGTGTTACAGCCAAATTAGACCGATTTAAAAATTTTCCTCTTAAAATTAGCAGTCCTCTTAAAATAGAAGATGTTCCAAAGAACGGTCCCCCGACTTCCATACGAATTTATCTGTTTTAGTCTCGTTCCATAAATTCTTGAAATCGGGGGTGTTTAAATTATTTTATCCTTTTCTAATAATTATACAACATTTAATTTTATTATTATTTTGTGTCGGGGGTTTTTTAAATTTTCAATTTTTTTTTCTTTTGATAAAGCGGCTATAGAAATACAGACTGTGATAAACTGTCTACTACAACGGTTTATGAGATACAGCCCGCTGACGCTGACAGACAAACGCACGAACGGAGAGCGGAAGCTTAGTAATAGGGTTTCGTTGGCACCCTTTGGGTACGGAACCCTACGAACTATCCTTTTACCAATAGCATCATCTCAAAGCCCACTCACAGGTCCCTACAGTGAGAGTTATAGCTGCACTGCACACGACGACGAAATTCGGTTCCCTATCCATTTGCATAAAGTTCTAAGACCTAATATAACTTGGCATACTTTTGTTTCTCCTAATTCTATTTTCGCATAACATTGTTTACGCATAGCATACGCATAATTTTTTAAGCATAATATTTCTCTAATCATAATAATGATTAAGCATAACATTCTAAAGCATAAATTTAGCATGCTGCATGTTTTATTTCTAACGACGTCAGGTCGACGGAGCCTAACGGACGGCTGTTGCATCCTACATCACCTAGTAGCACAACATATTGAATTTTTACGACAATACTTTAATTTTAATTACTTTAGTTTAGTATTATGCGAATTCAATTTATGCCAAAACAAATTAGCCTTCAAGATTTATGCCAACATAACCTGTATGCCAAAAAAAATATGGCAAAGTATCATTATGGCAAAACAAATTATACCAAAATTGTGATGCCAAAGTATTTTAGGAAAAAGAACATTAAGTATGCGAAAAGAAGGGATCCCACGAAATTCGTTTGACATTTCATTTTTTGTCTAAAACTAACCTGCTTTATGAGTGTATGGTGTGCTCCCACAGCGGCCGCCCAGGTAGCCTCGCTATTTACTGAGACCATTCCTAAGCAAATAGTGCAAGTGGTCGTATTGTCACCGAGACGGCACTACAATTGTGTTTGATTAGTTTTTAAGAATTTTGGAGGCGCCTTTTGGATAGTGCGAAGCTGCAAAGAAGTTGCAGAAGGTTGAACTCACACAATAACATCACACGGCCGGCCCACTATGACCACTTAAGGCAAAACCGCCAGGGTCGCCCGTGAAACTCAATTATTTTTAGGTTTTTTGCAATTTGCTGGTCAGTATTAAGTTGTACGTTGATTATAATATGATTCGCGACCGTAACAAATATGTATTTACATACGCGCTACCCCTGGGGTAGCGCTAAGATAGCCCGCGATGGGGTCGGCTTCCAGTCTAACCAGATGCCGCTGAGTACCTACCACCTACAACCTCCACAACCAAGTTACTGGGTAATACGATACCCCTTGGTAAGACTGGTTGTCAGACTTTCTAGTTTCTGACTACCGTAACGACTGTCAAAGATCCACGAATGACAGCCGGGCCCAACGGCTTAATAAGCTTTCCGAGTCACGGTATGTAAAGATGGTCACCGATCCACAGACCAACCGCGGCAAGCATAGCTTAACTTGATCGATCGACCTGTGCGGCTGTTATTATTTAGCCACTGGCCCCTCGTCTCGATTAAGACAGTCGAGCCTATCTATTCGTAATCAAATCCAAGTTGTTCCCAACCAAAAGTGTTCCTTCTGACTTTTGTATTTTGCTGCAATTGGTTTATGAGAAAAAGAGATACAGTTATGAAACAAATGAATGGAAAAGAAAAGTTGTCACACTTGAACTAAATAGTGTTTGTTTTGTAATTAAAATAACTTACACGAGAGGACTTCGGGTTGGGGGTGACATATATGGAACAACTAGCTTTTGCCCGCGGCTTCGCTCGCGTTAAGTATTATTAAAAAAAACTAATACATTTACATCCTCCATTTCCATCCCTTATTTTATCCCCATGGGGGTTGAATTTATAAAAATCCTTTCTTAGGAGATGCCTACGTCATAGTAGCTATATGCATGCGAAGTCTCAGCCCGATCGGTTTAAAATTGACAAAGTTTCATACAAATTTTCATCCCCTATTTTATCCCCTTGGGGGTAGAATTTATCAAAATCCTTTCTTAGCGGATGCCTACGTCATAACATCTACCTGCATGCCAAATTTCAGCCCGATCCCTCCAGTGGTTTGGGCTGTGCGTTGATAGATCACTATGTCAGTCAGTCAGTCAGTCACCTTTGAGTTTTATATATTTAGATTGAGAGATATTCTTTTTTTTTTTTTTTCCTTTTTGGCTTCGCACGGTTTGTGCATTTATCAGTTACATTGAATTGCCAACTTGTAGTACCATTCTGTAAAGTTCCCTTCGAATCTCACTCAAGAGGCCGCAGACAATTCGAAAGCGAACTTGTTTGTGTCAGTCAAATCATCGTAGATTCACAACGACACACAGAATTTCGAAGTGAAGTTTGTCTCTGGCCAATTTGCAAGATCTCTTTCTTGTATATCTTGTCTTTGTATTTTATCTTAGTCTGTTATGTCTTGTGTAGAGGATGCAACGATCAGGGGGCCTAAAAAGGCCACTTTGGCAGAATCATAAAAGGATCATAATGCGCAGTTAATCGTATCAAATCCCATTGGGGAAGCATTTTTCAGTTATTTTTTTTTTGTCTGTGCTAAAATACCAATCAATCCAATCCAAATCCAATCCTAACCTCTTTGGTTGTACCTACCTAACGTAGTGCAGCGAAAAAAAGAAAAACACGGACTGTCTTCACCATATTATAATGCATAATGTTATCCTTTTATGATTCTCCAAAGTGGCCTTTTCAGGCCCCCTGATCGAACACATATTTTTTTACCCGAATACGGCGAAGCAAAAAGGAGAGTTATGATTTAGTCTGGTATGTATGTCCATCTGTTCCCTCATAACTTCTAAACTACTTGTCATAATTTGACAAATGGGGTATCGTTGGAAGCGTCTTGATCGTCCGCTGGTTATAGGCTATGTGACGTCACATTAAATTAAATATGGCGCCCTCTAGCGGACATAAAGTCATGACCCATAAAAAAAAATTAGTTTTTACCTACCTTTTTATTACGTAGCCAAGAACATAACGAAGGTCACGGATTATTCCCTATTTCCTAACAATTTGTAAACCAATTTTATTACTGTTGGCGTTCTATAAAAAATAAATAAAATAAAACCATGAATCTTGTTTCCCTCCAAAACCGCATCGAGCATCAGCTGATCTTTTTATTTGGCAACAACCACAACTCATTCAGCCTATCAGTGTTGCCAACGAAACATTCTTATTTTAACTCGTCGGTTGCTACGCGGTCTGGCAGTCAACTAAATTGTCATTCGATAACAATATGTCTTTATGTCCAGAGTTATTGGGCGGTAATTCAAAAGGATCATTATTAATTGGCTTGTTGACTTAATACTACGCACCGCACCAACGAGTCTATCCTACGCGAGCTCAGAATTATATATTTACTAATGGACATTCAAATGTATCGGTATATAAATACGACATAAATTGCTATGCTTTAAAATGATGCCGTGGCATCGAAAGGGATTTCATTGCACGGCATTGAAGGACGCGCCACGGGCTCCCGCGGCGGGATGCCGTGGCGTCCTGCGGTAGGCAACGTCATGCCAAGGACTCCGGCGCCCGTTGTGACATACCGCGGGGTAGAAGCGGAGAAGCCGCTGGAATGTCGCGGTTTCTAAGCGGCTAGTGTTTGATGGCTGACAGCAAAATCCCTTGACATGCCGTCCCAGTCTGCGTAGGCCTTAACTTTGAGGCTTTTTAAATTAATTTATAAATTCCAGTTAAAATCTGATCGGAATTTAATCAGTTTTCATCGGAGCTACTGTAAATTACCAACCCGCATTGGGCCCGCGTGGTGAGTTACAGCCCACTCCCTCTTTAAGAGAGAAGATCTGTATCCCAGCAGTGCTGACATTATTGGCTGATTTTGCTTAAATACCGTACCTACCTAAAATCTTTGTTTGAGACACAGAGGAAACACGACATAGAATAACTCTCATTTTGATTGACATGTTTTTCCTAAACATGTTTAAGCACATAAACATAGGAATAATACGCAGATTGGACGCGCATGTTTTAAATTATAACAAAATTTACGTATTTACGGATAAGCACGACAATTTGAGACTGAAAGACTCTGTAATGCAACATAATCACATAAATATATCCAAGATGGCGAATGTCAATGTCAAAGCAATTTAAAACAATGTCTCCTTGTGTAACGAAATGGTCACGTTTTGAGTAATCAATGTCATCTCTGTTGGGTACTTAATAACATACTATTCTCCGAAGAGGTATGCAGAGGTGTTTGTGAGAGGTGTTGGTGGTTTTTGTGCCTTTCGTCTCGCCGTCAAACAGGCGTCAACCTAACGTAAGCACGTAACCAAATCGGTTCAGAAGCTCCGATACGTCGACTCGGCTACGGCTCGGCGACACCGCGCTTACGGCTCGCCAACCGCTGGTTGATTGTGCAGCAGGCAGGCCGGAGGGGTGAGAGGGAGGGTGGACGAAGAGACGTAAGCTCGGGTACGGAGCGACGTAAGCGCGGGGACGACGAGCCGTAACGCACCGCACCGCGGTTCGTGAGCTTGTTCCGAGGCAAGGCGATTACGTTACGATTCCGATTAGTGTGCGTTGCAGTAGGGAGTTTCATACAAATAATACTGAACGGCTCGAGTTGCTACGGTGCCGATCCATTTCCGGTTTGATACCTTAATGCAGGGTGAGCCTATGTTCTATGTTAGAAGGTTTGGTTTCTGTACTTAGTCCTTTAAGTGGACTGCTCCTCTTGGATCATGGCGGCCGTCGGTGGTGATTTCAACCTGCCCACCTTCGTCCATAAGTTGATTACATCTCCTGGCCTGTTGAGAACATCTGTGTAAGATCTGGGTGTCCCGACGGTTTCTGAACTAATCTTGGTGACGTCTTTGCACTCTAAGAGCAGAGCAGGACAACCACCAACAAGTATAACCAATCCAAACTCCGGGCTGTCATTACCTGAAACACAGGATTACCTAATTCAGAAAATCATGGGTAACGCCTACCCTATTTTGGACACTATAAAACAAGCCCTAAATTTAAAAATTATGTCAAACTCATGATCCTCCGTGCATTGTTCCAGTCACCTTAGCTATTACAGTAGGTACAGCACCATTCCACTATGCAGCGTGTTTGCAAAGCATGGCGGTCACCATTTATACAGACGACGCTGTTCCATTGTGACTCTGTGACTTGACTACCGTACCGGATATATTACCACAAAATACAGATCTGTATTTTGTGATATTACCTTCTTTGATTCGGATAAGGCTATTCCATATATTTTGCTCTTTTTTCTAAGACTAACATAAATGCTTACCGTCGCAATTTTCGCTGTTTGACATTCCAGTTTTCTAATAAGAACCAGTTCCTTAGTCCTTAGTTTGACCTTAGCTTGACTATCTTGGAATGAACTTCGATAGCTCTCCTATCTCGTAAAAAAACTCAGCCAGGCAGCGTGGCAGCACTGGCTGTACATGATGTGTTGGACATACCTATTCGAGCAATATTTTTATAAAGTTAGTGGCTTTATCAAAATGTCGTCTTGCTAGATGTTCCTGGTAGGTAGCACCTGCCATAATTGGACCAGTAGCGGCCCTAGGGCGGTGCGACCGGTGCGACGGCACCGGGCGCCTCAACAATCGGCTTTATAGTAAGTCACTATCATCCATGACTGGTGCCTGGTGGCCTGGCAAAAGCAAGGAAGCAACTGCATTTACATATATCATAGGAACATAGTAAGTTGGGCGCCACGTTAAGATTTTGCACCACCTAAAAAAAATTCTAGGGCCGCCGCTGAATTGGACACTATAAAACAGGCCATAAAATGCTAAAATGTTACTACAGCAATCTGTAGTAAGATTTTTTGGTGACTGAGACAAATGGTTCCAGTCACCTTAGCTACAATTATACGGTACCACCCCACTATGCCGCGTGTTTGCAAAGCATGGCGCTTGCCATATACAGACGACGGTGTTCCATCGTGACTCAGACTTGACTGCCGGTTATATTGCCTTCTTTGATTCGGCAAGGGCTATTCTAAATTTGATTGCTGATTTTTCTTTTAACCTTTTGACCGCCACAGTCATATATAGATGACAAACAAAATGTGCCCAGCACGCCACGGTTCAACAAAATTTTTTACTAAATTTTTTGACAAAATTTTTTACTAAATTTTTCTTCTAAGTTTTTTACTAAATTTTTCGACAAAATTTTTGACTGACGCCGAGGGCACGTTTTTGATTTTTTGACGTGTCACAAGCTTAACTTAAGAACTGGCTTCGCACTTTTCACTGCAAGACCTTCCTGTTTCCAATTAGGAGCGAGTTTTTCACATCCATAAGTGACTTTAGGTTAACTATTTATTTTTATTGATGTGAACAGTGCAGTAGGAAAAAAATTACAATGTTCGTCGTCTAAGCGTCATCGTCTGCCTAACTTTTTCCCAACTATGTTGGGGTCGGCTTCTAGTCTAACCGGATGCAGCTCAATACCAGTATTTTACATGGAACGACTGCCTATCGGACCTCCACAACCCAGTTACTGGGTAATACGATACGACTGGTTGTCAAACTTTCGGGCTTCTGACTACCCGTAACGACTGTCAAAGATCCACGAATGACAGCCGGGACCAACGGCTTAACGTGCTTTCCGAGGCACGGGGGGGTTCACGGTATGTAAAGATGGTCACCCATCCACAGACCAACCGCGGCAAGCGTAGCTTTACCTGATCGATCGCCCTGTGCGGCTGTTATTATTTAGCTACGGGCCCTGTTCGTCTAAGCGTATCGATGGCAAAAAGTTCAAACATCTTTGGACCCAGAATTCAGCTGCGCGAACTCCGCTTACTTACGCAGTCATAAGATCATCAAGTGCACAGGTAAACAGGGTGTATAGACTACAGGTAGCACTAATGCTAGTGGTGCAAAAGGCAATGTTCCCCGCGCATATAGTTTAGCGGTAAGACCAGTCGTTTTCGTCGTTTGTGTTCCATATAATATACAAACGTAAGAACTGTCAATGTCCCTAAGTTCATGGTCATTTGAATAAACTGTAGCTAGAGGTACACTTGGATTTTATTTACTCTCCTTTCTCCAAACACGATACTCAAAAAGGTCCCAACGCAGGGCATGCGTCCTAGGATGGAAGTTGGGCTTCTGTCGGTGAGGAGGTGCTGCATACGCATTTGAGATTTGAGCCGTCCGTGAACCCCTGAACTGTGGATATTGTCTTTGCTCCGGCTGATTTGGGTTGGTTTCAAGTCGGCCACGGTAACACATGCCCAGGTGAAAGGCTCTCAGATGTTTCGGTAAAATAAGTAAGATTGATAGCAGTGGCGCTGACTGCAGGAAGCTCCCTAGCTGTCTGAGAACATGCTTTTCGCCACTTATATAAAAAACTAGCCAAGTGCAAATCGGACTCACACACGAAGGGTACCGTACCACAACGCCGAAAAAAACACGTTTGTGGTATGGGAGCCCCCTTAAATATTTATTTTATTCTGTTTTTAGTATTTGTTGTTATAGCGGCAAAAGAAATGCATCGTCTGTGAAAATTTCAACTGTCTAGCTATCACGGTTCATGAGATACAGCCTGGTGACAGACGGACAGTGGAGTCTTGGGGTCCCAGTTTTACCCTTTAGGTACGGAACCCGGGGAGGGGAGCAAGGCTTGGTCTAGACCTAGGCACAAACTCAACCTTATTTTATGAAAAATCCCAGCCCGAAAGAACCCTGAACCTCACGCTCAACACATGGACTAGGTAACAAATATTAGTACCTAACTATTATTATTTTATCCCATTGCAAAATCATCCTCTTCGCACGATCCAGTGTTCGACGTATAAGACAAGGGAGTTTCCCATCCATGTATGGCGGAGAGAAAAGTTGTATGTGCACGCTTTAGCCTTAGAGGGCTTAGCAGTAATATCTTGATGGCGACGAAATCAGGTCGGGTAAAGGTGAGGTTCTGTTGGCGAAATTGGTTTAGAATGTGCGGTTATTACATTAAGTACACAAATATGTTGTATGTTGTTGTATACAGGGTATGGGAATCGATATACCAGATAATTTACTATAACATATTACAATTTTAACCATTTTTACCCAAGGGTTCCGAAAAAATTTTTTCTTTGTTTTTTTTTTACGAAATTACAAACCTTTTGTTACAAAGTTTGTAGTTTCAACAAAAACCAATATTTTTATCATTTTGGGTTCTGTTAATTACTGCTGAATACTAGAGCTATCGTGTAAAATTATGGTTTTTTATGTAAATTTAGAGCTTTAAAAGAAAATATTAGTTCTCTATTTTAACCACAATTTTTTTAACTTTAAAAACATGCAAATTCAAGAGCGATTTTTGTAAAAAGAAATGTACTACTAAAATGGTTAAAATTGTAATCATCATCATCATCATCATTTCAGCCGATGGACGTCCACTGCTGGACATAGGCCTCCTCCAATTTTGGGAGGGGGGGCGGGGGGTTTGCCATAATCGCCACGCTTGGCAGGCGGGTTGGCGATCGCAGTATGGTATGATGGTGGAATGCATAGAGAACGCTGCTGCCCATTCTCCGGTAAGACCCTTAGTCGCCTTTTACGACACCCACGGGAAGTAAGGGGTGGTGGTATTCTTTAAGTCCACCACACAGACCAAATTGTAATATATTAAAGTAAATATCAGGCGCCCAAGTCTGCTATTTTTATAAATTCGTCATTCTAACACGATCCCATTGTCATTTTGCTAAAAGTTCGTACTTAATCTGCTAAATTTATAATGGTCGATCATTGGTCGGTCAATGGCACAGAACATATACGATACTCGTAAGCGTGCATAATAACTTTCTAATGGTCGGTCACTGATCAAAGGAACTGTCAAAATTTTAGCAGATTAACGCCTAAGTCAGTTATTCATTTGTCATTATGTACGAGATTACCATTCTATGCCATTTTTTTCAATGGAGTGTCAGTGGTTGACCATTGGAAAGTCATAATGACGCCAATAAATTAGTAGATTACCAAACTTGTCAACATCAACAATTATGAAATCAATGATAGACCATTCTGTCACTATTGTAATTGTAGACTTGAGGCCCTGGTACATCGAACCCTTAACGGTGGACCACTACTTACGCCACACCCTGTATGTTTGGCCCTTTTGTTATATGTGGTGTTTGGTGAAGTGTGTGGCTCGTGGCTAAGAAATAACAGCCGCACTGGTCGATCGACCAGGTTAAGCTACCCTTGCCGCGGTTGGTCCATGGATGGGTGACCATCTTCACATAGCAAAACCCCTTCGTGCTTCGGAAAGCACGTTAAGCCGTTGGTCCCGGCTGTCATTCGTGGATCTTTGACAGTCGTTACGGGTCGTCAGAAGCCCGAAATTCTGACAACTAGTCTTACGAAGTGGTATCGTATTACCCAGTAGGTCAACTCAGCCTATCGCAGTCCACTGCTGGACATAGGCCTCTCCCAGACTGCGCCACAGCACCCTGTCCTCCGCCTTCCGCATCCAGTCTACCCCAGCCACCTTCTTTAGGTCGTCCGTCCATCTAGCTGGGGGGCGTCCCACACTACGCTTGCCGATACGCGGTCTCCACTCCAGGACTCGTCTGCTCCACCGGCCATCGGTCCTTCGACAGACATGGCCAGCCCACTGCCACTTCAGTTTGCTTACTCTGCAAGCTATGTCGGTAACTCCGGTTCTTTTCCGGATAATTTCATTCCTGATTTTATCCTTTAAAGAGACTCCGAGCATAGCTCGCTCCATAGCTCGCTGAGCGACCTTGAATTTGTGTACCAGCCCGACCGTCAGTGTCCACGTTTCAGCACCGTATGTCATGACGGGCAGGACGCACTGGTTGAAGACCTTAGTCTTCAAACACTGCGGGATAGGCGACGAGAAGACTTGACGGAGTTTTCCAAATGCTGCCCAACCCAACTGGATCCTTCTGTCGGCCTCTTTCTCAAAGTTGTGTCTACCGAGCTGGATGACTTGCCCTAAGTAGACGTAATCCTTCACAACTTCGAGAAGCGACCCTTCGATGTGGATTGGACTCGGCAAGACGTGCGAATTGTACATGACTTTTGTCTTGTCCAAATTCATGCCGAGGCCAACCCGCCGGGAGGCTCCATTTAGGCTGTGCAACATTTGGTCTAGCTGTTCCAGCGACTCTGCCATTATGACGATGTCATCGGCAAACCGAAGATGTGAGATATACTCGCCGTTCACGTTAATACCCTGTCCAGTCCAGTCCAGCGTCTTGAAGACGTCTTCCAAAGCGTTGGTGAACAATTTAGGGGATATTACATCCCCCTGTCTCACCCCCCTGAGCAGTTGGATGGGTCTGGTTTTTTGATCCTGGATCTGGACAGTCATCGTTGCAGCGTCATACAAACATCTCAACACCTCGATGTAGCGCCAGTCAATTCGACATCGTTGCAGCACAGTATAAAGATCATACAGTATTGTATCTCGGCCGTAACCTTGAAATAAATGCCTACAGCCGCGCGGTACGTAAACATGCGATAGGGCTGCCCACCTCCACCATTTTAATTACATTTGCCTACTTTGTATTTCCATTTAGTTTTGTTATTGTATTTTACTGTGTGTAGATACATAAATAATAAAATAAATAAATAAATATTACTTTTTTTATATAAATAAATAAAATACTTTGTGAATTGAATAGGAAGTGTTTAATAAAAATGCGTGTTGTTTTTTGATTGGTAGATTTAATTAAAAATCCATGTTTATGTTTGAATAACAAATCTTAAAAATTTGCGACCGAAAAATGTTTGCGCCTCGACTGAAACGTACGAAATGCTTTATTATTCAATTTTAAAGTATAAAAAATCCGCATTATATTATGTATAAAGCTTAATTATAAATTGTTGTGGGAAACATGGACAAGGTGGAGAAAAAGGAATATATTTTACTTGGTTATAGATACCTGCAGCTACTTTACAATTTATATGTTTGGTTTTAAATGAAGTTCGAAATATTTCCTCCATTTTTTCTATATATTCCACAAAATCATCGCTGGGTACAATCAAAAAAGGTTGCGAATTAATCTTATTGTAGTCCGTATATCTTAATCATAGTATAATTTTATTGTAGTCTTATTGTACCACAATATAGCCTACTCGTCATATTAAATATGTACTTGAACTTATTTTTAGTGAAAAAATCGCGCGGTTATTGTTAGAAAAAACAACACACCGTCCGTTCGTCACTGCGGCACAGTCGCGACTGTCTGCATGCCGAGCGCATGCCGAGGTCGACGCGCGTAGGTATAGCTCGCGTTTCGTCCGTTTGTATGAAGTCGAAATACTGTATGATCTTTATACTGTGGTTGCAGAGAGGCCAGAACTGCCCATATTTCGATGGAGTCGAAGGCTTTCTCGTAGTCCACAAATGCCATACACAGCGGCTGATTGTACTCCTCGGTCTTCTGTACAATTTGTCGAACAGTATGAATGTGGTCTACGGTACTGAAGCCTTTTCGAAAACCGGCTTGTTCTGGCGGCTGGAACTCGTCAAGTCTCCTAGCGAGACGGTTCGTGACGACCCTCGAGAACAGCTTGTATACGTGGCTCAGAAGTGAGATGGGTCTATAGTTCTTCAGCAAGGATTTATCACCTTTTTTGAAGAACAGAACCACCGCACCACTGCTCCACGCCTTGGGCGTTGTACCCTCTTGGATGACGGAATTAAAGAGACTCGCTAGCTCTTTCAGGACTGGAGCCCCGCCTGCTTTAAGGAGCTCTGTCGTTATTCCGTCATCCCCAGGTGCCTTGTTGTTCTTTACCTGCTCGAGAGCCGCCCTAATCTCGCATTGGTCGATATCCGGGATATCCTCCGTGTAGTGGCGTGTTAATTCGGCTCGATGGTCGTCTGCACTATGCCCCGCTGGTTTCCTCGTCCGTGTTGAGTACAGGTGTCCATAAAAATCCTCGACTTCCTCGAGAATCTCGGACTTCGAAGTCACGATTCTGCCATCCGCAGTTTTTAATTTCGTCAGATGGGACCTCCCTAATTGCTGAGCAAACACTTTCGACCCTCGGTTTTGCTCAATCGCGTCTTTAATGTCGCGGGTGTTGGAGCACCGAAGGTCGCGTCGCATCAGCTTCCTAATTTTTAGGTTTAAGGCCCTCTTATCTGACGAAGACGGCTGCATAGATGGCAACTCTCGCCTTTCCCTCATAAGTCCGAGAGTTTCCGAGGAAAGTTTGGACACCTTACTTTTTCGCCGTGACGGGAAAAGTCTGCGGGACACGTCGCGTAGTGCTTTGACCACCTCGTCAGCTTTCTCGTCAATATTACCTATGGTTTCCAACAGGGTGAATCGATTTTGAAGTTCCAGTTGGAACTTTTCGGATCCTAGAGCGGCTTGGAGCTGCGTAGGTCGGAGTGTAGGCCTCATCATGCGGAGTCTCTCAGCTCTGAAATTGATATTTAAAGTGCCTCGGACAAGTCTGTGATCGCTTCCGGTATTAAACCTACTAATCACGGAGACATCTCTAAATATATGCTTCCTATCCGTCATGATGAAGTCTATCTCGTTCCTTGTCACGTTATCGGGACTTTGCCAGGTCCACTTCCTTTGGGGTTTCTTTTCGAAAAACGAATTCATTAAGAAGAGCCCCTGCGACTCCAAAAAGTTGACCAGCATTTGCCCCCTGTGATTCCTGCGCCCCAAACCGAACGGTCCGACTTTCGATTCACCGCGTTCTTGTAATCCCACTTTGGCATTGAAGTCCCCCATAACAACGTTGTAGTGGGCCTTTGTCGTACTGTGCATTGCCTTGGCAATATCCTCGTACATGGCCTCGGCTGTCTCGTCAGAGCATGTCGAAGTCGGCGCATATACCTGTATCACTTTCAGGTAGTACCTGTCAGTGAGTTTCAGTACAAGGTACGCTACCCGTGTCGACACACTGCTGATTTCCACAACGTTGCTAGTAAGTTCCTTGTTGACTAGAAAGCCGACCCCGCCTTGGGACAGGCGATCACCTTCGCGGAAGTAAAATAGGTGGCCTGACTCCAGGGTTATCGTGTCCTCCCCCTGTCTTCGGACTTCAGATAACCCCAGTATATGCCAGTTAATGCGGCCTAACTCTACCTCAAGTTCGGCAAGGTGATGGTCCAGCCTCATCGAACGTCCATTATATGTAGCCATATATAGTCGTCGTTGGTAGCCTGCCGTAACCCGGGGATTCTTCGCACCCCCCGTCCCGCCGTTACCGTGACCGCTACCTTGACCAGGAATAGCGGGACCACCGGGAACTGGGGGCCGTTGTTTTGGCACTTTAATCATGTGGGAGGTTTAATGCCCGTAGTCACCACGCTGGGCATGCGGGTTGGTGACCGCAGAGCCAAACCTTTCGCAGCGACGACGCTGCTGCCCGTCATCGTTCTGAAGGATTTAGGTTGGCTTATGGGATGGTTATACCGCCATCGGTCGGTCGCCAGCGCCTCGTCTGTCAGTGGCAGGGTGTACCGCGCGCAGGTGAGGTTGACGTTTGGGGAGTCCGGTTGTTATGTGCTCCCCCTTACACCCCACCCTTACACCCAGTAGGTAATACTCAGTAACTGGGTTGTGAAGGTCAGATAGGCTATCGCTCCATGTAAAACACTTGTATTCAGCTGCATCCGGTTAGACTGGAAACTGGAACTGGATCCTAATATAGTTGGGAAAAGGCTCGGCAGATGATGTGGTGTTTAGTAAAATGTTTAAGCGCCAAGAGCCTCGACCAACACCTGAGCAGCCTCCCGTTGGGTAGCTGGATTAGGGCTTGATTCAGAAAGTGGTACCTCTCTCTGGAGCCCCGACCCTGTAGCTTGGATACTGGTGCCGATACCAGTGAGCTCGTATTTTGTAATGTTTCCTATTCTAATATTTAAAAATAACATGTGTAAAATAAAATAAGGGAAATGAAATAACTTGTGGAAAATTAAGCAAGTTCATTAAACAATAAAATGAACTTTTTAGAGTACAAGGTATTCTCTAAAGTTCACTTCGAATCTCACTCAAGTGACCGCACACAATTCAAAAGTGTCAAAGTGAACTTTACAGAATACGTGTAGTAATAAACTTACGTACCTACGTATAGATTTTATTGTATTTGTTGGTATATTGGCGTGGCTAGCTAACATAATAATATATCAAATACTTTAATTTAATGTTCTGCGTCCTGTAATGTTAATTACTTTGCTTAGCTTGTATTGTATACATTCAAGTATTTTCTAGCTGAACAGAAGCTGTGCTGCTTTGGAGTTTGTTGCGTCACTTCTTCTCCCGCGAAAGCACTAGGATGTGGTGAAGGGCTGGCGTTTTGGGGGACTGTCTGTTGTAATTTTGACGTTCGAAAAGTGCTGATTCTCAGCCTAGTTTGAATTTGATTTGACTTTTGATTTTGATTATTAGATATTATATCCATAAACAAGTTTTACGTACACAATCTCATACCTATAATCCCCAAAGGGTTGGCAGAGGTTTAACTATCCATACTAATATTATAAATTCGAAAGTAACTCTGTCTGTCTGTATGTTACCTTTTCACGCCTAAACCACCGAACGGATTTCGATAAAATTTGCCAGAGAGATAGATTGCATCCCGAGGAAGGACCTAGGATAGTTTTTATCGACATACTTTGCGGGCGAAGCCGCGGGCGGAAGCTAGTAGTATATTCCTCCTCCTCCTTAGTCGTTCACTCTTGACAGAGTGTTCGTGGTTGATGACTCTGCATTTTCTTTGGCCAAAGCAGCCCTCGCGATGCTCCTCCACTTATTCCGGTCTTCAGCTTCTCGGAAACTCTGAACTATGGAGGTTATTGTTGACGCTTTGATAAGGTCTGTCCAACGCGTAGGTGACCGACCGCGTGACCGCTTGCCCTCCACTTGTCCCTGGACAACGAGTCGCTCCATGGAGTGTTCCTTACGAACCACGTGGCCGAAATATTTGATAATTCGTGTTTGCACAGTCGACGATAATCTCTGCTTGGCAGTAGTATATTATATAAGCCCATTTCGCCAGTTATGTTCAAGTCTAATGTAATAGAGGACGAACCCTACAAATAACTTTTATACCCAAAAAATGAACAAATACATGACAGCTTGTCTCGACAGGGCAGCTGAAGATTTAGGTCATTTTATATTTAAACGCACAGCTCTTGACGATTGACTGATGGACATATTTTAAGACATTTCGACGACAGATTATTTTTGTTAACATACCTACATTAGCGTAGATTTCGTCACTAAACCATTGCCAAGTTTATCTTGAACTACGATCATAGTAAATGTTTGACAGTTTCGTAACAGCTCTCAAAGATTGTTAGAGTAGTTGGAAGCCCGAAAGTCTGACAACCAGTCTTACCAAGGGGTTTCGTGTTGTAACAGTAACTGGGTTGTTGAGGTCAGATTGGCAGTCGCTCCATGTAAAATACTGGTAGTCAGCAGCATCGGGTTAGACTGGAAGCCGACCCCAATATAGTCGGGAAAAGGCTAGGTATATGATGAATAGCAATTAGTTTATCTTGACAGATCTTAGATATCTTTGACAGTCGTTATGGGTAGTCAGAAGCCCGAAAGTCTGATAAACAGTCTTATCAAGGGTAATTGGGGGGGTTGTTATTGTCCAGCAAGCTCATGGACGCCCAGCGTCCGTCGCCGAATCTCTGGATGCTTTTTTATATATTTTAGGTTCGCATTAGATTAAATTAAATCATGTTTAATAAAAAGACGTCCTTTTTTTCTGAGTCGTCAAACGTCACTCACATTTATTCTAAATCAATTTGACTACAGAGGTTTCGTTCGCAAGTAAAACCTCAACAGTTATCTTACCCAGCACCTGGGTTGTGGAGATCAGATTGGCAGTCACTCCAGTATTCAACTGCATCGAGTAAGACTGGACCCCAGAATAGTTAGAGACTAAGCAGATGATGATGGACACACCTGGAAAAACGTAGGGTAAACATACACGTCTACCTTTTTTGTTATGTTTCCGGGGTGGAAAATCCTCATGGAGGTCCTGTCAGACTCTTACTGAATAAAAACCACCCCGGTGTTCCATCTCACACCTACGCCAGGGGTCGCGAGAATATACGATCCTACTTCTAACTAACCTAACCTTTCGAGGAAAAATTGTGATGTCATGTCATGTTGAATACTTTGAAGAATCTCGTATCCAATCCTTTGTAATAAAGAATGTTGGTCCCTTAGCAACATCATACCAAGCGTCCGATTCAAAAATGTGCAAAGAAAGTGAAAAAACTAAAAACATAACACAAGGATTGAATATTAAAACAACGTTGCCATGAGCGCAGCGGCGAATTCTTTAAACTGATGCGTGAACGCGGCGCGAATCATAATAACTGCTGCAGAGAGCCAAAGTGACGTATGTCACATTTTGAAAGCTTTTGAATTACGACTCAATGTCTGTTTTATAGCAGTGTCACATTCGGCAGTTTCTTAAGAAATTTTCATTTTATGTAAGACCTACCAATCAAAAGCACCTAGTAGGTTTGAGCTCGTTGTGAAGGAGCTCGTCGGAGAAAATACTGCTATGCCATCCTATTAATACTGCCATGCCATACCTATTAATACTGCCATGCACTAACTAATAATACTGCCATGCCATACCTATTAATACTGCCATGCCATACCTATTAATACTGCCATGCCATACCTATTAATACTGCCATGCCATACCTATTAATATGCCATGCCATGCCATACCTATTAATACTGACATGCCGTACCTATTAATACTGCCATGCCATACCTATTAATACTGCCATGCCATACCTATTAATACTGACATGCCGTACCTATTAATACTGCCATGCCATAACTATTAATACTGCCATACCATACCTATTAATACTGACATGCCATACCTATTAATACTGCCATGACATACCTATTAATACTGCCATGACATACCTATTAATACTGCCATGACATACCTATTAATACTGCCATGACATACCTATTAATACTGCCATGGCACACCTATTAATACTGCCATGACATACCTATTAATACTGCCATACCATACCTATTAATGCTGACATGCCGTACCTATTAATATTTGTGTTTACCAGTGGAAACTTGTAAATGTCCTTCAATTGCATATTGTCCAAGAACACTGTTTATATTAGCTGTAAGTTTCCCGAACAGATTAAAATAAAAATACTGCCATGCCATATTCATTTATCATTATCAAATATCTTTATTTACCAATGAAACAAAATGCACTTATCCTGTTACATTAACTCATTATTTAGCCACTTTATGAGGCTAGTGATTCACCTTTCAAAGCTTATAACAGATAAGTAGTTTTAAGTGCTTACAACATACATTTTACACACAATAACCATGGGCACATGATGACAATATACTTACAAATTATTTAGTTATTATACTGATCGCACGGTATACGTATGTAAATAAGCAACCGTGCGACCAGTCAATGATCAGTGGACGGAGCCTCCGTGCCGCCCGCGCTTCGTTGTATATACTATGCCATATCTATGGCACACTGCTTCATCTGTATTCATGCTGCTAGCATTATCAGCCTTATAATATTCCCACTGCTGGGACATAGGCCTCCTCTCAATGTGAGAAAGTGGACCACAATCCACCACGCGGGCCCAGTGCAGGTACACATGGCATATGGCGCATGGACATTATGACGTACCAGAGCTCTTACTGGAGCGTTACCATCCCAGGACAAAGCTGTAACGTGTGCCTGGCAACGCTGTGTCAACGGCCATCGCTCAGCATAATGCTGTGCCAGACGAAGCCACAGCTCTGGTTTTAGAAATAGTTATGGTTGAAGTACTTATACCCGGATGATCTTGTTCACAATAAGTCCGTCTGTCGTCATGGAAGAAGACTTCTGGCCGCAGGGCGTGGTGTTCCGTCGCTTCCGCGGACAAGTACCACAGAACAGCACAAGACCAAGCTAGTGGAAGTGAAGTAGGTACCTACTATTTTATAATAAAAATATGTGTTTAGGTTAAGGTATTTACATATGGGGGCCTAAAAAGGCCACTTTGGCAGATTCATAAAAGGGTAACATTGTGAATTATAATATGGCGAAGACAGTCCGTGTTTTTCTTTTTTCGCTGCACTACGTAGGTATAATCAAAGAGATTGGGATTGGATTGAAAAAAGGCATTTTTACTGCCATTTAAAAATAAATGATTTGATATGATTTGATTTGAAAAAAATAACGGAAAAATCCTTCACCAATGGGATTTGATACGATTAACTTAACAATTAACTGTCCATTATGATTCATAGGTAATGTTATCCTTTTATGATTTTGCCAAAGGGCCTTTTTAGGCCCCATGGGCCTGCGTCGCCTGAAATCATCATCTGCCTAGCCTTTTCCCAACTACGTTGGGGTCGGCTTCCAGTCTAACCGGATGCAGCTGAATACCAGTATTTTACATGGAGCGACTGCCTATCTGACCTCCACAACCCAGTTACTGGGTAATACGATACCCCTTGGTAAGACTGGTTGTCAGACTTTCGGGCTTCTGACTACCCGTAACGACTGAAATGAATACATAAATAGCTCTTCTACTACTGGTTTACATTCGGACGTGAATAACACACCAATATACTATTAATCCACAGAAAATGTACCACAAACTGTAATCGACAATTACTGGTCATATCTTGAGTGCAAAGGATCGCTCGGTGTCTTCGACAAAATATGGGCGTATGGCATAAGCGACAGCGGTTTAATATTGTACAGACGCCTGCACATTAAGCTACCCGAAACTGTCAAATTTTCCCAATCAACTTTGGACCTAAAGCTTTAGAGATAAAGTTGAAAATCTATTAAAGAAATTTGACAGATTGTAGTAGCTTAATGTTCTGGCGTTCTGTACCTCTTGTAGTGGTCTCACTCCCTCGTTTCGATGCATATCTTGACGACAACAGACTAGCCTTCTGATATATGGGCCTTCTTATCGTAGCACACACACATACGCACATACACACACCACATTATACTACAGGCAATGTGTGTTTGTTTATACACTAACACACATTGTACCCTCAATAGGGGGTGGTACTTTGATATTATGTAATAGTTCTTTTAGGTATAAAGAAAGAAAGGATATCACTGCTTGCTCTGTTGATCGCTTATGTGAGGTAGCATGTGCAGAAGTTGAAGGCCATACTTTCTTATGTGTTTATAGACCACCAGCCTCAAATTTGTCATCATTTTTGATCATAATGGAAGAAATACTTAGTAAACTTTTTAAAGATAGTAAATTTGTTTTTGTTTGTGGTGACCTAAATATTGATATATTAGTTAATTCACCAGAAAAATGTAAGCTAATATCATTGTTTAAATCATTTAATTTAAAATGTATATTTAATGAAGCGACTAGAATAACAGCAACTTCAGCTTCATGCATCGACAATGTATTTACTAACTGTAAAATAAAAGACTCGTCCTTAATTACTGGCGTCAGGTCTGACCATACTGGTCAACTTGTATCATTTGACTTAGGTAAAAGATTACACATAAATAAATCCATTCAATTAAGACCACTAACTAAAAATAAATTGAAAATGTTTAATAATAATGTTCTTAGCAATCTTTCCACAGCTAGTTTTGATTCACAAGACCCCAACATAAACTATGGTACATTATTTTCTACAGTATGCCAAGAATTCAATAAAGCATGTCCTGTAAAAAAAGTTACTATAAATACTAAACCAAAATTTAGCGAATGGGCCACTGCTGGCATTAGAAAAAGCAGAGATATTTTGTATAATCTGTATCACAAGAAATCATTAACTTCTGATCAAGCCCTTCATAATTATGTCAGGAACTATTCAAAAATATTCAAAAGAGTCTGCGCTGAGGCTAAATCTAAATTAATTAGTAACAAAATTAGTATGTCTAATAATAAAATAAAAGCTGTGTGGCAGGTAATAAACAAAGAAACTGGAAACACAAAACAGCGAGATCAGAATGAGTTGTCCCTAAAAATTGATAATGAAACCATTTCAGATAAGTTAAAAGTTGCTGAGACACTAGAAAATTTCTTTACCAATATCCCAATAGAGGTTACAAAGTCTCTCCCCTCATCACCTATATTAGCTGAAGCCCTTCTTAAGGAAAATTTTAATAGGGAAATTCCAAGCTTTGAATTCAAGCCCATTTCTGTTGACACAATTAAAAAAGCATTTAAAAGTCTTAACATAAAAAACACTGAAGACTTATGGGGGATTTCTGTTAAGGTTCTTGGAGATATTATTGACACAATTGCCCCTGCCCTAACAGGCATATTTAATCAATGTTTAGACAGCGGTACGTTTCCTGACTTAATGAAACATAGTAAAGTAGTACCGATATTCAAATCGGGTAGTAAGTTTGATCCCTCCAATTATAGACCTATATCTGTGCTACCAGCATTGAGCAAAATCTATGAAAAAATCATGCTGGACCAGATGTTGTCACATTTTAACTCAAATGGGATTTTACATAGTCGCCAGTTTGGTTTCACGAAAGGTAGGTCGACGACAGATGCGGGAGTAAAACTCATCAGTCACATTTTGGAATCCTGGGAGAAGTCCCAGGATGCAATTGGCATTTTCTGTGACCTCTCAAAAGCGTTTGACTGCGTTGACCATAATACACTGATCTGTAAATTATACCACTACGGAATTCGTGGACAAGCTGCTGATCTTGTTCTTTCCTATCTGTCAAAGCGCCAGCAAAAAGTAAACGTTAACGGGGCGACGTCTTCGGGGTCTCTAGTTAAGATGGGCGTGCCTCAAGGCTCAATTCTTGGCCCTTTCCTATTTCTAGTTTATATTAATGACCTTCCTTACATGATGGCCAACTTGTCGGATATCATTTTATTCGCTGATGACACTTCCCTTATTTTTAAAATAGATAGAAAAGATACGGATGTCTTACATGTTAACGATAGTCTGGCTGTTCTCTCGAAATGGTTTGCAGCTAATAATCTTTTACTTAATGCGAACAAAACTAAATGTCTTAAGTTTTCATTACCAAATGTACCTCAAGTGGGTCTGAATTTAGAACTTGATGGCAAAAGACTAGATGCTGTTACGGAAACTGTATTTCTAGGAATTACTTTAGATTCAAAATTACAATGGGGCGCACACATTAGAGCTCTCTCAAGTAGATTAAGTTCAGCTGCATATGCAGTAAGAAAAATAAGGCAGTTGACAGATATAGCCACAGCTAGGTTAGTATACTTTGCTTATTTCCACAGTATTATGTCTTATGGTGTTCTGCTGTGGGGATCGGCAGCTGACGTAGATTCAATTTTCATTTTACAGAAGAGGGCAATCCGCGCAATCTATAAAATGGGTCCTCGCGAGTCTCTTAGAAACAAATTCAAAGAAATTGATATACTAACTCTGCCTTCTCTTTATATTTTAGAAAGTATTTTGTATGTTCGCAAAAACTTAGGACTCTTCAAAATAAGAAGCGATTTCCATAATATAAATACACGTAGTAAAAATGAAATTGTGTTACCTAAATTTAGATTAACTAAAACTAGCAAGTCATTTCTTGTAAACAGCATCCGTTTTTATAACAAGTTGCCAAAGCCGGTTACAGAACTTAGCGATGGAAAGTTCAAAACCCTCATCAAACGTGTCCTTATCAAAAAAGCATATTATAAGATTAAAGACTACGTTGAAGACAAGCTAGTCTGGCAATAATTCCTTCTGCACATGTGGCTTCCCTGGCTTCTCATTAACGGCATAACTATGTAAATGTCTATTAACTGCTCTCAAATTACGATGTTTAATTTTTATTTAATTATTATTATTATTTTTACATACTTTTTGACATAATTTCTTTATTATTTGACATTATATACTTTTTGACATAATTTCTTTATTAATTGACATTGTATACAGACACTTGAAATTTTTCACCTCTTTATTAGTGGTTTTATTGAGAATCATAACACTTGGTTTTAGTAGGCTTTTATTATTATTTTTCTTTTTTTATTATCTATCCTTTTGATAGATTCTTATTTTGTAAATGTGAGGACTTTGTAGGCCTTATAGACTTTAGATCTGTAGACCATTTTCTATTTTATCAAGTACTTGGTACTTGTTGACAGGCCTGCGCTGTCCTTCCATACCTACTTACTGTAATCTGGAAACATTGTAAAAGCCAATTATTTTTAAAAAGAGTAACCATGGAGTTTCTTGCCGGTTCTTCTCCATAGGAAACGACCAATTGGAACCGTGCACCTAGCTTCTGACGTTTCATAAGTGCCCATGTAGGTTTATGTGAAATAAAACATTTTGATTTTGATTTGATTTTGTACTATCACACTAATATTATAAAGGCGAAAGTTTGTGAGTGTGTGTTTATACGTTTGTTACTTTTTCACGCTTAAACGGCTGGACCAATTTTGACAAAATTTTGTATCGAGGTAGCAGACACCCTGGATTAACATATAGGCTACTTTTTATCCCGATATTCCCACGGGATCGACACTTATGCGGGTGGAACCGCGGGGCACAGCTAGTTATATTACATATGTTAGTCTGTAAGGTATTTAATTATGGGCCAAAGTAGCCTGAAAATAAAGGATTTATTATTAGTATAGCTATTGAATTGTGGATGAACACACACCTTTGCCTCGCCTTTGAGAATACAGTCGGTAAGACTGATATAATATTAAGGTAATTTAAAGGTTTTATCCCATGGCTAGCTTCTGCCCGCGACTTCGTCCGCGGGAAATTTCTTGTTATGTCTATGTTAGTATCACTTAGTTGCACTAAGTCTTTGTGCGTTCTGATGGCACTAGTCCGCGAAAGCGGCGGAATATCCTGCGGCCAAAAGCTTTCTGTTGCAGGTAGCATGTTGGTATGCGCACCACGAACGCCTTGATGTTGACGTTGCGGTGCGATTCCAGTAACTGCACCCTCGGCGCGTACCTCGTCTTCTGGCGCACGTACTCCATGATGTCCTCCACCTTAGTGGTGTAGTGTAGGCGGGAGATATACACTGGTGTGTTCGGCTTTGCGGCACGCAAGCTGACATTGGGCTCCGTAGGAGCTTTGCCGCAGCGGTTCTTGTTTGTTCGCGGCGGGCGCTTCCTCTTAAGTTGCAATATAGTTGTTGTTGTTTACCTCTAGATAAAGAGGTTGGCGCACTAGGAGGAATATTCTAGGATTTTTTTTTTATTTACCTTACAGCTTTACATTGAAGACAGTGTTTGTTTGAAAGGTGCAATTGTTAACACAACACGACATAACCGCTTTTCGCTTACAACTTGAACAGCATGCATTCGGTGTGAGGTGCCAAAATGTAGAAAAAATTGTCCGCTAACACCTCAGGGTTGCCACGTTGTTTACTATTTACGTGGAGTTATATAAATAGGTCACAATCATTTCTCAAGGACACGTGTTAAAATTCCTTTAAAATAGCAATTCATTATGGTAAAATAAAGATCAAACCAATAGGTATAACAGGGGGCCTAAAAAGGCCACTTTGTCAGAACCATAAAAGGATAACATTATGAATCATAATATGACGAAGACAATCCGTGTTTTTCTTTTTTTCGATGCACTACGTAAGTATAATCAAAGAGATTGGGATTGGATTTGGATTGGATTGATTGGTATTTTAGCACAAATTCGAAATAAATTAATTCGGAAATAAAAATGCATTTTCTGAATTCTGACACCCCTATTCACAATGCAGGGATGTCATCAATTGTGCATCCTGCGTTTGACACCCGACTGTGCGGAGAGAAGTGGTGTGTTCCAACCTCAATGGATGTCTTACTGCCTAAACCTTTGAACGTAAACCGAATAGCATCGAAATCTTATCCTTCGTACATTTCCCAACGAGGTTTCAGTCTGTACATTTCGAAAATGCGATTGAATAGTGTTACGAGCTTCGGGTTGTTCGTGACAATAAATACTGCCGATTTTAACCAAAAAAAATAACACTTTAATCAACAAGACTAATAACAATTCAAACAAATCACTTATCTAACACTGTGTCGCTCGCAGCCCACGCCAGCCTTATATAGTGCCGCAGATAGTTCTAGAACCATTCTAGAAACATCGAGAATGTTCGAGTACATACCGATCCCGACTGACCAGATGTCGATAGTTCGAGAAAGTTCTAGAAAGTTCTCGCATCGAAATTTCTGGAAGGGTCTTGACTACTAGTTCCACTACTCGATACTAGATGGCGCTAGTGGTAACTAATGTCACCATGTACAGTCAACAGCAAAAGTAGATGATCATAATCAGAAATTCAATACTAATGAACGGAGTTCGCGTCAGAACTGTGTGGCGTCTAAGTGATTCAAACCACTCAACGCCACATCAACGCCACACAGAAATCACTTCGACGCCACACAGTTCTGACGGGAACTCCGTTCATTAGTATTGAATTTCTGATTTTGATCATCTACTTTTGCTGTTGACTGTACCAGGCATTAGTTGTGGCGCGCAACAATAGTAACATATCCATAGGGTACTCAACCCAATCCATACTAGGAATACGACTTATGAGTTGTAGGTCGTAGTTTGGGACCCAGACAGGCACTTTCATCATCATCATCATCATCATTTCAGCCGATAGACGTCCACTGCTGGACATACGCCTCCCCCAAGCACCGCCACTTCGACCGGTTCTGTGCTTCTCGCATCCAACGGGTTCCTGCGACAGGCACTTTACTTTCATCACCACTGCTCTCAAAAACGGTGAAGGGAAACATCGTAGGGAAGCCGGCATGTCCTAGAACCAAAATATTCACATTCACAACCAATGTAGATACCTAAAGACACCAAATTGTAACACTATCCAAGGCTGTCGTTCAGCCGATAGACGTCCACTGCTGGACATAGGCCTCCCCCAATTTTGGGAGGGTTTGCCATAATCGCCACGCTTGGCGGGCGGGTTGGCGATCGCAGTATGATATGATGGTGGAATACATAGAGAACGCTGCTGCCCATTCTCCGGTACGATCCTTAGTCGCCTTTTACGACACCCACGGGAAGTAAGGGGCTTATTTAACCAAGGCTGAACGCGAAAAAAAAATACAAGCGATAGCTTAGTTTGGGAACCAGTATCACCAACTCCTGCGATTAGTGTAGGTACCTTTTGTTTAGAAATTTTGGGAATGCTTTTTTTTTTTTTTTTAAAGTCGATGACATGTGACATCTACCATCCCGCACTGGGCCTGCGTGGTAGATTGCGGCTAGGGTTGCCAACTTTTTTTACATGAAATAAAGTATATTCAGATCTATGAAGAATATTAAACAGTATTTTAGAAAAATGGACAGTATTTTATTTATTTATTGTTTTAAATACATATTTTTTAGAGTTTCTCGCACAACTTACTAATTTACAATCTTTCTTAAAAACTTCATACGCCTCATCAAAATTATACTTAACTGAAATTAAAATAGATGAGGAGCTAATTTTTTATTAAATTAATAGATGCTCTATTTCTATCCTTCCGCCACTTAGCATTCGTTACTGAAAAAGCTCTTTCAGTAAATGCTGAGGTGGCGGGAAGAGAAAGTAGATATGAGACAATTTTAGTTATGTTTTTAAATTCCTCTGAAGTGTTTACTAATAAAGGGTTCCACTTTTGGCTAGTACCTACTCATTTCAAGAAAATTTTTGTCTTCTGATATTCTGATAAAGTGTGAGCGTCTAAGTATAACACATAAGTTTGCATTTTGATGCTGAAAACAGTATTTTGTATACTTTATTTTTGTTCAACAGTAAAAAGTATAATTTAGTGAAAAACAGTAAAATACTGTTTAAAACAGTATAGTTGGCAACCCTAATTGCGGCCCATTCCTTCTCACAGAGAGGAGGCCTGTGTTCCTACAGTGGGTATACATTATAGGCTGATGATGATGATGATTTCGCCGGTTATGTGTAAGTCCAATATAGTAGGGGACAAACCTATTCCCATCAACCAGGCACAAATGCAGAATCCGGGCAATGAAAATTTTCAGATGGAAAAACCCACTAACACTTTGCCCAACCTGAGAATCGAACCCAGGACCCTGAACTCCTGAGCCTGACTCAGCAGCATTATCGCTTACGACCACAGATAAAGATACATCTATACTCCATTTGAAATAAGATTACACATTTATATAAACCTTTTTTACAGTCCGTTCAACCGATTTTGAATTCTATTGCGTTGGTGGCATGACATATGGCAGCTGCAGTAAACAGTTGGTATTGTGACCACTTTTTTTGCTTTTATTATCATCCTTATGCCTACGGTGTAGAAGTCAAAATCGGTTGAACGGACTGTAAAAAAGGTTTATTCAAATGTCTAATCTTATTTCAAATGGAGTATGGATAACGCAAGAGCAATTACTTCGCGTGCCAATAATCGCACCAGCTTACGTTCAAAAATCGTAAGCCGCCACTGTCGCGCTCAGTCAGTCAGTCACAGTGTGTACTGCTGGCTGGGTGAGCGCTCCGATTCTCTCTCTCTCTCTCGAGGCCTGTGTTCCAGCAGTGGGAACAGTATACCCTGATGATTTTATGTTATGTAAAGACTTTTTGGAACGAAGTTCTTTAACCCTCTGCACATAATAGCCTCCCTGACCGTTTTCGGTCACGGTCGCCAATCTCAATGGACGATTAGCCAGGTCGTCGTTTCAGCCGATAGACGTCCACTGCTGGACATAGGCCTCCCCTAATTTTGCGGGTTGCCATAATCGCCACGCTTGGCAGGCGGGTTGGCGATAGTAGTATGGTATGATGGTGGAATAAATAGAGAACGCTGCTGCCCATTCTCCGGTAAGACCCTTAGTCGCCTTTTACGACACCCACGGGAAGTAAGGGGTGGTGCAATTCTATTAGTCCGGCACCACACAGACTGTTAGCCAGGTACGCAGGAGATATTATAGTGCACAAGTGTGTGCGCAAACACAGGTGCACTCTCTGTTCCTTTACTCTCATTGTCCGATGGGACGACAATCCGACACGACCGGGGAGAGTTCAGGCGCAGGACCAACGGCTTTACGTGCTTTCCGAGTCACGGGGGTATTAAACCGCCAACTTCCAAACTTCGGACTGTTACTAAGAAATTCCTAATGGAAAACCCACTAACACTTTGTCCGACCCGGGAATCGAACCCAGGACCCCACGCTCAGCAGTCGCGCTTGCAACCACGAGACCAACGGGGCAGTTCCCTCTGCACAATTGGCGAATTAGAGCTATTCCGAAAAAAGTGAAACATTTCGATCGTCAGAACACTTTTGCTATATGTGGGTTTGTGTCGTCGTCGTGGGTTTGTGTAATCCATACTAATATTTTAAATTCGAAAGTTACTCTGTCCGTCTGTCTTTCTGTCTGTCTGTCTGTCTGTATGTTACCTTTTCACCACTAAGCGGATTTCGAAAAAAATTGCCTGAGAGATAGATTGTATCCCGGAGAAGGACATAGGATAGTTTTTATCGACATACCTCGCGGGCGGAAGCTAGTATAGGTAATATAAATTCGAAAGTAACTCTGTACTTATGTCTGTCTGTCTGTACAAACCTTTTCACGCCTAAACAACTGAACGGATTTCGATAAAATTTGGCAGTGAGATAGATTGTATCCCGGGGAAGAACATAAGTAGTTTTTATCCCGATATTCCCACGGGATCGACACTTATACGGGTGAAACCGCGGGGCGCTGCTAGCTGCATTACTAAAATTGAATGTAGGTACTGATTAAATATTTTTTTATTAATTAATAATGAAATGTTTATTTTTGAAAAACAATTTCAATAACAATTTTATTACAAGTACCTACCATTCCATATTTTTTTCATTTATTTACTCTCAAACGTTGTTACTTAATTTATTTCATTCTTCGTTTCAACCGGGTGTCCCACGACATCTATCGTCTATTTTTTCTTTATTCACTGACTTGGCAACACGAAGCTCTACACTTACACCAATGATATTCATTCACAAAAGGTTTCAAGGCAGCGAGTGACATCTATTATCGAATAGCAAAACCTCTGTCCTGTAAAAAAAGCTTATTAACGCAAAAATATGTTAATCAGTGCTATTGCTTAAATTATGTATTGTTTTGTAGAGGTTTATAATCTTATTTTACAGAAATATGGAGTCATTCTTCGTTTGAACTACTAAACTCTATATTCTTCGTTTGTTACAATCGCATTGAATAAAGCGCCATCTATTATTAAGTAGCGTAATATGCTGGCCCTAATCAGTAAAAACTGACATTAATTAAAGTACCTAGTCGTAATAGTATAAATTCAATTTGAAAATTAAAAAGAGTAAATAATGACAATGGATTGTGCAAAATATTATAGGTAGGTACCGTATGGCTAGAATAGGGTGCATAATGAGATAATGGCTCATAGAGTCATAGAGATGAATACAAGAATATGTTTCTCTCACGAAAATTATCGCAAAATTAATGTAATGAATGATGGTCTGTGTGGTGCCGCCGGACTTAAAGAATACCACCACCCTTACTTCCCGTGGGTGTCGTAAAAGGCGACTAAGGGTCGTACCGGAGAATGGGCAGCAGCATTCTCTATGTATTCCACCATCATACCATACTGCGATCGCCAACCCGCCTGCCAAGCGTGGCGATTATGGCAAACCCTCCCAAAATTGGGGGAGGCCTATGTCCAGCAGTGGACGTCTATCGGCTGAAACGACGACGAATGTGATGAATTGTCAAGCCCGGTTTATTGTATTTATTTATTTGATACCATGGAAAACACTGGTTAGTAGGCATGCATTCAAATTTCATGACACAGCTTATCTATTAGGACATGTACCCTGTAAGGGCACTGCAAATTTTATAATATCAAATTATATAATATTATAACGTTGATTCTAATTATTAAAATTTACATTAAGTATACTAAACATTCAAAATTAAACATACTTAATTAAGTACCTACCTACAAAAAATTAGTTTAAAATTAATCGGTAAGTAAGTACTATCAATTCGTTCGTTAATTTTAGTCCTATGGGTAAATTAGTACCTATAGTCATTTATTATTTCACATTTACGTCAAGCTTATACAAGATCGATCGATTCACAATTTGTCAGTTTTAAATTCTTCAACATCATTTGGTAGAGATTTAAAACTTTCCGGTAGCTTATTAAATAATTTAGCTAGTCTATAGTTAGGTATGGGCTTTTCCCGATAACTTTTAATTTCGTGATGGGTTTACGCTGTGATCGGTTGAATGATTTATCAACAGCCAATTGCAGCAGTTTAACTGAAGTCATGCGATGACTTCAAAATGCATTGCAATGTATGTAATAGGACAACGATGATGAAATAAAAAACAATCATAACGTAGGTAAAAAACCCTTCTATTTATATTTACAATATCCTAACGTAAACTGGACAACACACATCTGCCGCATGTCAGACGATGGCAAACGACATCGCGGCAGACCCAAACATAGATGGCGGGATGAACTGGGGGCTTAAAAAGGCCACATTGGCAGAATCATAAAAGGATAACATTATGAATCATAATATGGCGATGACAGTCCGTGTTTTGTCCGCTGCACTACGTAGGTATAATCAAAGCGATTGAGATTGGATTTGGATTGGATTGATTGGTATTTAAGAACAGACAAAAAAAAATAACTGAAAAATCCTTCACCCATGGTATTTGATACGATTAACTTAACAGTTAACTGTCCATTAAGATTCATAATGTTAGCCTTTTGTGATTCTGCCAAAGTGGCGTTTTTAGGGCCCCCGTCCCAAGTGAATGGGATGACTCCAAAATGCATTGCAATCATTGGAACAGGACTACGATAATGAAATAAAACACAATCATACTGTAGGAAAAAAAATCATCCGACACGCTATTGTATGGAAAATGATTCAAAATCACATTCTCGATTTTGCCTGACAACAAACAGCTGTTGGAAGAATAGCGGTCGTCTATTTAATTATGGGCTGACTTTTCAATCATCTGTTAACTTTATTCGAGGAATAATTTTGAAATTTTGACAGTTACTTCATACAAAAACTCGCAAACGTCAATTTCATACGGCCGTTTATGCCGCAAAAAACGTACCTACATTTCGACACTCTCAAGGGAATCAAAATGTATAGGGTACTTCCCGTTGACCTAGAATCATGAAATTTGGCAAGAAGCAAGGTCATGTAGCACAAATAAAGGAAAAAATCTGAAAACCGTAAATTTGTAGTAAAATTTAAAAAAAACCCGTGATAAACTATTTATATACCTACAAATTTGTACGGAACCCTCGGTGCGCGAGTCCGACTCGCACTTGACCGGTGGTTTTTTTTAAACATAACATTAATGCCTCTTCTTCTTGCTCCCTTTTTCGTTGTAAGTCTTCGTCCCCGAAAGTTTTCTAATAACAGTCTTGATCAAAAACATCAAGAGCGCAATGAGCGCGGCGACCACCGCGAGCAGAGCGAGCACAAAGTCGAGCATCCAGCGCTCGTACCAGCTGTACTTCAGAGATAGAGAGCGCAGATGGTATGCTCCTGTAAAATAAGTTACACGAATCAATAAGGATATTTTTGCAGTCTAAAGGTCATAGCACGCATATCAAACCGGAAAGGGATCGGCACCGTATCAACTCGAGCCGTTCATTGTTCTTTGCATGAAACTCCCTACTGCAACGCACACTAATCGGAATCGTAACGTAATCGTCTCGCCTCGGGACAAGCCCACAAACCGCAGTGCGGTGCGTTACGGCTCGTCGTCCCCGCGCTACGGCTCGTCGTCCCCGCGCTACGGCTCGTCGTCCTCGCGCTTACGTCTCTCCGTACCCGAGCTTACGTCTCTTCGTCCACCCTTGCCCATCTCACCCCTCCGGCCTGCCTGCTGCACCATCAACCAGCGGTCGCCTAGCCGTAGCCGAGTCGACGTATCGGAGCTTCTGATCCGCTTTGGTTACGTGCTTACGTTAGGTTGACGCCTGTTTGACGGCGAGGCGTAAAGGGGCCAATTTTTATCGTGAGTTGTGGAGTGTTATTCTCTAAATATCTGCTTAGCTCAACTATGTAATTGAGGTCGGCTTCCAGTCTATCCGGATGCAGCTGAATACACCAGTATTTTACATGGAGTGACTGCCTACCACTTGGTAAGTAAGACTGGTTGTAAGACTTTCGGGCTTCTGACGACCCGTAACGACTGTCAAAGATCCACGAATGACAGCCGGAACCAACGGCTTAACGTGCTTTCCGAGGCACGAAGCGGTTTGCTATGTGAAAATAGTCACCCGTCCACGGACCAACTGCGACAAGGGTAGCTTAACCTGATCGATCGACCTGTGCGGCTGTTATAGTGTTGAGACAAAATAAAGACAGAATGGACTAAAGTAAAGAGCGGGCTATGTTCGGAGTTTCTTTGAAGGATAAAATCAGAAGCGAAGTCATCCGGAAAAGAACCGAAGTTACCGACATAACTGGCAGAGTAAGCAAACTGAAGTGGCAGTGGGCTGGCCTTGTTTGTCGAAGGCCCGATGGCCGTTGAAGAAGACGAGACCTGGAGTGGAGACAGAGGATCGGCAAGCGCAGTGTGGGACGCCCCCAGCTAGATGGACAGACGACCTCAAAATGGTGGCTGGAACAGACTGGATGCGGAAGATGGAGGACAGGGTATTGTGGCGCAGGGAGGCCGTCGCCTCCTTCTGCGAAGCAGTAATACTCGCGAAGGAGGATGCGGAGCGCGTGAGGGAGTGGCAATCTTTGCGCCCTCACGCCCCTAGTCGCCGCAGGAGACGCCCTGGGCATCGGGAATCGACAGCCGATTTCCCGGCCACCGTAGGCGCGGGCTTGCGGACGGCGAACAATGGGCAGCTTGCCGATCGGTAAGGACCAGGCCCGGATCGGCGGCGCGTTGTGTTCCACGCGCGCCTCAAAGAGATGTCAGCACTAACCGACGGGGTCCGCTAGGGCCGATGCCTGCCAGGGTCGCGGATTGTTCGAAAGAGAGACCGTGGCCCCTGGCACAGGCAACTGAAGGAACACGGGTGGGTTTTAGTCAGTAAAAGTCTGACACACCCTCCCGCTCCGCCCAGAGCGGAAGAAGTTTTTTGATAATTTCCCACCCAAAAAAAAAAGGGTGTTGTGGCGCAGCATGGGAGAGGCTGAGTTGATTGGACTGAGGTCCTAGTCACCAATGTAAAGGAATAGACAATACCTTTGGTCTCAATCGCGAGCGTGATGTAATGGTTGATCGTCTGTTTAGGCGTAATAGGACGAGACTGGAACAGATGAGAGAGACGCTTGGCTTGCTTCGAGTATCTGCAACAAAAAATATTTGTGTATTATTAGTCACCTACACCGAGTTTCGGTCATGGCGGTTGATCTCAGCGGAGACAGCCATCGGCGCAGGATATATAAGGCCTGAATTCCTGTTACGCTGGCTTCGGTCGCATACGTTAGTACCGCGTGTGAAATATACATTGTGTTCTTTATAGCACCATACTGCGACGCGGACGTCAGCGGCGCGTATGTTGGTACTGACCGTACGCGACCGACGCGACGCGACGTCAGCGTAAAGGCCTACGCACACCCGGGACGACATGGCAAGGGATTTTGCCGTCAGTCAGGGCACACTAGCCGCTTAGATACCGCGCCATTCCAGCGGTTTCCCCGCTTCTCTACCCCCGCCGCCTCACCCCGCGATATGTCACAACGAGCGCCGGAGTCCTTGGCATGCCGTTGTGTACCGCAGGACGCCACGGCATCCCGCCGCGGCAGCCCGTGGCGCGTCTTTCAATGCCGTGCAATGAAATCCCTTTCGATGCCACGGCATCATTTATGCCGTGCCGTTTTTTAAGCATAGCAATTTATGTCGTATTTCTATATCGATACGTTTGAATTTCCATTAGTAAAAGTTTAACTCCCTTGCCATGACGTCCCGGTCTCCGTAGGCCATAACAGGAATTCAGGCCTTAAAGTGCATGAGTCGTCGCTCGCATGACTAAACGTCCTATCTCATTTTTTAGCTGATTTGAGTTAGGACAACTACATGTTTCTATTCGTGATTCTTTACATTTTGTTGAGTTTCAAAATGGTTATATTATAAGATCCAAATAACTTAGAAAAGTGTAAAGAATCACGAATAGAAAAATGTAGTTGTCCTAACTCAAATCATGGCAGCTAAAAATGAGATAGGACTTTTAGTCATGCGAGCGACGATATTGTGTGTGCGATACACTACACGCACATTACATATACGTCAAAATAAAATCAAGTAATATGATGAAAGTAGGTTATAGTTACAAAGTGATATTCTATTATCAATAATGGTAAAGAAAAAAATTGGATTGTCATAAGCTACCTAAAATTTAATGTCAATCCTGCTGAAAGTCATTGTAGAAATACGAAACGATTTGAAAGCTATTGCCACTTGTGTAACCAGTGGCGTAACTATACCGTTTGGGGCCCGTGGCAAATTCAAGGGATAGGGCCCTCCTTCAATGTAAAGAAGCTCAATGTTATAGTTTTTTTTTATTAGCACTTCTCCCGAGTCATCATCATCGTTTCAGCCGAAAGACGTCCACTGCTGGACATAGCCCCCCCCAAGCACCTCCACTTCGACCGGTTCTGTGCTTCTCGCATCCAACGGGTTCCTGCGGCCTTCACAAGGTCGTCGAACCACCTCGTGGGAGGGTTCTTCTGCGTACATTTCATATTTTCCCCTACAAAATTTAACACCTGACTGCTTCTGTCCTTATGTTAGGATCCTCCTGTGCTCATGGCCCTCTCGGGCCGGGGGACCCTCTGGCTGGGGGGGGGGGGGCGTGGCAATTTGCCCCAACGCCACCCTATAGTTACGCCACTGTGTGTAACTCCAGATAAGTTAATCATCATCCGCGTCTGCCTTTTCCCAACTATGTCGAGGTTGGCTTCCAATGTAACCGAGAGGAGCTGGACACCAGCATTTTAGATATAGCAAGCAATTGTCATTAAAATTCTGTTCCATTCCTGCGGAATTTGCGCATGTATATGTATAAAAGATGAAATTGAATGGGTGCGCCAAATGAAAATATCTAATTCAACATGTTAGAAAGAAAATTTGGAGCATGTTAATAAGGAAAGAAAAAAATCGCTTAGCGGGCGCGCCTTAAAATTGATACTTAAATTTTATTTGTCTTGATAATATTGAATAAAAATTGTTTTAATGGAACGACGATAATTCTACTTTGGTTTGCGCTATCAAAGACGATAATCACACGATTTCTTTCAAGAATTTAGATTTAGGATGAAATGACAACTTAGAATGATTATGTAACAGTTACTGCACCTCCTATTTCTATTTGGCGCAAGTTTTCAATATCATTCTGTATAAGAAGGTGTTTTGCCTAAAAAGGCTAGATAATTATTAACCAAAGAGTTTTTAGAAAACTACGTACAACGTGCTTCTATTGAAAGTTTTCTGACTCTCAAAAGTTGATATTGACTTACTTATCATTACTGAGCATCTCCTTTAAAGCTACTCCAAGTTCTGGAACCATATCCGGCCCGAAATCCACTTTGAGCGCGTATCCATATTGCTTCGCACGTTCAGCATTGCTTGGCTGGTCTCCAAAGACTGGCACTGCTAGTAATGGGACTCCAGCTCTGATAGCTTCCAACGAACTCAACTGACCGCCATGGGTAATGAAGACCTTGATATTCTTATGAGCTGCGGACAAAATAATAAATAAATAGCACATAGAGGTGGTGAGGAACAGAGTGTAAAGTTCACTTATCATCTATAGAAAAGGGTGGAACCACTTTCTGGCGGGCAACTGCCCGATGATTCATGTCAGGCCGTTGAGTTGCGCGGTAAACTCTGCTTGCGAGATGCAGGATTTTGCGTGACGTTTTTCGCATGTGGCGTTGTAGATATCGCAACAAGCATATGTATATTTTTAACTTGTCCCGTAATTATGTTTGCAAAGAAAGGCTTTGCTGAAGATAAATACAGACCTTGTCAAAGACCGACTTAGGCCTCGTCAAAACAACATAGGCTTGGCCAAAGAAGGACTTGCCAGAGACCAACAGCCCTTAACCTTTTGAACGCCACGGTCGGGTATAGACGACAGACGAAAACGTGCCCAACACGCGTTTTCTTGTCGGCTGTAGATGACGGTGGCGTATTGGGCACGTTTTTGTTTGTCGTCTATACCCGAGCGTGGCGTTCAAAAGGTTAATAAAGATAAACAAAAGCCTTATTTATCTAAAAAGATACATACTTCTTTTTTCGATTTCTTTGATATCAAAATCAACATAGGTCTCGTCAAAAACTAACATAGGCCTTACTTTAGTGTTGGCTTCGTCAACCCACTTAGTGGAATACGGTGCTTACCAAGAATGCTTGGCTGTGGCATCCAGGACTGCACGTGCACGTTGGGCGGTAGGCCGGTGAGCGGCTCCTCGAACTTCCACAGCACGGTGTAGGGTAGCGAGGAGAAAAGCTGCAGCAGCGCCGCGCGTAGAGGTGGTTTAAATGCAGCTGACTTCAACACTGAGCCCATGCTGAAGTACACTACGCCCTGCGGAGAGCCGTCCAGGAGATCTTGCAGGTCCTGTGACACAGAGAAGATTTTAGTCTAGGCTCAGGGGGCCAAAAAAGGCCACATTGGCAGAATCATAAAAGGATAACATTATGAATCATAATGGACAGTTAACTTTTAAGTTAATCGTATCAAATCCCATTGGTGAAGGATTATTCAGTAATTTTTTTTTGTCTGTGCTAAAATACCAATCAATCCAATTGAAATCCAATCCCAATCTCTTTGATTAAACCTACATAGTGCAGCGAAAAAAAGAAAAACACGGACTGTTTTCGCCATATTATGATTCATAATGTTATCCTTTTATGATTCTGCCAAAGTGGCCTTTTTAGGCCCCCTGTTCTCCTTTCCAAACCTTAATTCTCAAGGCTCGTGTGTCAGTTGGTCAATTTTAGAAATCTTTTTTTTTTTTTGCTGGCTCATTATGTTCTTTTATTTACCTACTAAGCGTTGAAGATAATTATTACCTAGGTCTTTTCAAATACTTTTAATCACAAGGCCTTCTGACCGATCGAAGTCACTTAAGTCGGCCATTGGATTTTTCCATAATGCTTTTAATTTTATGCCCGGCTGCATTGCAAATTTGCACTAAGCTCGTTCTCCATTACATGGGACAATATTCAACAACATATCCAAAGGAATTTGAGTGCAATAGACGTGATTCTGTTAGGTTTCCTTCCAAATTCAAGGTCTTTAACCAAGACACTTACCTTCGGCAATGGTGGAATATTCTCATCCATATGGTACCCAGCGACGTTGACAACATTCGGAGGGGTACTGAACGCCGGACTAATGGACTCATGGCAGTTGACAAACATAATCGACACGTTGTGGTGGGCATCGTCGAATGGGGGCAGAGTGAGGCCTCGCGCAGCCGCTATAGGTCCAAACGTTTTTTCGTAGAGACTGATCGTATTTGGTCGATCTAACCTGGAAGAAGTTTTTTCGGTAGGTTAAGTCGAAAGTGTTATATGCACACTTCTTTAGGAAGATAATATAGGTAGAAGATAATATGTGGATAAAGAATATGTGGTCGCTCATGTTAACAGGGCTAGTTGAAGCATGGCGTGGTGATTCCTTTTGGGGTCCCATCCCCAACTTATGGTGGCGAATTCACCGTAGGGCTTGAGTCGATAGGTTTTTATGAGGATTAAAGCTAATGGCAAAGAGAAAACCAGTCAAGTTCGAGTCGGACTCCCGCACCGAGGGTTCCGTACAAATTTGTAGGTCCAAGCACCTCCACGTCGACTGGTTTTGTGCCTCTCGCATCCAGCGAGTTCCTGCGGCCTTTTTAAAAGGAAAAAACGGAACCCTTATAGGATCACTTTGTTGTCCGTCTGTCTGTCAAGATCCTTTCTTGGGAACGCGTGGAGGTATCGAGTTGAAATTAAAACCATATACGCAAGTCTAAAGTCCCTTGAAGCTGTGAAAAAATGAAACTTCTAAGTTAACGTAAAAAAAGATACGGCCGTTTATGCCGCAAAAAACGTATATGTCGACACTCTCAAGGGAATCTCTCTGGCCTCTGTCCAGCAGTCAGGACATCTTTCGGCTGAAATGATGATGATAATGAAAGGTAATGGCTTCATGGGTCTGTCAGATCCAACTAACACCTTGGTTTCTGAATCTCATTTAGCAGACTAGCGACCACTACTTCACACGGTTATTATAACTTGACAAACTATCGAGACTTCTTTATTATATATAAGTTTAATATAAAGATAAAAACAAACCTTTTGGAATAAATTCGCTAAGTTTTGGAAAACCGCATCAAAATCCGTGACGTAGTATAAAGAACAACGCGCTCACAAAAGCGACTTTAGTATGTAGATAGAACTGTGTCTTAACTCTGAACTTAACCTACCAATCTTACTTGGATTCGATTTGACAATAGTTTAAAGGCTAGGTGTGTGCTTACCACTCAGCAACAGTCATGGCAATATGAATCAAGCCGTTGATGGCTCGCTTGACGAACGGCATGGGTGTGTCCGATGGGTTGAACATCAAAGGAACGGTGGCTATGGACCGAACCTCGTCAACTTGAGCCTCGAGTGTAGGGAACAACTGGGTGGCGGCCAGCAGGATCCAGGGGGCCTGCTGCACTGCCGCGACACTGAAACGAAAGTGATATGAACTAATGAGATAAATTGTCATAAACTGTCTATAGTCGGACTGTTAATTAGCTGCAGTATAATGACAGCTTATGTGTTACTTAAATGACTGAAATTGGCGTCTTTTTGTTTTTTCGCGGCCATCAACCAAATCTTGGTTTTCTAGTACGAAATTTATTTGACATGCATATCTGTAAACTCAGTCAGTGTATGTAGATGGTCTCTCTCCAGTCGTGTCGGATTGCCTGCCGTCCCATCGGACAATGGGAGTGAGGTAAGAGTGAGAGTGCACCTGTGTCTACGCACACACTTGTGCACTATAACATCTCCCTCGCCGAAGGCTTGTCTACGTTGGATTGGTCGTCTGGAGGACTAAATAGTCTCGAACTAGATAGAGAGTCAGAATAGACATCAGTTTTCTTTCTTTCATAGCGCAGGGATTATGATCCCATCCCCTGGTTTGGTCACCCATCTCGTGGCAATTTCTTATTGGATTTTACCATTAGGAAAATTTTAGTTGCTTGGAGTTTTGGGGGGGGGGGGCAATGGTGCCCTACAAACTTCTTTGCCCACCCTACAAAAATCGACAGTATTAAAGAATTACTTACCGTTTAATCGCTTTTTGGTTTTTATTACAGCCGTAGGTACATTAGATCTGATAGACTTACCAACTGAATTTCGACAAACTCTAGTACCTACGACAAGATTTTATTTAACCTATGCCAATATGGAACTCCGACACGTCTTCATTTCGACAATACTTTAGTTCGAAATTACTGAAGTCCGACACTACTGAACTCCGAAAATGCGTTTCTTCGACATGACTTAACTAGGAAACGATGCGACTTCGACGACATGCTTCTTCGACAACAATGCAGGAATAGAGTACGCCGAAATTGACTCATGTCAGACTACCATTGTTATCGATGAAGCATGTCGTCGAAGTCGCATCGTTTCCTAGTTAAGTCATGTCGAAGAAACGCTTTGTCGGAGTATAGTAGTGTCGGACTTAAGGTGTTTCGAACTAAAGTATTGTCGAAATGAAGACGTGTCGGAGTTCCATATTGTCGAAATAAAATCTTGTCGTACTAGAGTTTGTCGAAATTCAGTTGGTAAGTCGATCTGATAACATTTTTTAACAGTGGAAGCGTCATTTAAGTCTTGGTAACCTAATTAACATGAAATATTTTTGGTGGAATTATTCTTTACGAGGCGTCATTTATGGTCTCTCATTAGATGACTGTGGTTACTTCAGCTGGACGTCTGTCCCCCTGGACAGTCCCTAGCTACACCAATGTAGTTTTGATTCATTTATTATAGTTTTGGATTATTGTTTTCTTACTATTTGCTGTACTCTGGACGCTTGTAAAGCGTACGTCTTTTTTACATCGTTCTCACATACCTATATAATTATAAATTCAACATTAATGATGTAACTAATACTTTTGTAAAAATATAATTTCAAAGAGTGTCCATGGAGTTTCTTGCCTGTTCTTCTCCATAGGTACCTACGCTTTGACTGACCGACTTCTTGACAATTCAAAAGTGCCTGTAAGCTTTGAGTTTGAGTTTGTGATTGGTCTGTCCTGTCTCCAGGATTGACGTAAACAGTCTACCGATACATGTGGTTAACACATCGCCGTTACCAAAGCGTTGGTTCACCTAGGGCTTGTGTAGTTACGCACCACACTGCGTCTTCCATCACTCGATGACTTTTTAGCCTCATCGGTAGTCTAATCTGCAAGTCTGAAGTAAACTAAAAATTCGAAGACATTTGTGACATCCGCCAACCCGCACTGGGCTATGTGGTTGATTATGGGCCGCTCCCTCTCACAGAAAGGAGGCCTATCCTATGTCCCAGGAGTGGGAACATTTGCAGGAACAGATGCAGGCTAAAGCTGTGGTATATGATAATTCTTAACTAAATAATTCTTTTAGGGATGCATGAAGCCTCCTCGTGAAGCGCAGTTTGTTCCGCCAGTTACTCAACTGAATCAAGCTCTCGGCGCATCCTGGACAGTCACACCCAACACCTTATTTGACTGGCCAATTCTTCCCTTGCGGTGGTAGGGCTGACGCCCGCAACCGCAAGGGAAGATTCCCACCGGAGTCTGGCGTCAAGCAGCCTGCTGCGATTCGTCGATGCGTGGGAGTTCCAATGCCTTACGCATCTTCTGGGCACGCTCATTCCATCATGGACCACATCCATCGCTTTCCATCAGGCGTGATCGAGGTCAAGAGCGGGCCCATTCAGCTGTAGCGGTATCTACAACGCCACATGCGAACAACGCGTCATACTGACGTCACGCGAAATCCTGCATCTCGCAAGCAGAGTTTACCGCGCAACTAGCATAGATACAACGGCCCGACATGAATCATTGGGCAGTTGCCCGCCAGACACAACACCCGTCTGGTTGGAGGATCCTCCCTTTTCTATAGGAGTATGAGTGAACTTTACACATTATTCTTCATACCTCTTTAAAGTGATAAAAAAAATAACTTACCCTGCTAAGAAATCGCAAAAGAACGTCTCAGTTACTACAGCATCGAACTGTTGCTTGATCAAAGCTTCTTTCACAGATGGAGTGTTGATCATTTCCAGTGAAACGTTATTTGAGAACTCCTTGACGAAAGCGATTCCACCATTGCTGTTTTTAGGGTCTGTCATGTCCACTGGAAATAGATAGTATAGAATTTAATAAAATTATTATAAAAGGTGGCAGGGACACCACAATACTAGACCCGCTAGCTTAGACTTTTTGTCGGCAATATAAAAATCTGTTGTTTTCTATAAAAGTGCAATAAACATAAATAAAAATCTATGCGTTTAAATTGTAAGCCGGCGCGGGAAGAGGCGCTTTTTTTTTGGGGGGGGAATGACATCTTGCAGTTCAACCTGTGAGGTTGTCGTCTGCTTAACCGGACTTTAGGGGGAGAGCGGCGCGTTTCAATGCATAGATTTTTATGGAAGTCTCGAAGGCAGCGGCGCGGGGAGCGGCGTACAGCGATGCGCACCAGTCTAGCGGTGCCCGCGCGTCTTCATTGACGTAGTGTTGTGCATTTTATTTTTTGCTTTTTAACGACAGACGTTTGAAAATATTGTATCTGACCGCTGGCCTCGAGGCCGGGTCTGCGTTGCCGCACCGCTCCCCGCGCCGCCGCCGCTCCACAATCGCTAACTTCGAGACCGTGGCCTAAGGAACAGCAAATTATTCAAGCTTAGAATCTGTGTACTGAATCCATGGGTGACAGCTTGCACGACATTGTTCCCGCCACCCTGTTTACAGAGACGTAACTTTTCTGACAGCTTCGTTGGTCTATCTATGGTCGTCACCACAGATCTAGATAGACCTAGATAACGCAAGTATCAAGAACTGTATGAAAACCAAGCGTGCCATTTCTTGACTACCTTTTTTTTGTCGTGTGGAAATCCTCATGGATGTCCACCACTCTGGGGTGGGTGGAGGGGTCTGTCTATTACTGACTTACTGACTAAAACCAAATGTCGCTGATAGTCCAATACCGCGTAACTAACATTATTCAAAACCTAAAAAAAACAAAAAAAAATTGTCATACGAGTTGACGCCAATCACAATCAGTTACAGTCAGGTACCTATCTTTATGTCACCCTAATTAATTGCTCTCGAGTGTATTTTTATAATACGTAGGTATGTAGAGATAACTCTGGGATAAATTCACATACTTGCGGCAAACCTCAGGACTGTGCTTACGTCAAGAACGTGCAACGTTTTTGGAGGATTCTTGACTTTTTCTGGAAACGGCGTCACCCAGGTCACCTGGAAGAAGAAAAATATTTACTTTTAAAGTCTACGTCATCTTCTTCTTCTTCTTTCGATAGCAATCTAAATGGACTCGGCCCAAATTCGGCGACTTGTTTGTCGCCATCACCAGCGTCCACCAGTTCCTGTAACGTGCAGCTGACAGGACACGCAGGACACGATATTAAGTGTCCCATCGTTTGTGGAACAGCACCACATTTACACTCCAAGGCGGAGTCGTCTACGAATCTCCACCTGAACAGGTTTTCCTTGCTTCGGCCAACCTGGGTACGGAGTCTGTTTAAAGACTTCCAGGTTACCCAAGGTAATTCATGTCCAGATGGGAGGTCTTCAGCGGGTGGAACGAATGGTTTGGGTAAGGAAGCACTGTCTCGCCACAGCTTCAGACTTTCTTGTGATGGTTTGCCAGTGAGTGGGACGACACACTTTAAAAAACTTCAAAAGTCTACGACCGACGTATGGCTTAGCATGATCCTCCGTTATGTCGAAAATACCGCAGCATTAATTTTGAAATAAATATTATGCTAAAGTTGAGGATTAATGTTAAGTACTATGTTAGACGAAAACACGATTCCATAAAATTTTCTCGATAGAAAAAAATTCCAAAGTTACCTCCAAACCGAACAATAAACCGCTGGTATTCAAAAAATACTTCAAATTAGGTCATGAAACTTTGCATACTAACTAAACTAACTATAAAGCAAGTCTTATGTTATTTTTTTTTAATTACCTTTATTTTCACCGTAAAAAGCAAATACCTAAACTATTGGCACTACCTTCCGCCCAGCACCGCACTCTGTCTCGCTCTCACACAGTCCGCGAGCAGTATCGTGCGAGCGAGATAAAGAGTGAATTTTAGCTGAGGTAGTATAGGCTCTTAAGTTAATTATAAGATACAAAGAGACATGTAACATTGGTTTGTAACATTGGCTCAATAAATTCAAATTCAAATTGGTCTTGCAAACACGAGAAACGACTGTTCTGAATGCTGCATGGTTCTACATTTGGTACCTATGGCCCGGCTTTTTTCCATTAGGAAATTTTCATCAGCGGCCCTGTTTTTGCTATCCATCCATATCTGTAATTTTGGAACAACTTGATCTAATTTCAACTCAATTGTGGATTGCACGACGACACATTCAACGTTCGACACATTTCTACTGTTAATGTGTTACGCAATTATGGGGCTTCGTCGTTTCAGCCGATAGACGTCCACTGCTGGACACAGGCCTCCCTCAATTTTGGGAGGGTTTGACATAATCGCCACGCTTGGCAGGCGGGTTGGCGATCGCAGTATGGTATGGTGGTGGAATACATAGAGAACGCTGCTGCCCATTCTCCGGTACGATCCTTAGTCGCCTTTTACGACACCCACGGGAAGTAAGGGGTGGTGGTATTCTTTAAGTCCGGCACCACACAGACTAGTCCGGCACCACACAGACTCTTATGGGACTTATGGGGCTTAGGGCTAAGCAATAACAGCCGCAAGGTCGATCGATCAGGTTTAGCTGCCCTTACCGCGGTTGGTCCCTGTATGGGTGACTACTTTTGCATACCAAGACTCCTCCGTATCTCGGAAAGCACGTTAAGCCGTTGGTCCGGGCTGTCATTCGCGGATCTTTGACAGTCGTTACGGGTCGCAGAAAGTAAAGCGCCTGTTTGGGCTTGAAACCACGACTTACGACTCGTAAGTCGTTGCCGTTACCACTGGGTCACCAGTACCACTGCTCAGCAAACGCTCAAGGATAATGTAATGTCGTGTGTCATCATCATCTGCCTAGCCTTTCCCAACTATGTTGGGGTCGGCTTCCAGTCTAACCGGATGCAGCTGAATACCAGTATTTTACATGGAGCGACTGCCTAACTGACCTCCACAACCCAGTTACTGGGTAAGATTGGTTGTCAAAGTTTCGGGCTTCTGACGACCCGTAACGACTGTCAAAGATCCACGATGACAGCCGGGACCAACGGCTTAACGTCTTTTCCGAGGCACGGAGAGGTCTGGGTATGTAAAGATGCTCACCCATCCATAGACCAACCGCGGCAAGCGTAGCTTAACCTGATCTATCGACCTGTGCGGCTGTTATTATTTAGCCATGGGCCCCTATGAGGTGACACATAGAGGCAATACATATAAACATATCTGAGGGTCAATTGCGTAACAAATTATCAGTTTCATTTTGGCAGTTCAACAGCTGATTCATTGCGTTATTTACGTGTTGAGCAGACAAATTTTTCGAACATATGAAGCAATGCCCCATACTTCCCGTTCCCGTGGGTGTCGTAAAAGGCGTCTAAGGGTCGTACCGGAGAATGGGTAGCAGCGTTCTCTATGCATTCCACCGCCATACTATACTGCGATCGCCAACCCGCCTGCCAAGCGTGGCGATTATGGCAACCCCCCCCCCCCCCCACCCCCAAGATCTTGTGGGAGGCCTATGTCCAGCAGTGGACGTCTTTCGGCTGAAATGATGATGATGATGAAGCAATGGATTAGCATTAGAGTTCGTTTCAGCCGATAGACGTCCACTGCTGGACATAGGCCTCCCCCAATTTTTGGAGGGTTTGCCATAATCGCCACGCTTGGCAGGCGGGTTGGCGATCGCAGTATGGTATGATGGTGGAATACATAGAGAACGCTGCTGCCCATTCTCCGGTACGATCCTTAGTCGCCTTTTACGACACCCACGGGAAGTAAGGGGTGGTGGTATTCTTTAAGTCCGGCACCACACAGACTAGCATTAGAGTACTGCCGGTCGATTCTGTAAAAATCTCACCGTGAAAACTTCGGTGAAGTGAGTTTGTTTTTGCTAGGAATTGACACTATTGACAGCTCACTCCACGCTCACTTCACCTAAGTTTTCGCGTTGAGATTTTTACAGAATAGCACCGCTGGTTACAATTGAAGGAATGGATCTTACCTCGTGTCCTCCGTTCAGGAGAGCGTCCACAATTCCTTTCCCCAGCGTGTTATGGCTGTGAGAAGGTGCTGGTATCAGCACCATGATGTGGTAGCCATATGAGCTGGTTATAGTTGCTAACAGCAGTAGCACGTTGAGCTTCATTTTGTTCTGAAATCACATCACACTAATATTATAAATTCGAAAGCAACTCTGTCTGTCTGTCACCTTTTCACGCCTAAACCACTGAACGGATTTCGATAAAATTTGGCAGAGACATAGATTGCAGCGCGGGGAAGGACATATTATTATTATTATTATTATTATCAGCCGTTTCTGTCCCACTGCAGGGCAAAGGCCTCCCTTCCCTCCTTCCACTTATCCCTATCCAGTGCTGTTATACGCCAATCCCTGGGATTGGAAGGAAGGAAGGACATAGGATAGTTTTTATCGACATACCTCGCAGGCGAAGCCGCGGGCGGAAGCTAGTAAAGAATAAGTTTAATTTTAATACAACATTTTTTTTTTATATGTTGGCGAAACTTGACAAATGCTACGTGTATGGGTAGCGCTGGTAGTAGGTACAGTCTGTTATAGCAATTAGCTGACCCACCTTTCCATAAATGGTTGAGATTTTTTAGAATACGAATCGATAGAATGTTATATATATAATTCTTTTATATTTTACCGCGGTTTCACCCGCATAAGTTTCGATCCCGTGGGAATATTGGGATAAAAAGTAGCCTATATGTTACTCCAGGGTGTCAGCTACCTCCATACCAAATTTAATCAAAATTGGTCCAGCCGTTTGAGCGTGAAGAAGTAACAAACATATAAACACACAGACACTCGCAAACTTTCGCCTGTGATTTATTTGAGCAAAGTAATAACAAATAGGTTTTACCTATGTCACTGATGCTCGAGAATACTCTTATAATAATTTATATAAATACATAGACACTCAAATAGATACTAACCACTTTAAATCTACACGAGTTAACAATTATAATGCGACATACGTACCTATGCTGCATTATAATTGCATACTCATATTAACTCATACTGCATTTCCTGCATAAGTTATCGCATTGCATACTTTTCCAACAATGAGAGGTCAGCTTATACTGGAAATCTAGCTATTTACATTGTTACTATTAACAACAATGGTTTGATATCTATACTCATCAGTCAGATAATAAATATGATAACAGTCAGTCTGTAGTGTCGACACAAGCAGACATCTTTATCTTTGCCGCTCGACTTTGGGATTAATCTCTTGTCAATAAAACACTAATTTGAATGTGATATATTTTTATATCAAGCACTGATATCTCGAAAAACCATGTGGGCACTCGGACCCCATGGCCACAAAATACAGATAGTATTTTGTGCCCATGGCCCTAGTGTTTCAACCCCAAACGGCTTGAACATGTAACTCCCAATCAGGTTGGAATATTTTCGCCGTTTGAGGTTTTCTGCACCTGCAGCAGCCGCAGCCGCCCACCGTGCTAGAGGAAGATGGGATGGCGCAAGGGTGTCGACACATGTTGCATCCCACACCAAAGGTCTGCCTAACTTCAAGCACTTCTAGGTATATTATACAAAGGCCTATGCTATCAGCGATAATATATGGACGCTAGTGATTCCGCCAAATATGTAGCTGAATTCATGCAGTCGATTCTAATCTCAATCTCGATTTCGTTCAAGAGTGTCAATTTTCTGAAGATTGGAATTGAAACTGGATCGGATTATCGGATCGAGATTGGGATTGATTTCAAGAGTACCTAAGCCAATTGCTATGCTTTAAAATGATGCCGTGGCATCGAAAGGGATTTCATTGGTCGGCATTGAAAGACGCGCCGCGGGCTCCCGTGGCGGGATGCCGTGGCGTGCTGCGGTAGGCAACGGCATGCCAAGGACTCTGGCGCTCGTTGTGACACACCGCAGGGGAGGCGGCGGGGGTAGAGAAGCGGGGAAGCCGCTGGAATGCTGCGGTACCTATCTAAGCGGCTAGTGTGCGCTGACTGACGGCAAAATCCCTTGCTATGCCGTCCCGGTCTACGTAGGTAGGCCTTAAGAAAGAGAGATAATATAATTTCGATTCATCATCTACCTAACCTTTTCCCAACTATGTTGGAATCAGCTTTGAGTGTAACCAGATGCAGCTGAACACCAGTAATTTTAACTGACTTCAAAAAAGGAGGAGGTTCTCTATTTGGATGTTAAAGTATATTTTTAGGGTTCCGTACCAAAATGGTAAAACGGAACCCTTATGATGAGACTCAGTCTGCCCATCTGTCACAGCTGGATAGGTGTCTCAAGAACTACTAATGCTATCAACTTGTTTGGAATAGTTTTAGATGACGTTGGCCCAACTATTTTGCAAATAAGAAAGAAATAAAAATATATGTAATTTTTTTGCAAAGGGACTGATCTGAAAAAATCGATGTACACATGACAGGACTAAACTAATATTTATCTTCTGTCCTTTTCCTAATGAAATAGAAAGAAAAAGATGCACTGAACTTAAATTTAGTTTAGTTTGTGATTTGGCGGCGCCATTATCAATCTGTGATAGATTTGTAGAGGTACCTATTTGATTAGTTGAATTGATATTTATTTAAAAGTTACTGCCATTAGTCCCGGCTGTCATTCGTGGATATTTGACAGTAGTTACGGGTAAGAAGCTCGAAAGTCTGACAACCAGTCTTACCAAGGGGTGTGGTATTACCCATGTAGCTGTGTTGTGGACATCAGATAGGCACTCGCTCCATGTTAAATACAGATATTCAGCTACATCCGGTTAGAGTGGACACTGACCCCAACATAGTTGGAAAAAAACTAGGCTATTTCGTCAGGTTTGTAGAAGACGAATTATAGGTATAACGGCAAAAAATACTCTACCAGCGGCCGTTGACCCCGCGATCAGCATTATTTACTTGAATTTATGAGTGGGCAGAGCACATTGCTCGCAAAACAGATGGCCGATGGGGCCGAAAAGTTCTAGAGAGGTGATGTCCTCCCACAAGGTGGTCCGACGACCTTGTGAAGACCGCAGGAACCCGTTTGATGCGAGAAGCACAGAACCGGTCGAAGTGGAGGTGCTTGGGGGAGGCCTATGTCCAGCAGTGGACGTCTTTCGGTTGAAATGCTGACGATGATGAGTTTAAGTTTATTTATATTTTTAACTTCATTTGATCACGTCTGTGAAGAACCGCCAGTCAATTTACCTACTGTTTGACCTTGTTTACCATAAGAATTAATAAGTCAACTATTTTGTCTACCGTGATTGTGGGGTAAGCACTAGTAAGCAGTCGACAAATTATTTTATGCCATAGACTATTTATCTCTATATTTTTAGGGTTCCGTACTTCCGTACCCAAAGGGTAAAAACGGGACCCTATTACTAAGACTCTACTGTCCGTCTGTCCGTCTGTCACCAGCATAGATATATGAAAGAAGTGTTTTTTACATTTCTATGGTCTGTCACCAGGCTTCATGTATCTTATGAACCGTGATAGCTAGACAGTTGAAATTTTCATAGATGATGTATTTCTTTTGCCGCTATAACATCAAATACTAAAAAAACATTTTTACAAAAAAAAAACAACCGACTTCCAAAAAAAACACTACAAATTGAAAAATAACTTTAATTTCGGAAGTCGGTGTCTTTGGTTCCGCGTTTTCGTTTATTGATACCGACTTCCGAAATTAAAGTTATTTTTCAATTTGTAGTGTTTTTTTTTGGAAGTCGGTTGTTTTTTTTTTGTAAAAATGTTTTTATTTTTCACTTTTTAGTGGGTCAGTTTGTAATTTATCTAAGTTACAAAAGCCTAGTGCCAACTGTTCATCACCTTTTACAAAATATTGCTTTTCCCGATGCTGGGACGTTAATTGTTGAGGAGTTCTCCCGGTAAGAACCAGGAGATCCTCAACAATCACTCGCAATACGCATTGTGACGAGCATAAATTGCTTAGCAACCATATTAAAGTAATCGAATCGCAACCCGTGAAATATTTGTCAGTGAGTAGTTCCGATGGCCATCTGTGATCTTCATCATCAGCTCCACTTTACCAAGTGATGATTTTCGAGAGCAATAGCTCAAGCTACTTTAAAAAATATCCAAATCGCTGTAGCTTTGCCTATAAAATTTGAGGGTTGCCCTCGATTTCCATGGAATCCTCTCATCAGATTCCAACTTGATGATAATGGGACCACCTCGAGAGTATACCCTTTCAAATAAAAAAAGAACTTTTGGAATCGGTCCAGCCGTCTTCGAGTAATCGGTGAACATACACAAGGTAGCTACTGTAATCTGTAGAGGAGTTCCCTTAACTGTCCTTCGTCTTCATCATCAGACCCCTAATGACAGTCGCAACCCATCTAGGTGTAAAGTTAACATCAATACAAATTAATCAAGCCCAAACACAAGGTAACTGCTGTAAATCGTTGAGGAGTCCCCTCGACTGTCTTTCGGCTCCATCATCAGATCGACTCCAGGCCTTCATCAAATTGTAGTGCTTTAAAATACTTAATGAAAAAATTAACAAACACACTAGTCGCTCCTACGATTTTCGAAAGCTCCCCTCGATTTCACTGGGATGCCATCATCAGATCCTGGTTTCCTTATCATGGGACCACCCTTGGCATATCCCCATTCCAACAAAAAAAGAATAATCAAAATCGGTTCATAAACGACGCAGTTATCCGCGAACACACATAAAAAAAAAAAAAAAAAAAAAACATATGGTCGAATTGAGAAACCTCCTCCTTTTGAAGAAGTCGGTTAAAAACAGAACAAAATAAATATTTAAGGGGGCTCCTATACAACAAACGTGATTTTTTCGGTGTTTTTTGCCTTGTGGTGCGGAACCCTTTGTGTGTGAGAGTCCGAATCGCACTTGACTGGTTTTTTAACCGACTTCTAAAAAAGGAGGAGGTTTCTCAATTCGACCGTATATATGTTTTTTTTTTTTTTTTTTTTTTTATGTGTGTTCGCGGATAACTTCGTCGTTTATGAACCGATTTTGATTATTCTTTTTTTGTTGGAAAGGAGATATGCCAAGGGTGGTCCCATGATAAGGAAACCAGGATCTGATGATGGCATCCCAGTGAAATCGAGGGGAACATTCGAAAATCGTAGGAGCGACTAGTACGTTTGTTATGTTTTTCATTAAGTATTTTAAAGCACTACAATTTAATGAAGGTCTGGAGTCGATCTGATGATGGAGCCGAAAGACAGTCGAGGGGACTCCTCAACGATTTACAGCAGTTACCTTGTGTTTGGGCTTGATTAATTTGTATTGATGTGAACTTTACACCTAGATAGGTTGTGACTGTCATTAAGGGTCTGATGATGAAGACGAAGGACAGTTAAGGTAACTACTCAACAGTTTACAGTAGCTACCTTGTGTATGTTCACCGATTACTCGAAGACGGCTGGACCGATTCCAAAAGTTCTTTTTTTATTTGAAAGGGTATACTCTCGAGGTGGTCTCATCATCATTAAGTTGGAATCTCATGAGAGGATCCCATGGAAATCGAGGGAAACCCTCAAATTTTATAGGCAAACCTATAGCGATTTGGGTATTTTTTAAAGTAACTTGAGCATTTGCTCTCGGAAATCATCATTTGGTAAAGTGGAGTTGATAATGAAGACCACAGATGGCCATCGGAACAACTCAATGACAAATATTTCACGGGTTGCGATTCGATTACTTTAATATGGTTGCTAAGCAATTTATGCTCGTCACAATGCGTATGATGAGTGATTGTTGAGGAGTTCTCCTGGTTCTTACCGGGAGAACTCCTCGACAATTAACGTCCCAGGATCGGGAAAAGCAATACCTATTTTGTAAAAGGTGATGAACAGTTGGCATTAGGCTATTATAACTTAGATAAATTACAAAGTGACCCACTAAAAAGTGAAAAATAAAAACATTTTTACAAAAAAAAAAAACAACCGACTTCCAAAAAAAACACTACAAATTGAAAAATAACTTTAATTTCGGAAGTCGGTGTCAATAAACGAAAATGCGGAACCAAAGACACCGACTTCCGAAATTAAAGTTATTTTTCAATTTGTAGTGTTTTTTTTGGAAGTCGGTTGTTTTTTTTTTTTTGTAAAAATGTTTTTTCATTATACTGAAATGCGGCGTGATAATATAATTAGTAGGTGACATTGATGTGCCGGGCGCACACCCATATGAAGTTGGCGATACCGATACTATGACGATGGCTTTCAAGGTCAGTTCTACTACTGTTTTGTTTGCATACTATAGATAAAAATTAATAGTAAAAAAACTTTTTTAAAAACAAACTTTTATTTAAATGCGTTTTAAAGAATAAAATGAACTTTTCCTTTAAAACTTTTACTATCAACTTATTATAACGTAATTAGCATTACACAATGGAAATGATATTATAAAAATGATTTCAAATATAAGTACCTACTCGTATGTACTTAGTTTAAAAAATTTAAAAATTAAAATCATTCAGATCAAGTTATTTAATTTACTTGTTTATCTACACAGGTACCTAAATCTCGCAACAAGTTGTTTATATCCATTGACTTATATTACGAGTATATTTGAAATCATTGTATAAATCATTTCAATTGTGTTCTGTATCGTCCCAGAGTCCGTCGCCCCTGGACCCATTTAGGGGCCACTGCCACTGGCCCACTACCCACTTTCCTGCCCCTGTTTTTCAACTGCTTACCAATTATTCCATGATGAACAAAGTTGTACAAAGCTACAAAGCATAGCTAAGTATTACTCAAACTACATATTCATAGATTTGTTACTCCAAACGACGATTTAAATAAAAGACTGTCCAAGGAGTTTCTTGCCCGTTCTTTTCCATAGGTAAACCTACGCTTTGGAATGGGCAACTAGCTTCATCTTTCTGACTGACCGACCGCTTGACAATTCAAATGTGCCTGTAATTGGTTTAATTGAAATAAATACTTTGAGTTTGAGTTTGAGTCCGACACACGTGGTTCTGCGAGGATTGACTTTATAAACAATTTAGAGGTCGCTTTGGAATTGCGTGTGCTCACTTGAGTGAGGTTCGAAGTGAACTTTACAGAATAATCAATTTACTGTTTTAGTAACTTTTCAACAAATATATATTTGTCAACGCGGTCACATTAACTCGACGCATCTCTGGAATGTCTGGTCTGTGTGGTGCCGGGCTTAAAGAATAGCACCACCCCATACTTCCCGTGGGTGTCGTAAAAGGCGACTAAGGGGCGTACCGGAGAATGGCCAGCAGCGTTCTCTATGCATTCCACCACTATACCATACTGCGATCGCCAACCCGCCTGCCAAGCGTGGCGATTATGGCAAACCCCCCCCCCCCCCCCTTTTGGGGGAGGCCTGTGTCCAGCAGTGGACGTCTTTCGGCTGAAATGATGATGATGATGATGATCTCTGGAATGCGAGGCCCGCATTCCTTAGCTCGCCCAGCAAGTGTTAGGCCTTTGTCTTTATCTTTGTTACCTACCGATACGCGCGTCGATAATTTGGCTAGTTTTCTGTTGTTGTTTTAATTATATTTTTTATTAGGTATATTACTTACCAAAAAATCAAAATGACGTCATCAACGACAAGCTTCGAGTTAATGTGACCGCGTTGTATATTATTATTTACTTAGGTATAGATATTCTACCGGTGCGTTATGTGTCCTGAATAAAGATCATTCCTGTCGAAGCTATTTTCTACTAATGACGTAAGAATTTTATTAAGATAGCAACACTATTCTAAAAATAAACTTGTTTGTTAATCAAACAGTCACATAGGCATTCGTATTTATTGTCCTCTATACTGGGACATAATATTAGGTGCGCCATGATTTTAAATTAGAATACTTTACTTTTTAGGGTTCCGTACCCAAAGGTTAAAAACGGGACCCTATTACTAAGACTTCGCTGTCACCAGGCTGTATCTCAAGAACCGCGATAGCTAGACAGTTGAAATTTTCACAAATTATGTATTTCTGTTGCCGCTTTAACAACAAATACTAAAAATAAAATAAACTGAATATTTAAGGGGGGCTCCCATACAACAAACGTGTTTTTTTCGGCGTTTTCGCCTTGTGGTACAGAACCCTTCGTGTGCGAGTCTGACTTGCACTTGGCCAGTTTTTTTTTAACCACCTCCACCTTCACGACAACACTTAAAAAGAAAAAAGTAAACTCACTTATATTTTTTTTTTTTCAAATTCCCATTTAGAACACAACACAAAAAAGTTTTTATACACCAAAACCTCAAAAAACTTTTTTTTTTATGTTTGTTGCGCACTACACATATTATGTTACTTGTACCACACGCGTCTACGCTGTGCGCTAGAGCAACCTTGACTGCCGGTACTCCGGTAGTAGGTCTATTAATCTACACATGATTATACATATGTATAGCCAGTGGCATTGACTTCTAGTCCATGTTGCTACATCAGTTTTAAATACTTTGAACTTAGGACAGGCTTATTACTTTGAATTATGGGTTTCTGTAAGATTATTATGATAATTTAGAAGCTTAGTTTTTAGGGTTCTGTACTAAAATGGTAAAAAAGGAACCCTTGTACGACATTGTCTATCTGTCCGCCTGTCTGTCACAGCTGCTTATTTCAGGAATTACTAAAGCTATATATTTGAAATTTGGAATACTTACCATTACAGTTTATTATTAAGCCAATTATTTTCAAAAGAGTTTTTTATCGGTTCTCCATAGGAAACGACCAATTGGAATTGACCATGCGCCTAGGTTCTGACGTTTATTAAGCCTGGGTTGCATCATCTTACTTTAACTTTAACAAACGTCAAAAGTCTGTCAAACTGCATACAAAAATCTCCGGTTATGGTTAAAGTTACGGTTAAAGTCAGATGGTGCAACTCAGACTTAGTGTCCATGTAGCGTTTCGCCATAGTTTAGGTTTATGTTAAATAAAATCTTCAAACTCACTAATGTCTTACTTTATTTAACATGTCATTTTTGTCTAAATTTAAACTTTATTATTATCTACTCATTATACAATTAATCAATGCACGTACTGCTACTAAAACTTCTAGCGATTACACTTTTTTTTTTTAATACTATTTTGTCTACCTGTGGACAGCGTTGTGGGTTATATCGACGGTTGAAAGGCTAATTGGCCTAAGCGACGCAATAATTAAAATAATAATAATATGTACATTTATAATAAATGTACATATTATAATTATAAAAAATAAAAAAAATGTCGCTTAGGCCAATTAGCCTTTCAACCGTCGATATTATCAATAAAATTGTTTTTGTTAAATTAGTTGTAAGTTCTTATAATGTAACTGTTTGCTGTTCCTTTAAATAAAAAATAAAAATAAAAATAGTTTGATTTCAATTTTGAAATAAGTAACTTAGGTATGTACCTAATTAGGTAATACGGGCTCGTGTCCGCAGCTCCATGCCAATGCGCGTATTTTTCGTACGGTAAGTAACTTTATAATAAAGCAAGTGAAAGCATTAAAAACACTTTTTTTTTTTCATCATGTCGAAATGGGAGGTTGGCCTTTTTAGGGTTCCGTGCCCAAAGGGTAAAAACGGGACCCTATTACCTAGTAAGACTCCACTGTTCATCTGTCTGTCTGTCACCAGGTTGTATCTCATGAACCGTGATAGCTAGACAGTTGAAGTTTTCACAGATGTTACTAAAAACAGAATAAAATAAATATTTAAGGGGGGCTCCCATACAACAAACGTGTTTTTTCGGCGTTTTTGCCTTGTGGTACGGAACCAACCCTTCGTGTGCGAGTCCGATTCGCACTTGGCCAGTTTTACTTATTTCACTTAGACACACACTCAAAGATCTGCTTCTCCCTGGAATCAGAGCGTGAAAGCCCTGAATGTAGGGACAATCACTGTAAGACATCCAGTAGGTATATCTACAACTTTATTTTTAGTTTATGCGAAACCTGAATATAGTTTGTTCAGAAAAAGTAACTGAATCGATTTCAATAATTTTTAACCCATGTTATATTTTGTCCCAAAAATATTTAAAAAAGGTTAAAAGTTGGACACCTTAGGAACACTCAAAAATCAAAATTAAAGTATTTTATACTTAAAAGGCTTATTAAGTATAAAATATTTTAATTTCTAGAAGCTAGAAGAAGCTAGGTGCACGGTTCCAATTGGTCGTTTCCTATGGAGAAGAACCGGCAAGAAACTCCACTTTTATTCTTTTTCAAAATAATTGGCTTTTACAATGTTTTCAAATTACAGTAGTTATGGGAGGACAGCGTAGGCCTGTTAACAAAAAATTATCTACATACAGATCTCAAGTCTATAAGGCCTACAAGGTCCTCACATTTACAAAACAAGAATCTATCAGAAGGATAAATAAAAATAAAATATAAAAACCTACTAAAACCAAGTGATATGATTGCCATTACAACAACTAATAAAGAGGTGAAAATTAGAAAAGTCTGTATATAATGTCAAATAATAAAAAGATTATGTCAAAGAAGTATGTAAAAAATAAACATCGTAATAATTTGAGAGCAGTTAATAGACATTTACATAGTTATGCCGTTAATGAGGTGCCAGGGAAGCCACATGTGCAGAAGGAATTATTGCCAAACTACTTTGTCTTCAACGTAGTCTTTAATCTTATAATATGCTTTTTTGATAAGGACACGTTTGATGAGGGTATTGAACTTTCCATCGCTAAGTTCTGTAACCGGTTTTGGCAACTTGTTATAAAAACGGATGCCGTTTACAAGAAATGACTTGCTAGTTTTAGTTAATCTAAATTTAGGTGTTACAATTTCATTTTTACTACGTGTATTAATATTTTGGAAATCGCTTCTTATTTTGAAGAGTTTTTGCGAACATACAAAATGACTTTCTAAAATATAAAGAGAAGGCAGAGTTAGTTAATCAATTTCTTTGAACTTGTTTCTAAGAGACTCACGAGGACCCATTTTATAGATTGACACTAAGTAAGTTATCCAATCTCCGCGCCGAACGGTTAGGTACCTAGGTACTATTATCAAGGAGCGGAAGAAGGCGCGCGCGGCGCGAAGGGCGAGTCTGAGCATGTTTTTGAACGGACAAACAGGTAACTTAACAAGCTTATAACTTTGTGATTTATCATGATACAGTTTTGAAATTTTGTACATAGATTCTTTACATAAAAATACTAGACACGTGTTTCGGGTTTCGCATATATACTAAAAATAATGTTGTATATCTCGCTAGAATTTACGACACTCTGCTTGCATTGTCAATGTACATTGATACCTACATAGTAAAGCGTAATTACCTCTGCGGTTGCAACCAATTTTTTTTTAATTCGTATAACTGGTTATCATTTTTTTATCCTTAAGTTTATCGCCGTCTTGCAGGCCAAAACCAATTCAATCAACAATCAACTCAGCCTATCGCAGTCCACTGCTGGACATAGGCCTCTCCCAGACTGCGCCACAGCACCCTGTCCTCCGCCTTCCGCATCCAGTCTACCCCAGCCACCTTCTTCAGGTCGTCCGTCCATCTAGTTGGGGGGCGTCCCACACTCGCTAAAAACAAACCCAACCCATTGTTGAAGAATGAGTTAAAAACAATACTTGAGTTAATAAAAATAATACTTGAGTTAAAAATCGCTTAGGGTCTCAGTTTTTGATTATCTACATGTAGGTAAAATACTATCAGCCGCACGCGTAGTTCGTGCTTTCCGAGGCACGGGGGTTTCACGCCATCGCCAACTCAAACTCAAAGCATTTATTTCAATTAAACCATTAACAGGCACTTTTGAATTGTCAAGAAGTCGGTCAGTCAGAAAATATGAAGCTAGTTGCCCATTCCAAAGCGTAGGTACATACCTATGGAGGAGAACGAGCAAGAAACTCCATGGACACTCTTTTTAAATTATATTTTACAAAAATATTGGTTAAGTACATTACTTTTGAATTTATAATTTAAAAATGTGTGATTGATGTAAAATATAAATAAAAAGACGTACGGAGTACAACAAATAGTAACAAAACAACAAACCAAAAATAAAATAATTAAAAATAAACTGATTTAAAATAAGCAAAGGCAGCTAAATGATGACCAGCCCCAACTGACGGTGCCCGTTCACAAACATGACGCATAGATCAGCAACTACTAAACTCCGGGCTGGTACTAAGACATCCCTAATGGAAAAACTCAATAACACTACCCAAGCCCACCAACCCACACCCCACCACAACCCACCCACTGACCACCCCACTAACATCAAGTGCACAGGTGCCAGGCCATGCGGCGCAGGGTGGGAGGTGATCTGTAGCGGTATCTACAACGCCACAAGCGAACAACGCGTCATATTGGCGATGGCGTCACGCAAAATCCTGCATCTCGCAAGCAGAGTTTACCGCGCGACTAGCATAGATACAACGGCCCGACATGAATCATCGGGCAGTTGCCCGCCAGACACAACACCCGTCTGGTCGGAGGATGGATCCTCTCTTTTCTATAGAGTATGAGTGAACTCTACACCCAGTTCCTCATACCTCTAAGGGTCAATTTTCTGTGGGGAGGTGCCGCATACGCACTTGAGATCTGAGCCGTCCGTGAACCCCCATTTGTGGAGAAGGTCTTTGCTCTGGCTGACTTAGGTTCGAAGTCTATTTAGAGATTTCCAAGTCAGCCATGGTAACGCGTGCCCAGGCAGAAGGCTCTCATTCGAACGGTGTGTCGTTTTGAATCCGGTACGATTTACTATAAAAGAAATGAATTCTCTCTCTAATTGTGTGCGGTCAGTTGATTGAAGTACGAAGTGAACTTGGCACGGCAGAAACAATTAAATAATTGTACTTAAGAACTTACTTCACATTAAACTGTTTTATCAGATAACGCCGTCCATCTTGTATCATGAAAATAATAATTTTATCAGTTGCACTGGCACTTCTCATTTGTAGACAAAAATATTGAGTGTAGAGTTATTTATTTAACATCTCAAACTGACCGAGACACAATAATAAATTGTTTTATTGTTATTACGTCAAGGGGCGTTTAGCGTCCCGCTCAAACGTTTTTCATTTGTTTTCTGAGTGTTGCATTGTATGTATGTACTACATAATTATTGCGCTATTTGTAGGCTAGATATCGAAGAACTGTGAGTTTGTTTTATTTATTTTGTAGTTGATAAGACTGATTGGATTTACAGACGGATTTGATTTTGCAGAAATCAGCCTTAATAACATGACCATCTAGATTTTAACCTTAAAATTGTATCTGCTATGAAATAAGTTTCATAACACGGTGCACGGTGCAAAATTTGTGTAAACATAAAAGTGAATATTATTCAATGTCAGTCAAACCTTTCAATTTGGCATCTTTCTTTCAAGCGAATCAATTTAGTCGGACCGTATCCATACTAATATTATAAATTCCAAAGTAACTCTGTCTGTATGTTACCTTTTCACGCCTAAACCACTGAACCGATATCGACAAAATTTGCCAGAGAGATAGATTGCATCCTGGGAAAGGACATAGGATAGTTTTTATAGACATATCTTGCGGGCGAAGCCGTGGGCGGAAGCTAGTAAACACCACTACTTTTAATTAAAATAAATGAGTTCACTCTCGAAGTACGCTGTCATTTTTGTGAGCAGTGTGTGGCCCAGAGGTAACGACCTCGACCACAAAATACAGATAGTACAGAAGGCAATCACATGTATTACTTCATTTTTAGGATTCCGTTGCCAAATGGCAAAAAACGGAACCCTTATAGATTCGTCATGTCTGTCTGTCTGTCTGTCCGTCCGTATGTCACAGTCACTTTTCTCCGAAACTATAAGAACTATACTATTGAAACTTGGTAAGTAGATGTGGTAAAATGTGTGTCCCCCCCCCCCCCCCCTGTAACTTCTAAAATAAGAGAATGATAAAACCAAAAAAAATATATGATGTACAATACCATGTAAACTTCCACCGAAAATTATGCATAAACCCGGATGTTACGGAACCCTCGGTGAGCGAGTCCGACTCGCTCTTGCCCGGTTTTTTCATACCTACGCTCGGCGGTCGCGCTATGGTTGTCAACTTTGGCTTATGCACAAAAAACTATCGTGGTAGTGGCACTCGTATGTTGTTGTTTGATTTATTGTTGAGCTTATTCTACAATATTAAAACAAAACAATAACATAGTATTACAATACAAAAAGTTTACGGAACAAAACCATATACAATTTTACATTTTTGTAAATTTTCACTATCGAAAATCCCTATTGTGGCGAACCAAACTAATTGTCTGTGGTTCCCACTATTAGATATTACCATTGACAATCTCAATGGATATTACAAAAGACAACACTACGTGAATCTAGAAGATAGTGTCTATGGAACACGGTAGTAAGTAGGATTTCGAATCTGAATGTAAAAATCCTTTTCTAATCCACTCCATGTATTTAACTAACACGATTGTTATTACCTGGTGTTTGAGTAAACGTGTATTTCCTCCACTGTCGCGTGTATACCGTACTAGTACAAATACACCTCTTGTAACTACTGGATCGAGTTTCATTTATGTAAACAGGGCGCCGTATAGCGCCTAAATTGGTGACCCCGACGATAGAAGAACATATCAGTGTAAAAAGAAGAACTGGAATCCAGTATTGTGAAGCGCAACGAGCTCACACTCATCCCGGGCAGCAGGTTTCTTCGTGAACAAGTCCCAAGTCGGTACCTACTCGCCGTCATTACGCGAGTTTACCTACGAAAATCTAGGAGTATTTGAACTTTCGTGCTATTAGTGCATTGACTAACGAGATAGTGATCGGCTGTGCATACTAATTGTGCCTAATTACACCGTCTTTGAACCATATCAACCTGAAACAATAAAAATCTAATAATTCCGCGATAGCAGCGCCATTTTTTCTTGTGCGGATTCTTTAAGGAAACTTCAAAGTTAGCGCGCGAACTTGTGACGCTTGACATAGCCTGACACTGACACATCTGTCTGTCATCACCACTATCTGCAAACGTCAAACGGAAACCGGCTGCGTTCCAGAGAAACTCAAAACGTAAAGGTGTGTTCCATATTCAATAGTGTGATGTGACAACAAGCCTGTAAGTTGTTTTTATTTTTCCTAAACCCTGCATGGATGGGCATTCCTACACTCTACCTCAAATACAACGGTGTTTCTTTAAGAACAATAAGTGCTTAATTTTATACTAAACTCCTAAACATAACAACATTAATTGTATTTCTCTTTGTTTTGTGCATTCTGCATGTTTTGATTTTTGTCATTATTCCTGTTTAATTGTTAATATTCCATTAGGGGCATGGACGCAATGCTAATAACTTAAAAAGAGGTTTTTGGAGAACATTTTTATTTTTACTTTTTACATTTATTTTACACTTTACCTTTTTTTTTTTTTGCCTTTGTGCTGCATGTATGTTAATTTTTGTTTAGTTTTGTGTGTCCTTTTTGCTATGTATGTGCTTCCTCACGGTGACTATTTAACTCTTTGATTTCACCTCTGCGCTACTATTGTATAAGTTATACCGTGTTCCTCTTAGGATTAGTGTTTGTAGGATAAATATAATATGTATAGTAACGCAATGACTACTGAAGGAAAGGAAATTTTCCTGGATCCTGAACTTGGAACTGGTGGTGAACAGTCCGCTGACCCGTCCCCATCTAGATCTCAACCCATTTTGATCAATCGAGTATCCATCCGCGTTCCTCCTTTCTGGCCAGACCGGCCTGGTCTCTGGTTTGCGAGTTTGGAAGCACAGTTCCATATTAATTGCATCACACAAGAGTTGACTAAATACTACTATGCCATAAGTCAACTTGACACGAAATCTGCAACTGAAGTTGAGGACATAATTATTGAGACACCTAAAGATCAACCTTATACTCGTCTTAAGAAAGCCCTTATCACCCGCTTCTCCGAGTCCTATGAAGAGAAAATTAGAAGACTCCTGGAGAAAGAGGAGATCGGGGATAGGAAGCCCTCATCATTCTTCCGTCACCTCAGGACTCTTGCTGGGTCATCTTTCCCGGAGCAGCTCCTCCAAAGTATTTGGACAAATAGGTTGCCTCATTACATGCAAGGTATTTTAGTTGCCCAAAAGCATTCATCCCTTGAGGACTTGGGTGAGCTGGCTGATAAGCTGCAAGAAATCAGTCCACAACCAATGAATGTCCATGCAGCAGGTAGGGCATCATTATCACCATCTAGTGATGACACCAGGGACCAAGTTAAGATGCTCCAACAACAAGTGGCGGACTTGACACGGCTTGTGACCGGCCTCACCACAAGTAACGACGGAAATAACCGCAGTCGCTCAAGCTCACGATCACGCACTCCTAACGGCCAATGCTGGTATCACAGGCGTTTCGCGGCGAAAGCTTCCAGGTGTTTACAACCGTGCACTTGGTCTGGTCCCGTACCACAGGGAAACTCAAGCAGCAGTCAGTAGTGGCGACCACTGACTGCTCCCTAGCAAGTCGCCGTCTATTTGTTACCGATCGGTATTCGGGCCGACGATTTTTAATTGACACCGGATCCGATCTTTCGTGCCTACCTAGACGTTACTCCCAGGGTAAAAAGCAGCCACTCCCGTACGAACTTTTAGCAGCCAACGGCACTAAAATAAATACTTTTGGTCTAGTCGAACTTAAATTGAACTTAGGGTTAAGACGCGATTTTTCATGCAAATTCATCGTCGCAGAAGTGGGAACTCCAATAATCGGTTCAGATTTCCTGGCTCATTACCACCTTTTACCGGACTGTGCTCATGGAAGGTTGCGAGACGATAAAACAGGGTTGTCAGCGGAGACCGAATTCTCCTCAATTGACCAACCCAGTGTTAAACTTATTCAATCACCTGACTCACCATACTCGCACATTTTGACCGAGTTCCCGAGCATATCACGTCCCCCTGGCCCACCTAAAGAGGTGAAACACACTACGGTTCACTTTATCAAAACCACCGATGGCCCACCCGTGACAGCGCGACCACGTCGTCTTGCCCCACTAAAGCTTCGAGCTGCTCAGACAGAATTCGAGGAGATGATTCGCGTAGGCACCGCCCGACCTTCTAGCAGCTCATGGTCCTCCCCGCTACACCTCGCCCTTAAAAAAGACGAGACTTATCGTCCGTGCGGCGACTACCGCGCATTAAACGCCCGCACAATTCCGGACTGCTACCCTGTCCGCCACATAGGGGATTTCGGCCACAACTTGTCTGGATGCTCAGTTTTCAGCACCCTTGATTTAGTTAAAGCATACCAACAAATTCCAGTAAATCCTGATGATATTTGTAAAACAGCCATAATCACACCTTTTGGACTCTACGAATTTCCCTATATGACCTTTGGCCTTCGAAACGCCGGACAGACGTTTCAAAGGTTCATAGACGAAGTTGTGCGAGGATTTAATTTCTGCTTTGCCTACGTCGACGATATACTCGTGTACTCGAGAGACCCCAAACAACACGCTGAACACCTCAGACTCTTGTTTCACCGACTACACGAGTATGGAGTGGTCATCAATCCGGCGAAGTGTGTACTTGGGGCAGCCGAGGTAACGTTTTTGGGTTACCGTATTAACGCAGCAGGCACCTTTCCTCCCGAAGACCGTATCCGTGCTTTAGTGGATTTCGCTCCTCCTAAGACCGTACAAGGCATACGTAGGTTCTTGGGCATGGTTAACTATTACCGCAGATTTTTGCCCGACGCTGCTAAGTATCAGGCTCCTTTAATCGACGCAGTCGCTGCAACTAACAGCAAAGGCGCAAAACCATTTCCATGGACGCCCGAGCTCGAACAATGTTTTGATAACTGCAAGAAGAGCCTAGCTAACGTCACTACTCTATCGCACCCAAATTGTGAGGCCCCTTTAGGTCTTTTTACCGATGCGTCGAGCATGCACATAGGTGCATGTTTACAGCAGAAGGTCGATGACAACTGGCAACCCCTAGCATATTTCAGCAAAAAGCTCACTGAGAAACAATCTCAATGGCCCGCTTATTATAGGGAACTCCTAGCTGTGTACGAGAGTGTTCAACACTTTCGGCACATACTAGAAGTACAGAACGCAACAGTTTTTACTGACCATAAACCCCTCGTATATGCCTTCACGCAGCGTCGCGACAAGCTTCCACCAACACAACTCAACCAATTAACTTTTATCAGTCAATTTACCACCGACATAAGATACATTAAGGGTACCGACAACGTAGTTGCAGATGCTATGTCGCGGGTTGAATCAATTTCACTGGAGGAGGACTACCAAGCCCTTGCAGAGTCGCAAGAGAGAGACGAGGAACTCAAAGAGGCGGGCTCGTTTACTTCTCTAAAATTGAGAAAAATCGTTGTTCCAGGAACTGATACTTCCATAATCTGCGACACGTCGACAGGTAGACCTCGCCCATACCTCACCTTACCTTTCCGTCGAGCAGCATTCGACCGACTGCACGGTCTTAGTCACCCTGGCGTGAGAGCAACCTTACGATTGGTGGCTGAGCGATACGTATGGCCGCATATTAACACCGACTGCCGACAATGGGCGAAGTCATGTTTACAATGCCAACGCAGTAAGGTGACCAGGCACACATCTGCACCGTTGATGTCTTTTCCGATCGCATCAAAAAGATTCTGTCATGTCCACATTGATATCATAGGACCACTACCGCCTTCAGACAATTTCACATATTGTCTTACCGCGGTTGACAGATTTACGCGATGGCCCGAAGCGTGGCCTATGACATCTATCACGGCGGAAGAAGTGGCAGACACGCTGATGACTGGTTGGATATCCCGTTTCGGCGTCCCAAGTACCGTGACGACCGACCAGGGCCGCCAGTTTGAATCTGTCTTGTTTCGGCGCCTCATGAACGTATGCGCAACAAAGCGGATTCGCACAACCAGTTACCACCCGTGCGCAAATGGCATGGTAGAACGCATGCACCGCCAACTAAAAGCTTCTTTAATGTGCCATCCCCAAACGTGGAGCAAGGCACTTCCACTAGTACTCCTTGGCATGAGGACTGCCCTCAAAGAGGACCTGAACACCTCGTCCGCTGAGCTAGTCTATGGTGAACCTCTTCGACTTCCTGGGGAACTTATCATGCCAGCGGAAGAACCCAGGAGCCCAAACGGTATCACTGATTTCGTCACCGAGTTGAGGAGCCGGATGGAAATTTTACGTCCAATACCAGCCTCACGACACGCTCGACCGTCAACCTTCGTGTTCAAAGATTTGGCGACGTCGACCCATGTTTTACTGCGCGACGACACAGTTCGACGGCCTCTGCAACCTCCATACACTGGGCCATACCGTATCCTAAGGAGAAGGGACAAAACCCTTACCTTGGAGATGAACGGAAGAGAGGCTACGGTCAGCATAGACCGTGTTAAGCCAGCATACCTGGACTCTGAACTAATTTCCTCAACACCTGTTTCAGTTCCCGTTCCAGATTCTCCTTCCACACACCCAACTCCCTCCACGCCAACTACTCCATTCCCTTCAGACACTGTCACCACCAGAGCTGGCAGACGGGTTAAATTTAGGGACATTCTAGATTTATAATTTTTATATTATAATTATTTTGTTTGTATTTTCTGTGTGTATACCTTGTATTTCTCCGTAGGGGGGTGGTGTGGCGAACCAAACTAATTGTCTGTGGTTCCCACTATTAGATATTACAAAAGACAACACTACGTGAATCTAGAAGATAGTGTCTATGGAACACGGTAGTAAGTAGGATTTCGAATCTGAATGTAAAAATCCTTTTCTAATCCACTCCATGTATTTAACTAACACGATTGTTATTACCTGGTGTTTGAGTAAACGTGTATTTCCTCCACTGTCGCGTGTATACCGTACTAGTACAAATACACCTCTTGTAACTACTGGATCGAGTTTCATTTATGTAAACAGGGCGCCGTATAGCGCCTAAACTATAAACTTCAAAACGGATTACCCTACTTACACAAATTATTTTGCCCTATCCGTTTTAGACCTAAACCTATCAAATGACACTTAAAACAACTATTCAAACACAAACAAAAAAACATGTTTTCAACTTACGTTTTTTTATTTTTTGTTGCTCCATTTTTGCACTTCACAGACGCGTGTCGCAAGCGGATTGCACCCGCGCTCGCACTACTCCCAACCCGTCCGAGATAACGTGTCCGTGAGCGGAGTCTATGTGTGCGTTGCTCGAGCGCACTTTGTATGTAGATTGCCTTCTGTACTATCTGTATTTTGTGCCTCGACTGACGAGACGATAAACACAGACAGTCGTGAGTTCGAGTCTCGGCACGCAATTTCATCACCATTGCTCTCAAAACGGTGAAGGAGAACATCATAGGGAAACCGACATGCAGGGCCGTCTTTAACCTATTGGAGGCCCTGGGCACAAAAGGATCACGGGGCCCCTGTGTAGATAAGAGAAACATACTAATATTTCTTATCTGGGGGGCTAGAAACTTATTGTACCTAAATCGCACTGCAAATCACTTATTTTGTAATTGAATGGGGTACTAATAATGCGTAGAATGGAACGGCGGCTGCAATTTTTTTTTATGAGAACAGGCCGGGGCCCCCGAAGATCGCGGGGCCCGGAGCACTTTCCCAGAGTGCCCAATGGAAAAGAGGAGCCTGCCAGCATGTCCTAGAACCAAACATTCGTAGACATGTGACATCTACCAACTCACACTGGGCCAGCGTGGTAGATTATTGCTCACTCTTTCGAAGAGAGAAGGGCGGTGTCCTAGCAGTGGGAACATTATTTATTAGACTGGTTGTGTATGTCGCATCCGGACATTCGTTTCACTATTCGGAACGCTAGCGCCATCTGGTGGCGCTTGACAGAGTCTAGCCTGAGTTCGTGGGGGTCGACGAACGATGTGGAGCATGGAGGCTTTTGGACGAACAACATGTGCTCAGAAACTGTCCCGCTTTCCTTATCCGGTTGTGTCGTGTAGGCTACAGTGTGTAATTTGTGCTAGTGTGATTAAATTGTTCGTGAAATTATAATCTGAATTGAACTGCAAACCGTTTTTCTATTGCGCAATAACCAACACATACCCACTGTAGCCCACATTAGTTAAAATATGGCTGATAATAACGAGACACACTATACCTTCTCCGTCATGTATAGTCATGAGCATAAGTATGTATACACTTGGCTCTATTCAAAGGCAATTTTCTCCTTTAATTTTTAATGAAATTTTATGTTATTACGAACATAGTATTTTCGAACCCATAGGTTTATGTAAAGTGTCGTATTTCAACTTTTCATTCGTTATTTCGTGAAAAATCGAAATTAAAAGTTGCCAAGTGTTGACATATTAGTGCTCGTCACTGTATATATGTGAGGTTCAAATTGAACTTAATAGAATTAGCACTAGACCCATCTCTTTTTGCCCCAGGTATAAAAGCCGAATGATCACTTTGAAATACCTTCGCCATGAAAGCCGTAATAGCAGTTCTGGTGCTGTGTATATCCAATAGTTTTGCATACAAGATTCTGTGCGTATTCCCTGCTCCAACGAAGAGTCATGACCATCTGGCGAAAGGTGTCGTACAGGCGCTGTTGAAGGATGGACATGAGGTTAGTGCTTATCAAACTATAGCAGATAATTAGGACATTGGATGAGCCTACATGTCACTGTGGCGTCTTAGAAATTCAAAACTAGCTTGAAGGTTCAAATCGGGGTCTAATAAAAAACCATGTTTCGTTATTCGTTTTCAGAGGTATGAAATTGATATTTTCGTTTGTTTAGATAACGTGGGCAACACCATACGAGAAGAAGGATGTTCAGGCAAACCTGACAATTATAGACCTCCCAGCTACTCGGGAGATTTTTAAATGTAAGTCAATAACATTCAGCCTTTGGCCGTTGGCGTTCTGTAGTTTCTGCATAGCCCCGAGGGAAGAAAGTGCAAATTTATGTGTGTATGTCAAAAAGATAACGTGGCCAGATTCGTGACAATTTATGTAGGGAGATAACATATGAACATTAGCGGCCCTAGGGCGGTGCGAGCGGTGCGACGGCACCAGGCGCCATCATGTGAGAGGTGCTGAAATCAACCGAAATACGACCACCTTTGGTAGTCGCGTTTCGGTTCATTTCAGCGCCTCGACGATCGGCTTTATACTAAGTTACTATCATCAATGACTGATGCCTGGTGGACTGTCCACAAGCAAGCAAAAGCAAGCAAGTAACTGCATATGCATATATCATAGGAACATGGTACATAGATGGGCGCCACGTTAAGATTTTGCACCACCTAAAAAAATCCTATGGGATAATTATGAAAGATTATCTTCTTCACAGCCATCGATATGATGAAGTCTGGGCATAGTATTAGCTTCATCAGGAATTTTGCCAGAAATGTGTCCCAGACTTCTGCAGAGAGTCCAGAACTTCGGAAGGTGCTGGTAGCACAGCAGTTCGATGCTGTGATCTCTACGTGGTTCATCAACGACTTTGAAGCTGGGTAAGGTCTTCCTTACCATTTTATTGTAATTTTTTGAAGTGAAAACTTCTTAAGGTGCGTTGGGCAAGTTTTGAGATGGGAAAAAAGCCATTGAACTCGCGCCACTGGTACCGAAAGCGACACTGCGCGTGTTTTGTTTATAAGACGATTAAAAAAATACCCGCTTCGGATGTGTTCGGCTGTCCTCGGTTTTAATGTATATCCGATATGTCAGTGAGTGATGGCAAAGTATGCTGTTTGTGTTTTGTTTTCACTTTTGTCAGCACTCCCGAAGTGCCACTGTTTTATTATTTTATCTTACTGGTTAGGGATGAAAAGCACTTGTTCGGGTAGCCATAATTCGGCACAGCCAGTTATGTTTAAGCACCATGTAATAGGAGAGGGACCCGTGGCTAAATAATAACAGCCGCACAGGTTGATCGATCAGATTAAGCTACGCTTGCCGCGGTTGGTCTGTGGATGGGTGACCATCTTTACATACCGAGACCCATCCTTGCCTCGGAAAGCACGTTAAGCCGTTGGTCCCGGCTGTCATCGTGGATCTTTGACAGTCGTTACGGGTAGTCAGAAGCCCGAAAGTCTGACAACCATTCTTACCAAGGGGTATCGTAGTATATAGTAGTAGTATATAGTATATATATAGTAGTACATAGTATATACCCAGTATCTGTCAGATAGGCAGTCGCTCCATGTAAAATACTGGTATTCTGCTGCATCCGATTAGACTGGAAGCCGACCCCAACCTAGTTGGGAAAAGGCTAGGCAGATAATGTAATAGACGACGAGCATATTACCATCAATTCATCATTATCATCATTGTTTCTTCCAGCTATGCTGCCATCCAGCAAGTTCCCTGGATTCTCCTCAGCTCTGTAGGAGTCCACCCAAACCTGGAGGCTCTGGTAGACGAGGTCCGGTCTATAACCACGGTGCCTCTGCACTTCAACGATTCCCCGATGCCCATGAGTGCTGGCAGACGGATGCTCAATGGACTGTTTTATTTGCTCATGACTGTGGACAGCTGGTAAGAAACAGCTCGTTAATAGGTACCACCCAACCTATAACATTATTTGCGGATGATAGTACAGTTGCTATAAAATGTAAAAATAAGAATGAATACGAATCTGACATAAACTCTACTTTATTGAATATTATAAACTGGCTAGATAATAATAATTTGAAGATAAATATAAATAAAACTAAACTAATACAATTTACTCAGAGAATACCAACATTTAAAGATTTAGGAGTTAACTATAATAATATTGAAATTAGCGAGGTTACCACAACAAAATTTTTGGGACTAACTATTGACAACAATATAAATTGGAAAACACATACAAAAGAGCTATGTAAAAAAATCAGTAGTACAGCGTATGCACTATATAAACTTGCACCTGTGCTTAATACTGATGCCTTACTCACGGCATATCATGGAGTGACTGCGTCATACCTCAGATATGGTATAATATTTTGGGGCAATTCGACAAACAGGGAACTAGTTTTCAAAGCTCAGAAAAGGTGTATACGAGCAATGTTTAATCTTAAAATTCCGGAAAGCTGTGAACCATACTTTTAAAATCCTGACGTTACCTTGCCTGTACATTTTTGAAACCGCGACGTTTGTAAAATCAAATCCGGAACTTTTCGAGACTATGTCAGACACAAGTACTCGTAGCAGGAGGAAACACCCACAAATTAGATGGCGATTACAAAAGGCAAATACGGCACTACTACGTAAGAGTATATATGGAATGGCTCCAAAAATGTATAATAGGTTACCAGATGAATTCAAAAGCTTAAATAGTAATCTTTTCAAAAAACATTTGCATCACTTTCTAGTCAATAAAACTTATTACAAAATTAGTGATTTTCTCGAAGGTAAATAATGTGAATAGAAAATACAAATTTAACGAGATTGTAACATTTATTTTTAATACGGCACTACTACGTAAGAGTATATATGGAATGGCTCCAAAAATGTATAATAGGTTACCAGATGAATTCAAAAGCTTAAATAGTAATTTTTTCAAAAAACATTTGCATCACTTTCTAGTCAATAAAACTTATTACAAAATTAGTGATTTTCTCGAAGGTAAATAATGTGAATAGAAAATACAAATTTAACGAGATTGTAACATTTATTTTTTACTATTGTACACACGATGGATATATTATTGTAATTTTTTTATTTCTGTATTGACATGGCCCTTAGATTAAAGACATTCCATTTAATTATTTGACTTGTATGTAAAATACATTATTCCTTGATTGTTCTGTTTGTATTATAAAATTGTGCTATTCTTTATTATCCGAATTTATCAGTGGAACTATTTAATTTTGACTATAATTGTTATGAATGTTAATAAATACTAATTTTATGTTGATGCATGTACCTAATTCTACTAAGCACGAATTTGTTTGTGAATATTAAATAAAATATTATAAGCAAAATTTGCATGCCAGTAAGGTAGATCAAGGAGAACGCTATCACATGTTATGTTAACACCACTGTATACCTTTGATCAGCAAATAAATGATTTGATTGATTGATTGGTATATAGCCGGTACAGAGGGCGATACTTTAAAATAAGGAACTGGAAAATTTTCATGCAGTCAGTCTCGCTAAAGGCTAACACAGATTGGGACGGACCGCACCGCAACACAACGCATTACAAAAACCCTCCTTCATCACTTTCGAACATTTTCTATGAACCAACAAACTACCGGCGGCTGCATCGCACTTTTTGTATGAAATTACGTAGTGCTGCGGCTCGTTTTGCGGCTGTAATGAGCGCTTGGCTTTACGCCTTGTTGCCTGGTAAATATTTTACCACCATATCTGATCATGATCATGATCATTTTATCGACTCATCGTCATCATTTCAACCAGAAGACGTCCACTGCTGGACATAGGCCTCCCCCAAGCATCTCCGCATCGACCAGTTCTGTGCTTCTTGCATCCAACGGGTTCCTGCGGCCTTCACAAGGTCGTCGGACCACCTTGTGGGAGGCCTTCCAACGCTACGTCTTCCGGTACGCAGTCGGCCATCTGTTCTGCGAGCAATGTGCTCTACCTGTTTTATCGACTATCACCAATTTATTCTGATTTAGTTACGTAGTTTGCGACGATACTGATACTGAATGACCTACTGTTCCTCGAGTATCATCACTTTTGGAGGGTCTTGTAATACACCAAAGAAGTGAACCGATTATATCCCGAAGTTCCGTCTCATGGTGACTGGGGAAAACCATGGGATTTTTGGTGTTAGGAGTCCATCATAACCTTTCATTCTCCCCAGGTGACGGTATCCACGAGGATTCGCCACGAGAGAAAATAAACAGAAAGTATCTTTAAGCTTCGCTACATGGTAAAAATCTTTCTCTCTATTCTCCAGGTTCGATGAACCCCGTCAGGCCACCATTTACGAAGAAATCTACGCTCCTTTAGCAGCAGAACGTGGCGTGCCTCTCCCTCCTTTTCACGAGGCACAGCACAATGTGTCCATCCTACTGGCTAACTCACACGAGTCTATAGGACCGGCACTCAGTCTACCTCCGAACGTGATCAACATTGCTGGGTACCATATTGATGATAAGCCTGCTCCGTTGCCTAAGGTATGGTGAAAAGATTCTTTGTTGTTTAATATGCTAGGTGGGAAGAAAGTTTTGAGTATGACTGTCGATGGCTATAAGAGTAGGGGAAGTCCAAAGAAACGATGGAAGGACTGTGTGAATGATCATAATTATGGTTAGAAAGGGGGTGACTACAGAGATGACGACTCATAAAGAAGTATGGCAGCTGTCCCACCGCTGGCGAGGAAGCGACTAACTATCGACTATTTTCTCGATCAAGAAACGATCAATAGATATATACAATACAATCCGTGTAAAAAAAGAGATGTATATATTAGTAGTTGATCGCTGACTGTTCACAATGCCGGCGAGGACTCGCTCCACTGGTTTGTCGGCGACAAGAGCTACCAAAGATAATACTCGCTCGGCGATGCTCGTTTGGCGGTCAGAGCTCACGCCCGCTATATACACCTCCGCCTCGAACGAGTAGTGCGAGTATTCGCCCGTCGCACTCGGACACACGTTGATAGCCCAGTGACAGAACTATCGGAACTACACACTCGCTGCTCGCCGGTCGCCAACTTGTTTTCAGTTGCTAGTCCTACTCTCAACTCGTTCTTCGCCGGCGTAGGGACAACTGCTTAAAGAAGAAAAAGACATTTTGCGCCGAGCCCAAAAAAATTGGGATTTCCTTTCACAAAAAGCTATGTATATTCCAGGACCTGCAAGACCTCTTAGACGGTTCCACGCAGGGTGTGGTCTACTTCAGCATGGGCTCAGTACTCAAATCAGCGGAGTTGAAGCCCCACACGCGCGCAGCCCTACTGCAGCTATTCTCCACACTGCCCTACACCGTGCTGTGGAAATTCGAGGAGCCGCTCACCGGCCTGCCGCCCAACGTGCACGTGCGGCCCTGGCTGCCACAGCCTAGCGTGCTGGGTAAATCTACTTGGTTATACGTCACCCTACAATGCCACACGCCTGTTTACTTCAGCTTTTAGTGATGTTTAAAGTAAAAAAGTTCCTCATCCTCCATTGAAAAGGGAGATTCCTCCGACCGTTGTTTGTCTCGTGGGCTACTGCCCGAATGCTGTCGGGCTGTAGTGTAAGTATATGCTGATTTCGCGGTAAACTTTGCTTGCGAGATGTAGGATTTTTGTCAAATATCATGCGTTGCTCGTATTTGGCGGTATAAATGTTTTTTATTATTCTTTGACTTTACCCTAGTCGCACCTGAGGGTAATCTTTAGTATCGTTTGGCAGGCGGATGGGGGTGGGAGGGGGAGGGGGGGAGGTAGGTGTGTACCCCCTCTCCCCTGGTACCATTCCCGTGAAAAGGTAACGCACCATTTTTGAGAAAAACAGATATTTGTAACCTAACCTCAAAACACTATAATCGGTAAAAATTTAGTATCCGGGGGCACGAAAACGAGGTGGTGGGGGGTGGAGGGGGGAGGGGGGTCCCCCGTTCCCCCTGGTACCACTCCTATGAAACGAGGACGCACCATTCTTGAGAAAAACAAATTATTGTAACCTAACCTCAAAACACTGGTTTTCAATACAAAGTTGCTTCTGTACGTCTCCGGCGCTACGGGAAGTGCAGCCCCCGCCCGCTGTAACAAAGCATAGGCACCCGTGCGAGCCGTAGCGGCTGACGGCGCCAGTAGGCCGAAGCTGCGGAGGTGAGCACCTCCGCAGCTTCGGCCTACTGGTCGCCTCCGGCGACCAGCCTCAGCCGCTACGGCTCGCACGGGTGCCTATGCTTTGTTACAGCGGGCGGGGGCTGCACTCCCTCCGCGCCTCCGGATTTTTAAATACACCCTCGGGGTAGCAGCCAAAAGACTACGTGGAGTCGGGGTGCCCCGAGTCGGTTGTGGGACAGATTCGACCTATTTCAACCATAAAATGGGGTACGCTAACTTCCTTCTGAACAGAATTTCTAGGTACATAACAAGACAAATAAAACAACAAAACATTCACACACAACAAAACATTCACTCGGGAAGAAACGGAATGAACCACAGAGTACTTAATAACACTGACAGTATAAGTTCTTTTTTACGTTCCGTTTTACCGATTTTACAGACATTTTACACCACAGACAATATACTGGTACAGATTTGGTTGTCAATCGCCTATTTTAACGTTTCGTTACACTTTTTATTTGATTTGAGGTTAGAAACAATTTTTATAAATTTCTCGAAAAATATCCATTACCTTGTAATAAGAGCGGTAGCGTTATAATCGGGGCCCCACCCTCTACCAGATTTAACCACTTTTAACCCCCTCCGCCTGCCAAACGATACTAAAGCCAACCCTATTTCTATTCTATATATCATTTTCAGCCCACAAGAACATCAAGATCTTCATAACCCACGGTGGTCTACTAAGCACCCTAGAAGCCATCCATGCTGGAGTGCCGCTCCTAGCAGTTCCAGTCTTCGGAGACCAGCCAGGTAACGCTGAGCGAGCCAGACGCGCTGGGTACGCATTGAGAGTCGACTTCCACCCAGATGTGGCTGAGGAGTTAGGGGTGGCGCTGAACGAGATGCTAAGCAATGATAGGTGAGGACAAAGTGGTGAAGGAAATGTCTGATTAGGCTAACTTTTTTTTTATTCTTCGATACACCATATATATGTATTTACATAATCTATGCTATTATTTAAAATAATAACAATAATATGTACATTTATATGAAAAAATAAGTAAAATAATCATAGGGCATCAAAAAATTCGTCCGCATCGCTGTCAACAGGAACAGTGCCCAAAAGGCTAGCAGCAATGCCACGTTGAACGGCAATGCTAATTCTTTGGCCAAGAAATAGGCCAGCCCTCTGGTCACGTGAAGAGTCGACTAACCGCTTGGCGATATCGCGAAAAACCAAGTGGGCACTCGGACCCCATGGCCCTAGTGTTTCAACCCCAAACGGCTCGAACATATAACTCTCAATCAGGTTGGAATATTTTCGCCGTTTGAGGTTTTCTGCACTTGCAGCAGCCGCCCCAGCACAGCCCACCGTGCTAGGAAGATTTGATGGCGCAAGGGTGTCGACACATGTTGCATCCCACACCAAAGGTCTGCCTAACTTCCAGGGTATTATTGTCATCCCGTCCGGTCTCTTCCCATCGTCGCGTGCCAGGCCGTTGGGTTCTAAAACAGCTGGCACCCCGGCCATGGTGATAAACATGTCGCAGCCAACTGGTTAAATTAGTCGTTTAGTTAAAACCGCCTGGCCTTTGGAAGTAGCGCTCGCCTGGCTTCGCTCGCTCGGCCCGCACGCGGTAGATCACATTTCTAACCTAACCTAACCCATTTGGTTGGGGTGTCCTTGCTTAGTTACTGCGACCAATTCGGCTCGCGCGTGATTCGTTACAGTTCCAACCTAAACTATAATTAAATATCATTCAGGCCGTTGGTTGAACGGCCGCCGTTTAGTTAAAAGGCTAGGCGGTTAACCAAACGGTTAATTAAACAATCCAATCACGCCTGTTCTCTCCGAAGAGATAGGCAGTAGTTTGCAGTGTAGTACAGTAGAACTTCTAACCACGATTCCATGATATTTTAATCCCTGTTTATCTCCTTTTTTTCCGATTCGAGCCAAGTGTACTTGGGTTTATCAGTTAGGAAGTTTTGGCTCGCCCCTTACTAAACATAAATAGGACTTTTAAAATAACTGGAGAAAAGTAAGTACTTAAGTACGCATCTATACAGGGTTATTGATAAAACATTGTCATTGTAGGACTCATCATTATGAACAACTTTTACTATGGGACCAAACCTGAAATGGCGAAAAAAAAATCAGTCCCTTCCCTTTTCTTTTCTTTCCTTTCCTTTTCTTCTTTTCTATTTCTTTCTTTCTTTCCTTTTTTTTTTCTTCTTCCTTCCTTCCTTTTATTTTTTTTTTATTTCAGGTATTACAACAAAGCACAGTATTTGTCGAAGATATTCCGCACGAGGCCCGCACCGCCATCAGACTTGATCGCATTCTACGTAAAACTCGCTATTGAAAGCAAAGGTAAGCTATTTTCATAGCAGCTCAATTAACACGCTACATCATCATCATAGCTCTTTGAGGTGACGTGATATTCCACAACAGACCTTAAAGCTTTGAGTATTAAACCAACCGGAGACGCCACAAGTACTAATATCTATGCAAATAAGTCTGTCACTTTCATCGCGGGGGACGAGGGAACGCAATAATATACTAATGCAATTCGATCGCGTTGTTACGCACGCACACAAAACAAAAAACAAACACAAGCATAAACTATACGCACACATGTATATAACCGCTATGACCGGCGGTCTCGTACCTTTGGCAGCGGGGATCGCCTGACAATGGCGCCTCCAGTTGGTTTAATACTCAAAGCCTTAAAGGCTCCTACAAACAGGAGCGACACGCGATATAATCGCGCGCGACATAAAGGCACCGCTCGTTGCGCGACTTGCGGTGCCTTTGTGTCGCGCGCGATTTTATCGCGTGTCGCGCCTTATTGAAGGAGCCATATCACTTCACACACACACATACACTAACGGCCAGTTTCTTCTTCAACAACTAAAGTAATTAGTCAAAGTATTAACTTTTACTTGACCTTTAATAATACTACGGCACATATTGTTTCTTCATTCAAGTAATAGCTAAAATAGCTCCCGTGTGTGGTAGCTTGCTATACTATAATATATATCTCGATATATTAATATACATTATAGCTACGTCTGTGACGGGCTTTACAGTACCGCGACATCAAGCCCGGAAGGCACTGACCACAAAACAGATAAAAGAGAAATATTACTATTACTAGCTGCGCCCCGCGGTTTCACCCGCATAATTGTCGATCCCGTGGGACTATCGGGATAAAAAGTAGCCTATATGTTAATCCAGGGTGTCAGCTACCTCCATACAAAATTTTATCAAAATTGGTCCAGGCGTTTGAGCGTGAAGAAGTAACAAACAAATAAACACACACACACACACACACACTCACAAACTTTTGCCTTTATAATATTAGTGTGATACTTACTAATATTACTATTATACTAACTAATATTATAAATGCGACGGTGTGTATGTCTGTTACCTCTTCACGCTTAAACCGCTGAACCGATTTAGATGAAATTTGGTATAGAGATAGTTTGAGTCCCGGGAAAGGACATAGGATACTTTTTATCCCGATATTCCCACGGGATCGACACTTGGGCGGGTGAAATGAAGCCGCGAGGCGCTGCTAGTTACACCGTATTTTTATATCCCCAGGAGCATATCACCTCCGCTCTCTATCTCTAAAGTACAGCTGGTACGAGCGCTGGATGCTCGACCTCGTGCTCGCATTGCTCGCAGTGCTCACCGTGCTCATCGCGCTGTTGACGTTTGCTGTCAAAGCTTGTGTCAGAAGATTTTCAGGGAAGAGTAAAAAGGAAAATGTTGTGAAGAAGAGGAATTAGAAATTCAGTTAAATCTGAAATGACATGTCAATTTATAGTTTATGTCGACACCTCCTAAGTACAACTAAGTAACTGAAAAATGCAAATTTTATAGGAGAGCGAAATATACTCTTAATTATAGATTTCACTTAAGTTTAAACACGCTCACCAAATAAATATTATACTTTAATTCCAAGTAGGGGCTTAGGCTATGGCAATTTAAAAAAATTGAAATCTTCAATTCGCTCTCCTATAAAATTTGCATTTTTCAGTTACTTAGTTGTACTTAGGAGGTGTCGATGTGTTAAGTTTTTATTTAAAGCCATACAGAGAATCCTTTACAAATACTTTTAATTATGTAGGTATTATGCCTACAGAGTTATTATGTGAATAAGAATTTACGAATGAATGTTAACCGTTACGGGTAATAAAAATTGTGTTGTTAATTTGTAATCTATATATATACTTAAATAAAAATCAATGTTTGTATGTTTGTCCTCTATGCCACAAAATAAAGAGAGTACAGAAGGCTCGAGGATCTACATACAAAATGCGCTCGAGCAACGCACACATAGACACCGCTCACGGACACGTTATCTCGGACGGGTTGGGACACTCGTTTGAGACACGCGTCTGTGATGTGCAAAAATGGAGCAACAAAAAAATGGCTATCTAAGCTCGATTTATATAATATGAAGTTAAGTAAGTTGAAAACACGATCTTTTGTTTCTGTAGGAATTGTGTTGTTTTTAGTGTCATTTGATAGGTTTAGGTCTAAAACGAATAAGGCAAAATAAATTGTGTAAATAGGGTAATCCGTTTTGAAGTTACTAAGGATTTTCGATAATAAAAATTGACAAATGTAAAATTTTATATGTTTTTGTTCTCTAAACTTTTTGTATTTTAATACTATGTTTATTGTTTTGTTTTAATATTGTAGAAGAAGCTCAACAATAAATCAAACAACTAGATACGAGTGGCACTACCACGATAGTTTTTTGTGCATAAGCCAAAGTTGACAACCATAGCGCGACCGCCGAGCGTAGGTATGAAAAGTGAAGTACCTACATACATGTGATTGCTTTCTGTACATCTGTATTTTGTGTCTATGCGTTCCGAAACCATTGGTCAGATTGTGATGAAACTTTGGTAGGGTGTTCTGGGGGTTCCCTTGAGGGTTCCTAATTATTAAAACATGGGAAAAAATAACAAAAAAAATCTGAGGCGGTACGAAGTTCTCCGGGTCAGCTAGTTAATAAATAAAAGTTACGTTTGAGTTCGAATCTATTCGGGTAACCTCGAGACTTACGTACTCGTAGAAGCACGTAGGAGTATTTCAATGTTCCGGGTTTGGCTGTTTGTGCATGTGAGTTTAAATATTTGTAAACGCACCCATAATACAGGAGAAATTCCTAATGTGGGCCAACGTTCATCATCATCATTTCAGCCGAAAGACGTCCACTGCTGGACATAGGCCTCCCCCAAGCACCTCCACTTCGACCGGTCCTGTGCTTCCCGCATCCAACGGGTTCCTGCGGCCTTCACAAGGTCATCGGTCCACCTTGTGGGAGGCCTTCCAACGCTACGTCTTCCGGTACGCGGTCGCCACTCCAGAACCTTTCGGCCCCATCGGCCATCTGTTCTGCGAGCAATGTGCCCTGCCCACTGCCACTTAAGTTTGACAATTCTTCGGGCTATATCAGTTACCTTGGTTCTCCTGCGGATCTCCTCATTCCTGATTCGATCACGCAGGGAAACTCCAAGCATAGCCCTCTCCATTGCCCTTTGGGTGACTTTTAGCCTTCTTATAAGGCCCATTGTGAGCGCCCACGTTTCCGTTCCATAAGTCATCACTGGCAACACACACTGGTCAAAGACTTTCGTCTTGAGACACTGCGGTATGTGGGACGAAAAGATATTGCGTAGCTTCCCGAACGCTGCCCAGCCGTCGGATTCGTCGATTTACCTCTTTCTCGAAGTTAGACCTACCTAACTGGACGGTTTGTCCTAGGTAAACGTACTCGTCCACGACTTCGAGTGTAGCGTCTCCGATTTTTATGAGAGTGGGTGTTACATGGGCATTTGACATGACCTTCGTTTTGTCCATGTTCATTTTAAGACCCACTCTTTCGGAGGCTCTACTGAGGTCATCGAGCATTGTACTGAGGTCCTCCATAGTCTCAGCCATGACTACGATGTCGTCGGCAAACCGAAGGTGAGTTATGTACTCGCCATTGATGTTGATGCCAGCCCCTTTCCAGTCCAAAACCTTGAAGACATCCTCCAGTGCAGCGGTGAACAGTTTCGGAGAGATAACTGTGAAATATGTACTTAGGTGGGAATTGCACAGCGCAGTAAACACACGACCGTTCATTACTCGCTTTATTCGGACTGACAGCCGATACATTCAAACCACAGATCTTACATTGAGAACCACAAATCTACATATCCTACACCTCCACCCTTATTTACTTACTATGTATGTAATAATTTTGAGTATACATTTTTAATTCTTAACAGTTAATAACACATTTTCTTACAACTAACCTAATACCTCCACCTTTACTACAGACTTACTCTGACTTATATAAAAGTATCTATTTTTTTTTTTTTTTTTTTTTATAACATTAACAAAAGTCATCAAAACGAATACAGTAAAACACAGGCTCCTGTGTTACGAAAAAAAAAAATATTTAAGAAAACAAAAAAAATATGAGAAAAAAAAAAACTTATTCTAATCTATCTCATCGATCAATCTTTGTACAGGTTTCCTTTGCCTTTTAGGACGGTTCACCGGCAAAGCCATCTTTGCATTTTCCATTACGTCATCGACACATTCCGGTACCTGTGCGCTCGACTTGCTCGGGCTAGACGCCGCTAATACCTTGTCTGTGCTTAGGTCACTTATAGTCTCGGGCGCTTCGATTCCAAGCGACCTATCCTTAACTGTTTCCATTACCAAATTCTCCTCAACTGACTGGGCGTCCTGTGATGAACTAAGAGACTCCTTTGGAGACAAACCGTAACTGCTTCTCCTTTTTTTTATTTGGTCTACATGTCTTTTTACGTATGGACCACCACCCTCGCTACCGACAAGATAATTACGAGATCCAACTTTTTCGGTGATAGTACCACCTAACCATTTGTCTCCCGTATAGTTACGGGCCCACACTGAGTCGCCTACTTTAAAACTTCTATCTGTACCGCCTGCATGATAGGTTTGTCTACGTTGTACCTCGTTTACTCTGTTCTCAACTTGCCTATCCTCTCTTAGTAAATCTAGCCTAGTTCGTAATTGCCTTCGCTGTAGCAACATAGCCGGGGATACCCCAGTGGAACTATGCTCCACATTCCTATACATCATCAGATATGTTTGTAATGCCTCATCCAAGTCCGTCCCGTCTCTCAATGACTTTTTTAACGCCCGTTTGCACAGCTTGACTGCATTTTCTGCAGCTCCATTTGAAGATGGGTGATAGACTGGTGTGAACGTTAGTTTAATACCGTTATTGTTCATAAATGTCTGATACTCTATACTAGCGAATGGTGGCCCGTTATCAGAGACGATCTCTTTAGGTAGTCCGAAACGTGCAAATGTAGTACGGAGTACTTTTATAACCGCACTAGCCGTAGTACGAGGCATTAAAAATATTTCCAACCATTTACTAGTGGAATCTACGAGTACTAAAAATGTTTTACCCTGTAATGGTCCTAAAAAATCAATATGCAGGCGAGACCACGGCTCCGTAATGTAAGGCCATGGCTGCGGTGGTGCCTTCGGCGGCGCCGTCCCTTCCATACAACACGTCAGACACTGTTTACAAGTTCGCTCAATATCACTATCAATTCCCGGCCACCACACCATGCCCCGCGCCAGGCTTTTCATTTTGACTATACCTAAATGCCCCACATGTAACTCTTGTAAAACAGCCTCTCTCAGTGTACTTGGTACCACTAAACGATAACCCCATATTATACAACCCCTGTCTAGATATAGTTCGTTACGTCTAGTAAAATAAGCCTTTAATTCGTCCTCCTTGCACTCGCTAGGCCATCCTGTGTTTATGAAATTTATTATTTTTTTAAATATTACATCTTTATTTGTATTTTCACGTATATTTTGCCTAGTGATTGGCAAAAACTGTTGAACAAAATTAAGATAAGTACATTCCTCGTTGCGTTGTTTTTCTTTATCTACGGGTAACCGCGATAAAGCATCAGCTGCATTTTTATTACTACGCACATATTCTATAGTATAATCGTAGCCCGCTAAAATGACCGCCCAACGCTGCATTCTACTGGCAGCCATGATCGGTATCCCCGTTTTATCACCAAAGATTGTAACTAGAGGTTTATGATCAGTCCTCAAAATAAATTTCCGCCCATACAAATACTGGTGAAATTTACGCACCCCATAAATGATAGCTAAAGCTTCGCGTTCTATTTGTGAGTAAGATTTTTCAGCTGTATTAAGAACCCGAGATGTATAGGCCACTGGTCTTTCGTCTCCCCCTGGGTTGAGGTGTGAGATGACAGCACCCACTCCCACACTACTGGCGTCCGTCGTTAACACCAAGGGTAGGTCAGCGGAGTAGTGAGCCAATACCTCACTAGATACCAGCAGGCGCTTCACCGTATCAAAAGCTTTCATACAGGTTGCACTCCATTCGTACTTCACATCTTTCTTTAACAACCTATATAATGGTTCTAGAATTGTGCTAATATTTGGGACAAATTTAGCGTAATATATTACTAACCCCAAAAATGACCGCAGCTCCATTATATTAGTGGGTACAGGCGCCTCGTTTATTGCTTTAACCTTATCTGGGCACGTATGCACGCCTTGTTTACTTATCACGAAACCTAAATATGTCACTTTATCTGCGAAAAATGTACATTTTTCTTTTTTTACTCTCAAGCCATACTTACGTAACCTTTCAAACACCTCGTGTAATGTAGCTAAATGTGAGGTAGTATTTTCTCCCGTTATGATTAAATCATCTAGGAATACCCCTACACGTGGCATATCACCAAAAAGTTGTTCTAATTTCCGTTGAAAAATGCCGGGACTAGACGCTAATCCGTAGATTAATCTATTGTACCTAAACAGTCCTTTGTGTGTGCTTATAACAGCATACTTTCTTGACTCGTCAAGTTCAAATTGTGCATAGGCTTGGGATAAATCTAACTTTGTGTATTTTTCCCCCCCATGTAACTTAATAAGTAAATCTTCAACTTTAGGTAAAGGATAGTGGTCCACCTCTATACATTTATTCAACGTCATTTTAAAATCTGCACATACCCGTATGGTGCCATCTTTTTTCATCACCGGTACAATAGGTGTAGCCCAGTCCGCCGTGGAGACTGGCGTTAAGATTCCATCTCGTACCATTTGATTTAGCGCTTCCTCTACTGGTTTACGCAGCGCATACGCGAGCGGTCGTGCGCGCAGGAACACTGGCCGTGCCCCTTCTCGCAGGCGGAATCCCACCTGCCCGCCGGTGAACCGCCCCAATCCATCTTTAAATACTTCAGAGTATCTGGAACTAAATTCTTTTACATCCATCAACTTGCTCGAGACATTCATTTTATTAATATTACATGTGGGTATAGGTATACCTAATTCGCTAAGCCAACATCTACCTAATAAATTCACTTGTCCACTATTCACAATGTACAGATCTAACTCTTTCAATATGGTTTTAAACCTTACTTCAACCTTAATTTTTCCCACGGGCTTAACTATTTCTCCAGTATAATATCGCAAGTCTAAATTACTGGGTTTTAATTTACAATGAACAAAGAGTTGTTTATAAGTGTTATAACTTATACATGATATAGCACTGCCGGTGTCTATTTCCATTGTTAGCGATAAGCCCTCAACACAAACATTTATGGTGAACGGTCCAAGTAACGGAGAATGTCGATTGTTCGTACTTAATGAATAATTGTTATTACACATTACCTCGTCACTGTCACTGTCCTGGTGATTTACACACACCTTCTTCTCTTGTATATTTTGCACATTGATATGCCCCCGAAACTTAGGGCACATTTTCTTCAAATGCCCTTCCTGATTGCATACCCTGCAGACATACATCTTAAATTTACAACTCTGTTTTTCGTGGCCACCCCCACATATGTCACATTTCTGATGTTTATCCAAAGTGTTAGTAGCCGATGTGTTCGTCCGGTATTGACTGGCCGCTCCGCTTGTGTTACTTGTGCCACCGCCGGCCGCATCGCTCCGAGTCCCCCGTGAGTTGCGCGTGGTACCGCTTTGACCATAAGTCTTGCCCTTTTTTTTGCGCTCCATGAAATGCACTGTATGTTCATTTGCTACACTTTCACTTGTGCTTCGCCCCCGGTTGCAACCTTCTACCAATGCTGCATTTGTTTCTGCGGTTTCCATGGTACTAGCTAATTTATAGGCCCTCTCGAACGATATACTATCTTCCTCTGAAAATAATTTTTGCCGTATATCGTCATTAATCAGCCCACACACGAATTGATCCCGCAGGTTTTCTGCCAAATCTCCAAACCCACAATTTTTACTTAATTTTTTTAACTCCGCCACATACGCAGCTATACTTTCTTCTTTCTTCTGTATACGCTGACGAAATTTGAATCTTTCAGCCAATTGACTCGGTTTAGGATTCAGGTGGTTTTTCATCAAAGTCACTAAGTCTTTGTACGTTTTGCTGGCCGGTTTCACAGGTGTACATAAATTGACCATTAATTCATACGTTTCACTACCGATCACTGTTATTAACGTGGCCACGTGTAATTCTGCCTTAACCGCATTAGCCACGAAATATTGCTCTAACCGGTCTACGTAGGCCTCCCAGTTGTCCTTCTCCAGGTCAAATGCACTTATTTTACCTATTGCCATTGTTCACACGCTTGGGTATCTTTTGAGTCCTCGTCGCCACTGTGAAATATGTACTTAGGTGGGAATTGCACAGCGCAGTAAACACACGACCGTTCATTACTCGCTTTATTCGGACTGACAGCCGATACATTCAAACCACAGATCTTACATTGAGAACCACAAATCTACATATCCTACAATAACGTCTCCCTGTCTCACACCTCGCTGCAGAAGGATAGGTTTCGAGGCCTGATCCTGGAGTCTGCCTGACATAGTGGCGTTTTCGTACAGACACTTCATCACTCCGATAGTCGATCTGGCACCGTTGAAGAGACTGCAGCACAGCCCATGTCTCGATCGAATCAAAGGCTTTCTCGTAGTCCACAAACGCTAAGCAGAGAGGCAGGTTATACTCTTCGGTCTTCTGTATAACCTGTCGCAGCGTATGGATGTGGTCTACGGTGCTAAAGCCTTTACGGAATCCGGCTTGTTCGGGAGGCTGGAAGTCGTCAAACCTGCGCGCGAGACGGTTCGTGATGACTCTCGAAAACAGCTTGTAGACATGGCTCAGGAGTGAGATGGGCCTATAATTCTTAAGGAGGGCATTATCGCCCTTCTTAAAGAAAAGTATCACCACACCCCTGTTCCATGCCTGTGGTGTTTTGCCCTCGAGTATGACGGAACCAAACAGCTTCTGAAGGGCCTTCAGAACGGGTTTTCCGCCGGCCTTCAGCAACTCGGCCGTAATTCCGTCATCACCCGGTGCCTTGTTGTTTTTGAGCTGCTTCAGAGCCATCCTAATCTCGTACAGGCTGACGTCCGGGATATCTTCGGTATAGTGCCGGGTCAATCTAGCTCTTGGGTCGTTTGCCAGATTCATAGCGGGGTTATTTGTTGACGTGTATAACTGTCCATAGAACGTCTCGATCTCTCTCAACAGCTCAGGTTTGTCGGATACGATCCTGCCATAATCGGTCTTCAGTCTCGTAAGCTGGCTCTGCCCAATAGACAGATCTCTAGCAAAGACCTTGGAGCCTTTATTTCGCTCTATCGCGTCCTTAATACGATCTGTATTAAAACGGCGAAGATCGCTTTTCAAGGCCTTAGAGATCCGTCTATTGAGTTGCCGGTAATTTAGCGCATCATCCGAAGACTGCAGGATCATATCGCGCCTCTCCTTCATGAGCCGAAAAGTAGGATCAGAGAGCTTCTTTTTTGAATTCGTACGGCGGGTCTTGAAGATCTTAGACCCGACCGTATGGACAGTTTCCACGAACCCATCGTTATAATCGTCCACGGAGCTCCCTAGGCATTCGAAACGATTCTGGAGTTCGAGCTGAAAGCTCTCGGGGTTTTGGATCTGGATCGGTGCTGGACGGAGCGTAGACTTCATCAGTCGAGATCTTTCCAGCTTGATATTTAAGTTCAATGTGCCTCTTACCATACGGTGATCACTTCCGGTTTTCACCGCGTTGATCACAGAGACATCATTGAATACTTGCTTCTTCGTCGACATAATGAAGTCAATCTCATTTTTAGTTGCACCATCCGGGCTCTGCCAGGTCCACTTTCTATGCTCACGTTTTCTGAAGAAGGAATTCATCATAAAGAGGCCTTCCTTCTCCATAAAACTGGCCAGTAGGTGGCCCCGGTGGTTCCCGCATACAACTCCAAATTGCCCCACTCGCAGCTCATCATCGTTACGTTTACCCAGTTTCGCGTTAAAGTCCCCCATGACAACGGTAAAGTGAGTTTTAGAGCCATGCATGGCTCTGGAAATATCCTCATACATGGTCTCCACCTCATCGTCGGGGTGTGACGAGGTCGGGGCGTAAACCTGTACGACCTTCAGCGAATACCTTTCGGATATTCTGAGTATAAGGTACGCCACCCTGGTTGAAACACTCTCGATCTTCACCACGTTGCTCACAAGGGACTTATGGACGATAAACCCGACACCCCCTTGGGACTGCTGGTTGCCCTCCCGGAAATAGAGCAAGTTTCCGGATTTAAGGATTATCGAGTCTTCCCCCTCTCTTCGGACTTCAGATAACCCCACTATACTCCATCGTATCTTGCTCAATTCTTCCTCGAGTTCGGTGATCTTCTCGTCGGTCCGGAGTGTACGCGTGTTGTATGTTGCCAGGTCCAGTTTTCGGTGATTGTGGTAGCCGGGCCAACGTTATTTCATTTAAAAAGAAAATTTAGCCCGAAAAAGGTTTATCGGTAAAGAAAAAACAGTAAACGTTCTAAATTCTATAATAAACTAAGAGATCAGGTGATAGTCTTAAATACAAAACATTAAATCAACATTTATTTACAAAAGTGCGAGATATTTTTCGAATAGAAACAAATACTCCTTGGTCCGATGTTCGTTCGTGAGTTTGTGCACTTGGATCTCGCCTTCCGGTGTTAACAGAGCCTGCAAAACAAAATTGTGTATTAGGTATTTTTAATTAACTAGGAAATAATTTTATTAAGAAGTCCGCAATTGGTTGTGGCAAAGAATAATTATTACTCCTTTGAAAGTCGAATGAAGTAAGTAAAGGCTGGCTCCCACAAGCGAGTTATTATCGGTCGATAATATCAAAGTCAAACTCAAAGCATTTATTTCAATTAAACCATTAACAGGCACTTTTGAATTGTCAAGAAGTCGGTCAGTCAGAAAATATGAAGCTAGTCTGTTGCCCATTCCAAAGCGTAGGTACCTATGGAGAAGAACGGGCAAGAAACTCCATGGACACTCATTTAAATAATATTTTTACAAAAATATTAGTTACATCATTAACGTTGAATTTATAAATATGTGAGTGCGATGTAAAAAAGACGCCCGCACTACACGTTACCACGTTATAAACGCAGCTGGGTAAGATCGTATGCGTCCTAATACAAAATATTCTAAGAGCTTATATCGTAATGTTGCAGGATAGAGGACGGCTCACTGCTGCGAAAACAAAGACGCAATAGAAGTAGTTCTATTGTTGCGTTGTATGTTGCGTGTAACTTCGTGGCCGTATAAAATGTACTGAAAACAGATTTTGCAATAACGCATCCGATATTATCGACCGATAATAACGCGCCTGGATAAGGACTCGTCTGTGTGGTGCCGGACTTAAAGAATAGCACCACCCCATAGTTCCCGTGGGTGTCGTAAAAGGCGACTAAGGGGCGTACCGGAGAATGGGCAGCAGCGTTCTCTATACCGCCAACCCGCCTGCCAAGCGTGGCGATTACGGCAAACCCCCCCCCCCTTTTGGGGGAGGCCTATGTCCAGTAGTGGACGTCTTTCAGCTGAAATGATGATGATGATGATGAATAACGCGCCTGTGGAGGAGAGCCTTTAATGCGTTAAGGGCCTGTATTCTACGGTTCAACCAAAATTTAGCTTTGGTTGAAAGGTTCAGAAATGAAAAGTCTGCATTGAATGCATCACTTTTATGTTTACTCGATTTAATTTGGTTGCTTCAACCACATTGAAAAGCTTTAGTTAACCGTGTACGGTCTATGGCTATGGGACGTCGACGTTTTAGATAAAGTTCGGCTTTGTATGTTGTACAGACGCCAGCACATCAAGCTACTACATCTGTCAAATTTCTTTAAAAGATTTTCAACTTTATCGCTAAAGCATAAGTTGTCAAAGTTGATTGGGAAAATTTTACAGTTTCGGGTAGCTTGGTGTGCTGGCATCTGTACATCATCATTTCAGCCGAAACACGTCCACTGCTGAACATAGGTCTCCCCCAAGTACCGCCACTTCGACCGGTTCTGTGCTTCTCGCATCCAGGGGGTTCCTGCAGCCTCCACAGGGTCATCGGTCCACCTTGTTGGCTTTCCAGTTTGTACAACGTTGTCTTTAATACCAGGCTCTTTCACAGGTCTCTAAACTCAAACTCAAAGCATTTATTTCAATTAAACCTTGTACAGGCACTTTTGAATTGTCAAAATTAAATAGTCTGTCAGTTAGTCAGAAAGTTGAAGCTAGTTGCCTATTCCAAAACGTAGATCTCTATGGAGAAGACCGGGCAAGAAGCTTCATGGACACTCTTTTAAATCAAGATATTACAAAATCCTATATGCCATATTTATGCGGTTACACCCGGGCAGTGCAAAATTGTATCCATCCTTTATGATATGTTTTCCACAGCGTAATATATTTAAAAGTCATATCTCATTGAAGCCACCCGACACCCAACCCGCACCGTCTCGTCGCACGGCGTCCACTCGTTGTCGACAGGTGGTCCACGGGTGGACGCCGCGTTATCACACTAATATTAGAAAGGCGAAAGTTTGTGAGTGTGTGTGTGTGGGGGTGTGTTTATATGTTTGTTACTTCTTCACGCTCAAACGGCTGGACCAATTTTGTTAACATTTTGTATGGAGGTAGCTGACACCCTGGATTAACATATAGGCTACTTTTTATCCCGATATCCCCACGGGATCGATATCTACGCGGGTGAAACCGCGGGGCTCAGCTAGTCACCAATAAACGTCGCGCGGTCAACCAGTGGACCTCGCGTCGCGGATAACATTGTCGCGTTGGCAATGCGCAGTCAACGCAAGGCAAGCATGCGAGCAGCGAGTTGCCACCGAGTGGTCCACCCGCCGTCCGCGCGTGGAGGGCTTATGATCCGGTGACGCTACGGAGTTGATGTAGTGAGCGCATACCCATACAAGTCCTTATAAAGAATACTAGCCACAGGAGGCGAGGCGGTGCGGAGTTGGTGCCGGGTGGTTCTAATGAGCTGTGACATATAAGTGTGACATCGTTTCATAATATAACAGAACAGATCTCACTACGAATGCTTACCAGCGTACTGTCCCCGGCGGAACAAGCGCTCGCCGCCGCATCGCCCGCCCATTTCGCGTAGATGTCGCTGAACGACAGCTCCCATTCAACCAAGCTGTCATCTTGCAGTGAGGCGAAGAGGCAGCAAGGATTGATGTGGGACCAGGATAATGATGTTACCGATAGCTGAAGAATGAAAAGTCATACCTGTCAGGGCTTAGTGTAATAAAATAGCGTCCATGAATGGGGTTTGTTGAATAATATGCGTCCCGGCAATCAGTCTCTCTACCACCTTGCTGACTGATTTGTATTTTTGGAACAAAGTTCTATAACGGAGCTTGCGGTCGGATTAAACTAGTAGAAAGCGTCATGTAACGAAAAAGCGTAATTCCCCCTCCATGCTCCTTACTCTGACTCTCTCCCTGTCTCTTTCTTTTATATATAACGTAGAGAGAGAGAGAGAGATCGTTTTCATGGTTTTCGACGGTGCTAAAGCGGTATAGTGTGGTCAAAATGTAAAACCAAGATGGCTGCAGCGGACATGTTAAAATTTTTCGTCAGGGTGTCGTTTTCGTGGTTTTCAAGGGTGTTTAAAGCCAATAGAGGAGTTAAAATATAAACCCAAGATGGAGACTGTGAAAATTTTTTAAATTTTCTTCACATGTGTAGCGTAAGGAACTTCGTTCCTGACTGGGCACCCATTTTTTTTTTTGGCGCTGGGAAATCATCAAATGACTCCTCCCGCTCTGGGTGGAGCGGAAGGAAGTGTCAGACTCTTACTGACCAAAACCCACCCGTGTTCCTCCCTTAGCCCTTTATGTTCCGGGCCAGCGGTAACCCTTTCGGACAATCCCGCTGGCCCGGCAGGCTTCGGCCCTAAGGGGCCCCTCCTCGATGCTGACATCTCTTTGAGGCGCGCGTGGAACACGTACGCGCCGTCCGGCACGGTGAGCTACGACTGGGTATTGACCGCACGTTTTTTGACACCGCATGAGCTATTTATTTAACTAAATAGTTTGTAGATACGACAGAAAGATTTCGAGGAGGTCAAAAAAATCCCAAGGTCAAAACTTATAGTCAAAATGAAAGTACTTGACATTCTGTGGTAGTTTTCAAGGTACTGTCTTGAGCCAGCGTGGGTTGTAGTGGGTGGTAGCAGCAACACAGCCAATAATGTGCCCACTGCTGGGACACGGCCTCCTTTTTGTGAGAGGGAGTAGGCCGTAATCCACCACGCGGGCCCAGTGCGGGCTGGTACATGTCAAGTGTCTTCGAATTCGTGGTCCCAGGACATGCAGATTTCCTCACGATGTTTTCCTTCACCGTTTTGAGAGCAGTGGTGATGAAATAATTTACACAAAGTGCCTGACTGGGTTCGCCGTGCAACTCGGCTAGGCTACCACTGCTCATGGGAGCAGTAGTTGATTCTTATTTCGGAGACATTAGAAAACACAATAACAACGAGTTTTCTTTTCACATCTACGGATTTGTCGTTCTATTCTACATTTAGAGAAAAGGAGGTTATCATTACATTAACATTTGCAGGGGAGTTTCTTGGGGGCATATCGAAAGTTCTTGCTCTTGATTCCCCGAATCCAAAGCCTATTGCCATATTGAGACTTCCACCGCAGCTCATGAAACGCACCATTAGTTCCTTTTACAATTATATCAATTTAGTTTGAAGGTAAATAATTACAGGGTTATTGGTAAAACATTAACAACAAAAAAAAAACAGCTGTTCCCTACATTTTGACGAGTTACCTATACAAACATAAATGTAGGGAACAGCTGATTTTTTTTTTCGCGATATCAGGTTTGGTCCCATAGTAAAAGTTGTTCTTAATGATGAGTACAATGACCTGTTAAGAGGTTGTTAATGCTTTACCAATAACCATGTATAGATTGCCAAGCTATAGTTTCATTGATCAAGAATTAATCTACGAGTGGGTTGAGTAGGGAGTTATCCACCCGCATAATAAGGATCGATAGTATGCTTCGTCGTTTTCGCCGTTTCGGAACAATACTCGATACGAATCAGACCTCGAACATGTCAGAAGTAAACTAGCAAGCCTTGACTTATTTCCATTGGGTACAAACAAAGGTGTGCATATACACGACGTCACGTCACGTCCACGTCAACGGCAGACGCAACTGCAAGCGTTGACAACGTGTTGCTCGTTTGTATGAGCACTTCGTGGCATATAATTTAAAACAAAAGTATGATTTGAACTATTCTCAAGGCCCACTTGCATTACAAAACAATTAACGCTAATTATATTTAAAAAAAGGGAATTTTTAACTGCACCTCTATTTAGAAATTTAAGCAAACAAAATTTCTCCACTAATAACCTACTGCATATCAAATAAATGACTGTACTACAAATTAACTACACTAAACTAACATAATATACAAAAGTAACACATTTGTAATGACAACTTAGGATGCAAGAGCGAGCGAAGCGAGCTCGGGACTTGTTGGGGCACCCCGACTCGGACGGGTTAGGTTAGGTTCCTTTAAACCCTGTAGACAGAAATAGGGGCCCCGCGAAGCGGAGCTCCGTCGACTACGCCTAACCAGATATTTTTGTAGATAAAAAAAAAACTTTGGATTTTTTTTCTCGGCCACTATGATTTACTTTTAGTTAACAGATAGTCATTCAAAAAACAGTTAAGCTTTAGAGATCTAACAGTATAGTATAATTGATATATTTGATGAGCAAATTTAGTGTGCAATTGAGTATTTTTGGTGGTAATTTCGAATATTCTGATTGAAAAAAGGGGATTTACAGTTATAGTATTAAATACCACCCTTTAAAAAACATCGTTTTGTCTCTATCATCTTCTAATTATTCAGAGAAACAAAACGGTGATCGATCGATCTATAGAACATTCTTCGTTTAGTTCTATATATTAGTGATTTGGGGCCTCAATATAATGGCTTGTAAAATTTTATTCATTCAATTTGGCTATCCCACCCGCCGACCGTGAGACGTATGAAGGCTCATTAATGAGTACAGAAAACACTTACCTTAGAACTTTTCTTCTCGTGTTGATGAGAGCGATTAGAAGCAGTGCCAATATATCGACCCTTGTGGTCTGACTGGACCTTCTCAATCTCCTTAGGTTGGATGTTCCTGTAATGCCTTTAACATCAATTATTGTATTTAAAGACAACCCCATACCTGTATTTTCGCGAAGGGGCAGGCACTTAGCCAGACGTATACACCGTGTAACGGACATCAACGCGCCTGTTATTAACATGATTTCACCACATGATTCAAATAGACCCTCAGATTAGACATTTTTCGTGGATGATTACAAAAAAGATCAGCTGTTCCACTTTGGTATGTATGTAACGGTTTTTTTTTAGAAGCCGACGATATATTTCTGCTCGGGGGTGTGTGGACTCGTGTTCCCCTACACTATGTTGAAAGTTCTCCTACTAAACGTTTAACCATGGTTTCACATCAACATCTGCCTAGCCTTTCCCAACTATGTTGGGATCGGCTTCCAGTCTAACCGGACGCAGCTGAATATCAGTATTTTACATGGAGCGACTGCCTATCTGACCTCCACAACCCAGTTACTGAATAATACGATACTCCTTGGTAAGACTGGTTGTCAGACTTTCGGGCTTCTGACGACCCGTAACGACAGTCAAAGATCCACGAATGACAGCCGGAACCAACGGCTTAACGTGCTTTCCGAGGCACGGAGAGGTCTCGGTGTGTAAAGATGGTCACCCATCCACAGACCAACCGCGGCAGGCGTAGCTTAACCTGATCGATCGACCTGTGCGACTGTTATTATTTAGTCATGGGCCCCTCTTTTTGTACTGTGCTAACATTCTGTCGATTTCAAAATCTGAATAAAAATGTTTTTATTTTATTTATTTACTAGCTGACCCAATCAACTTTGAACCTTATGCTTTAGCGATAAAAATGAAAATCTACTAAATAAATTTGACAGAATGTAGCAACTTGATGTGCTAGCGTCTGTACTTAACGCTTAGCAGTCGCAAGTACTAGACAAACTAGGTAATAAAACCCCATGGTCTAGTCTAGAAGAAAATGAATGACTTACCTGCAATCCAGTGTGAGTAGAACCCTGTTTTCAAGCAAAGAACAGACGCTGATAGTCCCAACGTCGGTGGCTGCTAAAAAGTATGGGAGTCGGTGTGGCGATACTTCTACACAGGTTACTGATGATGCCTCAGCTAAAAAGAGAGAAAAACTATCATTGCATATGCCTCAGTCTTTCTTCGTTCATCATCTGCCTAGCCTTTTCAATAGCCCAATTTTGTTGGGGTCGGCTTCCAGTCTAACCGAATGCAGCTGAATACCAGTATTATACATGGAGCGACTGCCTATCTGACCTCCACAGCCCAGTTACTGGATAATACTATACCCCTTGGTAAGACTGGTTGTCAGACTACCCGTAACGACTGTCAAAGATCCACGAATTACAGCCGGGACCAACGGCTTAACGTGCTTTCCGAGGCACGGAGGGGTCTCTGTATGTAAAGGTGGTCATCCATCCACAGACCAACCGCGGCAAGCGTAGCTTAACCTGATCGATCGACCTGTGCGGCTGTTATTATTTAGCCACGGGCCCCTCAGTCTTTCTTCGTTATAAAATTAAAATAAATGTGTGTGTGAGTTTTAAAATTTATTTTGAGGTCCCATAAATTAGTTTTCATCACCTGATCCCCATTTTTTTGAAAGACGTGAAGGTATGGGGAAGACCTTTGCCCAGCAGTGGGTCAACATAGGTTAACAAAAAAAAAAACTATAATTGGGGCTTCCTCATCATCATACACCCCGACTATTGTCACAATTTTTCACGCTTCTATACATACGAAGTATTATTTTACTCTCTATGCCATTACTTCATCGTCTTGTTTATTGAAAAAATATCTTACTTGCAACATCAAACTTATTCACTTTAACGGCTCCGAGAATCCTTTTGCAGCACAACACCTCACCACAGTTTTTAGCTATCAAATAATGATCTCGATCCTTCCAATTCATCACTTTCAAGTCTTCGCAAACAATTCCACTCTCCCAATCTTTAGAAGCATCTTTTTCAATTGACAACACTCTTTTAATTTTAGCACTGGCAGCACTGGACGGCCTGTCACTGTCAAAATCAAAACTAATGGCGGATTTTGGGCGGGAAGTATCTTTTTTTACTATAGTTTTTTCTTGCTTTCTGTTCATCATTCTCCTTTTTGCTGCGTTTAAATTGAAGTTTATTTTTCTTTCTGTATTTTGTGGGTCTTTTAGAGGGAGAGCTATGTGGTCCAATATAGATATTGTTTGATTCTTCTCTAGTTTCATTCTGGACCAGAATGCTTTGCCGATATCTGGTGGGATCGTCTTAGATTTCTGTTGTACTATTGACCATATTGTTAGGACGCCTATACTTTGAAGAGATACGACCTGAAATCAATAGAAAAAAACATAGGTACCTAAACATGGTGACATAATTTAACTGAAAAAGCCCAACGGTTGAACGGTAAGCTTCTCGAATCTAAAAAAAACTGGCCAAGTACGAGTCGGACTCGCACACGAAGGGTTCCGTACCACAAGGCAAAAACGCCGAAAAAAAACACGTTTGTTGTATGGAAGCCCCCCTTAAATATTTATTTTATTCTGTTTTTAGTGTTTGTTGTTGTAGCGGCAACTGAAATACACCATCTGTAAAAATTTCAACCGTCTAGCTATCACAGTTCATGAGATACAGTCTGGTGACAGACGGACAGACGGACAGTGGAGTCTTAGTAATAGGGTCCCGTTTTACCCTTGGGGTACGGAACCCTAAAACTGCAGAAATCGTATTACGCTAGTTTTACACGGCTTACCTATATGCTTGTCAATTTGAATGAAGTAGGTAGGTACCATATCTTATTGAAACATTTAAAAATAAAAATAAAATTTAATTCTAGCCATATTTTTCATTTCTGTACCTTTCTACCAAACTGAATCAATTTGGTTGAACAGTGTATTACAAAATTACTATTGGTTATGCACAACGTTTAAAAATGTTTTTAATTCTGCTTAGGATAAGCTTTAAGCAATAAAGCACTAAGTTTAAGCTATTACTCAACCATATTATTATCATCTGCCTAGCCTTTTCCAACTATGTTGGGGCCGGCTTCCAGTCTAACCAGATGCAGCTGAATACCAGTATTTTACATGGAGCGACTGCCTATCTGACCTCCACAACCCTGTTACTGGGTAATACGATACCCTTTGGTAAGACTGGTTGTCAGACTTTCGGGCTTCTGACTACCCGAAACGACTGTCAAAGATCCACGAATGACAGCCGGGAACAACGGCTTAACGTGCTTTCCGAGGCACGGAGGGGTCTCGGTATGTAAAGATGGTCACCCATCCACAGATCAACCGCGGCAAGCGTAGCTTAAACTGATCGATCAACCTGTGCGGCTGTTAATATTTAGGCACGGACCCCTCTATCTCCTATTATTCAACCATAATTTAACAAAATAACCTATAACGTTTACCTGACCAACAATCCTTCGTCCGCCCTCCTGACTTATGATAGAATGCGGGTCCCCAGTCACCTCCAAACCGACGATGCGGTCAGTCGCGTCACCACTGCTCATATTGAAAGCACTGTTTGTGTAAGCACACGATTGTAGAGCGCAAGGTATGCTGGGCTGAAATTATACGTAATCCTTAAAAATCATCAGTCTCTTTTTCAATTTTTTTTAGGATAAAGGCGCGAAAAAAGGCGCGGAAAAAGAGTGCCTGGAAGTACTTGGGGATGTCTTTGCCCAAGGCTAACAAAAAAAAAACAATGGCACTCCGGGAGTGCCGATTGAAAACAAAACACAAACAGAATACTTTGCCATCACTCACTGACATATCGGATATATATACATTAAAACCGAGTATATATCCCAAGGACAGCCGAACACATCCGAAGCGGTGTCCGTTACGGTAATAGTGGCGCGAATTCAATAGTTTTTTCCCATCTCAAAAATGCTCAAAGTGCCTAAATAAGTTTTCGCTTTAAAAAAAATTTGGCGGAATTTCGAAAATCCCTTTCTTAGTGGATACCTACTCTTCACAAAGAACAAACCCTCCAAAGGTCCGGTTTAGGCTGTGTGTTGATATATCAGTCAGATAGGACTTTGAATTTTTTATACATAGATGAAAGAAAAAGCAAATCTTATGCTACCAACCATTATTATCATTCTAAATAACTTTTTGGGACGCCCAGCTGACTCGTAATAGTGTAAACATTTAGTCCCTAAACTGAAAATGCGCTATATGACAGAAATTTAAGAAAAATAAGGTGCTAATGCACGTTTTCATTGAAACTAGGAGACACTTTAGTAAATGCCTCAATAAAAGCGCGGTTCGATTTCCAATGCTCGAATAAGCGCACTAAAGTTGAAAATCAAACAATGTGTTTTTATTCAGGCATTCATTTACGTGTCGCCAAGACGTGTTAGTGAAGCGAAAGTTTAAGAAACGAAAAAAAGTTACAAACTTGATACCTACAGCATCTATTCCAACATTACTATTCTTATTATTCCACTCCCGATGCTTCTCGAACTCAGTGAGTTCTTTCTCATTTATTTCTACTAATTCAGTAGGTTTTTCCTCGCTGGCAACATCTTCCCGCCATGTTGGTTCTTCTGATAAATCCCAAAGATGTACAGAACTGAAATCAGGAGTTTAAAACACGTTATTTAACTGTTCATTTGTTTCAGTTTAATAAGTGGTCAAAGTGTAACTTACCCATCTTCTAATGCAGCAACAAAATATCCAACAGTAGTTCCTCTTAATCTTCCTTTAGCAACATTGTCTAAAGCCGTTAATAGTTTTATAGGTTCTCGCGTGGCAACACTGATGTCCCATAGACAAATCGTACACTTTTTAAGCGCCACATTTTGAGCTTTCTTGTGGACTGTCATTATTAGATTTGATTTCGTATCAGAAAAATACATTTGTGAAATCATTGTACTATTCAGAAAAGAAAGGTTTTCGGCCGTTATTAGCTTCGGAGAAATAGATACATAGCCTTTACTAAATGGATAATTGGTAATATTTAATTCGGAAAGTTCTGTGTTGCCACTGTTAGAATTCAAAACATTACATACTCTACTTTCTATTCTCTTTAAAAACTTTCCCAGTCTATGTGTATTATAGTCATAATTTTTTAATTTCGATTTGTATGTTTCGTATGGCAACATTTCGCTTGGTCCGACGCCATCTTTCTGTTCAAAGAAAATGCGTAACGGATCTGTTTTATAATTTCCATCTAAGTTAATCGCATTATTCTTTTCTACATCCACAGTATGGGTTGTCAAAAAAGTGAACTTAGTTAAATAATCTTCCATATTTTTACTATATTTTCGACTTTCAACTTTTTGTTTGATACAAATATCATTTTTTGTAAACTCAACAGGGTGTTGGGTCCATTTGTGCTCGCATTCTATCTCATCCGTTTGTATCTCTTCAGTAATTCCATCATCGAAAGTTTGTACTGCAATTTGAGTATAATTCGATCTGCCGAAAGTCGCCATATACAGGTCATACGAAATTGGTTTCATTTCGAACAGACTGTAGGACATTTCGTGCAAAGTTATTATGCTTAGTAAATCCTTTGCGCGTTGTCTTAGCCTATCTCCTATTCGTTTCTTTCGTCGGTTCTCTTTTGATTTTGTGAAATCGATGAACAAAGGCCTGAAAAGAAACACTTTTGAAATTAGTATGACTATTAAATCCTAATTTATAAACTTGAATATAAAGAGGCAGGTATTTTGCACATAGCTGGTGCTGTGAAATCTTCTTTCGTATCGACCTGAACTAAGCAGCTCATGCCATTCAAAATTGAGCCAATCAGCGAGATGGACAAAGAAGATGGTAGAAGCTGGTATGGATGTTGACTGCCCAAGATACACTGGACCTACAGTTAAGTATTACCACTAGAGGAGGCTGTAAGACACGTTGGACCTGGCTGTCATTTACTTCTTTGACTGTCGTCATGGGTAGTCAAGAGCCCGAAAGTCTGACAACCATTTTTACCAAAAAGGTGTTGTGTTACCCAGTACTTAATTGGGTTGTGCAGATCAGATAGGCAGTCGTTCCATGTATTCAGCAGCATGCGGTAATACTGGAAGTCCACCACAACGAAGTTGGGAAAAAGCTAGGCAGGCTATTGTAATGCACAAACCTCTCTATCACTTCTGTGTGCATCGTCCGTATGCTGGATACAGCGCTAGAACTGCTCATCTCCTGGAAACCCTCGTCAGTTAACGAGCTGGGCTTCTCCCCGCCTTCAGCTATCTCCAGAATAAAGTCTAAGGCGACTGGTTTAAGTTTATTCGCTGAACGGTCACGGAGGTCGAAACTGCCTGGAATTGAAAACCTAACTTGAATCGTCATTGTTGATTTAAATTAAATCTATAAAATGTATCTACAGGCTGCTACAGGATCTTTTTGAGATACCTAAGGTAGCTGAGGTTTTAATGTAAGTCATGGTACCTTGCTATGAGACGTCTTAATTTTTTTTGTATTTTTTATCTGTGTTCACAGATTTTGAGAAAAAAAGAATCTGCCAGCAAGAAAATGTGCATATATCCACTGTTTATATTCAGTCATCTACACGAAGCTGGAACATGGCTAGTTAAATGTCTTGGATTTGGAAAGAATGTGGGGTATTTTTTCATTAATTTTACTTAGGGCTGATTTTTCCATAGCCAGATAACTTTTGTTCGAGGAACAAAATTGACGTTTGACAGTTTTTGTATGAAATAACTGTCAAAATTTCAAAATTATTCCTCGAATAAAGTTATCAGATGATTGAAAAATCAGCCCTTAGTTAAACTAAAACTTACCAGAATCCAACATTTTCTCTTCATCTTTCACTTCCTTTAAAGTCTCAACCGCCTCACTCTCATCATTATCCTCATCATCATCCTTATCATCGGTTTCATCACTGCCGTTCTGTTCACTAGGTGTAGAACTATGGTATGAATCGAAGTCTGATTCATAGCTCTCGAAATCGTCTTCGTAACTTACGTCTTCGTCACTGGATACTTTACTTGGTGGTGTCTGAAAGAGATAGATAATAAAAGATTATATTTTTTCTTTGAGAAAGAAACCGATCGGCAGCGTTTGGAAAACTTCGTCAAGTCATCTTGTCGCCAATTGCGCAATGTTTGAAAACTAAGGACTTCAACCAGTGCCAAAAAGGGCAGGATTGCCCTTTTTTAACACACGGTGCCGAAACGTGGACACTGACAATCTGACTGGTCCACAAGTTTAAAGTCGCTCAGCGGGCTATGCTCGGAGTTTCTTTGAAGGATAAAACCAGAAACGAGGTTAACCGGAAAAAAAACCTGAGTTAATGAATTAGCTTGCAGAGTAAGCAAGCTTAAGTGGCAGTGGGCTGGCCATCTTTGTCGAAGGACCGATGGCCTTTGGAGCAGACGAGTCCTGGAGTAGAGACAGAGGATCGGCAAGCGTAGTGTGGGACGCCCCCCAGCTAGATGGACAGATGACCTCAAAAGAGTGGCTGGAACAGACTGGATGCGGGAGGCGAAGGACAGAGTTTGTGGCGCAGTATGGGAGAGGCCTATGTCCAGCAGTGGGCTGCAATAGGCTGAGTTGAGATAAAAATGAACTAACTATATATGTATGGGAAAAGACTCTGCAATTCTAATCCCATCTTGGCGAGTTTATTCAATATGCGTGCGGTGGTAAGGCTAATATGACCAGTTTTTTATTATGCTGTTGTTGTGTGGCAAAGAAGCTGGTAGCCGCGCAAACATAAGGGGTTACCGCCCCCTATAATAAACATCTGCAGTCCCAGACTGCAGGGTGCCTTGTCATTCGAGAGACAAACCTTAAATATCTCGTGTGCCTTTTATTACAGCGGTGACCTAGTTAGTGATAAAGTTGTAGGTGTGTGTGTGCTCAGTGATATGTCAACAGTTTATCGCTAAACCATAATTATGATTCAAGGTTGATTGGGAAAATTTGACACTTTGGTAGCTTGATGTGCTTGGCGTCTGTACAGCTACATCAAAGGATTGAAAATATTTAAAATATACTAACCTTTTTACTCTGACTTGGTTTTTCATCATCCAATTCCACATAAAACGCCTTAGGTTGTGCGCTGAGCTTACGCGACAAATTGAACATTTCGACATTATTGTCGACTTCCCCAGAATTCAAGATTTTCACTTCACTCTCATCCAATGTCCTTGTTTTAGTCCGCTGTCTTTCATTGTCTTTTGAACTGGCCTTATCTTTATCTTTCTTATCTTTAGCTACTTCTTTTATGAAGCTTCTTTCTTTTCGGACTTTTGTACTTTCTTTTACAAAACTCTTTTCTCTTTCCTTTCTATCTTTTGTCACGTCTTTTACAAAACTCTTTTCTCTCTCCTTTTTATCTTTTGTCGCCTCTCTTACAAAACTCTTCTGTTCCTCCTTTCTATCTTTTGTAGCTTCTTTGACAACACTTTTTTCTCTCTCCTTTCTATCTTTTGTAGCTTCTTTGACAACACTTTTTTCTCTCTCCTTCCTAGCTTTTGAACCATCTTTGACAAAACTTTTTTCTTTCTCTTTTCTATCTTTTGACACTTCTTTAACAAAACTCTTTTCTCTCTCCTTTCTATCTTTTGTCGCATCTTTAACAAAACTTTCTTCTCTCTCCCTCCTATCTTTAGAAACATCTCTAACAAAACTATCTTCTCTCTTCAAATCAATATCCAATTTACGTTTAACGATCGGCGAATTTATAGCAACGCCAAAATCTTTGCTTTTCGGCGTGACAGAGTACCTCGATGTCTTTGCGTCAAACATTTTTGTGGCCACCATCTTTGATCTTTCGCTTCTTGTAGTAAGTTGACTGGTAGAAGAGGGCGAGGATTTGAGTAAATCCTTCATTGGCGATACATTTCTTGTCGTGTGTGATATGGTCGTTGGCTTTCTGGGAGCTTTCGCGCTTTTTTCTGCAGCTGCTTTTTTCTTTTGCCCATAGATATCGGCAGTCGAACTCTTCTGTACAAAACTTCTTGGTGTGGAGACAGTGTAGGGAGTCTTTTTGAGTTTTTCTTCTTGAGGTGTCTTCGTGGCATCGTCCTTTGTTTGTTTTTCTCTTTTTGGCTTAGATTCAGTAGGCTTTTTCACTGTAGTCTGCATTTTAAGTTAAACCTATTCACTGAAATTCAAAACTTCATTATCATAGTCACATTATCGAGCAAGCTGAGTCACCTTCATAATTCATTTTCTATAAGAATAGTAACGCCTAGGAGTCAGCTAGACAATCTAACCTCAATAAACCACCTACCTACTTTTCTAATAATAACTACCCTCCCATCCCACTGATCATAATTATTATTTACACTTCTCTAATTAAGAACCTAGGTAAATAAAATGACAAATCACTTTTGTTTACAGTGTCGAAAGTAGTATAAAATGTAGGTATATTATAATATTTGTATTTCTACCGGCGTGTGTAAATAACCAGCAACGAAGCATAAACGAAGCAAACCACTACGGGCCGCGCGGCCTCAAAGCCTAGCGAGGCCCGGCCTCGTGAGGCTTTTGCTACTCGTATTATTTGCAACGCGTCCCCGCGCGACCCAAGTGGGGACGCAGCACAGACTGCGTTCCAATGTACTTACGCGTAGTCGGTTACGCGTACACAGGAACAATTAGTAGGTACGTACAAGGCTTAATAGAGGTACGGACTATCGTTCCTGTGCACACGTAACCGACTACGCGTACATTGGAACCCTTAGTCCGTACAAGGCTTAATAATCATAGCAGGTGGCGTTATGTACCTAGTTACGTTCTGCCTACTCCTATGTAAAAACGCGTGAATTTATGCATGTATGTATATTCTATCCTACTCTACAGGGTTCTACAGGTCTCAGCCTTCAGTTCCTATTATTATCTTTCTCTTAATTCATCCATTAGATACTAACTAGCCACTTGCGATGATCGTTGCTCCGTCACCCTGAACGCGTAGACTACATTTGCGTATACTCCTGCGATTGTCCTAACTAAATTGAGGTCACTTAATTCTTTTCTTTTTTCATACTTCTCTATCAGCCGTCTTCACAGTGTTCAATTCACTTATTTCCTAGCACAGCTGATAACAAACCTTCATAACTTTTTGAACAAGCCTTTTGAGTGACTCAAAACTACGCACTAACTACGCATTATGGTAGGTACAGCTACTTCGAAAAACTCATTACTCCTAATGGTCGCACTTTATTTGTTGTATAACTTAATTAATTTAAGCTAGAAAAGCAATCATTTAAGTATCTCTAGTCCCTAAGTACGTATGTAACTACCTACTCAGGTAGGTACTGTTTGACCTAAATGTACTATGAAGAAGTTTAAAAAGCTCACACTCACCTGGCTATCAAAGAATCGATGACATGCGAACTTTCACGTGGTAAAATGCAAAACATACATAGATACATGAATAAATAATAAGTTGATAACCAATTAATTCTTACCTTGACATAATTTTCAGTTCGTCTCAGAAAAACTTCACTGGTATCAAATATTTTCATAAAAACCTTATAGTATTTGAACCTATGTCTAAGCACGAATAGTTTGGTGTAAAATACAATATAAATTAATATTTTAATCTTATAAAACACCAGTCACTGAATATTTCTTGTTGTACACAAATTGCGTTGCCTTGGAAACCATTATTTCAAACATTGTCAATCAAATCGTTGAGTTGACGAGAATGTGAGTGAGGGCCACAGAGAAAAAATATAGGAGGAAACACGGGCCAAGAGCGATCGAGTCGATAGGTAGGTACTAAAATATACTTTTACTGACATTTATTTATACGTACAGACGCCAGCACATGAAGCTACCCGAAACTGTCAAATTTTCCCAATCAACTTTGAACCTTACGCTTTAGCAATAAAGTTGAAAATCTATTAAAGAAATTTGACAGACTGTAGTAGCTTGATGTGCTGGCGTCTGTACGTACCTACCTTCTACTACTTACATGATCTTACACGACACAGGAACACATTACCAAAATTGGCAATTGACCTAAATTAATAGGTACGGTCAGCAACGTAAGTTGGTTGTTAAAACTACTAAATATAACTATGTAGCCACTCTGTGCTTTGCTTCTCTGTATTCCCACTATTCCCTACGTTGTAGTCTAGCATGTATACCTATAATGCTACATTCTGTTCCGTACCTATAGGTACCTACGTCAAACATACTAGTTTGTTGTGTTGAGTTATTCCGGTCTGATCCCCTGAACCCCCCCTCCACCCCCCACCTCGATCTCCTCCTGGATCGTCTTCTGTTTTAATCTTTGTCTTATCCACATTATAGGTATGACATGACATCCATACTAAAAAACAGAAGACAGTTTCTTTACTGACAGTACATCTGTGTAGAGTCCCGTACACACCCGTAGTCGCACACAAAAATATAAAGTAGGTGAAGGACAAATTTTATTATGCCAGACGACGATTCACCGAATATAGGCTCCATAAGAACAGGCGCGACACGCGATATAATCGCCCGCGAGACAAAGGCACCGCTCGTTGCGGGACTTGCGGTGCCTTTGTGTAGCGCGCGATTTTATCGCGTGTCGCGCCTGTTTCAAGGAGCCTTATTAAAAACGAATCTAGACGTGCAGTTTCATAGACAATATTGATGCCAAATTCATACACGTCCAATCAATATTTCAACAATCAACTCAGCCTGTCGCAGTCCACAGCTGGATACTGCACCACAGACTAAGAAGAGAAGTTACCTTCACTGCACACACTGCTGCACCACAACACCCTGTCCAGTGTCCTCAGTTCCGGATCAGCCCATAAGCAAATTAAGCAATTGCTTAGGGCATCACGTCTCGGGGGGCACCATAAGGCAGAAACAGCACCGAAAAAGTATTTGCTAGCAAATGAAAAGCACGGCGGTTTATCAGCAAGATATTACAAGACCCAAAAGTCACTTTAGAGATGTGCGCCAATCTTGACAAATCGCTCCTCGATGTTTTGGAAAAATACGAGGCGACCAGTGGATAGGGGTGGATAGGGATACAGGCGTGGATTGCTTCGGGTATCAAGTAGTCTTTATCCGGCACTGAGTGTCCTCCGTCTTCCGCATCCAGTCTGACCAAGCCAGCTCGGTCCATCTAGCTGGAGGGCGTCACACGCTACGCTTGCCGAAACGAGGTCTCCACTCTAGGACTCGTCTGCTCCATCACCCATCGGTCCTATTTCAATAATTACTAGATATTAATTGTACTTACTTCCAAACAGCATCTTAGCTTCATGCCGTGGTATGCTCAAGTCCCCTTGTGACGGTATATAAACGTAAATGTCACTGCTAAAGTTATGAAAATAAGATTGAAAATCTTTTGTCATGTCTTGCCGCGCCGTGCCACCTGATGAGCGCCGACCTTTAGAAGACACGATGATACATCAAGCTATGAGTTTGAATCATTGACATAAAAAAGTATGGACTGGAAATACCTACAAAAAAAGGGTGCATACCTACAACTCGTTTTGTCGCATAAAATGGCTGCCACTGCTAGGGTTGTGTCAATCAAGGAACATAGGTGTTACTATTATCGAGTATCGATACTAAATATGAGTCTTACTAGTTATTACGTTTGGATCATAATAACTTACTAAATTAAAGTCAGTTGTAATTACGGTTGCCAACCATACTTTATAATAACGTTTGTTACTTTATTTTCGGTAACTTTATAGTTTTTCATAAAAATAAAGTGTGCAAAAATACTTTATTTATAATCTTTCGTGATGCGTGAAACGAAAGACTCATGGTTAATTACTGAACTATTTATCGGTAGGTATACATGTCAAAAAAGACTAAAGAGAAAAACTCTCTGTTACCGTCACTTCAGCTTTCACTGAGTTTTTTCGGTAATAAATTTGCAGTGGCGAGAAGAGAGAAACAGATAGTCCATAAATTTAATAAAAAACGAGTTATTTATTTATTAAAATCAGTACCAGGTACTTAACAAATTAGAAAACATTGTAAAAATTGTGGAGTTTCTTGCCAGTTCTTCCCCATAGGAAGCAACCAATTGGAACCGTGCACCTAGCTACTGCACTGGCAAGAAACTCCACAGTCTGTGTAAAGAATAGCACTACCCCATACTTCCCGTGGGTGTCGTAAAAGGCGACTAAGGGTCGTACCGGAGAATGGGCAGCAGCGTTCTCTATGCATTTCACCACCAAACTATACTGCAATCACCAAACCGCCTGCCAAGCGTGGCGATTATGGCAACCCCCCCCCCCCCCCCTTTCGGAGAGGCCTATGTCCAGCAGTGGACGTCTTTCGGCTGAAATGATGATGATGACCTAGCTACTGACGTTTCCTAAGTGGCCATGATGTAGGTTTATGTGAAATAAAATATTTTAATTTCGGTGCTGTGAACCAGAGGACGGACCTGGCAAGGTCACTCGGACCGAATAAGACACAGAATTATTTATGTTCACATCGCAGAATATGTCGATGACGTTTCAGCGGAGAAAACTATTACGGCAACGGTACAACCCTATTCCATTTGACATATTATTGTAAACAAACAAATGAATTAGGTAACAAAATATACTAAAAAGGTCTATTATACGGAAATGAACCCAAATATCAATACTTTAGCCATAAATTCATGATCGCGTCACAACTGTATCATCGAATGTGTATTATTAAATGTATTTTTGCATGAAAACCGGCTATTAACCTCTGCAAAGACATTAAAGGTTGATTTTCATTCTTTCTTGCACCACACTTCACAATACAACACACAGACATGTTGAATTGTTGTTTTCCAACATTTGCATGCAGTTTTAAAAGGTAAAATCCTTGTATATTTCTCGCAAATCTCAATAATACAAAAAGTAAACAACCATTTGACAGCAAAACTACCACGAAACTTGTCGCAAAAGATGGCTGATACGGCACCTTACCTACAATTGTACTACGTCACGTCAAAATGTTGCCAAAATGAGCAACAACTTAAAATATTGTAGTCTCTTTTATCAAATACGATTATCTTATTAGAAAGAACGAGACAAAACGATATTTCGTATTCTGAATCATATTTCACTCATATTTGTATAAGCAAATGTATGTATAGAATAACGCGGCCTCTCCGTGTTTTTCCTATCTCAATGGTTTGAATGCATTCGTCTGTTTCGGAACAATAAAGTTTGTTGGCAGATTTGGGACAGTACATCGTAGACAGAGTAAACTGGCTGCTGCATATCTTCTTTTTCATTCGCACAAGAAAAAGAGAGATATATTAACGTCACTAGCAAAGAAAAGAGACAGAGTAAGAATATTTCTGTCCCTTACTGCGTGTGCGGCTAAGCACAACAAGTTTGACGTTTTGAATAATACAATAATAAAACGCGATTAAACGGAAAATAAGATCTTTTTTGTGCATAATTCAATAATAGTACTACATTTGTGCAACTGTGAAAATGGTTAGGTGCAGTGTAATAAGCTGTAAAAATGATAATATGATGAAGATTGCCGGATTTTTTTTGTCCCTTTGTATAGATTACCTACTCTGTCAAATTTTCTCAATCAACTTTGAACCTTATTCATTAGCAATAAAGTTGTTAATCTATTAAAGAAATTTGACAGATTGTAGTAGTTTGATGTGCTTGCGTCTCATAAAAGCAGAATCATAAAAGGATAACATAACGGACAGTTAACTGTTAAGTTAATCGTATCAAATCCCATTGGTGAAGCATTTTTCAGTAAATTTTTTCGTCTGTGCTAAAATAGGTACCAATCAATCCAATCCAAATCCAATCCCAATCTCTTTGACATACGTAGTGCAGCGAAAAAAAGAAAAACACGGACTGTCTTCGCCATATTATAATTCATACCTACCTAATGTTATCCTTTTATCCTGTCATTCGTGAATCTTTGACAGTCGTTACGGGTTGTCAGAAGCCCGAAAGTCTGACAACCAGTCTTACCAAGGGGGTATCGTATTACCCAGTAACTGGGTTGTGGAGGTCAGATAGGCAGTAGCTCCATGTGAAATACTGATATTCAGCTGCATCCGGTTAGACTGGAAGCCGACCCCAACATGGTTGGGAAAAGGCTAGGCAGATGATGATGAATGTTATCCTTTTATGATTCTCCAATGTGGCCTTTTTAGGCCCCCTGTACTGTAAACGTGTGAATAGGAAAGTAACGTTTTTAGCACTTTATTATGTCTTCGTATTATTATTTATTCTGTTATTTAGCGACTTTTGCAGACAATTCTTTAGGACTTTGCTACCTGTTAAATGTCAGCTTTGAGGATAAATCTTGAATCTTTATACCTATATGAATAGGTACCTACTTAAAATGTTACTAACAAGTTTTTTAAACTGCCATTGCATCAGATATCTTATTTATCCATGCTAATATTATAAATTCGAAAGTAACTATGTCTGTCTGTTATCTTTTCACGCCTAAACCACTGGTTGGATTTCTATAACATTTGGCAGAGAGATAGATTGCATCCTGGGGAAGGACATAGGATAGTTTTTATCCCCATATTCCCACGGGATCGACACTTATGCGGGTGAAACCGCGGGGCGCTGCTAGTTAAATATAAGATAATCGTTTATGTACAGACGCCAGCACTTTAAGCTACCCGAAACTGTAAAATTTTCCCAATCAACTTTGAACCTTATGCTTTAGCGATAAAGTTGAAAATCTATTAAAGAAATTTGACAGATTGTGGTAGCTTGATGTGCGGGCGTCTGTACCTATGTAGAAACGTATGCAGAATAGATGATTTATGGCTAGAAAGGGAGTGACTATCAAACTAACAGAGAAGTATGGAAAAGATGTTGCACCGACGCCAAATAAATTGCGATAGGTAAGGGCAGGATAATTTTATGACATATGACAAAAAAAAATTAGAAAGTGATTGTCCTAATTTTGGATTTCCACAAAATAGGATAAATAAAATACCTGTAAGCATTTTTCTCATAATGTTTTAAGTATATTAGATCGAATACTGTAGATTTACCACCAATAGTGCGCCAAACAAGATTTATTTTTTAATTAAAACAAAAAATAAATAAAACGAGGCTTTACTTATGTCGTCACATTTAGGTAACATTATGTACTTCTCGACAATTATCACTTAGATAAATAATACATATACAGAATACGAGGCGAACTTCAATAAATAACAAAACAAAATATCGGAGCTGACGAACGCACGTGCATACACTTCTGCATCTAACACCCTACTGATTGAAAAGTGTGAATAATTTACATGATTTCTTCATTTTTTCAACTACCCTCCGACCTGCGAAGATTTTGTTCAAGTATTCTTAATGGTAACTCGCTGGTTATTCGGTCGGGTGGTTCGAAATTTATTTACAATCCAGCGATGATTGTTGCTGGGTCTTCCACTCCTTGCTTGATCTTTCTGAGGAACATGACAGCTTCACGACCATCAATGAGCCTGTGGTCGTAAGTCAACGCGATGTACATCATAGGTCTGATGACGACCTGGCCGTTTAGCGCGATGGGGCGCTCGAAGATACCGTGCATGCCCAGGATAGCTGATTGAGGAGGATTGATGATAGGAGTACCCAACAAAGAACCGAATACACCACCATTGCTAATAGTGAAAGTGCCGCCATCCATCTCTTCAATAGTTAGCTTGCCAGCCTTAGCTTTCTCTGCTAAGCCGGCAATGGTCAACTCAATATCAGCGTAAGTCATAGTTTGTACGTTTCTCACTACAGGCACCACCAGACCTTTGGGAGTCGCGACGGCCACGGAAATATCTACATAATCACGGTAAATGATTTCGTTCTCCTCAATGACTGCGTTGACTACTGGCTGATCCATTAATGCGGTAGCTGCAGCCTTTACGAATGGAGACATCAAGCCAAGTTTAACGCCATGTTTCTTGGTAAAAGCGTCAAGGTTCTTCTTTCTGAAGGCCATTATGTGAGACATGTCAATCTCGTTGAAGGTTGTCAGCATAGCGTTTGTGTTCTGAGCCTCCTTCAGACGCTGAGCGATACGTTGACGCATCCTGTTCATTTTGACACGCTGTTCCGTGCGAGTACCAGCGATTTCCTTACTGTAGTCTGCGGGAGGGACCTTTACAGTCGCTGTTTCGATTGATTGCGCGTGACGGATCGCTGCTACGGGGATTGAGGAGATGGGGGCAGCGGGTTTAGCTGCGGGGGGCGCCTTAGGTGGTGGGGTAGGGATAGGGATCGCGGCTGGTGGTGGTGGCGGAGGAGGGGCTGCAGCAGCAGGCGGTGGCGGTGGCGGTGGTGGTGCCTCCGCCTTCGGGGGCTCAGGAGCTGCGGCAGCCGCCTTCTTTGGTGGTGGACCTCCCTCAGTAAGTTCCAATCTGAACAGCTTCTGCCCAGCCTTGACGGTGTCACCATCTTTCACGTAGAACTCCTTAATGATACCGTTACCGGGTGCCATGACAGGCAACGCGGTCTTATCGGTCTCGATCTCCATGACAACTTCGTCAACGGCGACCGCATCGCCGACTTTTTTGTCACCGAGCTTTGCGTCTCCTTCAGACACGGAGTCTGGGAAGCTTGGGGTCATAACATCTTGTTCGGCGAAGAGTGGGTTGGTGAAGTGGATGGTGGCGACTTGGTTGTGGGCTGCGCTGAGGGCCCGGGGCTGGCCTGTCCTCGAAGCAGCCTGGGACAGAGCTCCGAAGACCTTGGGGGCCTCTGTGGACTTAAACCGAATGGTCTGCCCCTGCCTTCGGTATATCGTCTGTAAATGCTTAGAGCAGCGTCGTAACATCGTGAGTATTTTTCTTTTGAGATTTTTTACCCTGAAAAGAAAATGATATTTTGTTAGGACAGTGTGTGAGAACCGCATTACGTAGTGTATCGTAAATTGGTAGATGTCATTTTGAACTTTGGACGTGGTATCGAGTTTAACGCTAAGCAGAAAGTTGTTTTCGGTACACAGATAAGTGCAATCTAAATATATAAAACTCAAAGATGACTGACTGACATAGTGATCTATCAACGCACAGCCCAAACCACTGGAGGGATCGGGCTGAGATTTGGCATGCAGGTAGATGTTATGACGTAGGCATCCGCTAAGAAAGGATTTTGATAAATTCTACCCCCAAGGGGATAAAATAGGGGATGAAAGTTTGTATGAAACATTGTCAATTTTAAACCGATCGGGCTGAGACTTTGCATGCATATAGCTACTATGACGTAGGCATCCCCTAAGAAAGGATTTTGATAAATAACCCCCATGGGGATAAAATAAGGGATGATGGAGGATGTAAATGTATTAGTTTCTTTTAATAATACTTAACGCGAGCGAAGCCGCGGGCAAAAGCTAGTAACACATAAGATACTTCGGAGAAATTGCGTAACACACTATCGTGGCTTTCATTTTGATAGTACAACAACATTCATTGTGTTATTTACGTAGTTGGGAAGAGAATTTTTTCGAAAATATGAAGCAATGGATAAGCAATATCCTTCATAATTATTCAGATTAAGATTGATAATGCGTTACGCAATAAAGGTGCTGGTGAAATAAGCATTTTGAAAAATTATTTTTTGCTTCAAATAAGTGGAACACTAGTGGTCCAGTGGTAACGGCCGCGACTCGCTTACGGTGTAGGTCTACCAGAATCTCATGGCAAAAAAAAAACATTTTGATTTTCAATTCATACGTATAAAGCACATATGAAAATCACGATTTTTTTTTTTGGCGTGTGTTTCTGGTAGAACTATAACAGCGCATGAGTAGAAAAACGGTAACAGTGGCGCGAGCTCAATGGTTTTTCCCATCTCAAAAAATGCCCAACGCGCCAAAGAAGTTTTCGCTTCAAAAATCGAAGACATGTGACATCTACCAACGCACGCGCACTGGGCCTGCGTGGTGGACTACGGGCCACTCCCTCTCACCGAGATCAGAGGGGCCTAAAAAGACCGCTTTGGAGAATCATGAAAGGATAACATTATGAATTATAATATGGCGAAGACAGTCCGTGTTTTTCTTTTTTTCGCAGCACTACGTAGGTATAATCAAAGAGATTGTACTTGGATTTGGATCGGATTGATTGGTATTTTAAGCACAGACAAAAAAAAATAACTGATAAATGCTTCACCAATGGGATTTGATAGGGTTAACTTAACGGTTAACTGTCCTTTATGTTATCCTTTTTTTATTCTGCCAAAGTGGCCTTTTTAGGCCCCAAGGCCTGTATCTCAGCAGTGGGTACATTATAGGCTGAATATCCTTCAAATAAGTATGGAGTTCTAGTTTAAATAAACAGTGAGATAAAGCGAGTAAATAGCATGCGAGATAAGCGTTACTAAAAAGCAAATTAAACCTATATTTCTAGTTCAGCCGACCGGGAAACAAAGAATGTGTTATCAAATAGAAGAAAAAAAATAAAAGCAATGTGTTGAGCCAAAAATAACGTAATGAAGGTCATGGAGGCGTCAAGTCTGTTAGTATGGTTACTACGCGGTCATATTCACGGAGCTATCAACTTCAGAAAGAAAATAAGACAAAATAATTCATCTCCTATTGACAAATGTGACCGTAATGCCATAAATATGAGGATTCCTACACATTTAATAACAACACACCATGTCTGTGTTCTGTTTTTTTGTTTTTAGAAGGCTAAAAGTCACCCAAAGGGCAATGGAGAGGGCTATGCTTGGAGTTTCTCTGCGTGCTCGAATCAGGAATTTGGAGATCCGCAGGAGAACCAAGGTAACCGACATAGCCCGAAGAATTGCCAAACTTAAGTGGCAGGGGGCAGAGCACATTGCTCGCACAACTGATGGCCGATGGGACCGAAAGGTTCTGGAGTGGCGACCGCGTACCGGAAGACGTAGCGTGGGCAGGCCTCCCACAAGGTGGTCCGACGACCTTGTGAAAGCCGCAGGAACCCGTTGGATGCGAGAAGCAAGCGGTCGAAGTGGAGGTGCTTGAAGGAGGCCTATGTCCAGCAGTGGACGTCTTTCGGCCGAAATGAAGATGATGATGATGATGTCTGTATTCCAAAAGAGCGGTAGAATTGCGAGTGTGACAGTCCGCATTTGAACAGTTGTGTTCCAAATCCAATGTGAGAGAGCGAGCCCTCAACCAAATACAAATCCGGACTACTGCAAATCTGCGAATCTGCTACTGAGAATTTCTTGATGAAACTACATCAAGAAATTCTCAGTAACAGCCCGGAGTCCAGACACCACAGTTAAAGTCCAACAGGGGCAAAATTATTGTCATTTATAAACTAACTTTTATAATGCGCACAGCAAAAGAGTGGAACTCTTTACCTGCGTCTGTGTTTTCGAGCGCATACAACCCGAATCTCTTCAAAGTAAGAGTGAACAGGCTTCTTCTGGGTAAGCTCACTCCATCGTCGACTTTGTCTCTGTCACCTCTGACCTAGACTACAGTCAAGAGCAAACCCATTTCAAATTTAAAAAAAACTAACCTACACTTTGTCTTCACTGGCCTGAATTCGTTATTGCACAGTTGTAAAACGTGTAGATCAATGATCATTCCTTATCTGTATGAAAAGGCCTTTGCCCTGCAGTGTGGGAGAGTTGCAGACTCGTGTACAATTTAATCTCTTAATAGATAGGTCTGTAGATTAGTCTACAGCCTTGACACATATTTCAGGGTCAGCAGCGGAAGCTAGTAATAAATATAAGAAAGTAACTCTGTCTGTCTTTTAGTCTGTCTGTCTGTCTCTCTTTCCTTTCCACACCCAACTGAATAACAAGAAATTTCTCGCGGACGAAGTCGCGGACACAAGCTAGTTACTTATAACTTCGTCTAGGCCGCTTATGGGTCGTGACATGATGCATCATCATCTGCCTGCCTTTTCCCAACTATGTTGGGACCGGCTTCCAGTCTAACCGGATGCAGCTGAATACCAGTATTTTAAATGGAGCGACTGCCTATCTGACCTCCACAACCCAGTTACTGGGTAATACGATACCCCTTGGTAAGACTGGTTGTCAGACTTTCGGGCTTCTGACTACCCGTAACGACTGTCAAAGTTCCACGAATGACAGCCGGGACCAACGGCTTAACGTGCTTTCCGAGGCAGGTCGTGACATGATGCCTACGGCATAAAATGGTTACCCCTCACGCATACTAATGCTTTGGAAAGCTGGTTACTATTCAATCTAGCAGTTTGAGCCTGTCTAGGGTATGTGATGACTATTAAAGATGTGCAAGATGGAAGGCGGGTGGTTTGGGGTACTGGTCATGTAGTCGACATGACCTAAAGCGCGGTCTTTGTCGGACTGCATAAAAAAGAAAGAGAAGCGCGATGACGCAACCCTGGTAATTTATTGCAAAATATGAAGCAAATATCTATTTATAAAAAATCTATTGTTTGGACTAAAAAATTAAAACACTAGTTTTTTAATATGTTGCTTGTAGAATGAATTGACAAAGAATCATAATGATTGTATGTATATTAGTATGGTTTTTATTGTAAAAAGAAAGTTTGTAGAGGTATCTTCATGATTTTTTTCTATCTTAACAAATTAGTAAGTTGTATTATGTTTTCAACACACTATCTGCCTAGCATATATCCTGAAGAATATCATATATTGTTTTCTGTAGTCGATCATATGATTTTATTGTTGCCTGGCCTGGTGACAGACGGATAGTGGAGTCTTAATAATAGGGTCCCGGATTTACCCTTTTGGTACGGAACCCTAAAAATTAGAGGAGCATTAAGGTTCGGTACTTGAGGCATGCTCTATGTTAATACTTGTATTCAGCTGCATTCGGTTAGACTTGAAGCCAACCTCAACATAGTTGGATAAGGCTAGGCAGATTGATTATGAGTTGAGGGAGGGAAAGCCCAGATTCTCTGTCCTTGTCGCGCAAAACTGCTATTGTAATTGAGTTTCTAGTTATGACAACGTTGGTGACGTCATGGTCAGTACGTACGTCATACGCGAATCTCAATTTAATGTATTGGTAAGTACACAAAATACAGAGAGTACAGAAGGCAATCACATGTATGTGCTTCACTTTTCATACCTACACTCGGCGGTCGCGCTAGGGTTGTCAACTTTTGCTTATGCACAAAAAACTATCGTGGTAGTGGCACTCGTATCTAGTTGTTTGATTTATTGTTGAGCTTATTCTACAATATTAAAACAAAACAATAAACATCAATAAAAAAGTTTACAGAAGAAAAACATATAAAATTTTACATTTGTCAATTTTTTCTATTGAAAATCCCTAATAGCTTCAAAACGGATTACCCTATTTACACAATTTATTTTGCCCTATCCGTTTTAGACCTAAACCTATCAAATGACACTAAAAACAACACAATATCTACACAAACAATAAATCATGTTTTCAACTTTACGTAATAGTTGGTGGCGTGAATTTACCTTACAAAAAAGTTACTTCGTTTATACCGATTCAAAATAGGTAATTATTAAATAAATCAAGCTTAGATACCCATTTTTTTGTTGCTCCATTTTTGCACTTCACAGACGCGTGTCTTAAGCGGATAGCGCTAGCGCTCGCACTAGTCCCAAGTGTCCCAACTAGTCCGAGATAACGTGTCCGTGAGCGGTGTCTATCTGTGCGTTGCTCGAGCGCACTTTGTATGTAGATTGCCTTCTGTACTCTCTGTATTTTGTGGTAAATTATACAGTTGATATTTTTTATCATCAAGCTCTAATTGGTACCTACTGGCAGTTTTTTTTGCATGGTGACGCCATTTTACTGATTATTCCACTTGGTTGGACTGGGTCTTCGCGCAGGTTTTGCTCTTTTTTATAAGTTACTAAAAACATCTGATTATTAGGGTTCCGTGCCTCAAAGGGAAAAACGGAACCCTTATAGGATGACTCGTGTGTCTGTCCGTACGTCTGTCCCAGCCAATTTGCTCCGAATCTAATGGACTGATTAAGTTGAAATTTGGTACACATATGAATCTTTGTGACCCAAACACTGACGTGTAACGTAATAAATGAATTTTGAATATGGGGGTCATTTTTGGGGGGCAAATAGAAAATTTAAAAAAAAGTTTCGCAATATGTACCGTGTGATATATCAAATGAAAGGGCTTACTGTGAGGATCTCAAATATATTTTTTCATAATTTTAAAGTAAATTATATTAAAGTTATTTAAGAAAATAGATGAAAATTGACCATTCTCTCCCTTCTCTCCGAAACTACTGAGCCTAAAAGTTTGAAAAAAATACAGAAAATAGTTCTATACCTATAGATTACAGGACAACCTATAAGAAGTCTGTGGTCCTAAAACAACATGGTATATCTCTCAATATTGTGCGTACAAACTTACATTTTCAGTTGCAATGTATGGGAGAACATGTTTTTCAACTACAACGTACATTTTAGTATTATTTTAAATATTAGCATAGATTATGTAAATATTATCATATTACTTATAAATAAAAAAACAATTTTTACTACAATGTTAAGTTTGTTCTTGGGATAAATTCATTCCGACTACGGAACCCTTCATTGTGCGTGGTCCGACACGCACTTGGCCGGTTTTATAATAACCTACTAAAAATGTCTATGCTAGAATCATGATTGTGCTGAAACCATGGCGCTTCTGTCCCTGCCAGCCTGTAAACTGTCATCATCAGTGATCGGAATAGGCTGAGTATATTTATCTAAAGTTTAAAGAACAGAGACGAAAATCGGAGACTTCCGACAAAATTTATTTTTACCGGTAAATTTACCGGAACTTTAAGAGCGTTTACGCCGAACGGTATTTCATACAAACTTTCAAGCCCTTTTTTTTCGAAGTGAATGAACCGATTTTAATGAAACTTCGCACGTATAAGTAAAATACAAAGGTCTGAAAAGTTAGTAGAGAACATTTTCGAAAATTAGTATTACAGCCAAATTAGACCGATTTTAAACTTTCCATAGAAACAGATATTTCCAGTTATCTTTTTTTATACATGACATTGCGAAAATGTTCTCTACTAACTTTTTAGAACTTTGTATCCTGCTTATGCTTAGAAAGTTTCATTAAAATCCGTTCATTAATTTCGAAAAATAGGGGCTTGAAAGTTTGTATGAAATGCCGTACGGCGTAAACGCTCTTAATTATGTAACTTTCAATATCTTATTTTATCATTAACATTATAAACGCTAAATATAAAATGGTATATGGTTATTTTATTTATCAAAACATTGATTACGATTTATTAAAGCATTTATAATGTTAATGATAAAATAAGATATTGAAAGTTACATAATTAAAGTTCCGGTAAATTTACCGGTAAAAAAAATAGTCATAAGGAAGTCTCCGATTTCCGTCTTTGTTCTTTAAACTTTAGGTAACTACACAGCCTATTCCGATCACTGGTCATCATCTACATCCGTTATCCTGTTTCCTAAATAAAGTATGATTAATTAGGAAACGAAAATAAGCATTCCCTAGAATATACAATGTTATTTTTAGTATATGTTCGACCTGAATGTAGTTTGTTCAGAATAAGTAACTGAATCGATTCCAATAAATTTTGCCCCATGTTATATTTTGTCCCAAAAATATTTAAAAAAGGCTGAAAGTTGGACACCGAGCGACACTAAGTAGGTTATTCAATCTCCGCGCCGAACGGTTAGGTACCTACCTAGGTACTATTATCAAAGGCGCGGCGCGAGCGGCGCGGGTGAGCATGTTTTTGTACTGACAAACAGGTAACTTAACTTTGTGATTTTTCATGATACAGTTTTGAAATTTTGTACATAGATTCTTTATATAAAAATACTAGACACGTGTTTCGGGTTTCCCATATACTAAAAAATAAAAAAACCCGACTGCGGTAAAAAACTGAAAAGCTAAAAACAAGCCCATTTTAAATTAAATAAAAGTTGGAAGCAGGCGGGACCCATTTGAATTTGAAAATATAATAAAAATGATATGGGTCCCGCCTGCTTCCAACTTTTATTTAATTTAAAATGGGCTTGTTTTTAGCTTTTCAGTTTTTTACCGCAGTCGGGTTTTTTTATTTTTTTAAATAACTTTTTTTATTTCCAGCTTTTTAGTTGACAAAATAAATGTGAAAGATTTCGCAGACGATTTAGCTCTTGGTACGTGTTTTTTACGATTTGTCACTTCGAATTACTTTTAACCATATAAGTTGTATATATTTTTGTAATCACCTTTAAAAACCCTTTATTTTGATACCCCACTCGATAGGTTTCGAGAAAAATATTTTTTTTTGAAGACATAATATTGCGCCAAAAATCGGCCATTTTATATTTTTTTCAATTTTGATATACCCAGTGACACTCGCGCTATCAAGACAAATCTAAAGACGTATAATTTATCAAAATCCGTTCATTCGTTTAGAAGTTACGAGGGAACAAAGAAACGGACATACATACATACATACATACATACATACATACATACAGGTCAAACACATAACCCTCCTTTTGGGTTTCGCCGCAGTCGGGTAAAAATAATGTTGTATAACTACCTAATATTTGAAACATAGAATAGAATAAAATAGAATACTCTTTATTATGTACACCATATTAATTACATAAGTATAGAAACTGTACAAAGGGTACCGAGGGTACATCTGTAACTTTGTAAGTACCTCAATATTTGTTAGTCATTGCTCAAGATAGAAAATTAAGCTCAAGGAGAGGTCATTGTTTTAATTTGAATAATTAGATGATTTTCACCGTTAAATATTCTCGCGACTAAAGTGAGCAATGGTGAAATAAAAGTGAAAATTGTGACCTGCATTATTGTAAAAATATTGCAACTAAAACAATTATTTTAGTAGGCTTTTCCCGAACTATCCCAAACAACTCGTAGTCTTCTCCGCTAACAATGAGTTGAGTCACAAATATTTACACCCTGAATTGATTGTGTACCCAAGTAGGCAAACATAATCCGGCAAATTGGGGCAGTATAGTTTATTGGCAAAACATTAACAACCTCTTAAGAGGTCATTGTACTCATCATTATGAACAACTTTTACTATGGGACCAAACCTGAAATCGCGAAAAAAAAATCTGCTGTTCCTTACATTTATGTTCGTATAACTCGTCATTAAAGTTTAACTTTATTTTATTTAACAGAAATACATCATCTGTCAAAATTTCAACTGTCTAGCTATCACGGTTCATGAGATACAGCCTGGTGACAGACAGACAGACGGACAGTGGAGTCTTAGTAATAGGGTCCTGTTTTAGCCCTTTGGGTACAGAACCCTAAAAAAAGGAATTTTTCTGTACACAACAACAACAATTGAAATAATCCATATCCTTACATAGTAGAAAACAAAGTCGCCAAAATGTCTGTATGCTGATAACTTCTGAATGACTGCACCAAATTGGATAATTCTTTTTTTTGTTGTGTTCGGTATTGCCAGGACAAAGTTTGTATGAAACATTTCGGGAATTCGAAAAAAAATATTGCACCCGTGCGACGTTGGGGCCCGGGCGGCTCACTAGTTTGAAATAAGCACTATCTAAGAGTAATGTTGACCACTATAAAAATACTGGATATCATGGACATGACTGGGGTGGGGCTTTAAAACTTAGAGCAAAATCTAGCGACCTCAATCTCTTCTCAACCTCTAAGCGGGCGAAGCCACAAGCAAATGTTAGTATTCAATTAAATGTAGAACACAACTTTCCAATGAGGGCTCAATTCTGAGAAGTGAGAGGCAGGAAAAGACAAGACCGTCTGACATAATTGCTGCCACAGATATAACTCTACGAATGCCTTGGCTAGCAAAGTATTTAAAAATAGAAATCAACCAATCTGCGTAGCCTTTCCCCAACTATGTTGGGGTCGGCTTCCAGTCTCACCAGACGAGCTGAGTAACAGTAAGTATGTTACATGAAGCAACTGCCTATCAGACCTCCACAACCCAAGCACCGGTAATACAATACCCCTAGGTACGACTGGTAGTCAGACTTTCAGGCTATTGACTACCCGTAATGGCTGCCAAAGATAAACGGATGACAGCCGGGAACAATGGCTTAACGTGCTTTCCGAGACATGGCGGAGTCTAGGTATGTAAAGATGGTCACCCATCCACAGGCAAACCGAACCGGCTGTTGTTGTTTATTATTTAGGTTAGGCACAAGCCCCTCCGTCATTTAAAAATAGAAATATGAGCAACGAAAAAAAAAAAGTGGCTCTGGGCTATTATCTTAACAACCTCTTCATTAAGATAATAGGGGAAAAAATTAAGTGTTTACCAAAAATATTATACATTTCATTGTCAAGGTGTAATCTTATCAGAGAATGAGTAAACAATAAGAATCGAGCGGTCAATTGATATTGATATCACAAATTCCTAATCTGAACTGAATAATATAATGATAGAGGTACAGTTCTGCTGAGATTTTCATATGATAAACATGGTCTGAAATGTGTATGGCAAGGTATATGAAATATATTGACAGTTTCGTTATGTAAAAATATGTCTAAAGCAAATTTTGGTAATACACAGTAAGAAAAAAATGCACTTGCACCACTTTTCATCAAAGGTCCAAAATATTAAATAAAAAGAATAATACTGTTTACATTATCACCTCCTTGTTTTCACAGAGTTTTTAAAAAAAACAGACATTTGAACATGGAACAGAAGTCTCGTGACATTTCTAGGAGAGTGACAGAAAATAGTGCAAGAGAATAATATTATCTGATAAATATAACTAAAAATTACAAAAACTAATAATTAAATTACCGAAAGCGTTAACAAGGAAACATTACAGGTAAAGAGACTCAGCAGTTAGTGTGTTACAGCTGGAGAGAACCGGCATACACCTACACGATGCATTTCAAGGTTATCTACAGAAACACGAACTACTAGATGCACAAATATTAGTAAAAACGGACCCCTTACCTTTTGGTGGAGGTAAACAACCGCTAACAGGTAATTATAACGTTATTTCACGGACATAAAATGTTACATAAGCTTAAATCTCATGACAGTTCTTAACCACGACCAATGTTAGTTATTGGAGTTGTTCCAGCTTAATTACAAGCGTTATTCAATACATAGCGTGTTTGCACTGAGTTTACAACGTACTGAATTGATACTTCACTTATATTTTGACGCTGCTGTATGAGAATTAGTCCAGATGTGGTCCGTAGACCTACATTTATTTCGGTTCGATTGGGCCTTACAATCGAATTCTAGTTGGTGGCAGCTGTCAAAACTACATTCCACCTATAAATCGTTAAATTCTTAACACTACGCCAGAATAGCTAGATTAGTTGTTCACCATATGTGAGTAACATAGCACTAATAATAATGGTCATTATGCTTTTATTGCAGATCTGGAACGCAACAACGAAAAGTTGGGTGTGCGTTTAGTAACTGCTACATGAGAAGGTCCTAAAAATATTGATTGAGTTGTTTTAGAATTTTGAGTTCAAGATGGGTGTCACTTCATTTTCATTCAAGGCTATCACTAAACTGTATCTATTTTTATATCACTGGTTTAGCGTGAAAATAAAGGATATAATAGGCTTACCCGTAATTACTGTTCATAATGCAGTTATTATTCCAGAACCGCCTGAATCTTCGTTAGTGTAAAAGTTAAGAGAATCACATAAGCACAAACTAAACGTATGTTTGCATGTGATGTCTCATTTTCATTCTGCCGATCAATATTTTTTTTATCTATGGATAAATGAATTTATAATGTTCAAGATATTCTTCAATAGATAATTATTTTGTTATAATTTATCGTAATATTTCTTGTTTTCTTAATTTGTTTTATTCAAATAAATCGTTGTTATGTGAAAATAAGATATTTCTTTAAGTACTTGAATTCTGACGTCATGTCTTTGAAACGTTACATTCCTGTAGAAGGGATGTCCAGAGGTATGCCGCAGAGCTGCTGTCTTTATTATAAGTTACTCATTCCCGTCATAAGCAAGGATTTTTTTTTCTGTACCTATGCAGCGCATGGTGACGTTCCATCCCATTTCATCGTCTGCGAAGGTATTCTGGGCGCACTGTACATTGATTTCGTTTCTGAACGTAGTTTGCCCCAAGCTTACAAGGCACGACAAAGAAATGTTTTTTTTTTTATAATGTTCTTTATGTACAGACGCTAGCACATCAAGCTACCCGAAACGCTCTGGATTCAAAAAAACACTAGCTTCAAAATAGTTATTTGCTCCCTTGGTAAACAATCTACCTACTATTACATCTCACCGTGGTCCGTTTTCGCCCTTTTTTGTACCGAAGCGAAGTCAGGGGCCAGTCAGACCTACATGTTAGGTACAGACAAGCACATCAAGCTACCCGAAACTGTCAAATTTTCCCAATCAACCTTGAACCTAATGCGATAAAGTTGAAAATCTATTAAAGAAATTTGACAGGTAGCTTGATGTGCTGGCTCAGCATAGGCCTTCTTTTCCTGACACTCCTGTGCCCGCTTATCCAGGTGCTATCCGCGATGGTAGCAATGTCGATTTACACGTTTTTAGGGTTCCGTACCCAAACGGGACCCTGAAGACTTCGCTGTCTGTACGTCCGTCTGTCTGTCACCAGGCTGTATCTCAAGAACCGCGATAGCTAGACAGTTTAAATTTTCACAAATTATGTATTTCTGTTGCCGTTATAACAACAAATAAGTACTAAAAACAAAAATAAAATAAATATTTAAGGGGGCTCCCATACAACAAACGTGTTTTTTTCGGCGTTCTTGCCTTGTGGTACGGAACCCTTCGTGTGCGAGTCCGACTCGCACTTGGCCAGTTTTTTGATCGTAGTTTTAACACTAAGTAATTATCGTTCAGTTCTTTCCTTCCTTGTGCAGCTTATTGCCGTATTTTTCAAGATTGATGATATCGTCAGCGAAGAGCGCACCGTTACCTATGGTGTGCCACAAGGTAGCGTCCTCGGCCCGACTCTCTTTCTCATATACAGGTTGAAATTGAAAACATACGACAAATCGAAATGGGAGATTGTACTCATCATTATGAACAACTTTTACTATGGGACCAAACCTGAAATCGCGAAAACAAAATCAGCTGTTCCCTACATTTATGTTCGCACTAGCTGCGCCCCGCGGTTTCACCCGCGTAAATGTCGATCCCGTGGGAATATCGGGATAAAAAGTAGCCTGTATGTTAATCCAGGGTATCAGCTACCTCCATACAAAATCTTATCAAAATTGGTCCAGCCGTTTGAGCGTGAAGAAGTAACAAACATATAAACACACACACACACTCACACACACACTCACACACGCACTCACAAACTTTCGCCTTTATAATATTAGTGTGATGACTCGTCAAAATGTAGGGAACAGCTGTTTTCGCGATTGCAGCTTTGGTCCCTTAGTAAAAGTTGTTCATAATCATGAATACAATCTCCCATTTCGATTTGTCGCATGTTTTCAATTTCAACCTGTATATTAACGAGCTGGGTATGCTCACCATCCCCAAGGGTAAAATTATTGCTTTCACATATGACACTGCCCTTCTCTTTAGCGCTGACTCATGGCATGATGTTTACGCGAATGCTCAGACAGGCCTTGACGTTGTAATGCGGTGGTTGCATAATAATGTTCTCACACTAAACGCGGACAAAACAAAGTACATTGCCTTTTCCCTAAAGTCCTACACACACAAAACCCAAATGACCCCCTTGTCTGTAGTTGCCCACTCCTGTTCTAACCAAAATGACAACACGTGTGGCTGCACCCACCTATGTGTTTGTGATGTGTTTCATGAACACATCAACACCCTCAGCAATCATCATCATCATCATTTCAGCCGAAAGAGGTCCACTGCTGGACATAGGCCTCCCCCAATTTTGGGGGGGGGTTTGCCATAATCGCCACGCTTGGCAGGCGGGTTGGCGATCGCAGTATGGTATGATGTTGGAATAAATAGAGAACGCTGCTGCCCATTCTCCGGTAAGACCCTTAGTCGCCTTTTACGACACCCACGGGAAGTAAGGGGTGGTGATATTCTTTAAGTCCGGCACCACACAGACCCACAGACTTGGGGCGGTGGTGCACCTAAATTCACAATCCTACAGCTGGAAAGAGCGCAGAGAGCTATAATATTCTAAAGGTATCTTATTTTCTACCCTTTCAATATCCCATAACACTTATATAAACAGACTAAAGTCCTAGCTGTACGTCAGCTGTTTGTTCTACAAACGGTTTTAAAACAGCATGGATTAGCTTCAACTCCTCGCTTTTACGAGGTAAAAGACGTTTTGACTCAGTAGACCGCCATGGTAAGCCACTTGCTACAATGTTCTCCAAAAGTTTCTTTTGTTACCTTGGTCGCTTCCTCTACAATAAAATAAATTGGACGCTCTCCATTTACCATCTTACCAAAACTCAGTGTAAAATGAAGGTTGAGAGCTGGCTCCAGGAATTAAGTTATGATGCTATGGAAAAACTTCTGGCTGCCCCAGTATAACTTGCTCGTTTGAATAAATATATGCCATGTGTATTTATTTATGTACATCACCTTTCTGTGCATTCAGATCTTCACCTTCTCACGCAGACCCCCACCAAACACACCTCACATCCACACCTCGCTTACACACCACACACACACACACCTTCATACAAACGCGCACACACACCGTAACACACACACAAATACTAACCTAAAATAAGTTTTAATCAATAGTGCATTCTGTATATTTTTTAATATTTTTTTTTTCTCTTTGTTTTTATAACTTACCGCATTTGTGTGCGAGTGCATAATCTGATTTGAATGTAACTGCTTCTGAAGGGGTGGAGGCCTGGTGTCCTGAAATACAGGCCTTACGCCTTGCTTAGGCACCAGTCTCCCACAATATAATTTAAACTATTATGGATTATTCTTGATCTTTTGATGTACTTACTTATATATTTTGTGGTAAGAAATAAAGCATTATCTTATCTTTTCCGACTGTATTCCAAAACCCCAACCCCTCTGCCTGCATTGAATGAGGAAGCTGGGGTGACGTCACTCCAGCTAACACACACTAAACGACTCATATTAACGAAGTTTTTGTGGCAGCTAAATTAAGACTGGGAACTTTGATTGCAGCTCTTATGCCTTAAATATTGGCATAGGTAGAATTATTCTATCACTTGAGGAAGCTGGACATACCACTCGCTGCCGGACAACCGGCACTTGACAGTCTCCCAGTCCTTGGACGCTACCGTCGGGTCGGGTCGGGTGACCGAGTAGCGTCAGATATGACAGGCCGTGAGGCCTGTCATATCTGTCATCACTGCGCCTTGCCAGGTGTCCTGCTGCCTAACTCCATTTGAGTTCCATTTTCCGATATCGAAAATCGTAGTTAGGTACGTTTGCGGACCTCTACGTACGCACGACGTATGTCGTCGTGTCATGTTTTTGCTGACCTCGCATTATACAGGGTTATTGGAAAAACACCAACAACCTCTTAAGAGGTCATTGTACTCCTCATTACGAACAACTTTTACTATGGGACCAAATATAAATCGTGAAAAAAAATCAGCTGTTCCCTACATTTTTACGAGTTTAAATACGAACATAAATGATGTACGTTTGCCCCGCACGGCCCCCCAGAATTTGCGATTTAGGTGTGCACCAATGCAATGTACTCGCCTCTAGTAGTATATGTACCGGTTTCTTTTTCAATGTACCTCTGTACTTTTGAAGAATTTACAAAAAAAAGGGGGCCGTGCCAGCCAAACGTTTTCAGCACGGCCCCCGTGTAACTTGAAAAATATATAGCATATTAAAAAGTTTCATAAACTCAAGGAATGTACTTTAATAGCACGTTCTATGTACCGTAACAGATATTGTGAATTCGTAATAACAAATAATATATAGATGTGGATAGGGGGCCGTGCTGAAAAAAAAGAAATAAGAAAATATCTAAAAAAGACAAAACAACCTTAGCCAAAAACTATTAAAAAGTAGTTCATGTTTGGCAAGTAACATATGTACCGCATTGGTTTCTCATACAACTTGCTAAATTAAAAAAATAAACGAATTTTAGTTTATTCAGCACGGCCCTCTATAGTTGCCTATATCTTTTTAAATATGACATGTTTGTTTACAAAATTCGACTTCCTGAATTATGTATAGGAGTACATTCGTTCCAAATAAATTGCTATTACGGCGTATTAGTACTCTAAAAGATAAATTGAATCAAAAATATCCTAACATACAACTGATGGGGTGACCATGGTTTCATAAATTAGGTATAGAATATATGTAGGTACATATATTCTATACCTATATTAATGAAATTATGTGACTTGCTGAAAATAACAAAACACAGAGTTGACATTTTCTTGCAAAGACATATTAATTACTTAAAAGGAGAGCTAAATATTGCAGCGAGTCAATTTCATGTAGAACCTAACACAGTAAAAAGAACAAATCGCAGGTCGAAAAAACGCACAAGTAAAAAACAACAAAAACCAAAACGACAATTTGTTCAAGATTCAATATTTAGCGATAAACCAACATTTGTAGAAAATTGGAGAGGTCAAGCAGACGAGGCCGTTGATGTAAAACCACATAACGATATACAATTTATAAAAAATGGTAACATGGTCCAAAATTCATCTGTGGTTAACACATGCGGTTTTGATGCAATAATGTTTTTGATTGCAATTGGCTTAAAGTCGTTTTCTAATTTCAAAATGGAAATTGAGCCAAAAGAAAATAAACTTCTGGACTATGTAAATCTCACGTTAAACGAAAAAGTTGACAAAGTCACGGTATATGAAATTAGAAATTACATTTGTCACGAATATTTTGACCGGCCATCGCATGTAAAGCAAATAAAAGATTGCGAATGCAATGTTGCTAATTTGTTTGAACAAATGTTTGCCAACTTACTTTACAGTGCTCAGTTTAAAAAAGCTTGCACAAAAGAAGAATGCCAATATTGTGTAAAAATGATAAGACCTTTTATACCTTTGAATATTAACGTAATCAACATGTTTGGCATTTTTGCATTAGAAGAGTCACTTGCTATCGAAACTACTTCTCAAATTTGTAAAAATGATTGCGATGGAACTGTCATTTCAAGCTATAAATTACAAAATATTATAACCTTTGATTTAAATGGAACAGACGCAATGGTTTTGTGTAATATTCCGGTCACTATTAAATATTAAAAACCAAATTTATGAAATCGTTGGTGCTATTGAATATGTAGGGAATTCAATGGGGAATCTGGGCCATTATAAGTGCCATACGCTTAACCATGAGCAATGGCTATGTTACGATGATTTGGCCTTGAAAACTAACAACAGTACAGTAGATTCAATATTCGTACACACGGTACCCTTACTTACGTTTTAGCGAGTGATGTTTGATGTTTTATAATTATGTAAAAATAATAACAATATTCTAATTATTACAGTTGCTTGAAACACTACTGTGATTACGTAGGTTAAATTAGTTGCCTGTGATTATTCCAAATAATTAATGTGATTAATGTAAGTAATATTATTGTAATGTAGGTAAGGTTCAATGAGTGATTTGTTGGAAACATATGTGTGATTGTTAAGCCTTTTAAGCTCTGTAGTGTTAGTGACACATAGTTTTTCTGCGATTATTCCATAGGTAAACGTAACTAATACTGTGAAATGTAAGGAAACTGTAATTCTATTGTATTGTACCGTACATCAACCCGTGTGATTTATTGGAAATATATCTGTGATTTTTTTAAGCCTTTTGAGCTATTTAGTCTTAGAGACACTTGTTGTTTTGTCCGATTTGCGACCTACTTACTACTAATAAAGTTATCGTTAATACGAATACGATGCGAATACCATGATTTCACGTGAGAATGGTTAAAAAAGCTTCTGCATAAATTGAGTAAATCTTTAATAAAATAAACGTTTATTTTATTAAAGATTTACTCAATTTATGCAGAAGTTTTTTTATCCATTCTCACGTGAAATCAGTAAATCTTTAATAAAATAAAAGTTTATTTTATTAAAGATTTACTCAATTTATGCAGAAGTTTTTTTATCCATTCTCACGTGGAAACATGGTCACCCCATCAGTTGTATGTTAGGATATTTTTGATCCAATATAACTTTTAGAGTACTAATACACCATAATAGCAATTTATTTGGAACGAATGTACTCCTATACATAATTCAGGAAGTCGAATTTTGTAAACAAACATGTCATATTTAAAAGATATAGGCAACTATAGAGGGCCGTGCTGAATAAACTAAAATTCGTTTATTTTTTTAATTGAGCAAGTTGTATGAGAAACCAATGCGGTACATATGTTACTTGCCAAACATGAATTACTTTTTAATAGTTTTTGGCTAAGGTTGTTTTGTCTTTTTTAGATATTTTCTTATTTCTTTTTTTTCAGCACGGCCCCTTATCCACATCTATATATTATTTGTTATTACGAATTCACAATATCTGTTACGGTACATAGAACGTGCTATTAAAGTACATTCCTTGAGTTTATGAAACTTTTTAATACGCTATATATTTTTCAAGTTACACGGGGGCCGTGCTGAAAACGTTTAGCTGGCACGGCCCCCTTTTTTTGCATATTTCTTCAAAAGTACAGAGGTACATTGAAAAAGAAACCGGTACATATACTCCTAGAGGCGAGTACATTGCATTGGTGCACACCTAAATCGCAAATTTAGGGGGGCCGTGCGGGGCAAACGTACATCATAAATGTAGGGAACAGCTGATTTTTTTTTCGCGATTTCAGGTTTCTTCCCAGAGTAAAAGTTGTTCATAATGATGAGTACAATGACCCCTTAAGAGGTTTTGCGTTAATTCAATAACACCGTGTTTAAGTATTTTATTTACTACACAACACCTACCAATTTTATGTTAAGGAAAGAGCTTGTAATACACTTGAAATAGACTCTTTGCTATTTATTTTTCTCAGGCGCTTACAATCCTGATTTAAAATAAAGGTTCTAAGTAGCCATAGCTAGCACATCCAGTGGTAAAAATAAGAGTACAATTTTTATCAGCCACTCATTTGCCTAATAAGTAAGTGTTTATTCAAATTTTATTTGGGGTTGCTGGGGATATGCTCTACAGCAACCCATAATTCAGTTGCCTGTACCTGTTAACCTGTTAAGGTACTTATTTTTTTAAGTATGTACTAATTCGGTACATATTGCGTACAATATATTATACTTATATATTTATAAACATCAAAATAGATCATGGGGTGGCTGGGGAGCATGACGTATTTCTACTACTCAAGCGTAAGATACAGACGCCAGCACATCAAGCTACTACAATCTGTCAAATTTCTTTAATAGATTTTCAACTTTATCCCTAAAGCATATGGTTCAAAGTTGATTGGGAAAATTTGACAGTTTCGGGTAGCTTGATGTGCTGGCGTCTGTACAATTCTTAAGGTGCCAAGCTCGTAGCCAAATTCTGGGCCGACTGTGAAACGGAAAACGGAACGGATACTTTTTCTCTCGCCGACTCGTAGTCACACCTGTATGACACACAGGATTTTTTTTCTCGTTTGTCACACCACTGATTTTTCTCCACACCATTTTATTAGTGTTCGAAGAATAAAATTGACGTTTGACAGTTTTTGTATGAAATAACTGTCAAATTTTTCAAAATTTTTCCTCAAATAAAGTTATCAGATGATTGAAAAAATTAGCCCTATATGTAGTATAACTAGGACAGCACTAGTAAGACCGCTTTCACATTTAGGCGACTTTAGCAGCGCGACAGTCGCGCGACCGTCACCCATTCAGAATTTCATAATAAAAACAGAAGCGCACCAGCCGCGCGTCCGCTGCGCTTCTGTTTTTATTATGAAATTCTGAATAGGTGACGGTCGCGCGACTGTCGCGCTGCTAAAGTCGCCTATATGTGAAAGCGGCCTTAGGAATAAATAGTGGAAGACATTGACATTGATATTTGACGTAAACGTTATTTGCTAAGAACTTTAATCTAGGCACTTAACGACAAATTTTGAGGCACCGTTTTGTTCGTATATTTAAATTAGTGACGATTTGGGGGTGCTAGTTCAATATAGAATTGTTATAGAATTATTTGATACTATACATTTGCTTATACTATGTATAGTAATAGAAATATCATGGTGGTTTCGCCGGGAAGGATACTCCACAGCGCAACCACTTTCATTAAAAGTTTACGTGTGAGTCTATCTGGCAGGTCCCAACGAGATTTATCAACAGGTGATAGCTTTTCATAAAAACATTATTTTGTACCTAAAGAAAATAAATAAGATATATTTTGTACCTCGACAGTTTTTGATTGAACGACGTTTTTATGAAGTATCTAGCTAGCAGGCCCCTTATGATTATTTTTGTTGTTATTATACTTTTAGATCGCCCAATAGTGCTCGGAGTAAGAAACTATTTTGTACCTTATAAATCCAAAATTTCGACTTTCTGTGAGCTTTACTTCAAAAGATATTCGCTATCTAAACAAACGTCCAGCCAGCTGGCCCTTTTTTAAATACTACTCTTTTATATCATACAATTATGTTAGGAGCTTGATACTATTTTGTACCTTATAAATCCAAAATTTCGACTTTCTGTGAGCTACACTTCAAAAGATATTCGCTATCTAAACAAACGTCCAGCCAGCTGGCCCTTTTTTAAATACTATTCTTTTATATCATATAATTATGTTAGGAGCTTGATACTATTTTGTACCTTACAAATCCAAAATTTCGACTTTCTGTGAGCTGTACTTCAAAAGATATTCGCTATCTAAACAAACGTCCAGCCAGCTGGCCCTTTTTTAAATACTACTCTTTTATATCATACAATTGTGTTAGGAGCTTGATACTATTTTGTACCTTACAAATTAATCCAAAATTTCGACTTTCTGTGAGCTACACTTCAAAAGATATTCGCTATATAATCAAACGTTCAGCCAGCGGGCCCTTTTTTAAATACTACTCTTTTATATCATACAAGTATATAAGTATCAAGTATCTTAGTATACAAGTATGTTTTATATCTTAAGTATTGTGTAGGAATGATTCTAACTATTTAAAGACCTAAAGATGTTTTTAATTGTATCGACTATAACGCATCCATATAAAATGCTTCATTGTATAGTTCGCTATTGAGATAGACTCATGATAGCACAAGTTTAAACCTTAGTGGTTTTTGGTTGTTATTTAATATGAGTAATCCTGTATTATTTTGTATAAATTATAAAAACAACACAATTGTATGATATAAAAGAGTAGTAGGTATTTAAAAAATTGCCCGCTGGCTGGACGTTTTTTAGATAACGAATATCTTTAACACACACAGAAACACAGAAACACACACACACACTCACAGAAAGTCGAAATTTTGGATTTGTAAGGTACAAAATAGTATCAAGCTCCTAACACAATTATATGATATAAAAGAATAGTATTTAAAAAAGGGCCAGCTGGCTGGACGTTTGTTTAGATAACGAATATCTTTAAAAGTATAGCTCACAGAAAGTCGAAATTTTGGATTTGTAAGGTACAAAATAGTATCAAGCTCCTAACACAATTATATGATATAAAAGAATAGTATTTAAAAAAGGGCCAGCTGGCTGGACGTTTGTTTAGATAGCGAATATCTTTTGAAGTAAAGCTCACAGAAAGTCGAAATTTTGGATTTGTAAGGTACAAAATAGTTTCTTACTCCGAGCACTATTGGGCGATCTAAAAGTATAATAACAACAAAAATAATCATAAGGGGCCTGCTAGCTAGACACTTCATAAAAACGTCGTTCAATCAAAAACTGTCGAGGTACAAAATATATCTTATTTATTTTCTTTAGGTACAAAATAATGTCTTTATGAAAAGCTATCACCTGTTGATAAATCTCGTTGGGGCCTGCCAGATAGACTCACACAAAGTTTACGTTGAAACTAGATATATAGACTTTTTTTAAATAGTTATCAGATGATTGAAAAATCAGCCCTTAGTGTTACTCCCATCACTGTTGCCGAACTGGCAAACCACAAGTTCAAGAAAGAGACAGAAATATGTCTTAAGCCAAAGCAGCGGCACAGTATAAAGATCATACAGTATTGTATCTCGACCGTAACCTTGAAATAAATGCCTACAGCCGCGCGGTACGTAAACATGCGATAGGGCTGCCCGCCTCCAGCATTTTAATTACATTTGCCTACTTTGTATTTCCATTTAGTTTTGTTATTGTATTTTACTGTGTGTAGATACATAAATAATAAAATAAATAAATAAATAATTTTTTTTTATATAAGTAAACAAATAAAATACTTTGTGAATTGAATAGGAAGTGTTTAATAAAAATGCGTGTTGTTTTTTGATTGGTAGATTTAATTAAAAATCCATGTTTATGTTTGAATAACAAATCTTATAAATTTGCGACCGAAAAATATTTGCGCCTCGACTGAGACGTAAGAAATACTTTATTATTCAATTTTAAAGTATAAAAAATCCGCATTATTTTATGTATAAAGCTTAATTAAAAATTGTTGTGGAAAACATGGACAAGGTGGAGAAAAAGGAATATATTTTACTTGGTTATAGATACCTGCAGCTACTTTACAATTTATGTTTGGTTTTAAATGGAGTTCGAAATATTTCCTCCATTTTTTCTATATATTCCACAAAATCATCGCTGGGTACAATCAAAAAAGGTTGCGAATTAATCTTATTGTAGGCCGTATATCTTAATCATAGTATAATCTTATTGTAGTCTTATTGTACCACAATATAGCCTACTCGTCATATTAAATATGTACTTAAACTTATTTTTAGTGAAAAAATCGCGCGGTTATTGTTAGAAAAAACAACACACCGTCCGTTCGTCACTGCGGCACAGTCGCGACTGTCTGCATGCCGAGCGCATGCCGAGGTCGACGCGCGTAGGTATAGCTCGCGTTTCGTCCGTTTGTATGAAGTCAAAATACTGTATGATCTTTATACTGTGGCAGCGGTGCTAATCTGTAAAAATCTCACCGTGAAAACTTAGGTGAAGTGAGCGTGGAGTGAGCTGTCAATAGTGTCAATTCCTAGCAAAAACAAACTCACTTCACCTAGGTTTTCACGGTGAGATTTTTACTGAATCGGCTGTAGTATTAAATGTGATGCTGTTCTGTCTTGCGTGTTCAGTCGTCTACACGGTACATGAACTGATGGACGCTACTGATGGCGCCAAACACGTAGCCGAATGCTTTCCAGTGTGTTTCTTTAAAGCACCTTTTGAAATGCATGAAAGTTACTTTGGTTTGGTCTGTTTTTTAATATATATATATTTTTTTATTTGTTTTAATGTTGCGTTTGCGTTTTGGGTGAAAATTAATGACTATATTGAATTTATTTGCACGCTTGCTTGCAGGCAGAATACAATAACTTTTAGGCTTTAAGATCTTGCCCAAATTAACAATGTATTTTCTGGCAAATAAATATTTGAATTTGAATTTGAAAGCAAGATGGAGCTATGCAGGAAGTATTATCACTGTCCCTTTTCCTCAACGGAATCCGATGATTCCGTTGCTTTAACTTTATAGTACGGCCTCTGGGCCGACTATTTAGGCTGATTTTAGAGTCGCGCTGACCGCACGCTGACTGTCGGCGCTGACAGCCGAAACGTATGAAACGCACGCGCTGATAGCTACGCGTTATTCTAAAACGCTCCCTTGAAGTTCATACGTTTCAGGCTGTCAGCGCCGACGGTCAGCGTGCGGTCAGCGCGACTCTAAAATCAGCCTTAGAGAAGGTAAACATGGTACAGACGCCAGCACGTCAAGCTATCCGAAACTGTCAAATTTTCGCAATCAAATTCGAACCATAAGGTTTTAGCGATAAAGTTGAAAATCTATTAAAGAAATCTGACAGATTGCAGTAGCTGGATGTGCTGGTGTCTGTACATATAAAAAAAAACAATCTCATAGCCAAAAAGACATTTATTGCAAGCTAAAATTTAAACAGTCATACACACAGTCATCAACTTACAAGTAGGTACTTTGTACATTTTACGGTAAGACCCTCCGCTTGAATGATAAAAACCGAGTTACAAATTATTTTTTCTACTTTTTCAGCAGTGGCAACACTCTCTCCAAACCTCGTTAAAGACACTGGTAACATTAACTAGACGAATACAAGGGCCGATGAAAGAAAGAGATGGAGCTATACAAGACGGATAGCGCCATCTCCTTTTAGCAACGGCACAATTTCTTTAGAACGGTCGGTGTCGAGAATACTGCTCAATAACGTAAAGTTTTAATCATTTAAAAAATACAAAATTATTGTAGATTTATAAAGTAGCTTAGTTACTTACTTTACAGACTCAAGAATTTTTATTTTTACTAATTCCCGGTTCATCACTACACTGCGTTTTAATTTGTAATGTTAAACTTGATACGAATTTTTGTAAGTAAGGAAGATTCTAGATAGGTATGCATAAAACTATATTTAATTTGAAAATCATACAAATTGGTATAGTTATGAGCTATCAATGATAAATTGTCTGCAGTGTATGAAACGGTTACGTACAGTCACGGGCTTAAATACCTTACACTACGAAAAATTCAAATGCGATATTTTCCTAAAGTTTTTATGCAAGGTTAGGAATATGATGACAAAGTAGATCTTTTTTCAAAGTTGCAATCGTTAGTTTACAAGAAGATCGCTTTTTTTCGTATTTATAAGGTATTTAAGCTCACGACTACAAAGAAACCAAATACAGCTTGTTTATCTACCTACGGGCTTTTAATACACCTAGCTGCTACCAGCTAGAGTAAAATCTATTCATGTAGGTACAACTTACAAAAAATACTCCCAAGAATAATACTTTGGTTTCGCAAAATAAGAAAGAACCAACAAATAATCTGTAACATTACAAATTAAAACACAAAAGCGAAGGACCACAAAATACAACTAATTTACGTCAAGTTTTTGTGCAAATAACACTAAATAAACATTAATTTTTTGGTAAAATAATACTCCACATTCACAAAAATAATAATAATAATCGAGTAAATACTTTTGTATCTACAAAATATATAGCATTTTTTTTTATATTTACGTAAAAAAGGGTGCCGTTGAAAAACATAAAACGCGCCATTCTAGTCGAGTTCCATTCCAATTAGGCATAGTCATAAATGTGCAGTGCGAGAATATCTTGTCGTCTCATGTCGCGCTGAAACGAGACATTAATTGAGTCGAGTCATTTAGGCGCGAGAAAATGCGACGACAAAACTTTGTCGCTTGCGCATTTTAACCCGGCAAGTAGGAAAGTTACTCGGTTTAATAAGCATTTAAATCGGCAAGCCTTGAATTGGCATATTTTTTGTATCATCATATATACAAAAAGCAGTAATAAAAAAATATTAATGAGAATTTGCTTCAGTATAATTTTTCAGGCGCTTACTCTTTTGCTTTTCTAAATATTTATTAATATAAATTCAGGAAAAAAAATCTAATCAAAACTGTCATTCTTTGACAGTTGTTTATTAATGTAAAGTCAGGAAAATTAATTGAATAGCAACTTAAATTGCCCGTAAATTCAAATTAAAACTGTCATTATTTGACAGTTGAATGAATTTGCTACGTAGTCTGTAAAATTTGATAAACAATAAATTTCCCTGACTGTACACCAGCATTTTCTTTTTCATTAGTTGTAATAACATTTATTTATTTTTCTTTTTTTTTAGCCTCTGCAACAGGTTTTATATTATAGATTCTTTGGAAAAATACCTATCGTTCCCATGTACCTATGTATTTATTATGGATGGCAAATTTATTGAATTATTGCATAAGCGTCCCACAGACAATTTAAGAATAATGATTAGCATAACTAATACAGTCTTCTTTTACATGAACAACACTTAAAATGTTTTGTTCTAGCTGAAAGATATACATATTTTTAATAATAAATAATAATGTATCCTTCTTTTCAATAATAAATAAAACCTAAATAATAAAGCTGCCATAAATACTCTCCATTTTTTGGTACATTACAATATTCCATATTTAACTTATGCATAGACAATGATATTTTATGTGAAAAGAACTACTTGGGTTGACTACTCAAAATTCGATCTTCTAAAACGTCACAGTATCAAACTATTACATGACACGTGCAAGTAGGACGGAATGACGCAATTATTGGGTGAGAAAAAGAGACAAAATGAAAAAAAACTAGGCTAAATGGCCAAGCTTTGGTGCGTTTTGAGCGCGTAACACCCATCTAGCTCTTTTTACTTATAATATCATTGTTGACACACAATTTGCGTATTCATTGGTCAAACTCAAAAAATTGTGGGTATCCAGCAAAAAAAAAAAACAAATCAAAAGTAACAATTTTATATAATATAATAATAATAATATCCTCTCGATCGAATTTCAGCCATGGCGGGTAATCTCAACAGAGGCTAGCCAAGTACGCAGGATATATTACAGTGCACAAGTGTGTGCACGGACAAAGGTGCACTCTCCCTCCCCTTAGGCCCGGCGCCCATTGGCGGCACGGCATGGCAAGTTATTTTTAGGCGACGAATAAAAATATAACTTAATAGTATGGAAATAAAGTTCAAATTTCAATGTTAACGGTCGTAAGTACAACAACAATACCGCGGTATGGTTAGCAATGCCGTGTCGGCAGCCTTCGGAACGCTTCGGCATCCCTCGGAACGCTTTGGCAATCTTCGGGATACCGCGGCAAGACAGCGCCTGCCCGAACTCCGCGGCCCCGGGCGTAGTTTCATTAGCTTAGCGTCGTTCATGCCAAAACGTATCCTTGTCGAACGTACATAAACCGCGTGTTAAGACCGCTCTGAAGAAGAGATACGGATAATGTGAAAAATGCTAGGCGCGAGCACGGTGTCTAACGACGCCTCGGCATGCCTAAAGATGCTTCGCTACGCTTAAGGACGTCGCGGCATACTTAAGGATGCCACGGCATAGTTACCACCAGTGTGCGCTTACATGTAGGGATGCCGAAGGATCCCCTGCCGTGCCGTGCCGCCAATGTGCGCCGGGCCTTACTCTCTTAGTCCGATACGACACGACCGGCGAGAGATAAGGCGCAATGCTAACGGCTTTAAGGAGGTAGTTGAGAACGCGAAATTCAAATTTTCTTACGGTTTTTGCAATTTGCAGGTCAGTGTCAGATTGTATCTTGATCAAAATATGATTCGCGACAATAACAGGTACATATTTAGAGAATTATAATTATTAGTACATCTTTCTAAGTGAGATTTCTACCATTAACACTTTTCCATAAGAGATTGGTGGTTGGTGGTAGAAATCTAACTTAGAAATATGTATTAATGATTCTAATGATTATAATTCTCTAAATATGTACCTGTTATTGTCGCGAATCATTTTTTGATCAAGATACAACCTGACACAGACCTGCAAAATGCAAAAAACGCAAGAACATTTGAATTTCGCGGTCTACCATTATCCATTCACCTTAAGTACTTTGCGACACACGGGGAGTCTCAACACCAAGTTTCAAACTACGAGCTGCTACTGAGATATTTCTAATGGAAAAGCCCGACCTAGGATTTGAACCCAGGACCCCACGCTCAACAGTCGCACTTGCGTCCACGAGACCAAAGGGGCACTTGATATAGTATATAATACTGGTATAGTTTAATTAAGTATATACAAAATAAATAAAATCACATATTTATTGATCACAAAGCTGGAAAAAAATTGCGCAATAATGTTGCTCGCAACACCCGATGCTGCTGAATACAGTATTGTGCAACTTATCTTCCCAATGAATATAGAGCCATAATGAATTCTAAAGATAGTAAGATGGTAAACAAACCTCGAAGACGCCCCGAGTGCAGCGACGAGGCAAGGCGGCCTCGCGGACAGCAAAACAGTAAAAATAAAAATAATTTTGAAAAAAAAAAAGGCCTGTGTGAATTTGCATAAGTTATGAAGAACGCACAGAATTTATAAAAAAAAAAAACTTCGAATTCTTAATATTCATGAATAAAAATTAGATTCTTTAAATACAAATTCAAAAATGTAGGTAAATCTTGGTATTTTTGATAGTCAACCTACAGTTTTGACAAATCTTGAAAAATATAAGTTGAACCATTCATTCATTCATGATCCCCGTCCAGGTTTTACAACATTTTGAGGTATAACTAAACGCGGCAAGCGATCGGGGTTATTTGTCCAAAATTTGGAGTGGCGAAAAAAGGCCTTATTCATATGACATTAAAAATAAAAGTCCGCTGCGCTCGAGGCAGTCTGACTCCGTTTGAGGCCCAATGCCTCGCCGCTGCGTCGAGGGCTCGAGGCTTTCTATTCCAGTTCGATTCTTTTTTGAGGCGGTTCAACCGTTCTACGGGAGCTTTCGTTGATCTATGAATAAGAAAAGTCGCTTTTTTAGTCGACTTTAATGTACCAAACTAAGGGCGAATTCCATCAAACTTTTAAACAGAATAAACGTTAAATTGTTGACAGTTTTTCGATCCTAGAACTGTCAGACTTTGGTAAAACCAGCCCTAAATAAATAAACTTGATTGATAAATAAATTAATAAATTTCAGAGTAAACGCCCTATAATCAATAACAATAAATAAATAAATATCGGCGCGTTTAAGTGTCAACAAAAAACAAAACAATTAAAATAAATAATTTGGTTTCGTTTTGTACATTTTCGGATCGTCCTGCGATTTCTAACGAATAGATCAATTTAATAATAAATAAAATACAGAGAGCTGTCATAAAAGCGCAAACAGTCCATTAACTGCGTATCCACGTGTCGAGCCTCGACTTGAGGCAAACTGAAGCAACATAATAGTAGATACGCAACTAATGAAGCTCTTTTTAGCATGACAGAAATCTATAAAGTTTATGACTCGTGCTGAGGCGACGACTTCAAGGTGCGAATATGCCTCAGATCGAGGCATATCGAGGCTTTACATGATTAGCCTCAGCTGAAGGCAAAAACTAATCAATATGCAGCTTAAATAATGCAACAAGTATATTAGTTACCCAAATTGACTTTTAACTAGGACAATTCCCGTAAAATGAAGAACTTTCGCATTATCTCAGCCTCAATCTGTCAAATATACCTATATTTACTTAAATTTTTGACACTGACTGTCGCCGAGATGACATTACGAATTTACGATTCGATTTTGAACGTTCTCAGTAACGGGAATCCGACTTAATAAATTAACTTAGCCGTTTGGAATCGCAGAACTATTTCGAATCGTCGGTAAATTTAAACTCATTTCTATTATATCGTTTCGTAAAAAAAAAAATTAATCATCAATTTTGTCCGGACGACATCCTTCGTTCGGGCTCTAGGAGCTTGTCTACGAGAGGTCCGGGGCGTTCCACGCTGCTGTAACTGTCTTTTTCGCTAGGCCTTTGCTCCATCTGTAATTACCGTCTATCTAAGCAATGGGGTTGTTAGACGCCGCGAGAGATTGCGAGGATTTATCACTTGAGGAGGTGAAGAACAAATCCTCACTTTTCCACTTTTTCTAATTTCGGAGAAAACGGTAAAATGTAAATAACTGACTACAACATCTGCATTTTGTTTTAGTTGTGTTATTTAAACTAGTGTTCCAGTCAATCTGATGTACCAAATGGCTGATGAAAATGATAAGAATCTTAGCTAATATTTTGAATTGGAAAACAAACAATTTTGGTTTTGATTAAACATTTTTGGAAAAGTGTGGTTTTGGAAAAAAAAATATGAAAAGAGGTGTTTTTGATAAGATTTTACATAATTGCTTTAATCAATTTAAAAATTTTTGCACATAGACTAAAAAACATTTTTTTTTAAATGGAAAAGTGACTTTTTGTTATTCACCTCCTCGCTTGTCATTGCCATTTTGATGACATTGGCAAGTTGAGAAATTGACCAATCGGCTACAAAGAAAACACACTTAGCGCCATCTCGCGACAACATTTTCAGCAATTAACTCCATTGGGAGCTGAATAAAAGTAACAAACACTTAGCGCCATCTACACGGAACTAATTTTACAGTTTTTTTCCCCATTATGCCGATTGTGGATGATTGTCGAATGTCGCCTAATAACGATCAGACAATGTCGTTGGGAATCTATTTTGCCCAAGATGGGCCCTTATTGACGAGCTCTTTCGGCTGTTATTCCATTGGTAAAAAAATAAAATACGCCGACTATCCAATGGCGTATTTTCATTGTGCCCCTCTAACCTCTGTTCAAAAATGATACTACGAAAAAGTGACAGTGACAGATGACATTACTGGAATGTATGTATTTGAAAATTGCATAACCTTTTCGTTACGCAAGTGTACCATTTAACTACAATAAAAAAATAAGGGTGTACTTGTACCTTGAGAGTAAGAAAGCTATAGAGCATCGGGTAGCGTGGCCACACATGAGACAAAAAACTAACATAACTAACATGAGCTACATAAGTAGCTGCCTTGAAAAAACTGGCACGCACTGAGAGACGGAAATAGTATAGCTTTATCCTTTTCTGTTACTTATAATAACTCAATACTTTATCCCTTTCTTGTGGAAATGAAATGGAGCTATCCGCCGTCTATACTTTTCTTTGTCTAAGATTTGTACACTTAACTTTTTTGACGAGGTCGAGGTCGAGATGCCATTTATAAAATGAAATAAAATGAGGTGTCTCGCCACTTGCCTTGATTTTATTTTGGCATATCTTGATCCGGTTTGTTTTGACACCATTTAACGATTTCATCGACAGTTGCGAGTTTGCAAGCTATCTGTGTATCAAAAGGAGATCATTCAGGCTTCGAACTTTTTGTACCACAAAACTGAAGAGCCGACCAAAAAAAATACAGAATTCTTTTAATCTTTTTTTTTTTATTAAGGTCTATGATTAGTGAATGTAAAAGTTAAAAAGCAAGCGCTCAGTTGGATTGTCAACTCTCGACACAGCGCCGAAAGTTTAAGGCGAAAGCGCCAGGGTAGCCCGCGAAATTCATTATTTTTTACGTTTTTTGCAATTTGCTGGTCAGTATTAAGTTGTACGTTGATCAAATACTCATTAAAAAAATGTGTCAATTCACATTCGTCGCTAATCGTACTTTTAAATCTTTAGGTAAGTTCTGAATGATTTCCTTTATCTCGTGGGAATAGTAAAATGGTCTCGAATCTAAACTTGATTCGGTGAAGTTCAATCTCATTCTCGGGCCTGCCAGTCCGACGCCATATTGCATTTAAAGATTGGATCCTATGACCCCTTTTGATTTAGAACTTTTCAAATTAAGACCTACTTTAGTGAGCGGGGGGGGTGCTACAAACATGTTCGGGCCGTCAAATTCAATTCGGTAGTATTTGTTTAACTCACACTAATATTATAAAGGCGAAAGTTTGTGAGTGTGTGTGTGTTATGTTTGTTACTCCCACGGGATCGATACTAACGCGGGTGAAACCGCGGGGTGCAGCTAGTTATATTATAAAGGCGAAAAGTTTGTGTTTATATGTTTGTTACTTCTTCACCCTCAAACGGCTGGACCAATTTTGATAAAATTTCGTATGGAGGTAGCTGACACCCTGGATTAACATAAAGGCTACTTTTTATCCCGATATTCCTGCGGGATCGACACTTACGCGGGTGAAAGCGCGGGGCGAAGCTAGTTTCAACAATAAAGCCGATCCGTAGCAATTACTACACAATATTAGGGCTTTCATTCAGCTCGTGCCGATCGGCAAACTTTGTTTGTCATCTACCCTCTCTTTATCACGTCCGGGTCTATACACCGTGTTCCGGACGATATACATAAACTTCGACCAGGTGTTCAGACCATGGAAATAAACAATTTTTCATTATGGACACATTAATGAATTCTTATTTTTTTGTTAATTTTCATACAAATTAAATACCTTGACGTAAATCACCCAATATGCATGCCTCTTTATCCAAATTTGGAACGACGTATTTTCATTCATAAGATTTGGGGGACTGGAACTTGTCAAAACTAAGTTAAGACCCTTTCTTACTGCATAGCTCAATTAAATTTCATTAAATGAAATTACAAATATCTTTGTATCTTTGTACTTCTTTTGTTAGATTTGATTTGTAATAGCTTTAGCAGCGTTTGACAAAGTATATTTAGCTATGTCTATACATATAGCGACACCAGATTCTTTTGGGGCGTGGCCAAAAATCGAAGCGAAGGCGGCCATCTTGTTTTATCAAGACAATTTCACAATTAACGTTCAAGCCCCCTGTATAATGTATAATATGTCATTCGATCGAGTGCCAGAAGATCGTGTTTATTTAATTCTGCTGCCCCCCCTTTTCCAAACCGAACATGTGTAGACCCCCCCTGAGGTTCCTAACTCAGGCTGTATACAAATATGGCTACTTACATCCGGTTCCCCGAGCAGGGTATTGGCGAGGTAGGGCGCCTTGAGCACGCCGCGCCAGTACAGCTTCTCTAGAGGTCTGTTCACGCACCAGCCGGCGCAGCGGATGCCTAGCAACCGCCAGTATTGGATCTCACTCCTGGGAAGAGGTTACAAAAGTCAGAAAAAGAAAGGACTTCGACTGGTACAGTTAAACCGAAAAAATTTTGCGCTTCGGTAATCTTCGTGCTAATTCAAATGGAAGTAACTTGCCTATGGCATACCATAAAATTGCAATAATAATTGACTGTACATTTTTATTTGAGGGTATGGAGCAAGTCTCTTTGAAGGATAAAATCAGAAAAGAACCGGAGTTACCGACATAGCTTGCAGAGTAAGCAAACTGAAGTGAAGGCACGTGAACATATCCGTCAAAAGTTGGCTGTAGATTGCTTTGAGCTGATTTACTGGATTTGTTTTCTCCTCTCCTCTACCGATATTTTTGTCTCCTCACAGTTCATTTTGTTTATATGTATGTATCTATCTATCTCTGTATTAGTATTTATTCTTGTATTTTATAGTCATTTCCTAGCTATTTATCCCGAATGTTGCACCTGCCACGTTTTGTCTCTGCATCACCCTAAGGTGGACTGGATAACGGGCTCACGATGTGCTTGTGTAACAAAATGTAGGTACTAACGGGCTCACGATGTCCTTGTGTAACAAAATGTACGTACTAACCGGCTCACGATGTCCTTGTGTAACAAAATGTAGGTACTAACGGGCTCGCGATGTCCTTGTGTAACAAAATGCACTAACGGGCTCACGATGTCCTTGTGTAACAAAATGTAGGTACTAACGGGCTCACGATGTCCTTGTGTAACAAAATGTAGGTACTAACGGGCTTACGATGTCCTTGTGTAACAAAATGTAGGTACTAACGGGCTCACGATGTCCTTATGTAACAAAATGTACTAACGGGCTCACGATGTCCTTGTGTAACAAAATGCACTAACGGGCTCACGATGTCCTTGTGTAACAAAATGCACTAACGGGCTCACGATGTCCTTGTGTAACAAAATGTAGGTACTAACGGGCTCACGATGTCCTTGTGTAACAAAATGCACTAACGGGCTCACGATGTCCTTGTGTAACAAAATGTAGGTACTAACGGGCTCACGATGTCCTTGTGTAACAAAATGTAGTAACGGGCTCACGATCTCCTTGTGTAACAAAATGTAGTAACGGGCTCACGATGTCCTTGTGTAACAAAATGTAGGTACTAACGGGCTCACGATGTCCTTGTGTAACAAAATGCACTAACGGGCTCACGATGTCCTTGTGTAACAAAATGTACTAATGGGCTCACGATGTCCTTGTGTAACAATATGTACTAACGGGCTCACGATGTCCTTGTGTAACAAAATGCACTAACGGGCTCACGATGTCCTTGTGTAACAAAATGTACTAACGGGCTCACGATGTCCTTGTGTAACAGAACAGCGCTCACAGCGCACCAGCGCGCAGACCAGCGCCACAGAAGCCCGTGTATCATGTCCACGAGGCGTAAAGCGGTGTGCATCGGTAGGTTTTCAGCGAATCTACGGAAAACATATTCAAATATCATCGTGAGTGATAAAATTATATTAATATTTTAGCTTTAAAAGTGCATGCACACCAAGCTACTACAATCTGTCAAATATCTTTAATAGATTTTCAACTTTATCGCTGAAGCATAAGGTTCAAGGTTGATTGGGAAAATTTGACAGTTTCGGGTAGCTTGATGTGCTGGCGTCTGTACTGGGTGGTACTATGTCACAACTGGATGGTAGTGGAGCAAAACGGATCAGTATTTTAGGTGGGGCGACTGGATCTGACCTCCACAACGCACCTGGCTTGTGCTGTAACAACCTCCAAAGATCTACGATCTCAGATAAGACCTATAGGAGTACATTAAAGATTTTTTTTTACGGAAAACATTTATTAAACTAACTCTCATTGTTATAAAGCATGAATTAAAATGATTGCCGTGAGTATTATAAAACTCGTGTCATCGTGAATGCTCAATAAGATCACTCACTTTTCACTTCACGCTCAGACTAATTTTGATAAAATTTTGCATGGATGCAGCTGACACCCTAGATTAACAAAATATAGGCTAATTTTTATCCCGATATTCCCACGGGATCGACATTTACGCGGGTGAAACCGCGTGGCGCAACTAGTGGCAAATAAATCGCAAATGTAGATTAGTGTAAACTGAACTCACCGAGGGTTGCTTGGGCCCTTTTCAGCATCATAATCTTGGGAACTGAAGCAGTACGGCCGATAACTGAGGCAACCCACTATCTGAGGATCGCTTCTACGAATCTGGGAAAATAGATGAACATTAAGAGCGTTTACGCCGTACGGCATTTTATACTAACTTTCAAGCCCTGATTTTTCGAAATGAATGAACCGATTTTAATGAAACTTCATACGCATAAGCAGAATACAAAGGTCTAAAAAGTTAGTAGAGAACATTTTCGAAATGTCTTATTTAAAAAAAGATAACTGGCAATGTCTGTTTCTGTGGAAAATTTAAAATCGGTCTAATTTGGCTGTAACACTATTTTTGGAAAATGTTCTCTACTAACTTTTTAGACCTTTGTATCCTGCTTATGCATAAGAAGTTTCATTAAAATCGGTTCATTCACTACGAAAAACAAGGGCTTGAAAGTTTGTATGAAATGCCGTTCGGCGTAAACGCTCTTAAACATTTATTTTATTCTGTTTTTAGTATTTGTTGTTAAAGCGGCAACAGAAGTAGAACTAGACAGTTTACATTTTCACGGATGATGTCATCTGTGAAAATGTCAACTGTATCACGATTCATGAGATACAGCCTGGTGACAGACAGACAGACGGACAGTGGAGTCTTAGGCTGGTTTTAGAGTCGCGCTGACCGCACGCTGACCGTCGGCGCTGACAGCCGAAACGTATGAAACGCACGCGCTGATAGCTACGCGTTATTCTAAAACGCTTCCTAGAAGTTCATACGTTTCAAGCTGTCAGCGCCGACGGTCAGCGTGCGGTCAGCGCGACTCTAAAACCAGCCTTAGTAATAGAGTCCCGTTTTTACCTTTTGGGTACGGAACCCTAAAAATGAACATACCTGGTAAAGAACGAATGGATTGAAACTCGTGACAGCAGCGGATTGGTACAACTCAGGTCTTGACGCAAAGCTGTTCAGAACACCGTTCACTACCTGAAAGCAAAAAAACTGAAACTTCAGCTGTTGAAAAGGAGGTAAGAAAAGAAGGATAGATAAAGGTTTATTGCACACCAAATAAGATAAAGACAATAATACCTGAAAGAAGCGTACTGTTGGATTTTCGACTCTCGGCTCAGCGCAGAGAGTTGAAATTCAAACAGTTCGCCTTTATTAGTCACTAGCAGCGCCCCGCGGTTTCACCCGAGTAATGGTTTAAAATTTTCAGATTCGTTTTCCAATCTAAAGCTCTGGTCAAAATGAAACGAATCCCGCGCGGGATGCGGGACGAAACACGCTCGCGTCGATAGTGTCGTGATTTTTTAATGAGGGATTTTCTTTTTTTATTTTTTTTAACGCTTACCTAGTCGCTGGATAGATGGCGCTGAACTTGGTAAGTTACTGCAAGGAGCGGAACGTCACATAAATGTTTTATTAATTCACTTGGATGTAATTTTGAGATCGTAAAACGAAAGCAAACGAAACTGTCACTCAACGAGCGTATATGACGTGACACAATGTTTTTTTTTCCAAGCGTTTTGACTTTAGCACCTAGTAACGTAGTCAGTTCAACGCCATCTTCAGGGTTCTTGAAAACTATGTTTTTTTTTTTTTAATACTCAAAAGAAAAACCTCTCATTAGTAAAACAAACGACGCGCGCAGTCGTCACTGTGGTCTGTCATTGCGATTGGGCGACGTTGCTGCTTGCGGTCGACTTCGGAAAAGCACTTTAAAAGTCGCACTCATATCAACTCGGAAAGGGATCGTCACCGTATCGCCTTTCGCCTCGGCGTCAAACAGGCGTCAACCTAACGTAAGCACGTAACCAAAGCGGATCAGAAGCTCCGATACGTCGACTCGGCTACGGCTAGGCGACGCCGCGCTTACGGCTCGCCGACCGCTGGTTGATGGTGCAGCAGGCAGACCGGAGGGGTGAGAGGGGCAAGGGTGGACGAAGAGACGTAAGCTCGTTCCGAGTTGATACGTGTGCTATGACCTATATGGACCTTTCGGACCTTTTTTATTGCTATGACCTTAAAGGTCATAGTACACGTACCAACTCGGAAAGGGATCGTCACCACAAGGCTGAATACCTGTTTGTCTTCGCCTTTAACGTCAATTATAATCTTCATGTTGTTAGCTAGGAGGTAATCCAGGGCGTCGTCGAGTAGACACAGACGTACGTCTTTGAACTGCTTTCTGAAAGGATTTAATTTTAATAAATTATCTATTTGTTGTCCGCAACTTCGTTTGCATTATTTTTTATATAAAAATTCAGGATGAAAAGTAGTCCTATGTGTTTCTCCAGGTCTCAAGCTACCTATCTGCCTTATTTCATAACAAATTGTTGGTTCATAACAGTGGTTACACTGACGCAGGCGGCACCTATTTGAGATTGAGCTTTTTAGTTTACAAATGTGAAAGATTTTTTTTTTCTTGTTTTTTACGATTTGTCACTTCGAATTACTTTTAACCATTTAAGTTGTATACTTAACAAGTGGGTCGTAATCTACCACGCGGGCGGGCCCAGTGCGTGTTGAGAAGTTGTATATATTTTTGTAATCACCTTTAACAAACCCTTCATTTTGATAACCCACTCGATGGTAGATATTTCGAACTCCACAATATGGCACCCCAAATCCGCTATTTTACTTTGTTTTTGATTTTAATGTCGCCAGTGACACTCGCGCTACCAAGACAAATCTAAAGACGTATAATTTATCCAAATCCTTTCATTCGTTTAGGAGTTACGAGGGAACAAAGAAACGGACATACATACAGGTCAAACATATAACCCTCCTTTTGGGCTTCGCCGTAGTCGGGTAAAAACATAAATCAGTCTAGTGTATTTTACATTGCTTAAAAGGTAGGTTAAAAAAAAAAAAATTGTGGAAAATTATATCACTTGGGAAAGTTCAAGTGTCAAATAACTATACAAATAAACCAACATACCTATTAGGATGAGTAGCACCCACGTCAATATCCTTAATCTTATCCCAGTCCACGGCACGGACGTCAGTGATACTTGTGCCGGCCAGCCGTTCCAAGCCCTGGTCGTGTAAGAGCAACAGCTTCCCATCTTTGGACGACCGAACGTCCAACTCTATGATATTGCATTCATGTTCTACGCACTGGAAAAGAAATTTACACCATCAATACATCGATGATTTTTAGAGATAGTTTTAGCCTATGAGGAATAGACTCGATTGCACTGAAGCCTCAAAAATTTTTTAGACCTTTTTTATTACGAATAAATAAATAAATAATAATAATCTTTATTGTTCAGAAAAAGGGGTCTGTGGATGGATCTGTGGCTAAAGAGGGATCTGTGGCTAAATAATAACAGCCGCACAGGTCGATCGATCAGGTTGAGCTACGCTTGCCGCGGCTGGTCTGTGGATGGGTGACCATCTTTCAGACCCCTCCGTGGCTCGAAAAGCACGTTAAGCCGTTGGTCGCAGCTATCATTCGTGGATCTTTGACAGTCATCAGAAGCCCGAAAGTCTGACAACCAGTCTTACCATGGGGTATCGTATTACCTACCCAGTTACTGGATTGTGGAGGTCAGATAGGTAGTCGCTCCATGTAAAATACTGGTATTCAGCTGCATCCGGTTAGACTAGTAGCTGACCCCAACATAGTTGGGAAAAGGCTAGGCAGATGATGATGATTGTTCAGAAAAATACATAATTACACACTAGGATTCCCTGTATCATAGAGGCCAGTCTCTTTCATTGTGATTCAAAAAATACAATGTAACATAAGTATTATATGTATAGGTAGAAATGAAAAGTTAAACAAAAACAAAAATTGTAAATACATGGCATCTTGTAAGAGTGTACAGTCGGTGGCCAACATTATCTGACCCACTTGAGTGATAGCGAATTTGAACCTTATCGTGAACATTTGGAATACCCCGTGCAAGCATTTCGATAAATAATGTTGTTAAGCGATTTTAATAATTATGTTGTTGTTAAGGTTGAAAGGCTAATAAGTTTCACGACTACTAAAAAAAAACCAAGGCGAGGGTGGATGAATAAAAAAAAATATCGCGCATCAGTAACATTTTAAAGTTGTCTACGGTTAATAGCTAAATTCCGTGATTCATTTTAATAGCTGGTTGTGATTGTGCGATAATGTACTTTATGAAAATATACGATATGGTTCAATTCTTTAGAATATTGCTTCTATCATCCCAACTAAGGTCAAATTTCAAGGTATATTACTACAGTTGAGTTGGTCTCGTGGTCAATTAGGCAGGTCGATAGTCGTCGGGGTCTGCGTTCGAAACCAGGAAAAACCTAACTAAGCTTTCTGTAGCAATGTTTTGTTTTTAATTATTATCTTTTTTTCACTTTTTTTAACGAAGGAAATCGAGAAATAACTTTTTAAATTGGCAGTTTGTATAGGAATGAAACAAAATCATTGCAAGTAATAAAAATGTTTATTATTTCATTAAAATATACATAAGTCAGATAAAGTAAGTAAATGCTCATAGTTCAAAATTATTACATTTTATAATATCATATTCAAACCTAACCATTTATAAACATTTAAAAAAGTCATGCTAATGCTTGGAAGTTTGTTATCGAGAAAACATTGATGTATAAATGCGAGAAAATGAACGAATTTGTGAAATGTTTTACAGATTTATAACTAAGTATAATTATGTAGTGAATCAACATGTTATTTAAATAGAAAAATGCATTTCCATTTATAACAATAACATCACCACAGAATCTGCAACTTTTAATGGCTTAGCATTCATTCAATTGAGCATTTACTTCATAATGTGTTTCAAAATACTTATAAGTAGATTAGTTAGTAGCGGAGTGGCGCACCGTCTCCTTCTATAACTTGCTGTAAGTGGCTACGCATACCGCAAACCATGTTCCAACACAAATCTTTTCCTCTCATGTGCTCCTATGTCGATGATACGATCTCAGCCAAATTGTTTTTATTTCGCACTTTGGATGTGTCCCAATTTAAAATCATTTGACCCCATAGATTTCCTATAGGGTTCAAATAGGGAGTTTAAGATGGCCAGTAAATAACAGTTGCACCTTCTTGAGCAGTTAACCAATTCTTCACAATGCCTGCGCGGTGGATGGAGCAGTTATCTTGCACGAAGTAAATATCTGTATTTGGATAGGCAATTCGCACAGTCGGTAGCAGGACGACACGCAGAATCTCCAAATACTGACTACTATTAAATCGATCATTAACTTCTAGCAATTCATCAGGTCCCATAGACGACATTCAGCCAGCAATGTTTTGTATAGTATAGTCATTATGTTGCGACATGACTCCACCGGATATCTATGATTACACCAAATTCATTAAAAATACTTTTCACGATTTACGTCAAACGTTTTAGAAATGTTCGTGCGCAGTCACTGTTTAGGCGTAGGTAGACTGACTTATGTCACTTAGATCAATTTAGTATCCATCTACCCCACGAAGTAAACTTTTACTTCGTCCTACTCATTTGTTTTTTTAACTTACCCACTTGTTTTCCAGACAAGTTGTTACGCAAAAATCATATTGGTCGTTCTTTAATAATGCAAGAAATATTGTAGAAATCATAAATGAAAACAAATAAAAAAAGAAATTGATAATAGATGGATTGTGTTTTCGAACCCACATGTTGTTCGTCGCCAATCCAGCATCGAACCGCGAAGCCACAATGACTTGTTGAGAACACGCGAAATTAAAGATTGTGTAGTAAGTATTGCCGTGTTACTTAAAAGCTTTTCAACTTTAACGACAAGAAGATAATGATTAAAATGGCTTAACAAGATATGCCGGGTGAGTCAGGCAATGTTGGGTGGGTCAGATAATGTTGGTCACCGACTGTACAAAAGTGTGAGACGTGTGGTGTTGGTGTGTGTATGTATGTGTGTGTTCATAGTTGTGCGCATGTCATGTCGCCAAAACTAATATGTCATGATAGATTGTAATAATAAGTTGTTTAATAACAAGTTTTTGATGAGAGATTTGCATTCAGATTGTATCATAATTAATAAATTAATTTTATCGTTAAGTTTAGGATGGGCCCCTATAATAGTGAAAACACTTTTTAGCAAAATCAAGTTTACACTTTGGTTTATGCCATTTAAGCTTCCTTTGAGAACGCTCTTTGGACTCCACTTTGGCTAAAGCCTCTTTATGGAACCTCAGAGCTACAACCATAATATAAATCTGTTGCACAAACGGTATCAAGTATAGTTGTATGCCTAACCATTATTCACACAATATTATCTTTCTTTCACCGTACAGAGGCCAGGACATCAAGCTACTACAATCGTCAAATTTCATTAATAGATTTTCAACTTTACCGCTAAAGTAATAAGGCTCAAAGTTGATTGAGAAAATATGACAGTTTCGGGAAGTTTGATGTGCTGGCATCTGAAGGCCATGGACAATATGACATGTATCACAAACTGCATGCAACATTTACATATACATATACATAGTTCTATAGAAAAAGATTTTCCTTAATTTGTACAATCTATGAAACATTAATGATGAGATTTGCATGGAAAAAATACTGGTGTGGCCTACTGATAATAAATAATGATATGCTTATTTGTTTTTAGTAATATCCATTGTGAGTTTTTGATTCTATATCAAAAACCAATGTTTGTTTACATTTTTTTTTACAAGTAGGTTTTATCACTATACGCATCACCTATGACTTAAGGTCTCTCTAGTCATAAATCCTCTTTAGAAACACTTTAAAAGGTCTACTTACATACTTGAACGCTTCCATAGTGTTCTCAGGAGCGTCGAGAGCCGCTCCCCTATGCGCGATGCAACGGACCACTTTATCTGGATTCATCTGGCTTTCCTTGGTCCAGGGCTCAGGCCCGAATATACTGACCACATTCTCCAGCTCTGGCTTCCTCAGCTTGGTCAAATAATACGCCGAGAATCCCAGCATGCCGATATCCAGCCCAAAAGGCAACACTGTATGAGACCAGGACAATAAAAAGTAAAATGTAGAGAAGACATAGTACACTGTTTTTATGGAGAAAGACAGTACTGTCAAAAACATGATAATCGTTCGTTCGTTGTTTTAATTTAGTTAGACTTAGGTTAGATTTTTCGAAAATAAATACATTTGTGAAGTGGGAGGAGCGTTATGACAGCATCCAACGTTTCGTTCAGTGTTACCAGTACCCTTTTGTCAAAAGTAACTTATCATGAGTCAAAAAGTAACATTTTGATGACAAAAGTAACATTTTTTTTTAGAAAATAATTACTTTTGTTTAAATAGCTCAAAAAACATTTTTTTTTGTATCAAAATCTTGGATCGGCTGAAAAAAATATATTTTAAAATAAAATATCTAAGTAATTATTTCTTAGTCTGTAATATAATTTAAACACAAAGTCATAATTAAACATATATACCTATTTAATAATCACCACATAGAACTTAGAGCCCAGAATATACTTTTAAATACGACGAAAGAGATAAAATTATCGGTACGAGTATGCATGGCTACACATCAAGCTATACATAACCAGTAACAGCTAACTTCGATTGTACGAAAAACCTATAGGTACAATGCGAGTTCTGATAAAACTAGAAATGTATAGCTCGATGTGTCGCCGGTTAAACGGCTTGCCAACATTAACGCGGGCGCAACATTAGTCTAGCTTAGCTCGCATAGCTGGTGTAATTTTTCATACTTGTGTGTAGACCGCAAACTATGTAGAAGTATTAATAATTACCTCAGCTATGCTAGATAAGCTGACTAACTTAGCTTAGCTCTTGGTTTGCAACCCGCATGGGTCTGGTACTGTCGTTTTTAAAATTTGAGATATTTTTTCAAGTACGAAATGTAACGTAAAAGTAACATCTTGCGTCGTGTAACATGGAAGTAACATAACAGGGCCAAAAGTAACGTAAAATGTTACAAAAGTAACATTCTGGCAACGCTGGTTTCGTTGTTGTTTTTAGCAATTAAGAAATTCGCGTTTAGTTGCTAATCATTTTCGTTAAATACGTACAAAATATTTTCATGGTTACAGCCTTACTGGTGCACTCAGTTGAATGTATTTTATTAAACAAAATGACCTTGAATTATATGTCAAAATGTAGAAATTCCAAAGTTGATACAAAAAAAATACACATTCCGTTCTGCGCCTGACATGTCATACATTACCGAATTAATGTACAGTCAACAAAACAGATTTGCTATGTAATTATAATCTGTGCCTTAATGTGCATTTTTTATTATGTGCGTTTATTAGACTTTTGAGATTTGAGAACTTACTGCATGCGCACAAGCCTATCATGTTTTACCTGTTGTTTCTTTAGGTGTGAGCGCCAAAGGGTGCTTACATAAAGAAGCGAGTTTTCCGACCCGACTCCCAGAGTCCTAGTACAGATCTCTGCAGGTTGAAATTCAGAAGGAAACGGTTACATGTTTTACCTGTTGTTTCTTTAAGTGTGAGGGCTTAAGTTAAAATGTGGGACTATTTCACCTTCACCGAACGGTACCTACCGACCCGCACAGACTCACCTGCACCGGAAACCTGTATGTTCATGTGTAAGAACCCTAAAGTTAGCTGCCAGGTTATTTATTTATTTGTTAAGCACTTATTTAATATTTTTATTATTTTATAAATATTTTGATTTCGGTTTAAGTAAATAAATAAAACGAGATTTTATTTTAAACACTCTTTAATAATTTTACAGAGAATACAACGCCGAATCCGGACTTCTAAAATCTAGTATATAACAATCGTACTACAACTAAACTACTTATCGTTTTTTTCGGATACTTAAAGTACTTTTTTCTGATCGGACTGAAGTGTCCTCAGGGCAGGGCCCTTACAAAATCAAATCAAAATGAAAATAGTTTATTTCCATAAAATGTGGTAGATACAAAAGATGATATTAGGTACCTACGTAAAACTGTAGTGCAAAGACACATTCCGCCATGTAATTATGGCATGCAAATATTTAATACATGAAGTTGGTACCTATGTATTTTATTAACAACATACAGTAATATACTAATAACGTAGTTAATTAAATTAACAAAGGAACATAAATAATTTAAAAGTTATTAAGTACAATGCATTTCTGAGGTGGTAGGACTGACAAGATTGTTTGTTCAGAAATTCGCCGACAGAATAAAAACTATGCGTTATTAACCTTTTTTTCAAAACCACACAGGACAAGATCCTTGAGCCACACCACAGCTAAAACATTAAGCGGGGAATATAATAACGCGGGATAGAAACCTCTCACTAAAATTGCCCTAACCACTAAGCAAAAACCTAACCTACAGACGCCAGCACATCAAGCTACCCGAAACTGTCAAATTTTCCCAATCAACTTTGAACCGTAGACTTTAGCGATAAAGTTGAAATTCTATTAAAGAAATTTGACAGATTGTAGTAGCTTGATATGCTGGCGTCTGTACATCCGCGGCTCCATAAGAGTTATGACGTAGCTGAAAAGTGCTCTAAGTCTGTTAAAGAATATGTAATTATATTAAACTTGAACACACCCTGATTTTGACAGGATTAGCTAACTAGCTATTTTGGAATGCGGCCTATGTAATCTGTGGTAACAGTAGATCTAATAAATGGTTAAATGAAACGAACAGTTGAACCTGCGGAATCTCCATCCATCAGGGGAATACAAAAGAAATACCACAAAGTCTAAGGCTTAAAATCGACGACTCTGCCGCGCCTTCTCGTGATGACCAATCGCACCAGATGCCGTATGATGAAGAGTAGTGTTTCTACCACTGTCAGCACGCTGGCTCCGACGAACAGCGCAGTTGTACCGCCTAACGAAGCTGAAAGGACACAGCATTAGGAAGTGTGAACATAATGGATCATCATCATCACCATTACAGGAAGAGCATTGGTCATCATATTCAGCCTATAATGTTCCCACTATGCTGGGACTCAGGCCTCCTCTCGGTGAGAGGGAGTGGGCCGTAATCCACCACGCGGGCCCAGTGCGGGTTGGTAGATGTCACATTGTCATGTCTTCGAATTTTTGCTTCTAGGACATGCCGGTTTCCTCACGCTGTTTTCCTTCACAGTTTTGAGAGCAGTGGTAACGTTCCCGATTTACCGAGCTGTAGGTCGTATGTTCAAACCCAGACAGGCGCTTTACTTTGTGTAAATAATTTCGTCACCACTGCTCTCAAAACGGTGAAGGAAAACATCGTGAGAAAATGGGCATGTCCTAGAACCAAAAATTCGTGACAAAGACATGCGACATGCGACAACTGACTTCTACACCCGCACTGGGCCCGCGTGGTGGATTACGGACCAGTCCCTCTCAAGAAAGAGAGGAGGCCTGCGGCCCGTAATATTTTATTAAACAGGCATTTGCGCGAGAGAATTTGTCTTTTGCATAAAGCCTCTGTCGTAACTGACACACAAAGATAAATAAATTGCGAGATCAAGCAACTTACCTGTACCTACAAAAACAAAACAATTTATATAAGCGAAACATTTTAAACTTTTCTGCTCTCATGCACATTTTACAACACCTGCTGAACAGAGGGGCAATTCTCGTAATTTTAAGAACGTTCACAGTCTGATCTTAGTCTCAATCTGTCAAAAATACCTCGAATTTCCCTACATTTTTGACAAGTTTTTGACATTTGTGTGTCGCCGAGATGAGACTGCGACTAGATTTTGAAAGGTTTATATTACGACAATTGGCCTTCTGGTCCGCCTACACACGAGCAGCACCCTAAGTGCGTAACACACTCCCAATCACAATCTGAATCATTCGAAAAATTTGTCTGCTCAACGTAAATAACGCAATGAATATTGTTCCACTGTCAAAATGAAACCCGTTCCTACTGTTAGACTGCATTCCGAATTATGCCATATTCGCTCATAGCGCTCACATCAATAGTTTGCGTTCCGATTTAGATATCATGATTATGACAGCTGAGTGCTGTCAACAATTCGGAACGCTCATGAACGCGCTCACAGTGCTCCCTCAACATCAAAACTTTATTCACGTGAATACTCTTGGTTGGATTACAATATTTGTTCGTGCATACACCACATTTCTTCTTCTTTGGTTAAGTGGCGACTGTCAGCCAGAAGCACGAAAATGCCACGTTAGTTTAAAGATTATGATGCATCTTAAAACAAAACACACTGACACACCCCTCCGGCCGTTTTCGCAACTGGGGTTCGCAACCAGTTGCGAATTAAGAATTTTTATTCTTTGTTCGCAACTAGTTGCGAATCAAGAAAGCTTTTTCCTTAACCGCAACTAGGCATCCTGATGATTAATTTTCGTAACCAGTTACGCCAAAATATATTTTTTTCCTTATTCGCAACCTTCGTGTTGATACTCTATTTTGTGGATTTGCATACAAACAATGGGTCAAAAAGCAAGAAATACGGAATTATTGCTGCTGAAAATATAATGAAAGAATAAGAACTTCGCAAAATCACATACTTAGTTGCGATGTGAGAAAAGCATTTCTTAGTTTGCAACCAATAGCTAAGATATTGAATAAAAAATTGAATTAAAACAAAAAATCGCAATGTTAATTACTTATATATATATATTTTTACTTAACAAAAACATAAAAACTTAATACAACGAAAATGAAACTTATAAACTTTCTTACTTGCAAAATAAAACGAAGGAAAAATTAAACTATTTTTCGAAAGGCCTTTTCCACCCTTCTTTGGGAAAATAATTTCTACGCAGTGCCCCACGCTAATTATTCCGGATTTCAGGTCGTTTATTGCCGAATCGATTTTCGCATCTATTTCTTCGTATTCTTTATATTACTTACTTTTCTTAAATCAAAGCATGTAGGGTCTGTGTTTAAAACTGATACTGAGACATAAAAGATTTGGTTTTATGCAACCTATGTCTTTATTTATTTTTGTATGCCATCCTTCTTTATGATTGTTTGTTTTTATTTTTTCATTTTCACAGCAGCAATAATTCCGTATATCTTGCTTTTTGACCCATTGTTTGTATGCAAATACACAAAATCGGGTATCAACACGAAGGTTGCGAATAAGGAAAAAAATATATTTTGGCGTAACTGGTTACGAAAATTAATCATCAAGATGCCTAGTTGCGGTTAAGGAAAAAGCTTTCTTGATTCGCAACTAGTTGCGAACAAAGAATAAAAATTCTTAATTCGCAACTGGTTGCGAACTCCAGTTGCGAAAACGGCCGGAGGGGACACACACACACACACTGTCATTTTTGACAGCGCTCACGTTGATATTATTTTATGGAATGTTCGGCGTTATCGCAAGATGGCTGATGTCATGACGTCATCTATGACGATTCACGAGACATCGTTATTGCGCTCACTCTGTCATGAAAACTTTAATCTGTTCTGTGTCTGACTTGCAACGTGCAGGTGGAAGTGAATCAAGCTTAATTTGTGCGAAAAACGTTCCGGTTCTTGAAAAACTAAACAAAACTTTCCAAAATCATTCCGAGAAACGAACTCGTCGGAAAGCAACAGTAGTGCCCAAACAAAGCATATTTTATGCTATAGACTTCCAACATTTAACGTTTTCCTAATAAATAAGCCACGGTAATTTGTGCTTCAATGATAACAAATTAAAGTGATTTACATTAAAATACTATGCTAGGACATCACAGGAAGCTGGCAAAGTCCACTCCATCAGGTATACCAACCGAAGAGGTCTTCCAGAGTAAATATGATATCCCGGTTAAGTCTGATCTTTGGCGGCATCATGTTGACCCTGATTGCTGACCGCGGGTCCTCCGCATCCGGCGTAGTCCCATTCATGTAGGTTTTAATATTAAGGGGTTAAATAGGTTTTAGTAGCGTTTAAACAGGCTTTAAAGGGGTTAAAATAGGTTTTAAAAGGGTTAAAATAGGTTTTGATAGGGTTAAATAAGGTTTTAACAGGGTTAAATTAAGATTGAAAATGTGGAATATAATCGAATTTTCAAAGATTTAGAAGTAGGTGCAATGGTCTATTATATATTTGGTTCCCCAACAATGCAAGTTTATACCGAAGAGACTCAAAAGCAAAAGCTTATAAAAGTGACCGTCTATTAAGTTAGACAACCTCAAATTGTAAACGTGTACTTTCGTCATAACTTATTCATCTATAATAATGCTCGCTGTAAGATAAGTAACATGAGTATACACTAGAGCATTTACTTGTAATAGGACATCGAGCATTCGCGGTTTTTAAATTTAGTCGAACCGATCTTCAAACACGACACTCGATGTTTTGTTACAACCTGATTTTAAAAACCAATGTATGGAGTAACATTTTATAGAGCAAAGGCACGCCAGACAGGTAATGCTCACTTGCCGTGAGCAATACGTCGAACGCAGCGTCGAGCATTCGCATCAGGAACGTTACATTACATAAAAATGCTATGCTTTTGAAACAGAGCTTTTGCCAGTATAGTACAGACGCTAGACGCCAGCACATCAAGCTACCCGAAACTGTAATTTTTTTTTGATTGAGGTTTAAGGATACCTATCTATTTGGGTTTTTGTGTTACAATGAGACTTCACACTATTGAAAGATGGACGACGACTTTTTATTCAGGATATTAATTATAATTGGGAATACAATTTCACATTGACAGTGGCGCCACGGCTCATAGCGGCTAATGTTATGAAAACAATATTTGTTTCGTTCACAGATAAATAAATATAACATCAATGGGTGCATTCATTTTAATAATTTTCCCAATCAACTTTGAACCTTATGCTGTAGCGATAAAGTAAAAAACTATTAAAGAAATATGACAGATTGTAGTAGCTTGATGTGCTGGTGTCTGTACCATTCGTAAGAACGTTACATTACATGGTAATGCTCTAGTGTCACTGACCTCTATAATACAAGTACGCTGGACTAACGATACTCTACGAAATGACAGTTGTTTTTTGTGCCGATTCAAAGCGCCCCGCTCGTAGGCCCAAGGAACTAAAATTGACACGTTCTTTCAAATGGACGTTGATTTGTTTACTTCGTCTCTGATGATTTAGGTCTAAATCGTGAAAAACTAGTTTATTTGTGTATTTTGTGTTTACTACGTGATATTTGGAACATTTTTATTATGAAAGCATGCGGATTTTGTAAAACTCGCTGCCAAAAAGTCAGCGGATTAACCTTTCACAAGTAAGTGAATTTTACGACTATAAATGTTTCGATTGCTTATGTGAGCATTTTTATTACTATCTTATATTTAGAATAAATGTTTTCATTAATATCCCATCATATTTAAGTGTAATTAGGGCTCAGTTTTCACATTTAGTGAATACAATAATTTGAATAGGGTTGTAAATGTTCCATGTCGATAATGTGTCGATAGTTTTCTTCAGACAGTTAATAATTTTAAATTTACGTCTTTCAAATAGAAATTTACTGTCGCCAGAAATTTCTGCAATTTGATTACCTACCTAAAACACATTAGCAAATACTAGTTTCTAATTTCAACAGATAAATCCATACTAATATTATAGGTAAATTCGAAAGTAACTCTGTCTGTCTGTATGTTACATTTTCACGCCTAAACCACTGAACGGATTTCAATATTTGGCAGAGTATAGTTTTTATCGACATATCTCGCGGGCGAAGCCGCGAACGGAAGCATAGTATTATATGTAATGTGTACTTGTTTCCGAAGTAAAGACCTAACATCAAAATAAAACTTGTCATCTACAATGTACTGTATACTTTAGTCAGTTTTACTTTAATTAAATACTTAATTTCAGATTTTCCACCAAATCAACTAAGCAGGGCTCAAAAACATGAAAATGGAAAATTGGAGTCCTAAATCGAATTATCATCTTTGTAGCAATTTCACTGCGGACTGTTTCGTTAAACACTCTACACTTACGCTCTTCTCCATACGAACACGGCCTTTTGGAAGACTAGAATCAATTCTATTTTATTGTATGTTTGACGTTCAAAAGTGCCTATGTACCTATTTGAAATAAAATAATGACGTTCATAAGTGTCTAATTCATTTGAAATAAATTATTTGACTTGGACTTTGTTATTTCTTGTGTTTTTTTCCATTAGTACGCACGCAATAATGAAAATGAAATCCCTCTCCTTTCCGCTAGTAATGACTACATGGTAATGTTACAAGGTTCACTTTAGGCATTCAATTTGAGTGAATTTGATTGAATTTGTATGGACGCTGTTTGTTGTTTCCAACATGGTTCAATTCTTCCAAATTGAACACCAAAAGTGACAACACAAAGTCACGAAGAATACAGCTGCCATTTGATTTACTAGGTTAGAGCGAAATGGCAACATAGTTTTTAGTTCATATTGCGAACTAATGTGACCCCAGTTCAGATTGTAAAACTAGTGTAGTTGAGCCAGGAGATATTAGCTCAACCATAGTAGTTTTTAGGCTAAATTCTAAGCCTATCCTCATATTTAAAGCTCACTGATCTGATCGTCATGCGCTATAACCTTACTAGGACACTATCCACTAGTTTATAGCGTGCGATCTGACCGCGCCCTAATGAATTTTCAGATAGGGGGCCGGCGAACTACGCATGCTAATGCGTAGTTCATACAAACGTAATACCAAAATCATTTGTAATTCAAACATATTCTTAAGATAGTTTGTATTTATTCCGATTAGATTACAGAATATCTAGGTTCCCAAATATATATTTTGAAAGGACTCTGATATAAAGACGAGAGTGAATTTCAAATTTCTATAGAAAACTTATTTTTCTCATAACTCGTCTTTAAATCAGAGTCCATTCAAAATATATATTTGGGAACCTAGATATTCTGTAATCCAATCGGAATAAATGCACACTACATTAAAAATTTGTTTGATTTACAAATTATTTTGGTATTACGTTTGTATGAACTACGCATGCTCCGCCGGCCCCTTAACTTTTGCAGAGCAATTACACTATTAATTAAAAATGAAGCATAAAAATAACAGGGAGTGATCCGATATTATTCTCTTAAGTAATAAATTACTCTGTGGTTATAACGGTCGATAAAATTCATAAAAGTATTTTTTTATCGTAGGATATATCCCATCTCTAATATTAGTTCTATGGTCCCTTCACATTGCTATCAGCGCCAAAATGGCGAAAATCAAATGGCTTCAATCTGTCATCCATAGTCTGCAGTCCAGCGTACTTGTCTTATAGAGGTCAGTGTCTAGTGTATACTCCACATTTTCGAGTTTCAATGCAAACGCGCTGTTAGATTTTCAAGGCAGTAATTTAGGCATCCCCTAGTAACAAAGGGCATTAGGCATCTAAGATCTACATTCAGCTACAGTGGAAAATCTACTCCATCCACACCACGCCATGGCCTTGACGATGATTTGGCATTGACAGCTACGAAAGTCAAATCTTGCCAAGGAGGTTGGGACCACTCTAGACTTTTCACAAGAGAAAATTCTCGTAACAGAGGATTCTGAACACTAAACAAAAAAGCTACAGCTGCAATACCGTATCTACAGTCTACGAAAAGGAAAGTATAAAAAGCCACTAACCGAATAAGGATCGTTTTTGTGTGTGAATAATAATTGAGTTCGGCGCACTGGGGGAGACATGTGCATTTAGCAAGGTTCTTGGGAATGTTAATGAGGATCTCAACGTTGCGGCCGATGCACGCCATCCCGAATGCATCACAGACGTCCCCATCTTGGTTCCCGCGGAAAGAAAATGGCGGATGCAGAATTAAAATTTCAAAACAGTTTTTTACGGTAAAATTTTTTAATTCCTATTATTTTTCATTGGGTGTGTTGAAAAGTTGAAAAATTTTCTTGGCAGTTCTTTTGCTGTCTGATTGACTTGTGGTATTTTTTCCTTTGTCAGGCAGTTATTTTCCCTTTGATGAAGTTTTATTCGTATGCAACCTTCATAGATTAATTTTGGGGTGAGAAAACTCGAAGCAATGTCGCATTCATTTGAAAATTATATTTACGTCTAAAACGAGGTGAGTCTCAGTCTGTCTGTTTGTCAAAGGTGGATATGTCAACACTACTAATGCTATCAACTTGTTTGGGATAGTATTAGATGACGTTTACCCAACAATTTTTTAAATAAGAAAGAAATAAAAATATATGTATATTTTTTGCAACAGGAACTGAAAGGGAGTCTGAAAAATTCGGAGCGGAGCCACTAGGGCACGTGAGAAAACAGTAAACCCCCCCCCCCTCCCCCTATTCTCCGAATATGCAAAGAGAAAAATTTGAAATTATTCTATGTGATAGAAGTTTATGTAAAGATTACAGGAAAAATAAAACCAAGTCTCTAAATAGCACACTTTTTCAGAAATCATGAATAAAAGTTACATTAATTCCACTATCGCTCAAGAGATGGCGCTGACATAAAACTGCAATATTCTACACCGCGGTGCACAGTGTTAAAATTCTCTGACGAATAAAGGCGTCGCCGATGAGAAATTAAAAACATGATACCTAATACGGAAACCTCGGTGCGCGAGTCCGACTTGCTCTTGACCGGTTTTTTTTAAGGATATTTTACTAATCCATTGCTTTATAATTATATACGAAAAATGTGTCTGCTGAACAACGTCAATAACGCAATGAATGTTGTTGAACTGTCAAAATGAAAGCCATTGCTACTGATAGTTTGTTACGCAACTACCCCGCAGGCGTCATAATGGGGTAACTGTGTAACCCACATAAAATGGCAATCGATCATATTTAAACTTTTATTTTGACAGTTCAGCTACGTCCATTGATCGTTATTTACGTTGTTGCAGACGAATTTTTCAAACCTTTAAAGCCATGGATGTCAAAATGAAAGGCATTGCGATCGATTTACATTTTTTGTCATAATCATCATCTGTCTAGCCTTTTCACAACTATGTCGGGGTCGGCTTCCAGTCTAACCAGATGCAGCTGAATTCCAATATTTTACATGGAGCGACTGCCTATCTGACCTCCACAACCCAGTTACTGGGTAATAAGATACCCCTTTGTAAGACTTGTTGTCAGACTTTCGGGCTTCTGACTACCCGTAGCGACTGTCAAAGATCCACGAATGACAGCCGGGACCAACGGCTTTCCGAGGAACGGAGGGATCTCGGTATGTAAAGATCCAAGATTGACCGCGGCAAGCGTAGCTTAACCCGATTGACCTGTGCGGCTGTTATTATTTAGCCACGGGCCCCATGTTTTACGTCTGTTACGCAATTACCACACTAGTATTGCTGATGACAGCCTCCAGAGTCCTGATCAAGCTTTATATTTTTTATATAAAATGGCATCTCGCAGTTCAACCTGAGGGGTTGTTGACTGCTTAACCGAACTTTCCTGTGGATGCCTCAATAAATGAAGGCCTCCAGCCAGGGCATAAATAAACTTATATACTAAGCGACTACACACTAAGGGCCCTGTGGGGTACGGACCTCGGCTTAGGGCGTCACTGGTAGAGGTCAGCAAGCGACAGGCTGGATCGGAATTATTGTTATATTTTGGGGACGAATTTAAAACTACAGGCTCAGCGGCGCGGGCTGGCTCGAGCAAGGGTTGGGGCGGACTTGGTACGGGGTGTCGCGACGGTCCTCGACGGCGAGGGCTCCTGATCAAGCAAATCCCAAGAAATATAAAAGAAAGATGCTCACCTCCTTTGACATGGAAGTATGGTCTACAGCCACAGAACATGACAGCCATGCGACTGCGGCAGTGCATCTGGCATAGAGAGAAGCTGTATGCCTGAAAAAGTATGGTTAGAGACATTGGCAGTTTGAGTAATTCATGCGGCCTACCCAAATGTTTATGTTCCGGGCCAACGGTAACCCTTTCGGACAATCCCGCTGACCTGGCAGGCTTCGCCCCTAAGAGGCCCCTTCCTTAATGCTGACATCTCTTTGAGGCGCGCGTGGAACACGTACGCACCGTCCGGCACGGGCCTGGTCCTGATCGGACGGTGAGCTACCCATTACTCTCCGTCCACAGGCCCGCGCCTAGGGTGGCCTGCCTAAGGTGGCCGCCTAAGGTGGCTGCCGACGCCCGGAGCGTCTCCCGCGGCGGCTGGCACGGAAGGCTCTCTCCCTCATCCGTCCCGCCACCTCCTTCGCTAGCATGACTGCTTCGCAGAAGGAGGTGACTCTTGCCCCGGACCATGGCTTGCACCAAGGCCGGACGCGAGAGGTCGCCGCCGCTGCCGATCGCCTCTACGAGGACTCGGTGATGCTCCGCCCAAGCGGGGCAGACCTCCACCGTGTGCCCCACCGTGTCCTCTGGGCGATCCTGGCAACCCAAATGTCCTTTCTTTGGTATCGTTCGTCGACTCGTTGAGCTCCTTAAGTTCTGAGTTGAGCTGCATGATGACGGACAAATGCGAACACTGACTGGACAGGTCTACTAAATCTGTATGGTTCTTTGCTCAAAAGACCATTTCAGACACCAATCTACATGATCCGACCAGGATTATGTCTGGAATTTAAAAGAAACTGTGACCTCTGAGTTTGTTTCGGCCTTTCTTCTCAGAGTAGTCAGAATATATAGGAAACGCCAACCTTACCTAGTTTTAAAAATATGATTGACGTGTAACAGTGTTTGTACAAACCAACTTACAGAAATAAAATCACTAATTGACATTGAATATTAATCAAGCTGGTGGCAAAGACTTCTCAGGTCAATCTTTTAGAAGGGAGTCCAGTACCACATTATCGTCCACTGCTGAATGTAAACTTCCCCCAAGGGCCGCCATTTTGTAGTGCTTCAAGTTGGAGATATTATAGAGATGAATTACTATGAAATACCTAATTCATTGCAATCCTCCTCATCGCGTCTATCGGGAATCGTAATTTTTATGAAGACATAGCTAAGACTAGGTATATAATTACAGGAGAAGAAGAACCTTATGCCTTACCCGTATAGAGTCGCTGATCCATTCATCAGGATATTTGCAGCGCCGCTGCTCCGATCTCAGACTCTTCACACTTGGTGAAGCTTGGATTTCCACTACCTAAGATGCACATAGGAATAACGGTTTATCTTTCTTATATCTGTGGTTTTAACCACAGATATGATACACCTAGATAACGCATTGAGCAACTACTTCGCGTGCCAAAAATCGCACCAGCTTACGTACAAAAATCGTAAAGCGCCACTTTTGCGCTCAGTCCTGTGTACTGCTGGCTGAGCGCTGGCGCCAGGCCCCGGGGTGTGGCGAGACGGGCGCCGCACGCGGCGGCGTCTTTGAATCGGTTTGATTTTCCCATCAATAAATAGAGCTTGTGACGTCACAGTATGTAGTCAAAATGGCACGGTTGGTTTTCATACAAATCGTGATATGATAGCTGCGTTATCTAGGTATATCTATATTATCACGCCGGTACGCATATATGTCAGCAGAAGGATCTATAGAATGTTTCGTAAGAAAGTTACCTTAAAATCAATGATGAGTTCTTCTCCAGGCAAAACTTCACCAGTTGGGTTGGATATGGCCGTCGATATCTCATACGGAGAATGTATGAAATACTGGAACATGGAAATCGAGTTAAAGCAGTTTCGAGTCAGGACCTTCCCAGCTCCGGGCCATCCGGGGGCTAATGCCTAGATCTATAAACGTTACTTGGCGCGTGCTTTGGCTTAGACTGTTCTCGTAGAGACGAGTGCTACAAGTGCGAGACAGAGGTCTCGCACTTGTAGATTGACACTTGTGCGACAGTGGTAGGAATAACGCTTAGCCAAAGTTCATGGTCATCGTTTACACCGAGGAGGTGTAGGTAACTGTGGCCGGTGGTAACTCCCTAGGGCGGTGCGAGAGGTGCGACGGCACCGGGCGCCGTCATGGGAGAGGTGCTGAAATCAACCGAAATGCGACCACCAGAGGTGCTCGCATTTCGGTTGATTTCAATGACTGGTGCCTGGTATCCGCCAGGCACCTTGATAACTGCATAATTATGCATATGTCATAGGAACATGGTACATAGAGGGGCGCCAGGTTAAGATTTTGCACCACCTAAAAAAAATCTAGGACCGCCGCTGCACGCTCCTGAAGGCCCGAATGGCCGGAGTTGGATATACAGTACAGTAAAAGTACTCAAAGGAATCGCGGGCTCGATTTTGATGAAAACTAAAACTGCATCATTGGATTTTTGAAAAATCAATATTTCTAGCCGGGAATGGAACCCGTTGATTTTGAAAAAAAAAACACACTGTATTATTACACCATTCGATAGTGTCGCTGATAAGGATCGAATTCTGGGAAGTAATGGGAAGTAAAAATTTAGTTTTTACTTTTCGCTATTCCCCATAGTTTCGGATTTGGCCATCCACGCCCACTTGAAAAGTTTACCCTGTATACAGGGTGTAAAAAGACGCATCACATCGCCGTCAACTACACAACATAGTACAGACGCCAGCACATCAAGCTACCCGAAACTCTCAAATTTTCCCAATCAACTTTGAACCTCATGCTTTAACAACAAAGTTGAAAATCTATTAAAGAAATTTGACAGTTTGTAGTAGCTTGATGTGCTGGCGTCTGAACGTCAAACTAAGCATCTTTGTGCAAAAAGAATTGCTGAAAAACGACTTTCATTTTTGGTGTGAAAAATCGCTGTATACGCTGTTTGTGCGCAAAGTAACGCACGAAAAATATTGTGCTTATGATGTAACGGTACATGGGTCATGGGGGTAGGTATTTAAAGTTGTGTTATAACATTAAGAATAGCACCACCCCATACTTCCCGTGGGTGTCGTAAAAGGCGACTAAGGGGCGTACCGGAGAATGGGCAGCAGCATTCTCTATGCATTCCACCACCATACCATAATGCGATCGCCAACCCGCCTGCCAAGCGTGGCGATTATGGCAAACCCCCCCTTTTGGGGGAGGCCTGTGTCCAGCAGTGGACGTCTTTCGGCTGAAATGATGATGATGATGATAACATTAAAAAAATGTTTTCGTAAAACAACGTCAGTAAAATTTGGAACTTTGACCTTAAATTCTCCTTAACCAGGTTCCGAAGTACGGTCCAGTACAAGAAAATCCCGGAAATCCCCAAGATAGACCCAAATTCATCATCCAAGATGACCATCCTAGAGTAGGCTTATTATTATGCGAAAAAGACAATTGACTCTCACCCTAACAGCATTGTTCATAGAGTCTATTCTTACAGAACACTGCCCGCTATGGTAGTGGCATTGTAGTAGCTGGAAAGGTGTCCAGTCAACCTCCTGGAGCATGTGCTGGAACTCGCCGTAAGCTGAGTTGAAGGTCAAACACATGCCCACTTCAGTCATTACAGGGCTCCAGTGTACCTGAAAGAGAAATCCTTTGTAGTTCCAGAGGGTACCATAATTATTTGCAGTGCAGATGATGGGAGTCAAGGTTACGATGAATAGTTGAATCATGGTTTTACAACATTTATTTTGGTAAATATTTAGATAATATAAGCTAACATTTAAAGAGGGGCCCATGGCTAAATAATAACACCGGCACAGGTCGATCGATCAGGTTAAGCTACGCTTGCCGAGGTTGGCCTGTGGATGGGTGACCATCTTTACCTACATACCGTGACCCCTCTGTGCCTCGGAAAGCACGTTAAGCCGTTATGGTCCCGGCTGTCATTCGTGGTTCTTTGACAGTCGTTAAGTCAGAAGCCCGAAAGTCTGACAATCAGTCTTACCAAGGGGTATCGTATTACCCAGCAACTGGGTTGTGGAGGTCAGGTAGGCAGTCGCTCCATGTAAAACACTGGTATTCAGCTACATCTGGTTAGACCGGAAGACGACCCCAGCATAGTTGGGAAAAGGCTAGGCAGATGATGGATAACCTAACATTTAAAATAATAATATGTACATTTATATGAAAACATAAGCAAAAGAATCATAGGGCATCAAAAAATTCGTCCGCATCGCTGTCAACAGGAACAGTGCCCAAAAGGCTGGCAGCATTGCCACGTTGAATGACGATGCTAATTCTTTGGCCAAGAAATAAGCCAGCTCTCTGGCTTGGCGATATCTCGAAAAATCAATCTAGTATTTCAACCCCAAACGGCTCGAACATATAACTCCCAATCAGGTTGGAATATTTTCACCGTTTGAGGTTTCCTGCACCTGCAGCAGCCGTCCTGGCACAGCCCACCATGCTAGGAAGATGGGATGGCGCAAGGGTGTCGACACATATTGCATCCCACACCAAAGGTCTGTCTAATTTCCAGGGCGATTAGGTCAATCCGTCTAGTCTCTTCCCATCGTCGCGTGGCAGGCAGTTATAATACAAATGTTTGGAATAGTTTTAGATGACGCTTGCCCACTATTTTGCAAATAAGAAAGAAATTTTTTTTTTTTTTTCAACAGCGACTGAAAGGAGGTAAGTAAGTGCATTCCACCACGTGCTCTTACCTCATATTCATTATTGGACACAATAACCTGCAGCACAGACGAGGGATGAACAGCCAGCGCCAGTTCCATCAGGTCAATCCCCCTCACAGTCTCGTCAGCCTGGTACTTCCAGAAGTTCTGCAGGTTATCGCGGAAGGAGACGTCGGCAATCAGCTCTATGAACTCGTAGTAGTAGCTGTACTTCGTGGGGTCTGACTCTTCGGTGACGTTCCAGGTGCTGGTGGGGGTTAGAAGATGAGCAATCGTGGAATAGTACGAAAAAATCATGCATGTTCTCTGTCGCAGAAATACGACACGAGCCTTAGGGGCACGGAAATATGTGTCGCATAAATGCGACACAAGCGGTTAAAAGGTTAATTAGTTATTAAAACTTACTCCTCAATGAGCTCCCTGGCTTTATCCGGCTGCACTCTATCGAGAAAGCAGGCGGTAACAGCTGGGAAGGTAGTCCACCAGCTTCTGTAATCTCTTTGAAAAGATACCACGACTGGTTCCGAGTTGTACCTGCACCATTATCAGAACAAAATCAAGTAGATACAAATAAAAAGAAAGAAGAAATAAAGAAAATACATTTATTTAGCACAGATTAAAAGACACACAATACACCAGATAATGATAAGATAATAGTCGTACATCAGATAAAAATAAAAACATAAAAATCAAAAGTGCAAAGTCCGATGTAAGAAATTAGCAGGAATGTGTGCCTCACGGCTGCGCCAAAAAGCCCCAGTTCAGCAAAAATGCCAGACAACTAGTGCCTCTGCCTGACGCTGGTTTTCGACTGGACCTGATGTGTGAGGTGACGGATGTAAATCAGTTTATACTGTAACGTGACGTGTGTATGCATAATTAAATAAATAAATAAAAATAAATTTGTGTCACATAAAACAATATTTAGTAACATTGAAAAAAAAAAATACTGATACATAATTTAAGTGAGATGGCCGCATGATAAAAACAAAAAAGTATGTCGGTCTATGGCACATGTCCCACCATCGACGAGGAAGTCCACACCACCTCTGAAGTCCGACGTTAAGGCATTTTGGTTCATATTCCAAAGATATTAAAGACTTACGCAGGACTTCAGTGGTGGCTCGGACACTACTTATCAAAAATTTTCTCGATCAAGAAACCTACAGTAGAGGTAGATGCCGTGTCTGGTAAAGAGATACTTAATATATTAATAGTTGCTCGCTGACTGCTCGCGCTATCCGGTCAATACCTACCTAGTCGCTTCCTCGACGGCGGTGAGACAAGTGCCTAAGACCCTGGACTCCTGGATATTATATACACACGTTTTTCTACGTTTTTCTTTGTGCTTTGCCGCACAAACCTTCCAAGGTGATCAATGCCGGATTATGACAACTTGATGCCCTAAGCAATCCACGCCTACAGCCGCCCCTATCCACTAATCGCCTTGTATTTTTCCAAAACATCGACGAGCGATTTGTAAAGATTGGCGGACATCTCTAGCAAGAGTGACTTTTGGGTCTTGTAATATCTTGCTCATAAACAGCCTTACCTTTCATGTGCTAGCAAATAATGTTTTGGTGCTGTTTCTGCCTTATGGTGTCCCCCGAGACGTGATGCCCTAAGCAATTGCTTAATTTGCTTATGGGCTAATCCCGCACTGATGGTGATCCATGCAACACTGACGATCGTGCCTACACACGGCGAGTAAACTGGAGTTTTTCACGGCAAGAAAATTGTGTGGGGTCAAAGAAATCCTGGATTTCTGAAAGTGCGTTAGGCTGATAACATCGTCAAGAGTCGTGAAGAGTGACAGGAAGGAAATGGGGATGCATGAAGAAGCCTCCTCGTGTAGCGCAGTTTGTTCCACCAGTTACTCAACTGAACCGAGCGCTCGGCGCATCCTGTACAGTCACACCCAACACCTTATATGACTGGCCAATTCTTCCCTTGCGGTGGTAGGGTTAACGCCCGCCTGGTTTGCGACCTTCCCACCGAAGTCGGCCGGCGTCAAGCAGCCTGCTGTGTATCGGCGATGCGTGGGAGTTCCAGTGCCTTAGGCATCTTCTGGGCATGCTCGTTCCATCATAGACCTGATCCATCGCTTTCCATCAGGCGTGAACAAGGTCAAGAAAAAAAGGATGGGACCCAGCAGTGAGTGATTTTGGGCTGAAATTATGATGATGATAATGACGTCGTTCGGATGAGCGATGATGAAGTAGATAGAAATATACCTGAAATATTGACTGAGCGCACAGTAGACTGCGCCGGCAAATGCACTCATAGTCAAGACTAGCCACAGTAGTCTGTAAAGAACAAATAAACTTCTATCACATAGAATAATTTCAGATTTTTCTCTTTGCAAACTTCGGAGATGTTATTAAGGGGGGGAACGGTAATTTTTTTTACATTTTTCATCAAAAGTCGAAAACTATGCGGTCTAAAAAAAAAGAAAAAGTGTTTGAGAATGTGCAAACTGCGCTCTTTCATATAATATCCCACATGCCCTAGTAGCTTCACTTCGAATTTTTCAGACCCCCTTTCAGTTCCGTCCCTGTTGCAAGAAATATACATATATTTTTATTTATTTCTTATTTGCAAAATAGTTGGGCAAACGTCATCGAAAACTATTCCAAATTTGAGTTGTTGATAGCATTGAGAAATCCAGCTGTGACAGACAGACAGACAGACTGACTTAGTCTCACCATAAGGGTTCCGTTTTAACATTTTGGTACGGAACCGTACAAAGAGTCTAAGGCCGAGATCTGATGTTATTTAGCACATAATTTGGCTAAGCGTTACTCCCGTCACTGTTGCAAAACTGGCAAACCACAAGTTCAAGAAAGAGACAGAAACATGTCTTAAGCCAAAGCAGCTCCGCGGGAGACGCTCCGGGCGTCGAGAGCCACAGGACGACTCCCGGCCACCGTAGGCGCGCGCCTGCGGACGGAGAGTAATGGGTAGCTCACCATCCGATCAGGACCAGGCCCGTACCGGACGGCGCGTACGTGTTCCACGCGTGCCTCAAAGAGATGTCAGCATCGAGGAATCCAGCATCAGGATCCCCTTAGGGCCGAAGCCGAAGCGGGTCAGCGGGATTGTCCGAAAGGCTTACCTCTGGCCCGGAACATAAAGCGCTAAGGAAGGAACATGTGTGTGGGTTTTATATACTCAGTAAGAGTCTGACACTCCCTTTCGCTCCGCCCAGAGCGGGAAGCCCCTCATTTGATGATTTCCCAATCCCAACCAAAAAAAATAAGCCAAAACAGGTGCTCGTTTCTAGATCTCGGCCTTAGTCTCAAATTGCAGCCGCAGAAGGCGTAAATCATAAAAGTAAAATAGTTATGAGCTTTGGGACAAGCCTATAACCACAGAATAAATAGTACAAGTACTATAACAACACGCGACGATGCGCAAGCGGTGCGCGTCTCTGGTGCGCAGAGTGCGGGGCAGCGCTAACACCGTCCTGGCGATGATCGCCAACAGACTGGATTGCCATTAAATCCGGCAATGCTGCAGCAGACATATAGTTACATTGTGAGTGTTAGTTAGTTAGTTTTTGTCTGTGCTTATTGTTATCCTGTCTGTATCCCTTTTATTATTATTTTATTTTTTGACTGCCCCGTTGGTCTACTGGTTGCAAGCGCGACTGCTGAGCGTGGGGTCCTGGGTTGTGTTATTGGGAAGGAAGGGAAGGGAGAAATTCCTAATGGAAAACCATTAGGAATTTCTTAGTAACAGTCCGGAGTTTGGAAGTTGGCGGTTTAATACCCCCGTGCCTCGGAAAGCACGTAAAGCCGTTGGTCCTGCGCCTGAACTCTCCCCGGTCGGGTCGTGTCGGATTGCCGTCCCATCGGACTATGAGAGTAAAGGAACAGAGAGTGCACCTGTGTTTGCGCACACACTTGTGCACTATAATATCTCCTGCGTACCTGGCTAATCTCCATTGAGATTGGCCACCGTGACCGAAAACGGTCGGGGAGGCTATTATTATCCCTTTTATGTTTATGTTTTTTTAAGAGTCTTAATTGTTACTTGAATTAAACTATTATTTCTAATATAACACTCCTGTAAGCCAGAATCTATAGTAACGACCATCAGAAAAGTGCTGAGACAATGAAGCTCGACAGGTCCCGGAGACATCGACTATCAGCTGTTAATGTTTCCACTGCTGGGTCTCTGTGAGAGGGAGTGGGCCATTATCCACCACGCGGGCCCAGAAGTCCAGGTCGTATTTCGGCCATGGCGGCCAATCTCAACCGAGACTAGACTTCGGCGCGGGAGGTATTATAGCACACAAGTGTGTATTCAGATGCACTCCTTCTTCACTCACTCTCACGCGGGACTACGGGTTGGGGGACCAGCAACGGAAAGAACCAGACAATAATGTCTCTAGGGCTATGGGCTGTTGGTCCCTAAATTCAAAAGCAAGGATACTAGAAAATAATGGCGACATAACAGTATCACGTCCTCTTTGACAACAACCAACAAAAAAGTCAACGAAAAAAGAAGAGTTCGTAAAAGGAACACGTCAATTTCAACATCTCAACTGTCATTTTGGACATTTCATACGTAAAATTATTGGTTATACAAAAAAATTCAAGCGATATTTTTTAGTTTAAATCAAATTCCTCCATTACCTTTCGAGCCAGTGCAGTTTTTTCTCTACAGTATGCTTCAGTCCATGTAGTGTGGTCTCTTGGCAGAATCCAACATAGATGCTATAACCAGAAGCGATGGAAACTCTGATTGATTCTATCGTAGACTTTGTACGTGTTAGGCAGCTCAACATCGCGGTAGGTCTAACTCTATGTTTTTTCTTACTCTCTGGTTTGCCCATAATAGAAATATCCACCCTCTGCCTGGTTCAAACGCTGATAATGATTGTAGATATAGGATGACACTGACTGAAAAAGTCCTTTACACACGCATTTTATCAGATCCAAACCTTGAACACAAAATTATAATGTAGTAAAAGTAGACATTTGGACACTGATAGACCTCTCTGCAGCTTGCTTGCTTGGGGCAATTTAATATGTTAGTTTTAAATCTATTCCTACTAAATTTCGTATAGCAGGGAGGCATTAATACAAAGTGGGGCCAATTACTCAGTCGTATCTGTGATCAAAATTATGGGGGCCAATTAAATAATTATTTAATAGCATACTGATGGCTGTAATGGATTCTTTTGTATTGTTGTAATCAAAACTATATAAGTACAATTTGTTCATTGAAATGTATCGGTACCTACTGATAGCTTTTAAATTCCCTTAATTGACGGTGGCATCTATAACGCCCTTAGACAAAGAAAAGTATAGACGGTGGGTAGCTCCATTTCATTTCCACAAGAAAGGGATAAAGTATTGAGTTATTATAAGTAACAGAAATGGATAAAGCTATACTATTTCCGTCTCTCAGTGCGTGCCAGTTTTTTCAAGTCAGCTGCTTATGTAGCTCATGTTAGTTAGGTTAGTTTTTTGTCTCATGTGTGGCCACGCTACCCGATGCTCTATAGCTTTCTTACTCTAAGATAACGCCACATACGAACTAAGCATTGCACTTGACGTCACGCAAAATCCTGCATCGCGCAAGAAGTATTTTCCGCGCGCACTACCCTCTGCAAAGTTTTATTGGGTGTTAGGAATAGTCCGGAGTTTGGATTTGTGCCAGGTTGATGGCAATAGGCTTGCTCCCAATAACCTACATAACCTTTTTGATTGCAGTTAGCTGGAGTACTAACCCTGGTCTACTTGCTATACCAATTCTGGGGCCTCCTCTGCAACAAGGCACCAGCTGTCGTTGAAGATGACGAATGCGCGCACTCCGAACCGGACTCACGGTCACGATCCAGGTAGGTACGCGAATGTGATCTGTGTGTGACTTAGGCTTGCTTTACTTTCATGTGAACTATTGTCTCAAAAGATGTTACATTTTAATCTACTTTACGTTCAATTTAATTCGGTTAATTATCGACCAACACCTGAAGAGGCTCTCGTTGGGCAGCTGGCTCAAGGGCTTGATTCAGAAAGCAGTTCTGGACACGGCTCGCATTGTCAGGAGGTCCGTTCCTCTCTCTGGAGCCCTGACCGCCGGTAGCTTGGACCCTGGTCCCGATACCGGTGGGCTAGGTACTATTTATTAAATTTTTTTAGAGTTGTTTTTTTTTTTTAAAAAGTAAATAATAATTATTATAAATGGGAAAGTCTATGTATATTACGTTTTCGTGCCTAAACCATTGAAGGAATTGTTATGAAACAATGATATTTTAAGTGTAAAAAGGTGTAGATAGGATAAAAGGGGTCAGCAAGAGGCACGTTAAAATGTAGTCAAGTGACCAAACTGGACCCCTCAGTGTCGCGTCGCCAACGTCAACGGATGCACGTCACGTACCGAGTGCAATTAAAAGTAAAAGTGACCCAAAAACACCGAAAATGCCGTCGTGTTATGAGATATTGCACAAAAATTATGGGTGCATCCCATAACATATAGAGTTATTTGGTATATTTTCATTTCAATAACGTTCACAAGATATAATAATCGTGAGATATACCAACTGTTGATATAATTTCTTTACATACAACATTTATAAGGTACTCTAAAACTAATTTCGTATAACTTTATTGGATGTGACGTTTATTTAATCGAAAATCATTAGGTACCTATATCGTTTAAAATATATAATTCAAACTCGGATAGGTTAGGTTACAAGGCCTTCGTGGCTTCGGCTTAGGTTTGGTTAGGTTACTTGAAACCCTTTACACAGAAATAAGAGCCCCGCCAAGCGGGGCTACTACGTCGACATAGGATGCAAGAGCGAGCGAAGGGCGGGCCCGAGGTTCGGTTTGGTCAGGTTACTTTAAACCCTTTACATAGAAATAGGAGCCCCGCGAAGCGGGGCTACGTCGACATAGGATTGAAGTGCGAGCGAAGGGCACCCCGAGGTTCGATTTTGATCCTTATTAGGGACACTATCGGGTGGTGTAATAATACAGTGTGTTTTTTATCGAAATCAACGGGTTCGATTCCTGGCTAGAAATATAGATTTTTCAAAAATCCAATGATGCAGTTTTAGTTTTCATCAAAATCGAGCCCGCGACTCCTTTGAGTACTTTTTGCTATTTATTCCTCATAGTTTCGGATGTGGCCATCCACGCCCACTTGGATAATTCATCCTGTATATATAAATTTTAAAAGCTTGAGGCACTGACCTACGGTATCCGTTATACAGATGTAGATACCATACACCATAACAGTGGCTCAAGCGTTTAAAATGTATATGTATTTTAAAATGACAGTGTCACTTTTATTATTTTTTTTCTTTTTAGTTCAAGTTATTCTTTCTTTTTAGTAACCTAAAAAGAAAGAATTCTTCGTTCTTATTTAAATAAAAGCTTGTTATTAAAAACATTTTTTTATTTTCATTTTACTTCGAAGTTGGGCCTCCGCCTAACTAACTGTCAAGCAAGGTTGTCAATTTCTCATACTCCTATAATTTATTAATTTATTCTCTTTTACCTCAGGTCGTGTTCCAGATCAAGACCGCGATCCAACTACAACGACTACAAAACGTCAGGGGAAAAGAATAACCGCCGAGGGCGGAAAGCTCATCGAAGGTGCCCCGACTGTAGCCTCTGTAACATTGAGCAGTAGCCGCTAGATGGCACTATCCACAATCATGTTAAATACAAAAGTTGCGCACAGGTTGCGCTTTCTTTTAATTATTTAAATTACTTGTGGCTGTGCGCGTTTTTTTATTTATATTTATTTACTTTTCAATAAATAATTTGGCTTAATTAATCTGGATAAACGCATTTTTTTTTTGTTGTGATGTATCGAACTAGAGTTCTACTTAGGGTTCTAGGGTACCTAGTTATTGATTCCTTGATTTATCATAAAGCTAGAATTTTCTATTTTTTTTATCTCGAGTCCTTGAAAATTTGCGAGTCTGTACTTGAACTTAGTTACTTATTCTAAAAAAAAACGGGCAAGAGCGAGTGGGATTCGCGCACCGAGGGTTCCGTACCGTCATATGTTTTTAAGTTTTCATCGGCGAGGCCTATATTCATCATAAAATACTGCGGTGTAGAATGTTGCAGTTTTATGTCAGCGCCATCTCTTGACCGATAGTGGAACTAATGTGATGATTTTTTGATGAACTTTTGTTGATGATTTCTGAAAAAGTGTGCTATGAGAGACTTCATTTCATTTTTCCTGTACCTAATCTTTACATAAAATACATTCAGATTTTTCTCTTTGCAAACTTCGGAGATAAGGGTACGGTAGTTTTTTTTACATTTTTCATCAAAAGTCGAAAACTATGCGGCCTAAAAAAAAAGAAAAAATGTTTGAGAATGTGCAAACTGCGCTCTTTCGTATGATACCCCACATGCCCTAGTAGCCCCACTTCGAATTTTTCAGACCCCTTTTCAGTCCTTGTTGCAAAAAATATATTATTATTTCTTTCTTATTTGCAAAATAGTTGGGCAAACGTCATCTAAAACTATTCTAAATTTCGAGTTTAACCATTAGTAGTTCTTGAGATATCCAGCTGTTACAGACAGACAGACTCAGTCTCACCATAAGGGTTCCGTTTTTACCATTTTGGTACGGAACGCTAACTAGAAACTACAAATATCATAACCCTCCTTTGCCTTTGCAGTGCAGTAGTCGGTTAAAAATAGACGAATGACGATACGAAGTGATAAGTTCATTCGTAGGACTTAGGTAGGTATCTATACAGAAGGACGTTTGATTCCGACAAACACACACGCTCCGCTGTTATCGGATTTATATTATTAACGCGTCTCATACAATACAACAATAAAATCACGGTTTATTAAGGATCTCTTTAAAGCGCATGCGCCAACCCCGTCTGAATTCACATCTCTAGCAACCCTTCGTGAGACACGGTCGCGTCGCAATTACATAGCATCTGACATTGTCCAGGATGGCGTTTGTAATAGGTAAATAAATCATTTGTTTACGCTTTTTTCATTTATTTAACATCACATGCTTTTATAAAGATCTATTGGCGGGGGCACTGCCGTGCCCCCCCGATTCAATAACGTCAATAAAATTTTATGTGTTACCTATGTGTAAAAAAGTAATAGTGTTCTGTGAGCAGAACAGTCAATGAAGTAATGAAATCTAATAATGCTGTGCTTCTGTCATTATATTATAGTGTACTCTGTAGCTTCTGTCTCCGTGACGAGTTTTATTTATGGTAACGTTCCGAAACACAACAATTTTTCAAGTGTCACTTCATACTAATTGTACTACAGTTAGCAATGAACATAATATTTAGAACAAATGGAACAAAATTGTGATAAAAAAAACAATATTTGGAGTAATTTTACGTTTATGTTGATGATGTGACATTATTTATGAAAGGCTATCGTTGGTGATCTTAACTATGAATGATTTTTATTTATTAATAATCATTTAAGAGCTTATAAAGTGGACAATAATCATTTTAGTCATTATCACTATCGACACTGTCGTCCATGCTATTGTCATAGTCATCATCTAAGGAAGTATCTATAGTATTCGTTTGGTTCGGTAATGGTATTGGAAGAATGTATTTTTGAGGACAGCAGACATCAGTGCAGGGCCTGAAAAAAAAACCTTTCGTTATTCTATTGATTCTAAAAAGACATGATACCAGAGCAGAGAAAAAGTGAGATTTGACAGCAATTTTTTTTACAAATATTATTGACATTTCCGTTTGAAAAACTGACTGCCACAAATTTTGTTACAAACATACTACAGGCATTGCCTATCATTTCTTTACAGGCTTTATTATGGAGGACGATACACCAAAAAATGATGTGGAAGTTGTGGAGTACATTGATAGCCAGGACGAGGACGACCCCGACGGAGGTGAAAGTAAGTATGGACAAGATCTTGATCATCGATTTACATCGATCTTGAAATCGCTCATTTGGAGAAAAAAATTAAGTAGTTAAATGAAAAAGCACTTAGAAAGCGTGCTTACCTTAGGGGAAACAAAGAAGTAAAATTATGTAAACTAACAGTGCCGTCGATGTTTCTCCAAATGAGCAATAAGCGATAAGTATTTATTTTCTGTTTACTAGTTAAACGATTAGCAAACTACGTTAACACGTTGACTGCCAGACAGCAGACACAATAGAAAATCTATGGTTCGCGGTCACCGGTGACCGCGGTGGCAGTCAAAGCCTTAAAATAGTAACTGAGAGTCGTAGTACAGTGTCAAATTCATACATAGATCATACGTTGATTAAGGTTAGATGGTAATAAAAATTGTTCACTTTAGTTTAGAAAACTGGATGACAAATTCATCATTTATTTTTATTTATTGTTTGCAATGCTAGCTGCTTACACGAAATGTTTAACTAAAAATAACTTTCAAAACTAAATAACTTTTTAATTTATATTTTGTGTAATTTTTTCGGTGAAGGTGTTAATCTTCACCAACAAACAATAATAAGACTATTTTCAAGTACCTAGTGAAGCAACTGATTATGTCTTCATGAATGTTTTTGTAAGAATATATGTAATTTAAAAGAGTGTCTATGGAGTTTCTTGCCCATTCTTCTCCATAGCTACCTACTATGCTTTGGCATAGGTATCTAGCTTTTTATTTCTGACTGACCGAATCCTTGACAATTCAAAAGTGCCTGTAAATGGTTTAATTGAAATAAATGCTTAGAGTTTGAGTTTGATAATACTTATGAAATTTTTAACCATTTCAGAGCGACCAATAATGCTTCTCTTGCGTCGGCTTATCAGAAATAAACAAAACACAGTGATGACCAATGCACAAATCATAGATATCCTACAGAGTGAATTTAACATCTCAGTCACATCTAGCCACGAGCTTGAAGTAGACATCTACATCAAAATCATCAAGAAATATCTAAAAGACTGGCCGCAATGGGAAGAATTGGAACGCATATCAACTAAACTTAACAATATAAAGGATTTTGAAGCCGTAAGTAAAGTCTTGAACCACAAATACAAAAACTTAAAAGAGTATTTAGGTGTAATGCTTGAAGCTGCCAAGCCATTGGCTAAAGAAGCGGTTAAGACCATAAAAACGCCAGAGAACACTAAAATGGACGAGAATATTGATTCAAGCGATGTTGTAATGGAGATACAATGCACTAAAGAACAACTCAATCACTTAGTCTACAGACGTCCTCGTCTAGATCTTAACAACACTGTATTTAACATGTCAAACATTCCTCCATCTCGCATTTCTCTCAAGAACCTTTCATTCAAACAAATTCTAAATGGATGGTGTGTCAAACTATCTATTGGTCTACCACACTTTTGCTTTGAAAGAGAACTTCGGTACAAACTGAGACATGTTCTAGTAAATAAAGTACACAATGAGAGTTTTGCCGACATAATTCTACCAACAACTCTACAAACGCTACAACGGGACCAGGCGAGTAAAACAACCAAAGGATATAAAATAGACACAATCATCGAACTGTTCAGTGAGGTTTTAGATTCATATGCTGTCCAATCTTATACATTATGCACAACGGTCAAATCAATTTTTCAAATTTTAATATCTGAACTTCGGGATATGTTTGACAAGGACACTTATTACAAAGTACCTGCAAGCTACCGGAAGTATGCCAATAAGTACAAATATGTTAGATATTTGTACACAGAAAATGAACAGAGTGACGATCCAAGGTATGATTTGCAGCTGGAAGAAACGGTAGCACCGATGTACAACATCAATATCAGAAAAATTATTCCAGTGCAGGAGATTCCTCCCATCGAGGAATGGCTGAAATTTGAATGTACTTTCTGTAGACTGAAGATCCCGATTAGTGTGCCAGGTATAACATCTACATTGGAGTCACATTTTAATGATGTACATCAAAACGAAGTGGACTGGCAATGTACGCATTGTAAGATGCTATTCAGTATTGATTACTTGTCAAATAATAAATGGTATCATGAATGTTAAAATGGCTAAGAGTACCTAAAGAAACTGAACACTAATATAATTAATGTTTCTTGAACCGCAAAATTATTCCTATTTTGGGTTCTGGTGGGAAATCATCAAATGAACCCTGCTCTGGGTGGAGCGGAAGGGAGTGTCAGACTCTTACTGACTAAAACCCACCCATGTTCCTTCCTTAGCCCTTTATGTTCCGGGCCAGCGGTAACCCTTTCGGACAATCCCGCTGTCCATTTTGGGGTCCTTCAAATACTAATTAGCCAAGTGGCTGCGGTCACAGATCAAGCATTTGTCTGCAAGACTTTAGCACGAGACGGAGATGTTGTAGCGGCATCTACACCGCCACATGCGAACTACGCATCATGGTTTTTATGACAAATCTTCTACTGTTCAAGCAGTACGGTTATGGTATGACTTGCCCGTGTCGGTAAGGCGTGCTCAATCTTTGTCCATTTTTAAAATTATGATAAAAAAGCACTTCCTATCTCCTTAATACATCATCATTATATTTTCTTCGCTCCTGTTTCATGTTTATTGTTATAATATTGTATTATGTAAATGGTACACATGGTACACAGACTACCTACAGTTTGTCTGTCCTCAATCCATCCAAAGGTTGTCTTTAAAAGATCGCTTGTAGCGATAAGACCGCCCATTGTGTCACCCTTTGTACAGTTTCTATAATTATGTATGTGTATTCTATTCTATTCATGGTGACGACGCAAAATCCTGCATCGCGCAGAGTTTACTGCGCAACTAGCGTATACAACGTCCCGACATGAATCATCGATAGATATGGGCGAAATAGTTCTCTGAAAAGATAAAGAGCGATTAGCTCTTTCACTCTAAAGAGCTATATCACTCTTCTAGCTCTTCTATAGCTCAGTGACTCAAACGCCGACTGTTAGCTAGTTTGACTCACGCCGCACGCGCGTCGAGAAGGCTCAGCTCGCCCTATAGTCTCGCGCTCTTGGGAAGTTTGGACTCTTTGTTACTCACTAGCTCTTCTATAGCTCAGTAGTTCAGACGCCGACTGTTAGCTCATTAGAGTCGTGTCACGCGAATTACTACGGAATTACTGATATCGATAAATAAATCTTGTTTTTTTTTTTGTGACGGTTTTTGATAGTAAGAACAGTCGTATATTAGTATTATAATGTATGTATCTTAAGTTCATAACATAATATATTTTTTTATAAAATTGTAATTTTGGAAGCCACCAATGCGGTTCCTTTTATAATGTGCCAAAGTATTTTCTACTTTAAGTCAATGACCATAAAGATAGATTTACAGTGGTTTGTGTCTCATGATAAGTTTACAATGACGTATTGTACGATCCGAAGTATTCCGAAGCGAGCCTTTCGGCCGCTGACTTCGGTCAGTCATCGGTGTCTCGCTGAAGTACTGAGCTAGTGAGTCTGAGTGAGCTAAGTGAACTAGTGAGCTATTTAGCGAGCCAGTGAGTGAGCGAGAGACGTCAATCGAAAAGAGCTAGCTTTTTTCTATCACTCGCTGACGAGCTACCCATTTCTAATCATGAGCAGTTTCCCACCAGACACGACACCCGTCTGATCGGAGGATCCTTCCCCTTTCTATAGAAGTTGAGTGAACTTCACCCTGTTCCTCATGCCTCCAAAATGTCATGTAATTGAGGAGTGACCACACTTATCGACGTTCAGACGGCTATCAAACCGCAGTTGTTCAGCCATGACTTGTCCGTTATACGACAAGCGAAACAGAATCTAAAAAGCCCGTTCTAACGCACAGATTTGATTGTGATTCTATCTCTTTCCCGCGTGATTTCGCCGATCTGCTCGGAAGCCAGATGCACCTCCGCAAATATCAACGAATCTTAAATAGATTTTCAGAAACCGACCCACTCGAGGTTTTTGAGTTCACTCGAGTCACATTTGGGCTTTGGTCTTCACCATTTTTGGCGCTCCGCACGCTACGCCAGCTCGCTAGCGATGAACGGCATAATTGGCCAACTGCGGCCGCCGTATTAGAGAGGGACATTTATATGGATGACGTAGCTTCATCTGCTTCTTCTCTCGAGGAAGCAGTCATAACAGCTCCGCGCTCATCCCGCTAATCTGTTGCGGTGACGTGTGACAGACACGTGCGAAATAACATATCTGTGGCAGTCGAGAAGTTTATAAAGCGAAACTACACACGACATATTGTAACGGTATGGCGTCCTGGATTTGGCATCTAGGCGAGAGTTTCTTGATGTCATGACATAGCTCGGCATATGCACGGCTGAGTTGAGCTGCACGATTTTTGACAAATGCTTGCACTAATTGGACAGGTCCGCTCAATCTGTGTGGTTCTTTCCTCAAAAGACCATTTCTTCAGACACCAATCTACATGGTCTCCACACGATCTGACCAAGATTTTGTCTGGACTATTTTTTTGAGATTGTGACCTAGTTTGTTTCGGCCTTTCTTCTCAGAGTAGTCAGATAGGAAACGCCGACCTCATCTAGTTTAAAAAATATGATTGACGTGTAAAAGTGTTTGTAAAAACCTACTTACATAAAATAAATCATTCGAAGGGGGTTTTGGTTGTATTGACCTAACGGACAAATTGTGTTACAAGGTACCCAGAAGTGTTATTCGAAGGTCCCTCAACTATTCCATCGTCGTCGTCGTCGTTTCAGCCGATAGACGTCCACTGCTGGACATAGGCCTCCCCCAATTTTGGGAGGGTTTGCCATAATCGCCACGCTTGGCAGGCGGGTTGGCGATCGCAGTATGGTATGATGGTGTAATGCATAGAGAACGCTGCTGCCCATTCTCCGGTCTCCCTTAGTCGCCTTTTACGACACCCACGGGAAGTATGGGGTGGTGATATTCTTTAAGTCCGGCACCACACAGACAATTGTTGATTCTTACAACACCCATTTTATGGAACTGGATATATTTTGTCTATCTAAGCAATCATTTAAGGAAATAGCTCTGGATATTTTGTTTAGCGAGTATTTTAAGTTAGACTAAGCTAAGCTAAGTAACACAGCAATATTATTGTAGCCGCGACTATTGTTTCACTTTTCTCTTTCTTTTGTATGTCTTTAGCACTTCTAACCTTTAGTTAAAACGTGGACAGTGGTGTGGGTTGCATGTTTGTTAATCTTATTTGAGTATTATTCTGTATTTTTGTATCATAGAACTGTTTTTTGTCCCTAATAAATAAATAAATAGACATATCCGTCAGACAAATGCTTGGTCTGTGGTGCGCCATATGTACACACGCCAGCAAAGCAAGCTACCCGAAACTGTGAAATTCTCCCAAACAACTTTGAACCTTATGCTTTAGCGATAAAGTTGAAAATCTATTAAAGAAATTTGACAGATCGTAGTAGCTTGGATGTGCTGGCGTCGGCATCATGCATGTATGAAAACATAAGTGAAATAATGACGATTTTTTGTATTAAAGGTTTCAAATAAGTTTTTAACATTGTTTTCTTTATTTTAATCATCCTCTAAAATGTTGTACTTATCTGTAATTCATATGTACAGACGCCAGCACATCAACCTACCCGAAACTGTAAAATTTTCCCAATCAACTTTGAACCTTATACTTTAGCGATAAAGTTGCAAATCTATTAAAGAAATCTGACAGATTGAAGTACCTACAATCTGTCAGATTTCTTTAAAGAATTGTAGGGTATACTGAACTTTATTGTGTAGGATTTAAAGTTGATTTTTCCATAAACTCATATTTGTTTACATTTTTGGCAAACAGATAATGTACTCACATACGGAACCCAGGCGGCCCATACAAGCTTAAATCCGTAGAAGATGTATTGTAGTTGCAGAAAAACCGCTGAACGCAGCAGCCGGCCATCTCTCTCCCGGTCACACACTTCATTGTTCGCGTTATGTTGTGTACTGGATCAGAAATAATTAATTGGTTAAATACACATCATTCATCAAAAAAAAGCCCTTGAAGCATTTCTTGTCTAACCGAGTTAATTGTAACAGCATGAAATAGGCTCTTGGAAAATGTTCTGATCACGGCCATCACACGGAACAGCTGACAGACTAAATAGATCCAAGCTAAACGATACACACGCATCAGCTAAATAGCTGCTAGTGTGTCTAATCAAATAATAATCATAACCTGCCTTACTTTACATATCGAGACCTCTCCGTGCCTCGGAAAGCACGTTACGCCGTCGTTGGTCCCGGCTGACATTCGTGGATCTTTGACAGTCGTTACGGCTAGTCAGAAGCCTGAAAGTCTGACAACCAGTCTTACCGAGGGGTATCGTATTACCCAGTAACTGGGTTGTAGAGGTCTAGGCAGTCGCTCCATGTAAAATACTGGTATTCAGCTGCATCCGGTTAGACTGGAAGCAGACCCCAACACAGTTGGGAAAAGGCTAGGCATGAATCTGCCTAGTTTTCCCAACTATGTTGGGGTCGGCTTCCAGTCTAACCGGATGTGGCTAGCTACATTAATTCATTTGTACTTAGCTGTAGCTGAATACCGGTAGGTACCTAAATTTTACATGGAGCGACTGTCAATCTACCTCCACAACTCAGTTAATGCATAATCATAAGCGTATATAGAATGGTCTGGTGCCCACCCTGGGATGTTTGGGGACCTATTCGAAATTCTAAGCTGGATACTTACATAATATAACTTCACACAAAAGCAATCAATTAAATAATCTACCACCAAGACCTACACTAACTTATTATTGCCTACGGTCGTGGGATAGTCCGCATTTGAGGATGGGGCCCGCTGGGCATGGCGGGCTGATATCAGTCGAGGGTGCGGCGAATGTACAAGTCTGTCTCAGGGCTCTCTGGCCCCCGACAAAAGGTTAGGGGCCAGGGGGCCTTGGAAAAAAGCCTTAGATACGCCAATAAGCCTATAACGTTCCCACTGCCAAGACTCAGGCCTCTCAGTGAGAGGGAATGGGCCGTGATGCACAACGCGGGCCATACCTACTGGTTGGCAGATGTCACATGTCTTCGAATGTTTGGTTCTGGGACATGCCGGTTTCCTCACGACATTTTCCTTTACCGTTTTGAGAGCAGTGGTGATGAAATAAATTACACAAAGTAAAGCGGCTGCCTGGATTCGAACCAACGACCTACACAACTCGTAAGTCGAGGCCGTTCCGCCGTTACCGGTGGGCCACGCACTGCTCTCCAGTTACTGGGTAACGCGATACCCCTAAATAATAAAACACCAGTTAATACAAGAAGTACCTATAGCTATGCTCCGGACACAACTACACACGTGGAAAGATGTTAGTTCAACCTGGTAAAGTGGGGCTAACTTGACGGAACGGCTCCTAAGGGTGTGATTGTGGAGCTGTGTCACAAACCATGCTCCACCTCCTATCCTGCCCTCTGTGTCCTAAAACATGCAGTCAAAGTGACCTCTGCGCTGACACCGACAACGCCGTGGAAGAGGCAAAGTTTTGGAAAAAACAAGATTTAAAATACACAGTCGTGCCAGAGACACGAAGAAGTTGAAGATACCTACCTATAGCTATGCTTTTTTTTTTTTTGCGGATGGGAAATCATCAAATGACTCCTCCCGCTCTGGGAGGAGGCCCGCGCCTACGGTGGCCGGGAGTCATCACGCGGCTCCCGACGCCGGGGGCGTCCCCCGCGGCGGCTGAGACGGGAGGCTCTCTCCCTGAACCGTCCCGCCACCTCCTTCGCTAGCATGACTGCTTCGCAGAAGGAGGTGACTGCCTCCCACTCCCTCTCGCCCCGGACCATGGCATGCACCAGGGCCGGACGCGAGAGGTCGCCGTCGCTACCGATCGCCTCTACGAGGACACGGCGGTGCTCCGCCCAAGCGGGGCAGACCTCCACCGTGTGCCTATAGCTATGCTTGGAGGTGACCTAGCTAGATGTCTAGCCGCGGAAGTGGATCAACCAACAGAAGTTATAGTACTGTACCACGAGCAAGCACTAAATTCTACTTAGGTATCTAATTAGGCACGACAAATATGAAGTAGGGAAACGCCGCGGAAGTCTTTCGAGTTTCGACTTAGTGATATGATGATAGCGGCTATTATTATTATTTATTTTAGAGAATCTCCATAAAAGTCACATAATTATAAACACAAAATAAGAAAATAATAAACTGTTAGTGTGTTAGTAACAGAAAATTGTACGGGCTGAACGCCTTAAAAAGTATTAATTAAGTGCTATAATGAGCAGTTTTTTATTTGGACGCATTCACAGTAGCAGCCTGTAGTCGCTGAATAATTTTGTGCTAAATTATGATAAAAGATTGAATAAATACGTCTTTCAATCAAAGTTTAAAACCTTTTCTTTCGTTCTAATAGGTACTTACTCGTCGAGAAAAACGATAAATATTTCGAATATTTAGTCAATAATCTTATTGGACAAAAAGACGATGTTTTTATAAATTCATTCATCAATAGGAGTTTTACATGGTAACATTTGGCATTGTTTCCACAAAAGCGCCTGCCACTTTTTGCATAGCAACACTGTTACGAAAAAATACAAGTGAGTAATGATTTTAATAATTCATACCTATTATTTCATTAACTGTTGTAGGATTGTCCATTAACGGGCATAAAATGCCATTATCATCTGGATCTAACGCCATTTGATTCGACACCAGTACGAGCGACAGGGTTACGAAGACCAGTCCGCTGAAAAAAAAATGTGTTTATGCACAAGTAGTTCTTGAGATATCCAGCTGTGACAGACAGACAAACTGAGTCTCACCATAAGGGTTCCGTTTTACCATTTTGGTACGGAACCCTTATAACACGAAAAATAAAGTGATGTCACTCTAAATCCAATATGGCGGACTTCTAAAGATGGCGGACTAAGTTTTTTTTGCTTTCCTACAATATGGGTATCAAATGAAAGGACTTGCTGGTAATACGAAAGCGAGTTAATTAAGCTCCGTTGCTCCAATCCGTCTGAATTTTCGGCTTTTGATGAAAAATGTAAAAAAAATTGTACACATTGTAGGAATGCAGAAAATAACTAGTCCGCCATCTTGGGTGTCCCGCCATGTTGGGTTTAGAATGACGTCACACAGCAAACCATGCATTGTCATCCAAACTAAACGTGTAGGTACATATACATATGCAAAATTTTAGCTCAATCGGTTGAAGATATCTGCTTCAAAATTGAGTTGCAAGAGTCCACCCAAACAAACATAGTTAGGTACATTGCAAGTAAACTATAAGCTTGTAATAAAAAATATAAACGGTCGCGCGTCTTCAAGGCGCCGATGACATTAATTTCGATGTTCACATACTAATGAGGCGCCGCGAAGTGAGTGGTGTCCGCGCGGTGTGATAAGACCTTACAGATAAGACTCGGAACTTGGAATAGTTACTACGATAAGACTCATCAGCGTAAGTAATCGTATTTTGTGACGTCATACGGGGATAGGCCCATGGCACAGTAGATAAACAGTAAAACATCTTCATACAAACGTGCCGCTCTCGGTTTGAATGTGTGCGTGCGCGCCGCGCGCCATGTCGGCACGCGATTTCACGCACACGCTAGCATAATATATGGGGGAATAAGGTGGCGGCAGTGCGGGCTGTGCAGCCCGACTGTGAGCACGCGCGTACGCTACATGACCGCTTGCGTTCGTCAACTCTCGCCGGCGCGGGTGGCGGACACTTGTCGTAAATTACGAGTATCATGACTTCAAAAAGGGGAAAAAAATATTGTAGTGTTTTCGGGTGCCTCAATAATGATTTCGCAAACCCGGACTTATCATTCTTCATACTTCCTACTCAACCAGAAATGTAAGTACCTACTTATACTTAAATATTATTAGAAAATATGGTATTGTATTGTTTATTTCACAGTTTATTTGCTTTATTAAGAGCGTAGCCGAGTCGCATTTTTCTGAATACTATGTTTAGAGCTAAAGTTTATTTAAAGAAGTCTAGTTTTACTATAAAATAGAGGATTGAGTACGAAACATCGTTTTGGTAAACATATTTTTCGCGTAGGTATAGTTGTAATAAGGACAATTTCACAATAATTAATATTGCAGATTAATTACTTTTGAAATTATTATTTTTTCTATTGTCTGATGTGTTGTTCAATCCAAATATGGTTCCGGTAGTCTGACGATCGACTTATAAATTTAGATCAAGTGCTGCTTGTTCGAAAATATTAACTAAAAGTAAAAGTGACAACCCTGGGTATCAACGCAAGAGTAGGCTAATAACTCGGCGGGCGGCCTTAGATAACCTACTGTATATTTATCTACTGTGCCCATGGTTAAAAGAGCGCGCTGTTTCACAACCTGGCAAAAGTGGTAGGCAGAGAAGAACGCAAAAGTTTTTTTTTTACTTGCTTCTCAGAAACGATACACTTTTACGCCAACTAATAATCCAATCATCAAAACATTTATTATACACAAATGCAACTGACATTATTGTGCTGGCGCATGCATGCACCTCAGAGCTCTATGTGGGCATGCATGCACCACAGAGCTTTATGACAGTCAGTCGAGAAGATTCCGATCGATAATTGCGCCTAACAGAATAATTATAGCAAAACTTTGAGTAAACAACATGCGTGTAGAAAACGTGAGAGGCGCTTCAGTAATTTGTGACATTTGTAACTATCATTGGTCTATGTAATATGTTTGTTATGAGTAAGCAATTATAATTACATTATGTTAGCGTTATGTTTAACCTTTATGTTAAATATAATAATACAGACTACTATTAAGTTTTAGGCTGCTATTAATCACCTAAGTAGGTAGGTACTATTAATTAATATTATGTTTGTTGTGATTAAGCAATAAATATGTTAACGACGTTAATTTAGCTATAAGTTAAATATAATAAATACAGACTACTATTCATTTTTAGCATAGCCATAGCCTGTAACTGTGTGTAAGTACCTGTAGGTACATTGTGGAAATAAATAAACGGTTTTTTTGTTAACTAGGTATGCCTTTCAACTCTGCCCACCCATTCGGGTTCTACAGGAGTGTCTTGTTCAACGATTATTCAATTATAGTTATGACAATATTCACATAACTGACATTAAAATAATAACATTATGTAGGTAAGTTCCTTTATGATTTTTTTATCATTTTAGTTTATTAGTAAATAGGAGGTACTATATAAGCGCTATATAAGGCGAGTTATCGCGTTCTACATATGCGTTGGCGGTGAAAAGGGCCTATAAGGAATAGGGATCCGATTGATCTATCATTTAAGTACATAATATAAGCTAACACTTAACAGACTTAGTTTTGAGTATGAACAACGATGGCTATAAGAGTAGGGGGAAGGTCAAAGAAACGATGGATGGAATGTGTGAATGATGATATGGTTAGAAAGGGGGTGACTACCGAGATGACGACTAATAGAGAAGTAATATGGAAGAAAAATACATGTGCGTCGACCACAAATAAATGGGCATAAGGACAGGAGAATGAATGAATTTGTTACTTTAAATAGAACAAACATATCTACTTACATAAGTCTAGATGCGTCCATGTTCTCAGCTGATACACAACAAACTAACGACGTTAAGAGCATAGTAATATCTATAATAATTAAAACGTTATTAATGATTAATTAATAACATCATCACGTAGCGGAAAACATCTCTATCATATTAGGTATAGAACATTTTACTAATTACCGTAACATAACATCGAATGGTTAGGTAAAGATAGGTAGGGTAACTATAGTAAACCCACATTTCGCCAGTATGTTTTAGTCTCTCTATGTGTAGGTTCGAACCCTGACAGGCGCTTTACTTTGTGTAAATTATTCCATCACAGCTCTCAAATCTCAAAACTCTGAAGGAAAATATCGTGAGGAAAGGCATGTCCTTGGTCCAAAAATTCGAAGATTGACATCTACCAACCCGCACTGGGCCCGCGTGGTGGATTACGGCCCACTCGCTCTCACAGAGATGAGGCCTCTGTCCCCGCCCTGCAGTTTCACCCGCATAAGTGTCGATCCCGTGGGAATATCGGGATAAAAAGTATCCTATGTGTTGTTCTGATGTATAAACTATATTACTGTAAGGATTCGTCAAAATCCGTTCAGTAGTTTTTGCGTGAAATGGTTACAAACATCCATCCATCCTCACTAACTTTCGCCTTTTTAATAAATATAGTAGGATAGGAAGTAGGATAGTAGGATCACCATGTTTCCCTGGAGGCATCAACAATATTTTTTCTAGACTCAAAGCTATACCCACTCAAATCCTCATGGGATCATCAATTGAATAGTATCCATATTCAGTCCTACCTAGGGGCTCGTAAGTAATAACAAGCGCGCGGGTCGATCGCTACGGGTGCCGCGGTCGGCCCGTGGATGGGTGACCATCTTTACATAATACCTCTCTGTGTCTCGGAAAGCACGAGGATTATAAGCCCCGCACGTTGATATGGCGATGGAACCTTGTCACAATAACAGCTTTTTGACGTCATTTTGACGTCATATACCGCACATACACGTAAGCGCTGAACGGTGCTGACAGTTCGACTACGTCACTAAGATGGCCGCCAGTCGCAATATCAACGTGCGGGGCTTATACATCCAACGCCCAGTTCAAGTGCGCTGCTTCTGATCAGACCATGCCCCACTTGCTGGAGTGTCCAAAGTGCCCGTTCACCGGCACCTCGGATGACCTAAAGAATGCTACAGATGCCGCCATCAAAAAGGCCACCTACTGGGCTAAATTATAAAAACTGGCCAAGTGCGAGTTGGACTCGCACACGAAGGGTTCCGTACCACAAGGCAAAAACGCCGAAAAAAAACATGTTTGTTGTATGGGAGCCCCCCTTAAATATTTCTTTTATTTTAATTTTATTATTTATTATTAAAGTTAAAATACAACTGAGTATTTTGTGAATATTTCAAGTGCCTACCTGTTGCCATTTTTGATATCGAGCAAAAAAGGGCAAAAAAATCGCGTTTACTTTGTTGTATGGGAGCCCCCTTAAATATTTATTTTATTTTGTTTTTAGTATTTGTCACAGATATAGATATACCTAGATAACGCAAGTATCACGAATTGTATGAAAACCAAGCGTGCCATTTTTTGACTACCTACTATGACGTCACAAGCTCGCGCTCTCGCTCACACTTACCCAGCCAGCAGTACACAGGACTGGGCGCGAAAGGGGCGGCTTACGATTTGTAATCATAAGTTGGTGCAATTTTATGCACGCGAAGTAGTTACTCTTGCGTTATCTAGTATATCTATATCTGTGGTATTTGTTGTTATAGCGGCAACAGAAATACATAATTTGTGAAAATTTCAACTGTCTAGCTATCGCGGTTCTTGAGATACAGCCTGGTGACGTACAGACAGACGGACAGACGGACAGACAGCGAAGTCTTAGTAATAGGATTCCGTTTTTACCCTTTGGGTACGGAACCCTAAAAAATAAAATAAAACCAGTCAAGTGCGGGTCGGACTCGTGCACCGAGAGGGTTCCGTATACATTTGAAGGTATGTAACTACTTTACGGTTTTCGGATTTTTGCCTTTACTTCTGCTGCTACTGCTTCTTGTTAAATTTCATGATTCTAAGTCAACGGGAAGTACCCTATAGGTTTTGATTAGGTACCTTGCGAGTGTGGTGTAAATGTGGCATAAACGGAACATAAACGCCCGTATCTTTTGATTGCGTTGACTTAGAAGTTTGGTTTTTTTTACTGCCTCAAGGGATTTCAGCCCTGACTACTTATTTGATATTAATTTAAACTTGATAACTCCACGCGTTCCTCAGAAAGGGAATCTTGACAGACGGACATCGAAGTGATCTTGTAGGGGTTCCGTTTTTCCATTTGAGGTACGGAACCCTAACAAGAAAAGAACGAAGAAGAGTACCATCGAAACAAAAAGAGAAGAGCTTTGCCGCAGTTGGGTAATAAATTAATAGTTTTAAAAACACTAGAAAAACACGTTTACAAGACTTTTGCTGAAACAGCTGTGATACGATTTTCCATCATGAAGTTCCAGTTCATATCTTCCGGCTCCATCATCAGATCAGTTTGACAGTACCATATTATTGTATTGTCATCAGAACTACATACAGCTGCCAATTTTTATTACGCTACGACCCTTGGAAGATGGTTAAATTAGTTACCTTAGATTCCATTACATAGTTAGTTACATACAGGTCGACCTTATAAAAGCGTGTTAAAAAGGGCCACCTTCAAATTTTGACTAGTTACGCCACAGTCGTCATTCGGATCCAGATATATCGTAACGGCTACGTACCTATCAAGCTAAATGTGGTGTTCACTATAATCTCTTAATAGGGGTTTCAAGTAAAACTACCAGATTATCAGTAAGTACACAACAACCCAGCGGGCACGTCCAGTCGACACAATGGGGGTTAAACCGTGACTGCTCGAGTAGAATCTGTCAAATTAATTTAATAGATTTTCAAGTTTATCGCTACAGCATAAGGTTCAAGGTTGATTGGGCAAATTTGACAGTTTCGGGTAGCTTGATGTGCTTCTGTACATACATCACACTATACAATGTGTTGATTTGCATCCTCGTCAAAGTTCAGGAGGTTGTCGTAAAATACATAAATAATCAATTGAAGTACGTTATGGGGCAATAACTAGTAAGCGCTGCTTTTTTTTTGTTGTTGAAATTTAACAGTATTTCAAAATTACATCCTTAATTCAATACAAATAAAACAGAATCACCCGACTACGCACACAGCGACAATGCATGCAGCTGTTTTTCCCCGAAATGGTAGCCGCGCCGTCGCGCCGCGTAGCAATGACCCGACCGGTAGCAATAATTTTACCTAATTTTATTTCGAAAATCACCTACATTATTGTCATAAATTTCGCTTGATAATTAACTCATTTTTGAGCATCATTGGAATACGGAAATCTTACTAATGACAGTAATACTAGTGCGCCAAAGAAAAGTTCACTGACCTGTTATCAGATGATTAAATGATTTTGTTTTTATTTGTGGATTAAATTGGTTGATTTGAAACTTTCCTTCCTACATAACGGGCTTAGGGCCGGCAATAATACCTACCTTAGTTAGTGTACCGATCTACTAAGTCTAAAAATGATGTTTTCTACGTTTGATGAAATGGAAAGACGTGCTAGTTAAGTATAAGTACGTGGTGTACTTACTTGCAACTCTTAGGTAAACACTCGTCCATCCACAGGATGTTGGCGTCTTGGTGTTCCAGGAACCAGCGACCAAAATGTAACCCGCACAGCATTATCACCTGGGTGAATGTCTTGTGCCCGATCGGGATACATTTCCACGAACATCCGGATGGCTCCACGTAGGCTGTCTCCACTGATGGCGACCATCACCACCAACTCGGCATTTGAGTAATTGTCCGTCATCACACTTTGTAACTACGTCTCGATGTACGGAAATTCGCAAAGCGCACTTGCGAACACTTCGGCGAGTTCAAACACACTGTCGGCGCCGGCGGGGAAAAGGGGCGTGGCTAGGAGCACCGCGGGAGAGTGTGATTGGAGGATGGGATTGATTACCTACGAATTTATCGAATGAGAATTGCATGAATGGTTTGCATTTGTGTGTGTGTGAAGCGCGGTTATAGGGCTAGTAACAGACGGGCCGCGTTTAAATACGGCTGGTTCACACTTACGGATTTCCTTAAATAAGAAAATAAAATAAAAAAATGGTCGAGAATCATTAGCATAATTACGTCCTTGAATTTGACTAGGATGCAAATCAACACATTGTATATTTTCCAGTATAACTGACCTCACATTTTGTCGACTTTCCGTACAAGAGGTCCGCTTGTACTGGAAATGTATCATCATCCTTATCATTTCAGGCGAAAGACGTCCACTGCTGGACATAGGCCTCCCCCAAAAGGGGGGGGGGTTTGCCATAATCGCCACGCTTGGCAGGCGGGTTGGCGATCGCAGTATGGTATGGTGGTGGAATGCATAGAGAACGCTGCTGCCCATTCTCCGGTACGCCCCTTAGTCGCCTTTTACGACACCCACGGGAAGTATGGGGTGGTGCTATTCTTTAAGTCCGGCACCACACAGACGGATTGGAAATGAATACCTTGATATTATGTAGCCGTGTGTATGTGACCCACATTCTTTGATAGCTTTATAATCGCTCATTTCATTACTCATTATATCGCGACGGTTGGTAGGTAGATGACACGTCACATCTTCCGATTTTTTGGTTGTAGGACAAGCCAATTTCCTTACAATGTTTTCCTTCACAGTTTTGAGAGCAGTGCAGGTGATGAAACTAACCTTTTAACCGCTTGTGTCACACGTATTTCCGTGCCCCTACCGCTCGTGTCGTATTTCTGCGACAGAGAACATGCATGAGTTTTTCGTTCTATCCAACGACTGTTCCTCCTTATTTATTGTAGGTATTATTTTATCGATTTAGGTATTCAGCTGCACCCGGTTTGACTGGAAGCCGACCCCAACATGTTTGGGAAAAGGCTAGGCAGATGATGATGATTATTTTATCGATTTGTAGCCGCGCGCTAGGGGCACGGCAATTGATATTTAGCCAAGCGCTTAAGAGCCTATACTACCTCAAATAGCTTAACATGATCCTCCGTTATGTCGAAAATACCGCAGCATTAATTTTGTACTAAATATATGTTAAAGTTGAGGATTAATGCTAAGTACTATGTTAGAGGAAAACACGATTCCATAAAACTTTCTCGATAGAAAAAAATTCCAAAGTTACCTCCAAACCGAACAATAAACCGCTGGTATTAAAAAAATACTTCAAATTAGATCATGATACTTTGCATACTAACTGAACTAACTATAAAGCAGGTCTTATGTTAATTAGTTTTTTTGAATTACCTTTATTTTCACCGTAAAAAGCAAATACCTAAACTATTTGCGCTGCCTTTCGCCCAGCACCGCACTCTGTCTCGCTCTCACACAGTCCGCGAGCAGTATCGTACGAGCGAGATAAAGAGTGAATTTTAGCTGGGTAATTACTTACACAAAAGTAAACTGCCCGTCTGGGTTTGAACTCGCGACCTACAAGTCTACAACTCGTAAATCGGGACTAACACCACTGCTCCCCATTATAGTATTATTGCTCGTGTGTGTAGTTTTGTTTTTTTTTATGGTTCCGTACCTCGAAAGGAAATACGGAACCCTTATAAGATCATTTCATTGTCCGTCAGTCAAGACCCTTTTTCTCAGGAACGGGTGGAGTTAATCAAGTTGAAATTAATATCAAATACTCAAGAGCTGCAATCCCTTTAAGCAGTGAAAAAAATCAAACTTCTAAGTCAACACAATCAAAAGATACAGGCGTTTATGTTCCGAAATCAAACCTTTAAGGTACTACCCATTGGCCTAGAAGCATGAAATTTAGCAAGAATCCATGTCATGTAGCACAAGTAAAGGAAATAATCTTAAAACCGTAAAGTAGTTACATTACAAAAAAAAAACAATTTTAAAACAATTTAAATAGGTACCTACAAAGTACGGAGTCCTCGGTGCGCGAGACTACTCACACTTGACCGGTTTTTTTAATGCTACGGGGGCTAAGGTATAAAAAACTCTATTAAAAGCAAATTCTAATTTATTTAATACACATTATAATACAATAATTAGGTAAGTAATTAATATACAAAATCAATTGAATGATCAGTATCACAGATCTATAGAAAACACATAATTTTTAATTGTTAAATGCGACGAAGTATTTTTAGGCCAACATGCACTACAAATCAATAAATCTATAATATGTATATATAAAATTCAAAATCCTGACTGACTATATCAACGCACAGCCTAAACCGCTGGTCCTAGAGACATGAAATTTGGAGGGTGTGTTCTTTGTGAAGAGTAGGTATCCAGTAAGAAAGGGTTTTTCGTCAACCCGCCCCCAAGAGAGTGAATGGGGTCAGCGGGATTTTCCGAAAGGGTTATATACTGCTGCCCCGGAACATAAAGGGCCAAGGAAGGAACACGGGTGGGTTTTAGTCAGTACGAGTCTGACACTCCCTTCCGCTCCACCCAGAGCGGGAGGGGTCATTTGATGAAATCCCATCCTCAAAAAAAAAAGAGGGTAAATGGAGGGAGGGTGAAATTTCACGCGGGCGAAATCGCGGGCATAAGCTAGTACATTATATCACGCATTTATTCGCTGAAGGCTTAAGCAGAAGTGTACAGACGCCAGTACATCAAGCTACCCGAAACTGTCAAATTTTCCCAATCAACTTTGAACCTTATGCTGTAGCGATAAAGTTGATAATCTATTAAAGAAATTTGACAGATTGTAGTAAATTTATAGTAAAAGGGCGACAATTTGACCAAACCTTTCTGATACACACACTGTCATCATCATCTGCCTAGCCTTTTCCCAACTATGTTGGGGTCGGCTTCCAGTCTAACCGGATGCAGCTGAATACCAGTATTTTACATGGAGCGACTGCCTATCTGAGCTCCACAACCCACTTACTAGGTAATACGATACCCCTTGGTAAGACTGGTTGTCCGACTTTCGGGTTTCTGACTACCCGTAACGACTGTCAAAGATCTACGAATGACAGCCAGGACCAACGGCTTAACTTGCTTTGAGAGGCACGGAGGGGTCTCGGTATGTAAAGATGGTCACCCATCCACGGACCAACCGCGGCAAACGTAGCTTAACCTGATCGATCGACCCGTGCGGCTGTTATTAGTTAGCCACAAGCCATTTTGATACATTCTGTATAATAATAATATTAAAAATGAATATTAATCCAATTCAATAATCAATTAAATAATCAATTTAATTCAATCAATTTAATTTAATCAATTTAATTCAATTGATTATTAATAGTTCTGCCAGTGATACAAAAATATTATTTTTATGCGATTAATTTAGGAATTTTTAGTTTAGGCCTCGCGCACACAAGCCAAGGCGCAGCAATTCTCATTGTCAAACCAATATCAACCTTGCAAGTCTTGAAATAAAGCTTCAATTCGAGTGAGTATTAAAGCGGACCGCGGTATGCGGTCAAGGTTATTTATTTTTAACTTTATTGTGAGAGACGCAATGTTGATATTCATTTGGCAGTTAAACTAAACTGCGTTCGCGAGGTATAGCAGTGAGGCAACTTCGGCATGTACCACCAAACGGGGTGAATAGGGATGCAGGGGTGAATTGGGACAAAACTTTAAAATGGATTTTAGCGTTGAAATAATAGTTTGTCCCCGAAAAGGACACTTAATCATTAATTATAATACAATAAACACATTAGACTCCTTTTTGGCAACAAACTATATTATTTCAATGTTAAAATCGCTTTTAAAGTTTCGTCCCGTTTCACCCCGTTTGACGGTAATTACCCTACGACACAAAATACAGATCTCTAGGAATGCCGACAACGACGTGACAATTAATTTAATTAGACGTGATAATTTCAAACTCTGTGTTCATGGCGCTAAAACAGCTCTTATGCGTAAGAGCATCTTTTGCATGGCTCCAACCATTTTTAATATATTTAATGTTTTCCATGATTTGGGCAATTTCCAAATCATGGAAAACATTAAATATATCTGCTCTTAAAAGTAAATTGAAGAGTTTATTAACTGAAAGAGCATATTACAGTATAGCAGAGTTTATGAAAGAGGACAATTTTCCTCGTTTATGAGATGACAATGTTGTATTTTTTGACATGTTTATTTATGATTGATCTATTGTATTGTTTTTTTGTAATATGTAATTGTAATTTGGAATTTAAATGTTTTAATGACAATAACACATAGTTTGACCAATTTATTTAATAACTACTTTGACATTGAACTGTATCTAAAAAATATATTTATTGAATTGTAATTTTAACTAATCTTTAATGAATAATGAAGAAATGTAATTTTGATGAATATTATCACGGTTTATGCACCATCTCTTCCTCCCAATTTGTACGCCACGATATGCGGCTGAACATGTTAGAACTTTTCTGTATCCCATTATTATCCTGCATGCAATGTACACCATGTTCAAACAAATAAAAATTTACTTACTTACTTTACTTACTTACTTACTTACAGATAGTACAGAAGTCAATCTACATACGAAGTGCGCTCGAGCAACGCACACATAGACACCGCTCACGGACACGTTATCTCAGACGGGTTGGGAGCAGTGCGAGCGTGCGTGGCATCCGCTTGAGACACGCGTCTGTGAAGTGCAGAAATCGAGCAACAAAAAAATGGCTATCTAAGGTCGATTTATATAATAATTTCCTATTTTGAATCAGTATAAACGAAGTAACTATTTTGTAAGGTAAATTCACGCCACCAACTATTACGTACCTAAGTTGAAAACATGATTTTTTGTTTGTGTAGATATTGTGTTGTTTTTAGTGTCATTTGTTAGGTTTAGGTCTAAAACGAATAGGGCAAAATAAATTTGTGTAAATAGGGTAATCCGTTTTGAAGTTATTAGGGATTTTCGATAGTGAAAATTGACAAATGTAAAATTTTATATGTTTTTGTTCTGTAAACTTTTTGTATTGTAATACTATGTTTATTAATAAGCTCAACAATAAATCAAACAACTAGATACGAGTGCCACTACCACGATAGTTTTTTGTGCATAAGTCAAAGTTGACAACCATAGCGCGTCCGCCGAGCGTAGGTATGAAAAGTGAAGTACATACATGTGATTGACTTCTGTACTATCTGTATTTTGTGCCTACGATGCCCCGCTGACCAACGATCGGCTAGTGTAAGTAAGCATTAAGAGGAAATGCGGGTGTCCTTTGTCCATAGACACTCGCCTGTTTTCTTTCTGGTTAACGATCATAAAGCAATGATTTTTTACAGAATAATAAATATTAACTACTTGTATGTCCCTGTATTTCCCTTTTTGATGATACATTATTTTTATAAGCACTAGAACACTCAAAAATTCCTCAAAATTGGCGATGTCAACAGAGGCCTAGTGTACAAAGGAGATGTTTGAAAACGGGCCCAGTATATGTACAGTACCTTGAAAAATCGAGAAAAAAACCCTGGAATTCGGGAAAAATACAGATAAATTGCACAAATGCATATTATTTTTGTAATCATTTGATATTTATCTATTATTTTTATCGACTTTTAATATGGCATCTCGCCAATTTAGGTACTCTGTGGTTAAAAAACAATGACTGTATACCATAGATCGACCATTGATCATAGATCGTGAACTGTCTACTGTCACTTCAGTCGCTTTGACAATGTATTATGATGACAGAAATAAACATGTCAAACTTTAATAATCAATCAACATGACAGCTTACCGCCATGATGGGTTATTGTTGTGTGTTGCAATTTCAAGCGTACATTATTGTGCTTTACTACCAAACAAAGCCAATTTATAGTAATAGGCGTGACGACAGTATCAAATAATCAAAAATTTAATGATGTTAGGGGAAAATACATATTAAAAGGATCTGTTTTAAAAACTTGAGATTAATCGGATTTTCACTAAAATAAAAGATTAAAATACTGCAGTCGGCCATTTTGACTGAAACACCAATCACAGCGCATGACGTCACGGGTATGTAAACATCACTGTGGTTCACAGAATACACTATAGAACATTTGATTTTTACCTAGGCGTGACATCAGATCCGACGCCATGACACTGTGAGCTGTTTTCGCGCCTTATTGAAAAAATATTAGAAAAATGGCTTCAAACTTCGTTAAACTTTAGTTTATTACCGAAATATATGTGTTTTCGTAAATAGTAAATGTGTACATTACGGAAGAGGATTTGAAAATCATTCGTCATGCCTATTGCATGATTGAAAACTGTTTTAATTGTGTTTCCCCATTTTTAAATATGGTATACAAAGACCTGGCCGGGGCTCCATACATTTTGAAACATCTCCTTTGACTAGTATAAATGAAAAAAAAAAAAAAACATAGGGACACAGTATATATCCTTCTTATTCAGTTTATGAAATATCTTTTAAATTGGTCCAATATTGGAGGAGGAAACAGGCGGGAGTCAAACCTCGAATTATGAATTTTTACTTAGGCTTTTTCAAAAGTCTCCCCGACCGCATTTCCTCTTAATATATTAATCAATTTAAGCATCCTCATCATTCCCACTATCTGTAGACACTTCGCCATCGCCAATAAATACTTCTTCGTCAGCTATATAATTAGGAACAGACCTATTAACCTGAAGAACCGACGCCATTGCCATTCCAGTACCAAAAGTATACTCTATGGGCTTCAAACTCTCGTCTACATTGTCTATGGCAGGTATTGGTCTATGGTTCGGATGTTTTTTTCTTCTCGCAGCTCTATGGCGACGGACATCGTGTAACAGAGCTTTCTGCCTCTCCTTATAATACTCAAAATCGCTTTCTGATGTCGAAGGCGTTAATTCTAAGTCCTTTTTTGTGAACCGTATCTCGTAATTCACAGTTTCTTTGACTGTTTCGTTGGCTATACCTGCTTCAACGTCGCTTAGGCCTTCGGAGAGTCCACTGGAATCTAATTCGTTTTTCTCTGACTTTACATATTTACACCATTTTGTGATAAAGTAGTCGTTATAAGTGCTTATTGTTAAAAGTTTACTTTTTACGTTCAATTTTGCGTTCGCCTCATATATTACATCACATATATCTGTTTCTTTACTGTATTTCGCTAATTTGTATTTATATTTCTTATCCTTATTTTTTATTTTTTTAGGTTTGATATACAAATGTCTCTTTTTAGGGGCATTATTTCTTAATTTTAATTTATTGATATAACCTTTCTTTTCCACGAATTCTTCTAGATTTATTTGTCGAGGGAATTCCGGTATATTGTCCTTTAATTCTGGCATCGTTTTAGCGAGCGCCTGTCTCTCTCTTTCCCTCATAACATCCTCTCTTTTCCCCAATTTTCTTTTTAATTCACTTAAAACTATTTTGTTTGTTTCTCTTTCTTTTCTCCCGGGCGCTGTTGTGAGGTCTCCTGCTGGCTGAATACTGGAATCATCGTCATCAGTCCTCACGAAATAAAAAACTTCATCCTTACTCTCTGGCTCCCGGTCTTCTATTTTCAAAATTCCCACATTCCCAACCATAACCTCTTTGTCTTCATACTCAATTTCCTTCACGTTCTTATTTTGAAGTTTCTTCAGCCTCAGCTGCGAACTCTGGACAGTCTTCAAACACTTAGTGAGACTATCAATGATATCATCCATATCTCGATTCAAGACCTCCAAATCGATTTCCTGCTTATTCATAGCGCAGGAATCGAGAAAAACATCGAGACTGTTGGATTTATTCAATATCAATTTCAATTCTAGACAAGATTTAGCAACACCTGTATGAATGTCCGAATAAAGCCAATTGTCAGTGAAAGCTGTGCCTAATTTTTTATTTTCATTATCTTTATTGCCGGAGTTTTTAAGTAGTCTATACATTCGTTCTAAAGTTTCATAGTTGTGTTGGAATTCTTTGGTCACGTGAGGTATGACGACTGTGTGGAGCCAGTGTATGCGTTCGTTGTGGTTCTTGTATGCGCGCTGGGCGTGAAGGGGTGGTACAAAGTGGGCCATCGCGATGTGTTTTAAGAAAGTTGATTGGACAACGAGGAAGGCGTGGTGGATCTTCTGGAAAAGAAAATATTCAATGTTTTACTTTAGGTTAGATTCCGCGAGTGGAGATTTAAGAGTGTGAAAAAGGGGAGGGGCGGGGAGTCATAAGTTTCGTGACGTCACATGTAAGTATAAATCTAAAGTATTAAAACTCTAAACTTCTTCAATACGAAAGACTTGAAAATATTACCACCTCTATCAATATTATTATAAGGTTTACATAATAATGCATACTATAATATTATAAATGCGAAAGTGTATCTGTCTGTCTGTTACCTCTTCACGCTTAAACCGCTGCACAGATTTAGATGAAATTTGGTGTAGAGATAGTTTGAGACCCGGGAAAGGACCTAGGATAGTTTTTATCCCGATATTCCTAACGGGATCGACACTTATGCGAATGAAACCGCGGGGGCAGCTAGTTTACATTGCAAAATATGTGATGTCACACCAGGGGACACACAAGTACGACAACTGTGACAAAAACCATGAAAATCGTGTGATGTATTTGATAGATGGCCCCCAGAAAATATCAAGCGTTGTGTTTACTTACCATAAGGTTATCACTAGTCTGCGCCTGCACAGCTTCCCAGGCGACGTCAGCTCGTAACCAGGGCGCGTTGCCCAAGATGGCGGACGAAGCCCTGGACAGTAGCACGGCCAGTTCACTCTGATGACGACAAAGCAGCGTGTGGGTGGATTCTATCACTGATGTTAAGGAACCACTGGGAACGAAAAATAAAAAAAAAAGCTTGTAGAAAATTATTACCACTGACCCAAAGGCGTCAAAAACAGACCCGCCTTCTTCGAAACCGATTTAAAAAGAATTGAATACAAAATACCTCCTTTTAAAAGTTAAAAAAAAAACTAGGCAAATATCCTCGTCTTATGAAGTCGGTCGAAAAATTGGGTCCAACACAGAGCCTCCTTCTTTGAAGTCGGTTTATAAATAATTGAGTACAAAACATCTTTTTTCATCGAAATCGGTTAGAAAACGCGTCAAATAAAGAACATGTTTTTTCATCGAAGTCTGTTAGAAAAAAACGCGTGGAATACAGAACATCTTCTTTCATCAAGTCGGTTAGAAAACGCGTCAAATAAAGACCATCTTTTTTCATCGAAGTCTGTTAGAAAACGCGTCAAATACGGAACATCTTCTTTCATCGAAGTCAGTTAGAAAACGCGTCGAATAACATTTTCAAAAAATAGTGTTACAGCCAAATTAGACCGATTTTTCCTTAGAAACAGAGATTTCCAGTTATCTTTTTTTAATTAAGAATTTTCGAAAATGTTCTCTACATATTTTTAGAACTTTGTATCCTGCTTTTGCGTATGAAGTTTCATTAAAATCGGTTCATTAATTTCGAAAAATAAGGGCTTGAAAGTTTGTATGAAATGCCGTACGGCGTAAACGCTCTTAAATGATAATAAACTTACATGTTGACATGCAGGGCAGCATATTCCTTGAGACAGGCGTGTGTCCTCCTCGCGAGAGCTAGGTACTCCCTCATGACAGCCAAGAGAGGGGGCAGGGCGCCCCTGCAACAGGATCGGTGACACCAGCGAAGGATCAGGGGTAAGGAAGCGTAGACCGCGAGGTTGATGAGGGTTGCCCGCTGGATACTGAGACAAAAATCACACTAATATTATAAAGACGAAAGTTTGTGAGTGTGTGTGTGTGTTGATATGTTTGTTACTCCTTCAAGCTCAAATGGCTGGAGCAATTTTGATAAAATTTTGTATGGAGGTAGCTGACACCCTGAATTAACATATAGGCTACTTTTTATCCCGGTATTTCCACGGGATCGACATTTACTCGTGTGAAACCGCGGGGCGCAGCTAGTGTATGATAGATTACATAAAAAAATAAGTTAAACATATTACATCGGCTTAAAAAAAAGAAATTAACTCAAAATTATGAATTAACTTTAATTTTGGAAGTCGGTGTCTTGGGATCTGTATTTTTTTTTGTTTTTTGCAATTTAAACCGATAAAAGAAAAAAAAAAAACTGGCCAAGTGCGAGTCGGACTCGCACACGAAGGGTTCCGTACCACAAGGCAAAAACGCCGAAAAAAACATGTTTGTTGTATGGGAGCCCCCCTTAAATATTTATTTTATTTTAATTTTATTATTTATTATTAAAGTTAAAATACAACTGAGTATTTTGTGAATATTTCAAGTGCCTACCTGTTGCCATTTTTGATATCGAGCAAAAAAAGGCAAAAAAATCGCGTTTGTTGTATGGGAGCCCCCCTTAAATATTTATTTTATTTTGTTTTTAGTATTTGTTGTTATAGCGGCAACAGAAATACATAACTTGTGAAAATTTCAACTGTCTAGCTATTGCGGTTCTTGAGATACAGCCTGGTGACAGACAGACGGACAGACGGACAGACGGACAGACGGACAGACGGACAGACAGCGAAGTCTTAGTAATAGGGTTCCGTTTTTACCTTTTAGGTACGGAACCCTAAAAAGGGAAGGTGAACGGTTTTTTATGAAAGAAAATATCGGAAAACCCGTGCGAAGCTGGGGCAGGAAGCTAGTATTACATAAGAAAATAAAGAAAAACACCTACTGCTTAGGAGGAAACAGCAGAACAGTAGCAGCAACTCCCGTCACAGAAGCCACTCGTTCTCCTCTGGTCATCCAGCCGTTCTTGCCGCCACCCACGTACCGCCACACATCCTCAGGAGCCGGAGACTCTTGCTCAACATCAATACTGTCTTCTCGGAACAGAAGGCCGCTTTCCAGGATCAGTATTATGTTCTCGCGTGTGTAAAGGAGCTGTGGAAGGGAAAGAAGTGTTAATTTTTTACTCCTTTATTCATAAATGTTGGTTAAAGTTATGTAGTGATTAGCGACTATTTAACAATACATTTTTGATATTTGAATTTCAGTTAATTTTAGTCATTCTTACTAATAATATAAATTCGAAAGTAACTCTGTCTGCAAGTTTGTTCATCTATGTTACCTTTTCACACCTAAACCACTGAACGGCTTTCGATAAAATTTGGCAGAGAGATAGATTGCATCCCGGGGAAGGGCATAGGATAGTTTTTATCGACATACCTTGCGGGCGAAGCCGCGGGCGGAAGCTAGTCGTTTATAAATAAACTCCATAATGTTTTATGATGGTAATTAGTCTTATCAAACTGCCTATTTACAAAACTATTGGACAATGTTTTACCAGCCTCAGAGGCAAGTCTCAAGAGGCTCAGTAAAGAAAGACACAGTAACAATGTACAGATGCCAGAACCGCAAGCTACTACAGTCTGTCAAATTTTTTAATAGATTTTCAACTTAATCGCTAATGAATAAGGTTCAAAGTTGATTGGGAAAATTTGATAGTTTCGGGTAGCTTGCTGTGCTCACCAGTTGGCGCCACTGTCGAGTAAGGTCCTGAAGCATAGCTCTCAAAGTTTGTTCATCTAAATCGGTTCAGCCGTTTAAGGGTGAAGAGGCAACAGACACAGACAATCTTTCGCATTTATAATATTAGTATAGATTACTGCGATAGATAGAATATTCTTTATTAAGTAAGTACACCATAAAAATTACAGATGAAAATTTAGAAATTTTACAACAGATGATACAATGGGCCGTTTTATCACTAAAAGCGATATATTAAAGACAACCTTTGGATGGATTAAGGCAGAAAGAGAGACAATATTGAAGGTGGTCTGTGCTGTACCATTTACATTACTTAATTTTAACCTTTTGACCGCCAGTCATGTACAGTCGTTTCAGCCGATAGACGTCCACTGCTGGACATAAGCCTCCCCCAATTTTGGGAGGGTTTGCCATAATCGCCACGCTTGGCAGGCGGGTTGGCGATCGCAGTATGGTATGATGGTGGAATACATAGAGAACGCTGCTGCCCATTCTCCGGTACGGCCCTTAGTCGCCTTTTACGACACCCACGGGAAGTAAGGGTTGGTGGTATTCTTTAAGTCCGGCACCACACAGACTGTCATGTACAGTATAGATAACAAACCTACATGACAGACTTTGACACCGTGTGGCGGTCAAAATGTTAACCAAAGCCAGATCCATAAATCCAGAGCAATTCAGTCAATTCTTTTCTCTGATAAAAACTCAGTCACACTATAATATGTTTTAACTTACAAGTGAATTTCGCAGCAATAGATCACACGTATTCCACTATGGATTACAGATGGTGGTGATACCCACCATCTAAAGGCTACTAAACTGAAGAATTGATTAAAAATAGAAACTTACCATATTAGGTCTGAATTTGATAGCAAACCATCTTCTAGAGAGTAGAGGAGGCGTAAAGTCTTGTTTCATGAACAATGCCATCTGGAATTTCATAATATTGAAGATAAAGATGTCATTTTCCTAACAGAATCACAAGTAAAACGAAAAATATTTGCCGGCGAGAGTTTTAACACTTCTCAGGTAAATAATGTCAAATGCACACGAAAATCTATCAGTTTTTGATAACATAGTAAGAATGATAATGTTTGGGATAATTACCTTGTTGATTGTTGTTATATAATTGCAATTAATAATGTATTTTTACATTTTCCAAGAAACACCAAATTCTTCGCTTATTTTGACATATTCGTCATGTTCGTGAGGATAGTTTTGATCACAGACTACAAATACAATATAATGCAGGGTAAGTTTTGATCAAGCACGATATACACGGTTTGAAACTGTGGTTTCAGACCTAAGTTTAAAACAGTGGTTTGAAACCAAATTTCGTCGTATTTGGTTTCAAACCACTGTCTACACTGTTTTAAACTTAGGTTTGGAACCACCGTTACAAACCGTGTATATCGTGCTTTGTTGTTGCGCACCAGCTGGTAAAAATTCTGGGTGCGTTCCGAGTTGCGCTGTAATCGATTAAAACATTTTTACAAAAAAAAAACAACCGACTTCCAAAAAAAACTACAAATTGAAAAATAACTTTAATTTCGGAAGTCGGTGTCTTTGGTTCCGCGTTTTCGTTTATTGACACCGACTTCCGAAATTAAAGTTATTTTTCAATTTGTAGTTTTTTTTGGAAGTCGGTTGTTTTTTTTTTTGTAAAAATGTTTTTATTTTTCACTTTTTAGTGGGTCAGTTTGTAATTTATCTAAGTTACAAAAGCCTAATGCCAACTGTTCATCACCTTTTACAAAATATTGCTTTTCCCGATGCTGGGACGTTAATTGTTGAGGAGTTCTCCCGGTAAGAACCAGGAGATCCTCAAAAATCACTCGCAATACGCATTGTGACGAGCATAAATTGCTTAGCAACCATATTAAAGTAATCGAATCGCAACCCGTGAAATATTTGTCAGTGAGTAGTTCCGATGGCCATCTGTGATCTTCATCATCAGCTCCACTTTACCAAGTGATGATTTTCGAGAGCAATAGCTCAAGCTACTTTAAAAAATATCCAAATCGCTGTAGCTTTGCCTATAAAATTTGAGGGTTGCCCTCGATTTCCATGGAATACTCTCATCAGATTCCAACTTGATGATAATGGGACCACCTCGAGAGTATACCCTTTCAAATAAAAAAAGAACTTTTGGAATCGGTCCAGCCGTCTTCGAGTAATCGGTGAACATACACAAGGTAGCTACTGTAATCTGTTGAGGAGTTCCCTTAACTGTCCTTCGTCTTCATCATCAGACCCCTAATGACAGTCGCAACCCATCTAGGTGTAAAGTTAACATCAATACAAATTAATCAAGCCCAAACACAAGCTAACTGCTGTAAATCGTTGAGGAGTCCCCTCGACTGTCTTTCGGCTCCATCATCAGATCGACTCCAGGCCTTCATCAAATTGTAGTGCTTTAAAATACTTAATGAAAAAATTAACAAACGCACTAGTCGCTCCTACGATTTTCGAAAGCTCCCCTCGATTTCACTGGGATGCCATCATCAGATCCTGGTTTCCTTATCATGGGACCACCCTTGGCATATCCCCATTCCAACAAAAAAAGAATAATCAAAATCGGTTCATAAACGACGAAGTTATCCGCGAACACACATAAAAAAAAAAAAAAAACATATATACGGTCGAATTGAGAAACCTCCTCCTTTTGAAGAAGTCGGTTAAAAATCGATTTGAGCGTGCTTATTCCCGTTCCGAATTAGCGTGAGCGCGATAACGATGTCCCATGTCCCGTCGCCATAGATGACGATGACGTCATGACATGCGCCATCTTGCGATAACGACGACCATGCCTAATTAATAATATCATCGTGAGTGCTGTCAAAAATAACAGTTGTTCTGATTTATTTTGAGTTAGTACAACATAACTTTAAACTAACGTGGCATTTTCGATTGTGTTTTGTGTTTCTGGCTGCAGTCACCATCTAACCATAGAAGAAAAAGAAATGTGGTAGATACTTCTTCTTCTGGTATACACATAAACCAGATGATGAAACACCAAGAAATACTGTAATACAATTCATCATCTGCCTAGCCTTTTCCCAACTATGTTGGGGTCGGCTTCCAGTCTAACCGGATGCAGCTGAATACCAGTATTTTACATGGAGCGACTGCCTATCTGACCTCCACAACCCAGTTACTGGGTAATACGATACCCCTTGGTAAGACTGGTTGTCAGACTTTCGGGCTTCTGACTACCCGTAACGACTGTCAAAGATCCACAAATGACAGCCGGGACCAACGGCTTAACGTGCTTTCCGAGGCACGGAGGGGTCTCGGTATGTAAAGATGGTCACCCATCCACAGACCAACCGCGGCAAGCGTAGCTTAACCTGATCGATCGACCTGTGCGGCTGTTATTATTTAGCCACGGGCCCCTCTTTAGTAATACAATTATGAATATTTAAGTTAATAAAGATTTGACGTTGAGCGAGCACTGTGAGTGCGTCCCTAATCGTTGACAGCTCTCAGCTGTCATAATCGTGTTGTCTATATCGGAACGCAAATTATTGATGTGAGCCCTGTGAGCTAATATGCCAAAATTCGGAATGCAGCCTCAACATACTGCGTTTAGGTCTTTTGAAGAAAATATTTAATAACTTAATTCAAATTGTAAAACTGTTATGTACTTATGTTGATCCGCCCCTAAGACGGCCCACTAGGGCGTTTGTGCACTACAAGGAATTTTACTGTCCACAAGTGCACCAACTAGTATTCCTTGTAGTGCACAAACGCCCTTAGGGTACAGATTACTAACAGATAAATCACTCCATATACTTACGCGCGCTAACTACCTATCGGCCGCCACCGGGCCGCGCGCGGCCCTTTTCTGTGGGTTAACAGGTATAAGAAACAACATCAAAAACTTTTAATAACTTTATTGTATTTCATAGAAATGTAACAAAACTGATTTAAATATACATATATTTATTGCACAATCACCAACATTAACCTAACTTAATGACTGCAATGGATATTGATATTCAATGTTTAACTCGACTAGGTATCTATACAGGGTTATTGGTAAAACATTAACAACCTATTAAGAGGCCATTGTGCTCATCATTATGAACAACTTTTACTATGGGACCAAACCTGAAATGAAAACCTGGTTTGGTCCCATAGAAAAGTTGTTCATAATGATGAGTACAATGACCTCTTAAGAGGTTGTTAATGTTTTACCAATAACCCTGTATAAGGAATTTATACACTACTATGATTGGTCAAGGTAATTTATAAATACAAGAGAAACTCCGGTAAGCAGGGGCGATGTTTATCGCGCATTGGATTTTCGACTCTCGCCGTCAGCCGTCGAGCCGAGCATAGAGAATCCAACAAAGTGCGACAAAAAAACACACTTCTTGAATTTTCAGAACGGGCGATTATAAATCGGCCGCGGGTATGTTGCTAACTAGCGAAACTTTACAATAAGATGGGTGACACGCGATAAGAATTTTTTTTCTTCTCCTAAACTCACGTTTTCTAGTGACTACACTACTTGCGGTTGTTGACCCCGTAATCAGCAGTAGTTATTTCTGTATCTCGACAACAATACCCCATCACAGCTGAAGTTTCGTCAGTTAATTTAATTTGACCTTTTATTTTAATACAAATAAATTAAGTACAAAATGCATTGATAAGGGAATGTATGACACTGAATTAAATTTATAGGTACTTATATAAAATTATGAATGGAGAAAATAACACTCTGTCTGACCTAGGAAATGAACCCAGGTCTCGCCGCACAGCAGTAGCGCCTTGCAACCACTGCACCAAAAAGGTAGTCAAAATTTTTACAATAAAGTTAATTCATAAAAAAAAAAAAAATATCTTAATTCTAATCCTTCTCCCAATGTTAAAATTAAAAACATTAAGGGGACATGACCTAAAGCGTGGTCACTGTCGGACTGCATAGAAAAGAAAGAGAAGCACGATGACGCAACACTGGTAATTTATTTCAAATATGAAGCAACTATACAGGGTTATTGGTAAAACATTAACAACCTCTTAAGAGGTCATTGTACTCATTATTATGAACAACTTTCACTATGGGACCAAACCTGAAATCGCAAAAAAAAAAATTCACTTTGCCCTACATTAAATTTATGTTCGTATAACTCGTCAAAATGTAGGAAACAGCTGATTTTTTTTTCGCGATTTCAGGTTTGGTGCCATAGTAAAAGTTGTTCATAATGATGAGTACAATGACCTCTTAAGAGGTTGTTAATGTTTTACCAATAACCCTGTATATTTACAAAATCTATTGTTTGCACTAAAAATTAAAACACTAGTGCTTTATTATGTTGCTTGTAGAATAATCTGACAAAAATGGTTTTTATTGTAAAAAAAAGTTTTTAGAGGTATCTTCATGATTTTTTTCTATCGCATCAAATTAGTTGTATTACGTTTTCAACACACTATCTACCTAGCATATATCCTGAAGAATATCATATATTTTTCTGATTTTGTTTACTGTAGTCGATCATATACTTATATTGCTATTAAAAATTGCGTTTTTTGCTTTTAGGTCCTGTAATCCCCTTTGCAGCAAAAACCACTAAATGCATTTAACGCTAAATATATTTAAACCTAGCAGCGCCCCGCTGTTTCACCCGCATACGTTTCGATCCCGTGGGAATATCGGGATAAAAAGTATCCAATGTGTTAATCCAGATTATAAACTATCTCTGTGTCAAATTTTATACAAATCTGTTCAGTAGTTTTTGCATGAAAGAGTAACAAACACCCATCCTCACAAACTTTCGCTCGAAAGAGCCCGCGAAATTAATTTTTTTTTTACGTTTTTTGCAATTTGCTGGTCAGTATTATGTTGTACGTTGATTAAAATACGATTCACGACCGTAACAAATATCTATTTACAGATTTATAATCATTAGAATTTGTATTACAACTTGTACAACCACACAGTTCGATCGATGAGGTTAAGCTACGCTTGCCGCGGCTAGTACGTGGGTGGGTGACCATCACATACCAAGACTCCTCTGTGCCTCGGATAGCACGTTAAGCCGTTGGTTCCGGCTGTCATTCGTAGATCTTTGACAGTCGTTACGGGTCGTCAGAAGGCCGATAGTCTGGCAACCAGTCTTACCAAGAGGTATCGTATTGCCCAGTAACTGGGTTGTGGAGGTCAGAATAAAGTGGAGGTTTAAATAGATCTCGGGCGAGGCGGCAAGCCTCCTTTTGCCGGTCTGCCGCCATGGGATTTGCAGGCGATAGTCCTCACGCGCCTGTATGATTGGCGCGCGGAGGCACTACGCCGGGGGGAAACTCCGCTTCCGCGGCAAATCGCGGCGGAGCAGACGGACCTCCGGCGCGATCTCATGGCGGCATGGAAAGAGCGACTGTCGCAACCCAGCGCAGGGCACGCCACGAAAGTGGCGATAAGACCCCTCTTTGAGGAGTGGCTTGAGAGGCGTTACGGCGCCCTCACCCACCGCCTGACGCAGGTCCTCACCGGACACGGATGTTTCGGGAAGTTCCTGCACATCATCAGGCGGAAGGAAACGCCCAGGTGTCACCACTGCTAGGATCGCCCAGAGGACACGGTGGAGCACACGGTGAAGGTCTGCTCCGCTTGAGCGAAGCACCGCCGTGTCCTCGTAGAGGCGATCGGCAGCGGCGGCGACCTCTCGCGTCCGGCCCTGGTGCAAGCCATGGTCCGGAGCGAGAGGGAGTGGGACGCAGTCACCTCCTTCTGCGAAGCAGTCATGCTAGCGAAGGAGGTGGCGGGATGGCTGAGGGACAGAGCCTCAAGTCCCAGCCGCCGCGGGAGGCGCTCCGGGCGTCGGGAGCCGCGTGACGACTCCCGGCCACCGTAGGCGCGGGCCTGCGGGCGGAGAGTAATGGGTAGCTCACCGTCCGATCAGGACCAGGCCCGTGCCGGACGGCGCGTACGTATTCCTGCCGGGTCAGCGGGATTGTCAGAAAGGGGTACGCTGGCCCGGAACATAAAGGGCTAAGCAAGGAACACGGGTGGGTTTTAGTCAGTAAGAGTCTGACACTCCCTTCCGCTCCACCCAGACCGGGAGGGGTAGTTTGATGATTACCCAGAAAAAAAAAAGGTTCAAATGGAATCAAGTTTTTCTAACTGAACAGACAGCTGTGCTGCTGGGGAGTTTGTTGCGCCACTTCTTTCGAAAGCACTAGGAAGTGGTGAAGAGCAGGCCTGTGGGGGGCTGCGTTATGTACTTTTGTCGTTCGAAAAGTGCTGATTCTCAGCCTAATTCGAACAAATGACGATGTAGAAGGGAGCACAGACGCTGGCAGAGATCATAACTTGGCCTTATTATCCAACCCCTCTAAGCCATAGACAAGAAACTGGCCCACAAACACCGCTACCCTCTCCGGATGACTTACATGAACATCGTGCGTCCCATCCACAGTTCTAAACCGAAAATTCCTCCCAGGATATTCGGCCTCGTCTAACAAAAAGTCTGTGTTTCTAAACAGTTTGTTTTTCAGCGATTTCTGACATGCTATTGTTAATATCGGAGTTTTGGTCGCTGTGAACATGGTTTTCACGTGTTCTGGAGAGAAGGCGGGGCCGTTGACGAGTTTCATTCGCAGGTCGTATGTGTACCTGAGGAATGAGAAGATCTGTTTAAGAGCGTTCACAACGTACGGCATTTCATACAAACTTTCAAGCCCTTATTTTTCTAAATGAATGAAGCGATTTTATTGAAACTTCATACGCATAAGCGCGATACAAAGGTCTGAAAAGTTAGTAAAGAACATTTTCGAAATGTCTTATTTAAAAAAAGATAACTGGATATCTCTGTTTCTATGGAAAATTTAAAATCAGTGTAATTTGGCTTTAACACAATTTTTTTCTAAAATGTTCTTAACTAACTTTTTAGACCTTTGTATCCTGCTGATGCGTATGAAGTAAGCTCGACACTGTGGCATGCTCCGTACTGTTTCATACATTTGTATCTATCGCCCGCCGCGCCGCCAGTCGCTCGTGCGATTCGCTCGGCAAATTTCGCCGGTCGCCGCTACACAGGGTTATTTGTAAAACACAGAAAACTTCTTAAGAGGTCATTGTACTCATCATTATGAACAACTTTCACTATGGGACCAAATCTGAAATCGCGAAAAAAAAATCAGCTGTTCCCTACGTTTATGTTCGTATAACTCGTCAAAATGTAGGGAACAGCTGATTTTTTTTTCGCGATTTCAGATTTGGTCCCATAGTAAAAGTTGTTCATAATGATGAGTAGAATGACCTATTAAGATTTTTTGGTGTTTTACAAATAACCCTGTATACATTTGTTTTAGTCGCAAGACGCTTCGCCGTTCACACCGCGCGAATTTTCGCTGCAGCGAATGTCCCGTGGCCAGGCCGTAAGTGCGGAAACCAAACCCCATAATATAGACATAGAACATACTTGATGTATCCATCTCCTGCAGGCATGGACAGCCTTTCTAGGACTGCGGCCGCTTGCTGCTGGGTCAGGGTGGGACGACTCTTGTTTATAGACTGTAGGGCCTGTTGATCATACAATCATTAATATAGACAATGAACGTACCTACCTATACAGGGTTATTGGTAAAACATTAACAACCTCTTAAGAGGTCATTGTACTCATCATTATGAACAACTTTTACTATGGGACCAAAGCTGAAATTCCGAAAAAAAAAATCAGCTGTTCCCTACATTTATGTTCTTAAAACTCGTCAAAATGTAGGGAACAGCTGATTTTTTTTCCGCGATTCGACAATGATCTCTTAGGAGGTTGTTAATGTTTTACCAATAACCCTGTATGATAAGACAAATGCGTAAAAAAAAAAATTGGTGCACGACTCATAATGCTCATTTGATCGTATAAAAAACCATAGATACAGATATTTTATTAGTTAGTTTTTCATTAACCTATTTAACCCGCGGCGCGAGCGGCGCGGGTGAGCATGTTTTTGTACGGACAAACAGGTAACTTAACAAGCTTATAACTTTGTGATTTTTCATGATACAGTTTTGAAATTTTGTACATAGATTCTTTACATAAAAATACTAGACACGTGTTTCGGGTTTCGCATATACTAAAAATAATGTTGTATAAATAAATACCTCTGTCCACTTTATTTTCGGCGCATTCTCCGGCTGTATATTGAACTTTTCATAGTTCTTGTAGAAGTCCGTGAAAAATATGTGATACCTGCAACAATGAAGAAAGTACGTATACCATAAATATTATGAAAAGTTTACTATTCAACATCTGCCCAGCCTTTTCCCAACTATGTTGTGGTCGGCCTCCAGTTTAATAATAATAAACCATTTATTATCAGCTAACAAAGACCCATAGATACATACATACCTTAACCTAAGTATACATAATAATATAGTAACAATTTTGTTAGTAAATAAAAGTTAATAACTATGTTAGTATCACTTAGTATCACTTAGTTGCACTAAGTCTTTGTGGCACTTGTCCGTGAAAGCCGGATGCAGCTGAATACCAGTATATTTTACATGGAGCTCCCTAACTGACCTCCACAACCCAGTTACTGGGTAACAAACAACGCAAATGCGAACCCAACGCCACCGACTTCCGAAATTATAAGTTATTTTTCACTTTGTAGTGTCTTATTTGGAAGTCGGTAGCTTTTTTTTTTGTGAAAAAGTTTTAATCAACACAATACAACCTGATAATGACCTGCGAATTTTGCAAGAAAACTTGAATTTAGCGGGCTATCTTAGCGCATCTCCCGTATACAAAACTAACTGCGTCCTGTGGTTTTACCCGCATAAGTGTCGATCCCGTGGGAATATCGGGATAAAAAGTAGCCTATATGTTAATCCAGGGTGTCAGCTACCTCCACCATTTCAGCCGAAGGACGTCCACTGCTGGACATAGGCCTCCCCCAATTTTGGAGGGGGTTTGCCATAATCGTCACGCTTGGCAGGCGGGTTGGCGATCGCAGTATGGTATGATGGTGTAATGCATAAAGAACGCTGCTGCCCATTCTCCGGTCTCCCTTAGTCGCCTTTTACGTCACCCACGGGAAGTATGGGGTGGTGCTGTTCGGCACCACACAGACAGCTACCTCCATACCAAATTTTTTCTAAATTGATCCAGCCTTTTGAGCGTGAAGAAGTAACAAACATATAAACACACTCACACATTCACAAACTTTCGCTTTTATAATATTAGTGTGATAAACATACCATCTAGGAAACTCCTCAGGGGGAACGGCAAAGAAGTTGATAGGGTCTAAGTTGACCAATTTCTCTAGCCTGCCGGGATAGCATATATTGTAGAATTGTCCTGAAAATTTTATAAAAAGCTTATTAGAAAAATAGAAGATAGAAAATATTTATTGTACGGGTAATACAGTAAGCAGGTGGTTAACAGCAAGTTAAGGGTCCCTATCAATTTCGCGGACAAAAAACAGAAAATCAGGTTTTTTCAGCGCAAATTTCTCAATAACCTTAAGTTATCTAGTTTTTAAAAAAATACACAAGTATTTATCACCTATCTATCTAGTAAGTGTACGAATTTAAGTTTTGATAACTACTTAATATAAATTCCAAAAAACTAACACACGTTTTTACGTAATCACGAAACATCAAGTTTTTCGATTGCTTTCTTAGCTAACCGGTAGCAAATAACAATCTGAAAAAAATCCTAAATACTAGGCATATAGTATATTAGTAAGTGTACGATTTTTTTTTTTAAGTTTAATGAATTAGTACTTGTAAAAAAATGTTGACTACGCTGAAAAAATCCAATAAAGTCATGCGCAAAACCGTCGTCTACGCGTAAGAATTTATTGAAAATAACAAAAAGCGTTAAATATTTTAAAATTTGAGGTTTTTATCTACCAAACTCAATTTTATATTTTTATTTTGACTACTAATTTAATTGTAGTAAAATATCTAGATAATGCCTTATAAACGATTTTTTTATTAAGTAGTTATCAAAACTTAAATTTGTAGACTTACTAGATAGATAGGTGATAAATACTTGTGTATTTTTAAAAAAAACTAGATAACTTCAGGATATTGAGAAATTTGCACTGAAAAAAAACAGATTTTTCTGTTTTTAGCCCGCGAAATTGATAGGGACCCTTAAGACGACATGAGTAGCTTAAAATATTACCTGTAGCTAGGTTACAATATAGTATTAACCAGTGAGCCCCAAACTAGAGAGTTTAGTCTGTATCTTGGGGCTCAGAGTACGAATTCCCGAGTGGAGACTAGAGAGGTGGTGGTGTGTGTGCGCGTCTGGTGTGTCTGTGTAAGTGTGCGTGTTTGTTCCATTGTGCTTCGTTTAATTTGGTGTCAGATAAGAGTCTTTTTAGTTAGTACTTACATACATTACATCATGTTTGTAACTATAGTCGGACTTTTAATTACTTAGCTGCAGTAAATTGACACTTCTTAGAAACTCATTTCGGACTGAGTTTAGAGATATGCATGTCAAATAAGTTTCGTTTGTTACACTATCTATTCTGTAGTAGAAAAACAAGATTTGGTTGAAGGCCGCGAAAAAACAAAAAGACTCCAATTTCAGTCATCTAAGTAACACATAAGCTGTCATTTTACTGCAGCTAATTAAAAGTCCGACTATAGCAGAGCAGTGCCCCGCGGTTTTACCCGCCGTTTAATTTAAAAGAAATATGATTATTTATAAATTACTTCGTTTTTGCATAGCGTTTTTTAAGCCTTTTTTTTTGCTCGGATCCTAAAGGTGTGTCCAGACCTGGCGAATGCCCCGCTCGCGAACTGCACGCGTGCATGTTCGTACCTTTTACTTGTTCATACAATGTTCGTGATTGATCTCTTTGGTGATTGGAACTATTTACTAGCAACATCCACATTCCAAATTCAAATCACTTTTAGACCCTAGGGATTAAAGAGCTATTTTAGTCCCTGTTTACGAAGAATACACTAGCTCTTATTGAATAGATGCAATAAAAAAATCTTTTTGCATTCGATAGCCTAATTCTTGAGGAAAGCTTTAGGCTATTTTACGTCACGCTATAGGACCTATAGGAGGCGAGCAAAAAGAAAGAAGTCAGAAAGAACGCTAAGCAAAAACGAAGTGACAGCGCGGCCAGGTGATGCGATGCGACGGGATTAGGGTTACCAGATGGCAGGAATTTTCCTGACATGTCCGGAATTTCAGCTGTCTATCAGGGAAACAGGGAAAATGAGGGATTTTCTTTTTCTTTTTTTTTTAACGCTTCCCTAGTCGCTGGATAGATGGCGCTGAACTTGGTAAGTTACTGCAAGGAACGGAAGTTACATAATTTTTTTATTAATTCACTTGGATGTAATTTTAAGATCGTAAAACGAAAGCAAACGAAACTGTCACTCAACGAGCGTATATGACGTGACGCAATGTTTTTTTTCCAAGCGTTTTGACTTTGGCATCTAGTAACATAGTCAGTTCAACGCCATCTTCAGGGTTCTTGGGAAATATTTTTATTTTTTAATACTGAAAAGAAAAACCTCTCATTGGAAATTGTCAGGAATTTAAAAAAAAAAGGAAAAATTTAGGAAATAAAATCATAATCAAAAAATAAAATCTAATAATTATTAAGCTATGGACAGTCTATTTGTCTCCTTTGTCCACTGCGCACCCATTAATGAAAAATGTCAGGAAATTTATTGCTAAGGCAGGGATTTCTCCAGGAAAATTTATTTTCGGATCTGGTAACCGATGGATGGGTCGGGTGATCCAGAAATTTGAGGCGGACGAAGTTGCGAGTAGAACCTAGTGTTATAATAACTGTAGTGGTCACAGGGTCTGGAGATATACTTAGCGGACTGTATGTTGGTTGTTTATTAAAAAACTTCTTCATAAATACGATGTTTTATTTTTACAAAATTATATGTGGTTAAAACTTGAGAGCTTTGTTCGACTGTGGTGACGACGTACTGCCGGGACCTCTATTTATGCCTTAGAGTAAGAAAGCTATAGAGCATCGGGTAGCGTGGCCACACATGAGACAAAAAACTAACTTAACTAACATAGGCTACACGAGTAGCTGCCTTGAAAAAACTGGCACGCACTGAGAGACGGAAATAGTATAGCTTTATCCTTTTCTGTTACTTATAATAACTCAATACTTTATCCCTTTCTTGTGGAAATGAAATGGAGATACCCGCCGTCTATACTCTTCTTTGTCTAAGATTTATGCCTTTTGCGTTAAGCGGGCGGGCCGGCGCGGTATCCTGCCCCGCGCTCCTCGCCCTCCGCCCATTTTGGTCCGCAGTGACGCGTGGATCGACGGAGCGGCCTCGACAGGTTTCTACATGTCGGAAGCTGCTTACGACATGATTGCGGCTCCGTTGATCCACCAATCAGATGGTTTGTTTACAATTCCATGGTTAGTTCGGCGTCCGTAACAATAACATATAGCTTAGTACTTACCTAGGTAAGCTCCAAATGAATGTCCAATCAGCGTGAAAGTTTTCCACCTGAAGTGTTTCACAACTGTATGCACTGAGGACACCATGTCATACACGCTGATCATCAATCCTGGTAAGAAGCGGTCTGACTTGCCGTTACCGGGGAGATCTACACCTGGAAATTAAAAAGGTTACAATTTTAGGGGATTTGGAAATGGACTTTCCGCCAGGCCATGCATAGCTATTCACAACCGCTCGATACGCTTCCGTACCGTATCGAAAATCAATCAATGTTATCGTAGGAGTCCTCTAAACGCTGTTCGCAAGTCCAAAACCCGAAAACTTTGTCAGTTTTAGGGCTAATTTTTCCTTCGCCAGACAACTTTTATCCGAGAAATAAAATTGACGTTTGACAGTTTTTGTATGAAAAAACCGTCAAAATTTCAAAATTACTCCTCGAATAAAGTTATCAGATGATTGAAAAATCAGCCCTAAATCAAACAGACGACCGCTATTCTTCTGTCAGCTGTTTGCTGTCAGAGGCAAGGCAAATCAGGTTATCGAAATGTTTCATTTTCGATGCGATAGCCTTTCGTACGGTTGTGAATAGCTATGCTGAAGTGGTCTTTGACGAAAGTACCAAGTGTCATAATCATAACTAACCCAATGCCCATTACAAAAACAAGTTTTAAGTTTCTAGTAGAACAAATCAGCGATTTTATAAAGGTTTTTTTTTTTGTAAATATCCAAATTGGTGAATATTTACATTAGTTATGCCCTGATTAAAAAAATATACAAACAAATCAACAGTGTCCCGATACAGGGTTATTGGTAAAACATTAACATCCTCTTAAGAGGTCATTGTACTCATCATTATGAACAACTTTTACTATGGGACCAAACCTGAAATCGCGAAAAAAAAAAATCTGCTGTTTCCTACTTTTATGTTCGTATAACTCGTCAAAATGTAGGTAACAGCTGTTTTTTTAATATTTTCCTTTCTCTTGAATTTTTCTCATGTTTTAGTTATTCTGCTATTCGGGGTAGAGACAAACCTAACAAATTAAAGTTCATAAAAATCGGTCCCGTAGTTTTCTTTTATATAAATAGATATATAGATAGATATGAAACAGGAAAATGGGATCACATACCAATATAATAAAAGTTCTTCGGCAGCTTGCTGATCAGGGGTCTGAAGCTGACAGCAGAATCTATGTACCCATGAACTAGCAGTACAGGAGGGTCGTAGCAGTCACCCCATGCTATGACTGGAAAATAACACATTTCACAATTTACCATCATCATCTGCCTAGCCTTTTTCACAAGTATGTTGGGGTCGGATTCCAGTCTAACCGGATGCAGCTGAATACCAGTATTTTACATGGAACAACTGCCTATCTGACCTCCACAACCCAGTTACTGGGTAATACAATACCCCTTGGAAAGACTGGTTGTTAGACTTTCGGGCGTCTGATGACCCGTAACGACTGTCAAAGATCCACAAATGACAGCCGAGACCAGCAACAGCTTAATGTGCTTTCTTAGGGGTCTTAGTATGTAAAGATGGTTTACCATCCACAGACCAATCGCGGCAAGCGTAGCTTAACCTGATCTATCGACCAGTGCGGCTGTTATCTAATTTTAGTAAATTTTAGAGATCATTCTTAAGCTTTATTTTTGTGTAATATAACATAAAAAATATGTTCAAATATTATAAATCAACGTCCATCCGATAAAAAGATTATTCAAATAAGAATTATGGGTCAAAGTTCAAAAACACTAACTAAAGTTTTCAAGCTCTTAAAACTTAGTTATTGTTATAGAATACAGTAACAACATATACTTACTGGCTACTCTACCCCATGGTGCTTGAATATACCACTCATTTTCCAATAGATCCATTATTTACGAAAAAATGATGTAGGTACACTTTTAATTAATCTTTACTGTGATTTATACTTGTTGAGCAGCTTCTTTTTGATAACTTAAACTGAAATATATTTCATAAACGAAATTTCCTAACGTATTATGCATCAATATGCATCTATAATTTAATAAAAATAACAGCAAATACTGAAAAATGGGCTTCTCGGGCAAGCAAAACAATACCTCGAGGTCGACTGTCAAGTGTCAAACTGTCAATGTCAAACTGTCAAGCTGATAGAAAACTTATAAAAAGGGAAGGGTGCGCACAAGAGGGTTTAATTCATTTCAATACCTTACAAAAATGAATCTGTCGTCAAATAATAAAAGAAAGATTACATGAAAATTATCTAATATCATCAAAGATAATTCAAGATAAAGGTGTTTAAGGCGACGCCGACCGCGCAGTGGCGCCCTCATCATTTGTTTAGTTATTTCTATTTTAGAATGAAAATGCAGAAAATAAGCACGATATGTTGTGCTCCACAAGATTATACGTTAATATTATTACAAACGGTAGTTTTACATTGTTTAGTTTTAATATAATCCTTAGAACGGTTAAAAAGAGGAGACTGATCCTTTCCTTAACTTTTTGAGAAATTTTGATGTGCAATCACAGATTTTGATTAAAAATTACTTAGGTACAGTCAGAAGGAAAATGGGCGTTTTTCACAAAAACCTTTTTTATGCCAATCGATCCTGTTTCTTATTAACAGTAAGGATCAAAAATCTCTAGTACCAACTGAGGTTTGAGTACTAGAAAGTCAGAAATCGCAAAAAAACTTTTCCTTTCGAATCCACTCACTCGGCCAATGAGCGTCCACGGCATGCACCACAGAATGACATTAGGCCCTATGAATCGCAGAAGACAGGTTTTGATTTAGACTAAGTTCTCATAAATTTATTTTTTTATTTAATTTTTATTTATTATGAATGACATTAATGTAATATCTTGCATGATTAAAATTCACATGCCATACTAAGGCTATATAGAATATAAGACCAAATAATGTAACAATGGAACCACCGATTGTATTTACTCTATCTAAGGTGAATGTTCCAACCAGCCCGCGAAATTCAAATTTTCTTACGTTTTTTGCAATTTGCAGGCCAGTGCTAGGTTGTATGTTGATTAAAATATTATTCGCGGCTGTAAGACATATGTAGTTACAGAATGACCAGCCAAGCGAAGCGCAAGGGCACTACCTACCTTTTCTCGAAGCACTTCGTCGTGTTTTTGAACCCTCTTAACTTGGGTTTGGATTATACCAAATAAACAAAATTTTCGGAATATGATGCCAGTGGTTGACTTATTAAACCTATAAAGTTTCAATTGCATAGCTCTTATACTTTAGATTTTATTGATATCTAAAATACCCCGATTTCGTCACTGACTCACTGACTGATGATCATCAAAATTCTTAAGGTACTTCCTGAAGTCCTAGAAAGCTGAAATTTGGTATGTAAGCTAGTAATAGTACACAAACAACAAAAAAATATTAAAACTGGAAACTTTTACCCCCCCAAAAAAAAAAAAAAATCCGTAAATTTTGATGCTAGAGGTCTGAAAATTTAAATAGGGGGTCCTTGTTTTAATTAAACCCCCAAAAAAGAAAGAAAAAATGAACAACAGCAAAAATACTCGTATAAATATCATAAGCAACTTACAAAAAGAAATGAAATCCCACAAAAACATTTCATGTTAAATGTTGCCAAGACGAGACCATGTAGCTCGCACTGTCAAAAAGTAATCAGATCTCATGTAGAGCCAAGCTTCTAACTCTACACGCCCTAACTCTACAAGGCCTGACTTCGCAAACTCTACACCTTAGTCAAAATAATATTTATTTATTTATTAAAAAAATAAAAAACATATATACACATAAACAAACAAAAACACATAAACATATATTTTTTTATAAAATAATATGGCTTGGCCATTTCGCTACATTCACATGAGCGTAAGGTGAAAAACTCTCATACTGTTAATGGTTCTTGTAGTAACGAAACGGCCAAACCAGATATTTTGACTAAGGTGTAGAGTTTGCGAAGTCAGGCCTTGTAGAGTTAGGGCGTGTAGAGTTAGAAGCTTGGCTCTACATGAGATCTGATTACTTTTTGACAGTGCGAGCTACATGGTCTCGTCTTGGCAACATTTAACATGAAATGTTTTTGTGGGATTGTATTTACTCTATCTAAGGTGAATGTTCCAACCAGCCCGCGAAATTCAAATTTTCTTACGTTTTTTGCAATTTGCAGGCCAGTGCTAGGTTGTATGTTGATTAAAATATTATTCGCGGCTGTAAGACATATTATGTAGTTACAGAATTATAATCATCAAAATCATCAATAAAACGCTCTAAGTTCATAAAGCTGTAGGAATTACTTTTTCTGTTTTTTTTTTGTTCACCTTTTGAAGTTGGAGGGTTGTATTGGTGATTTTGATGATTATAATTCTGTAACTACATACGTCTTACAGCCGCGAATAATATTTTAATCAACATACAACCTAACACTGGCCTGCAAATTGCAAAAAAACGCAAGAAATTTTGAATATCGCGGGCTGGCTGAATAAATGAATTTGAATTTGACAACGTAATTATAGAAATATATTTATCTCTCTTTATCAACAGAAATTCCGTAGATGACATTTAATGTTCTTTCCCTTTCTTCGTGCATATTAGTTGCTATGGCTACCGATAGTATTTACGCTATTTTCGATTGCCGTGATGTTCATGCATGACGTGTCTATTTATATTACGTCATTGTTAAATACACTGTATGTTCGAAATTTTCAAGGTCGCGACAATGATAGATAACTCGCTAAGATTGATATTTACTTACAACAATGAAATCGACGAAACTGCTCGGCGCGTAAGTTGACTTTTTATTTGTTTTACAAAATATTATTTAGTGTTTTTCATTTGTTTAAGTACTTACGTATTGTTGGGCAATTATCCTACTCAAGTTTTTTTATTTCAATACTTTATTTTACTAACATATGAAGCGAATTTTAATGAGGGATTTTCTTTTTTAACTCTTCCCTAGTCGCTGGATAGATGGCGCTGAACTTGGTATGGTACTGTAAGGAACGGAACGTCACATCATTTTTTGATTATTTCACTAGGATGTAATTTTGAGATCGTAAAACGAAAGCAAACGAAAGTGACAGTCATATTCATATGTGACGTGACGCAATGTTTGTTTTTTCGGTTTTTTCCCCAAGCATTTTGGCTTTGGCACCTAGTAACTTAGTCAGTTCAACGCCATCTACAGAGTTCTTGGAAACTATGTTTTTTTAATACTCAAAAAGAAAACCTCTCACTGAGATAAACACACCTGAATTAAACAGTTAAAGAGAAACGGGTTTTTAACTAGTAACAATGTTTGTCCTAAAATAGCTAGTAAAATAGAGTACCTCAATTATAATTACTATTTATTTTATATTTATCTTCAGTTCCTTACTTCGTGATATTCCGTGAACTACCGTGAACTCGGTGAACGAACTAATAAAAACAATTTTTGCCACCATCTAGTAGCGCCACCTAGATTTAGCTGAGAGCACTAAAATTAACTAAACACATACAGTGTGCTAAGTGTTAATCACTTCAAATGTGTATGACCATCGTTTTATGAATTTCAGAGCCATGAAAGGAAGGACACAGCTTCAGGAAAAGGAAGTTTCAATAAAGGCGCCATGGGGTAACATTGCTGGTAAGATCGATTCTTGTGATTTCGTAAAGTCAAAGAGGATAGTATGAGAAAAGTCAATTTAGTTTCAAAAACAGCAGATCATCAACAAGTATGAGCTGAGAGTGAGTGCCAGGGGTAGATGCCCGGGTTGACTTTTAGCTTTAGGAATTTCCAGCCTATTATTGTCAACACTGCAAATACAAGTAAAGAAAGAAAGAAAGCAAATATTTTTGTTTTCATTTCGTTTTATGTTTATTTTAAAAAGAATACAAACAAAAAAAAAACGAGCGAGTCGGACTCACGCACCAAGGGTTCCGTACCATCATAACTTTAATTTTTCATCGGCGAGGCCTATATTCGTCAGAGAATTTTAACACAGGACAGGACTAAACTAATATTTATCTTCTGTCCTTGCCTCAATGAAATAGAATGAAAAAGATGCCTGAACTTAAATTTAGTTTAGTTTGTGAACAACAGAATCGGCGCCACTATAGCTTAAATCCCGAAGAATATCATAATGTTTTTCAGATTTTGTTTACTGCAGTCGATCATTTATACTTTTATTGCTTCTAAAACTTGCGTTTTTTTGCATTTAGTCCTTTGATCCCCTTAATAAAATCTGCTATTCCATTGGATACGTTTTGACAGTGTAATGACGTATTGCAATTTTGTATGAAACAGCAGAGGCGTGTTGGGCATTTTTTGAGATGGGAAAAAACCACTGTTACCGTAAGCGACACCGCGCCTCTTTTGTTTATAAGACGATTAAAAAAATACCCGCTTCGGATGTCCTCGGGATGTACTCGGTTTTAATGTATATCCGATATGTCAGTGAGTGATGGCAAAGAATTCTGTTTGTGTTTTGTTTTCACTTCTGTCGGCACTCCCGGAGTGCCACTGTTTTTTTAGGGTTCCGTACCCAAAGGGTAAAAACGGAACTCTAAGACACAACACTAAGACTTCGCTGTCTGTCACCAGGCTGTATCTCAAGAACCGCGATAGCTACAGTTGAAATTTTCACAAATTATGTATTTCTGTTGCCGCTATAACAACAAATACCTACTAATAACAAAATAAATTAAATATTTAAGGGTGGCTCCCATACAACAAACGCGATTTTTTTGCCCTTTTTTGCTCGATATCAAAAATGGCAACAGGTAGGCACTTGAAATATTCACAAAAGACTCAGTTGTATTTTAACTTTAATAATAAAATTAAAATAAAATAAATATTTAAGGGGGGCTCCCATACAACAAACATGTTTTTTTTGGCGTTTTTGCCTTGTGGTACGGAACCCTTCGTGTGCGAGTCCGACTCGCACTTGGTCAGTTTTTTTATAACCGACGCAAAATTTCATGAGCTGTGTTCATGGTAACTGTTCAATGTACACCAAGTATAACTACAAACCTCATCCCACAGGATTGGCCTGGGGAGACCCCTCCAACCCCCCCGTCATCCTCTGCCATGGAAAGCTGGATGTCTGCTCCAGTTTCCGGCCACTAGTCTCCCGACTACCCACAAACTTCTTTTACGTAGGTGTGGACTTACCCGGGAATGGGAAATCGGATCATCTGCCGAAAGGAGTAAGGTATTCTGTTGCGGATCTGGTGCCTACTATTGTGAAGGTCAAAGACCATTTTAAGTGGGATAAGTTTATCTATATTGGACATTCGCTTGGAGTTCCTATTGGTAAGTGTGTTTTATATAAAAATACTGGTTTTATACCCGCGTGAAAGGACATGGCTAAACTGAAGTATGGACGACTGATCCCGCAATGAAAATGCATGTATAGACATGGTTCCTAGCAATATATAATGCTGAATAGCTCAAAATTAGTATTTTGTAATTAAAAAGGTTCAGGAACTTTTCATATCTGCACATTCCTGAAAATAAAATCGCGTAACTCCTACGATAAAGGTACAAAAACTTCAAACGATGACATTGCTATGCACTTTTATCTAGGCGTTTTAACGTGTCTGGAACGATTTTTATTGATTAGTGTTTTTCATTGGCGATTTTGGACTAAGGTACTTGAAGTAAATATCTACAAAGGAGTAATTGCACCAAAAAAACTTGATAAAACGGACTTACGATAGATAATCTCCACTAAAATCATAATAATATACCTAAGTATTCTGTCGTAAAACCTAAACTACATATCCAAATTAGTTAAAATAAAGACAGTATTCACAGACAATGTAAATAACATTATGGTTGGAATGATGAACGTATTTGAAAAAGATCTTAAAGATTAATTGAGCCAAATATTTGTAATTTCTGTATTGAGGTAGGTAGGTTAACAATTCTGCCTAAAGTAGATAATTAACGCACTGAGTAACCAAGGGCATAAAATATATTGAAATAAAACAACAAAAATGCGATTTACCTATTTATTTATTCGTTTAGTCTTAAAAAACGACGTCTGACATCTGACGTTAGTTTTTTCATAGAGATGGGATTGAACGTCGGGTGGAACAGAATCGATAAAATAATCGAAAGGGTTGAAAGATACAAATAGAATTAGTTTTTGTCGACCACTATTCAGTTAATATTTTTCGACGCAAAATAGGTAGTAAGATTAAACAAAGAAGCATATTCCGAAGCTTTCAGTTATTTTTATTTGATTTTGATTAAGTAGAAAAAAGTGGAATTGAGTATAGTCAATTGTCACTTTAAAAAAACCACATTTTCTGAATCAAAACCCTGTGACAAGCAACTAAACAGGACACCGAACTGAGCGCCATCGATTCCCGTCGAAAACTTTGATTGCTATTTCTTAGTTTCAGAAAATAAATCGTTTTGATACCTGTTATCAAAAACCGAGTTTCGATTTGACATTCTGGAACAGCGATATGACTCCTCCCTAGCTTGCAGTACTGTATTATTTCCCCTTGAACTTGTCATGTCAATCAAAAAAAGCAACTGAGATACCTACTTTTTTATGTTTAATAATTCACGAAAGTTCTTGGAAATTATTAAACACTAAATAATTCATGAATGAATATTTAAATATTACTAGTTAATGTGAGATTACTATACATGCTTGGGGCAGTCATTTAGCCATCTCCTTTCTGGTTTCCCCGACCCACCCCGCCACATCGCGCAATTCTTTTTGAATTTTTCTCTTTATGGTCGGGCTCTTATCGTGTTAAAGCTTTCCTCAAGAAATGAGCTATCAAATGCAAAAATAATTCTTCAAATCCGACTGGTAGTTCCAGGAGATTAGCGTGTTCAAATAAACATAGAAACAAACGCTTCAGCTTTATCATTAGTACCTATAGATTGGTATGTCCGTAGTATGTTCTTAACCCTTTGAACGCCAACGGTCGGGTATAGATGACAAACGAAAACGTGCCCAACACGCCACGGTCGTCTATAGCCGACAAGAAAACGACATTTTTTACCTTTTGAACGCCACGGTCGGGTATAGACGACAAACGAAAGCGTGCCCAACACGCCACGGTCGTCTATAGCCGACAAGAAAACGACATTTTTTTACCTTTTGAACGCCACGGTCGGGTATAGACGACAAACGAAAGCGTGCCCAACACGCCACTGTCGTCTACAGCCGACAAGAAAACTCGTGTTGGGCACGTATTCGTTTGTCGTCTATACCCGACCGTGGCGTTCAAAAGGTTAATTAAGTTAGTTTTTTGTCTCATGTGCGGCCACGCTACCCGATGCTCTATATATAGCTTTCTTACTCTAAGTATTCCTCCGATAAAGTTATCTGACGTTGGAAAAATCAGCCCTAAATAGTACCTACATTCTCCGTTCTGTTAGAAAGGAATCTGGACTCGTGTCTGATGGCAAAATCCTTGCAGTTGGCGATGTAAAGACGCCAGCAGATGAAGCTACTACAATCTGTCTTTCTTTAATAGGTTTTCAACTTTATCTCTAAAATATAAGGTTTAAATTTGATTTGATTGGTCTGTGTGGTGCCGGACTTAAAGAATAGCACCACCCCATACTTCCCGTGGGTGTCGTAAAAGGCGACTAAGGGTCGTACCGGAGAATGGGCAGCAGCGTTCTCTATGCATTCCACCACCGTACTATACTGCGATCGCCAACCCGCTTGCTAATAAGCGTGGCGATTATGGCAAACCCCCCCATTTTGGGGGAGGCCTATGTCCAGCAGTGGACGTCTTTCGGCTGAAATGATGATGATGATGAAATTTGATGGGGAAATTTTGACAGTTTCGGATAGCTTGATGTGCTGTCGTCTGTACCTATATCAAACACGCCTGCTTTCTTGCCGTGGCTGCAGGCGTGACACTATATTTTATTTCACCATTTTTTTATCAGCACATCTTTAAATTTTCAGGCAAACTCTTCAACATAGCCTACCCGGGCCTCATGACGCGTGTGGTCGAAATAGACCCGATACCAGCTCACCACAACTGGCCATGCACACGAGAAGGCCTCCAATACTGGTTCCACACCTACTATGGGATGTACGATGATGACAGGTTCCACAAGTTTAATAATGGGCTTGAAACTGCGCCGAAATATACGTATGAGAAGGTGAGGTTTTGAGGAATAGGGGCTGGAGGAGTTAGATAAGTAATGTGAGAGAGAGATGGAGCTTAGAGGGCGAAGACTGCCATCTTTTTTTGCAAAGGTATAAAGTTCAGTGCGGAAAGCAGGATGCTCGAGAAATTTTTATTTGATAGTGAACTAAATCACCAATGAAATCAAAATAGCGTGCAAGACAATATGCTAAGGATACACATGCCATTAGCTGGCACAAAGTATGCAAGTAGCTTGCATGCCATTATGGTATTCACCAATCAGCTTGCATGCCGTGTGCGATAACCATCTGATTGGTGAATACCATACTGGTATGCCATACTTTTGTGCAAGTTACAGGCATGTGTATTCCGGGCTTTATGATTCTACATGACGTGTGTTCAAGAACGCCCGAGGTGAAATGGCTCTATCCCGCGGGCCGGCCGCCTCGCTCCTACGCGCCTAGCGCCTTCCGCGCGTTGCCCAAAATACGGCTACACAAAAGGGCACCTTAGCACCTAGACCGCAAGAGATACTTTTCGCGGTCCAGCAGGCTTAGCTCAGGCGCGCTTCTCCCCCAGCGTTTTTTTTTCGCGCACTTGATTTCCAATGCACTGCTTAGCGCACAGAGTTGAAAATCCAACTGTGTGTTTATTTGACGCACTGGGACTCTGTTGGATTCTCAATGCTCGGCTCAACACCGAGAGTTGAAATTACAGTGAGCGATAAAATCCCGCCGCGATATTCGACGCACGTGGGTATATTCTATATGCATGACGTCTCAGTGTCCCAGAGGCTGAAGAGCCGAAAAAATTTACTTGGGTGCGTGGGTCCAGCTTGAAATGCCTCCACAGCAAGATGTAGATAATCTATGGCGGGAGCTGTATAAACCCCCTGACAATTTTATCAAACCATCGGAGAGCCTTCCGCCTGGGCACGCGTTACTGTGGTCAACTTGGAAATCTCTAAATAGACTTCGAATCCAAGTCGGCCGGAGCAAGGACAATCTCCACAAGGCTCAAACTCAAGTGCATATGCGGCACTTCCCTACAGACAATGGCCCACCTTCCATCCTGGGCCGCTAGCCGTCACCTGTGCACTTGGTGACCTTCCAACTGCGTCAGTGAGCGGAGTTTGCGCTGCTGCATTTTGGCCAAACATGTTTAAACTTTTTGCCGTCGATTCGTTAGAAGACTTCGAAGTGGATTATTTACTTCAAAACAAATGACGAAGCAAATACCTACCGATCTGAGAAGCAGTTTTTCGTTTGTGAAAACTCCATCGTTGGTAGGTATCCAATATAGCTAACAAAGATTTTTGAAGTGAAGACTTCTTTTACTGTTTTTTTATTTTATTTATTCAAAATCTGACCGGAGAATGGGCAGCAGCGTTCTCTATTTATTCCACCATCATACCATACTGCGATCGCCAACCCGCCTGCCAAGCGTGGCGATTATGGCAAACCCCCCCAAAAATTGGGGGAGGCCTAGTCCAGCAGTGGACGACAATCGGCTGAAACGACGATTCAAAATCTGTATTATCAATAGCATACATAAAGTCTGCCAAACAGTTTAGAACGTCATTTAAAACAAAATATTTCTGTCGCAGGCCCAACAGATGATGATGGAGACGAGAGACTTATCCAAAGAAGCAACAGTACATGCCTTAGAAAGATGTCTGATTCCAGCTGGCGATGGACTTTACAGGTACCTACTCTAAAATTTCACACCTGTATTTCCCGGAGGACCAAGCAGAGGCGTATAGCGCACCTACATTCAGCTACTTACCTATGTGATAATCCCCATGTAATGAGAGCCTATTGGTATTAGTCAGGCACAAGTTCAAGACTCCTACTGAGTATTCCTCATTAAAAAAAAAATTGGGCAAGAGCGACTCAGACTCGCGCACCGAGGGTTCCGTAACATCATGTTTTTAAATTTTCATCGGCGAGGCCTATATTCGTCAGAGAATTTTAACACTGTGCACTGCGGTGTAGAATATTGCAGTTTTATGTCAGCGCCATCTCTTGACCTATAGTGGAACTAATGTAACTTTTGTTGATGATTAGTAGTTCTTGAGATATTCAGCTGTGACAGACAGACTGAGTCTCACTATAAGGGTTCCGTTTTACCATTTTGGTACGGAACCCTAAAAACCCAATAATTTATGAATAATGAGCTGTCCAAACGTATGCTACATGAAATGTAAAACTTGTGAAGGTCACTTCGGTTTCGGGTACTCGGGCGACTTTCAATCGTCGGATTTGCACCAGAGTCAATGGACTCGACTCGAAGCGTCCCGTAGTAAGTTCCGTCCATGAGTTGTGGGTGGCACTAGGTAGGTATAGTCACATACTTCGGACTTCGGACCAGCTACTTCGTCGAAGCAACTTCGCGAGTAGTTTAGTGCAGGTATAACTAACTATGCGAATTTGTTTCATTTCATGTTACGTTTCACCGTTCTGGGGGCTTAAAAAGGCTACTTTGGCAGAATCATAAAAGGATAACATAATGGACAGTTAACTGTTAAGTTAATCGTATCAAATCCCATTGGTGAAGCATTTTCCAGTATTTTTTTTGTCTGTGCTTAAATACCAATCAATCCAATCCAAATCCCTTTGATTGTACCTACGTAGTGCAGCGAAAAAAAGAAAAACACAGACTGTCTTCGCCACATTATAATTCATAATGTTATCCTTTTATGATTCTCTAAAGTGGCCTTTTTAGGCCCCTGTACCAAGCATTACAAATCGCACATGTGACCGCTAGATCAACGGGGCGGGCGGTCCAATATGATTCGACTGTATTAATCGAATACTTACTTCTTTATCATTTCCATTATTTTTTTCTCAGATTCTCGTTCGACCAACGCATGAAGGAAGTAGCAGTGTTGCCATTCTCCGGTGAAATGTTAGGCAGAATATACACCACTGCTACAACCCCTACATTATGTTTGCTGGCAAAAAAAATAATCGATGTCGGAATGTATGACCCTGTACCTTTTCTGATGGATGAAAAAGCATGGCCCAATGGAAATTACAGATTCAAAATAGTTAATAGTGGACATGATATTCATCTTGATAACCCTGATGGTATGGCTGACGATATTTCTAATTTCATGCTACAAGACGCTGAAACTAAGTCGAAATTGTGATATTTTTAATTGTTAAGTTTAAAGTTTTTTTTTTAATATTTCGTTTTATTTTTAACCTGCATAATATGTTTGCTCAGCGAGCTATGTTAAGCCAAGTTCATAGCATCTTTTTCTTTCTATTTCATTAAGAAAATGATAGAAGATAAATTTTAGTTTAGTCCTGACCTACTCCGCGGTTCTGAGAATCAGCGCCTGACACTACTACATACAACCACAAAATACAGATAGTACAGAAGTCAATCACGTGTATGTACTTCACTTTTCATACCTACGCTCGGCGGTCGCGCTATGATTGTCGACTTTGGCTTATGCACAAAAAACTATCGTGGTAGTGGCACTCGTATCAAGTTGTTTGATTTATTCTTGAGCTTATTCTAAAATATTAAAACAAAACAATAAACATAGTAAGTATTACAATACAAAAAGTTTACAGAACAAAAACATAAAATTTTACATTTGTCAATTTTTAACTATCGAAAATCCCTAATAACTTCAAAACGGATTACCCTATTTACACAATTTATTTTGCCCTATCCGTTTTAGATCTAAACCTATCAAATGACACTTAAAACAATACATTGGCGCCGATTCTGTTGTTCACAAACTAAACTAAATTTAAGTTCATGCATCTTTTTCTTTCTATTTCATTAAGAAAGGGACAGATGATAAATATTAGTTTAATCCTGTCAAATTAAGATACTCCATAGACAATTTAGACGAGATTAAAAAATTGGCTATTAAAAATACGTCAATTTACGTCAGGCGCTGACTAATTTGACAGGACTAAACTAATATTTATCTTCTGTCCTTTTCTTAATGAAATAGAAAGAAAAAGATGCCTGAACTTAAATTTAGTTTAGTTTGTGAAAAAACAGAATCGGCGCCAATATCTACACAAACAAAAAATCATGTTTTCAACTTACGTAATGATTGGTGGCATGAATTTACCTTACAAAAAAGTTACTTTGTTTATACTGATTCAAAATAAGAAACTATTATATAAATCGACCTTACATAGGCATTTTTTGTTGCTCCATTTTTGCACTTCACAGACGCGTATTTCAAGCGGCTGGCACTAGCGTTCGCACTGCTCCCAACCCGTCTGAGATAACGTGTCCGTGAGCGGTGTCTATGTGTGCGTTGCTCGAGCGCACATTGTATGTAGATTGAATTCTGTACTGTCTGTATTTTGTGATACAAGTTTAGACGTGATTAAATACTTGCCTACCTATGTTACGTCAAGCGCTGATTAATTTGACAGGACTAAACTAAAATTTTGTAAACAGTACAAACAATACTACAAAAAGTCTACAAGCCGTGTGCTTATAGCGATCAGCGATAAAATAAAGGTAATTAAGTATAATAATAATAAGCTAAATTAAAAGTAATATTTAATAACATTTACCCGTTTCTAGTCAAATACAAGTATACTATGAACTATTCATAAATAAAAAAATAACACTGACATCTCTCAATTTTAATAATGGCAACCGCGTCTACGGACGTAAAAATATCGCGGAGGCATTTTATCGAGCACTAGATTTTCATATCTAGGTGTTGAGCCCAGCATTGAGGGGCTCAAAAACCAGGACTCACTTTTCTTACCGGGGACATATAAATAAACCCGAACGTCGAATATTATAAATTCGAAAGTAACTCTGTCTGTATGCTACCTTTTACGCCTAAACCACTGAACGGATTTCGATAAAATTTGGCAGAGAGATAGATTGCATCCCTGCAGGGCTAGCATGGCCGGAGACATTTTATCCACAGGGAGAGGAGAAAATACTATTCCCCTCTGTCAATTTTGTCCACCCTCCGAGCATGGCGACATGGGTGGATAAACTATTCACGGTGGCAGTAAGCACGAGACATTTTTATAGTACAATTAATTATATTTTCTCCAAGAGATATACTTAAACCCACCATCTAAAGACGAGGACAAATTTCTCCCTTTGTTATGTCAAAATATCTGTAATTTTTCTCTTCCACTAGTCGCCATGCTATAGACGGGGGGTGAGTATCCACGTCTAATGTCAAAAAGTGATATAATTCTCTTTCCCCCTGTTGCCGTGCTTTGGCAGGTGGATAAAATAATTTCATCCCTTGTCAGTGGAAATAACCGGTGGAGAAAAGTTTTATCCCCAGCCCATGCTAGCCCTGCTGCGAAGGACATAGGATAGTTTTTATCCCGATATTCCCACGGGATTGACACTTATGCGGGTGAAACCGCGGGGCGCTGCTAGTATACAATAAAAAATAACTTAAAAAAAAAAACAATACACAATTTTGACAGCACTGAGTACGTAACAAATATATACTGTGGCCCATTTTCTAGAACATTGCCTTAGAGGGAAGCGCTAAGGTAGCCCGCGAAATTCAAATTTTCTTACGTTTTTTGCAATTTTCTGGTCAGTATTAAGTTGTACTTACGTTGATTTAAAAAAAAAAACCAATATTATAAATATGATTCGCGGTCGTAACAGATACGTATTTACAGAATTATAATCATTACAATCAGTAATACAACTTGTTAAGTTAGTATAATCCCCAAATGTCAAGATTTCATGAAATAGTCATTCTTGGGGATTACTTGGCCTTAGAGAGTTGTGTTGATGACTTTAATGATTATAATTCTGTAAATATATATTTGTTACGGCCGCGAATCATATTTTTATCAACGTACAACTTAATACTGACCAGCAAATTGCAAAAAACGTAAATAAAATTGAATTTCGCGGGCTACCCTGGCGCTTTCGCCTTAAGCTAAACAGTTGTCATTAAAATCACCAATACAACTCTTGTTTATCTGAAAAGATATTATTAAAAAAACGTAAGGGAATTGAAGATGTTTCACACTACTGTAGCGCCATTTTGATTTTTTTTTTTTCGCTATTTTGGTCACGTAGGTATGCCACGGACCTGCAAAGTCCTTTGAATTTTACGGGCTGTCTTAGAACATCCCTCGATAACCGACATTCATCTAGCATCGTTCTAGAACACAGACCACTAACAAACAAAAAAAAAAGTTATAACTTAGAAAATACTTTACTGTCTTTTAAAAACGCATTAATATAGGGAAGAACTCTTTCAGGATGTGTAAAATGTACGTCATGGCCGCCCTGCACATCGACTCTGTTAAAATTATCCAGTGTTGCCATTCTATCCAATAGTTCTTTGACGCCCTGCCGCCATTTTGAATTTGGCGGGACTCTTTTCGCGCCATCACTGGCGGCTATGAGCAAAGTCGGAGGTATTGTCTTAAATAGTGCGAAATAATAGTCGTTCCCATAGTTTTGTGGTGCGAGGTTTTTCAGGCGATTATCCCATGACAGGTACCTGTAACATAGGTGAAGGAAAATCTTAGAACTGCAACTCCTGTAAAGTCGATATAAGACGAATGACTCGAGTGAACGTTCATTATAATCCGATCCAGCCTGTCCCTTGCTGCCCTCTCCCAGCGACGCCCTAAGCAGAGGTCCGTACCCCACAGGGAGTGCCCTTAGCGTGTAGTCGCTTAGTTTTTAAGTGTTAAGACCTGGTTGGAGGCCTTCATTTATTGAGGCATCCACAGGCAAGTCCGGTTAAGCACACCTCCTAGGCTGAACGGAGAGATGCCATCCGCAAAAAAAGTGAACGTTCATTTTTGTTTCATTCTACGAAAAATGAAAGAGGAATGAACGTTCATCGGTTCCTTTCATTTCATATTTCGAACATTCAGTAGTCGAGTGAAATAATGTCGAGTGATTTGAAAGATTCTTATAAATTCCTAACGGTACCTATGTCTTTAAATTAGGAACAGGGCAATATAATTACATGTTTTGTTTTAATACACATTTCGCAAAAAAAAAATGCAAGGCAAAGAAATCCTGCACAAAAATAAGCATGGGACTGTTGAGCAGGCGCGTTAAGTGTTAGAAATATCAACATAACTAAATTAAGTACAGGTCTATCGCTAACTGAGACGGTGCCAAAGGTGCGGGGGTGGGGGGTTCTGGCGTGTCGTGACGTAAGAGCAGTCATTCAACGGGTGTCCGCACCACGCACCACGCATCTATAGTTTGTAAGTCTGTTTGAAAAGTATCAGACGAAAGCGTAAGCAAATGGATCAGCAAACATACCTGTGCATTGGCCAATTTGTGCCACTTCCAAAATTAGTGCTTTGATTTTTTATTTCAATACTAATTTATAATTTTAAATTACATTAATAGACACCTTTTTCATTTAAACATTTAAGTTATTTTTACAACCTCCATTTTCATTGGAAGTTTTTCAATTACAATTTATTACTGTTACAATCATTATTGTTGGAAAAAATGATGAAATATAATTTTAATTATTTTATTTATTAATTTTGATGTTTGCGGCGGAGCGTGTAGACCGTTTTTACACAATAATGCGCAAATGCGCTGGTCATGGCATCGATGGTCATGGCCAGCCCCAACAGGGTTCTGAAAATGATTGCTGACAGAGTGGACTGTCCGTATATAATTCACTGCCGTTAGTTACATGTGCCATCGTATTGTGTTGTTTACTAACACTTAGTTATAAGAACAATGTTACTAACCCTATATGAGTCTTCGCTTGAATTAAAGTTTTTGAATTTGAATAAACTTCAAACCTAAATACAGATGAATGTGTTACTTACTAATTCCCTTTACGGATAAATTGGGAAATAATTTAAACTAAAGAGGGTTTGTTTACACTTTTACCTGATACTTTTTAAACAGACCTTACATGCCTCAGGAGAGCTGTGGTGGCTCAGTGGTAACGGATCCGACTTACGAGTTCTAGGTCGTGGGTATGGACCCAGACAGGCGCTTTAGTTTGTGTAATTTATTTCATCGGCACCGGCATGTCCTAGAACCAAAAGTTCAAAGACATGCAAGGTCATTCGTAACTGTAATTTGACTGATAGTTAGCGCCATTGTTGACGCATGAAACAACCCGCCTTACCTAAGTGGTCATAGTGAATTAAAAAATAAATCTTGAATACATCATAACTTGTATCACTTACCCCACTTCGTCATCTTCGCGCATACGTTCTATAAATCCGCTTAGGTCACTGGGCGCGGATGGGTTCGGAGCTAGGTTAGCAGAATGAGGCTCTGGATTCTGCGTTTCATTTGTATTCTCATTTCCAATACTCTTCGGTGCCTCTTCTGCAGTCTCATTTGTATTCTCATTTCCATTAGTTTCCGGTGACTCTTGTGGGTTCTCCTCATTTGTATTCAGAGTTCCATTTGCTTTGGCATTCTGTACCTCGTCTTCGTTTAGTTTTTTGTTAGACTTCTGTTTACTGGAAACGTTAAGGTTTTATTAAAACGTTTGTATTAAGTAGCATTCTGTACAAACGCAAGCATATCAAGTTACTACAATCTGTTAAATTTCTTTAATAGATTTAACTTTATCGCTAAAGTGTAAGGTTCAAAGTTGATTGGGAAAATTTGACAGTGTCTGATAGCTTGATGTGCCCAGTCTGTACAAAAAGATATTACAATGACGGGGAGAGACTCTCGGCTTCATTAAGTGTCTTTTTACACGCGTTACTAGCAGATAATTTTGGAACAGATCACAGATAGATAGATAGAAGTAGGATTATATGGAGAGGGCTATGCTTAGAGTTTCCCTGCGTGATCGAATCAGGAATGAGGAGATCTGCAGGAGAACTAAACCGACATAGCCCGAAGAATTGCCAAACTTAAGTGGCAGTGGGTAGCACCTTGCTCGCAGAACAGATGGCCGATCTGGCCGAAAGATTCTGGAGTGCCGAACGCGTACCGGGAGACGTAGCGTTGGAAGGCCTCCCACAAGGTGGTGCGACGACTTCGTAAAGGCCGCAGGAACCCGTTGGATGCGAGAAGCACAGAACCGGTCGAAGTGGAGGTGCTTGGGGGAGACCTATGTCCAGCAGTGGACGTCTTTCGGCTGAAATGATGATGATGAGGATTATAACTTACTTATAAAAAGGAAATCGATGAAAGTTCCTTGCAATGATGATTTCGCTCTGATTTCTTGTTAGTTCCCGATGCCGTTCCAACGCTTGCAGCGCCATCTCTCTGACGTACGGCTGTCATAAACACAACATCATGACTTTATTATACATGGTTTTTTTTTGGATGGGAAATCATCAAATGACGGTCCCGCTCTGGGTGGAGCGGAAGGGAGTGTCAGACTCTTACTGACTAAAACCCACCCGTGTTCCTTCCTTAGCCCTTTAGGTTCCGGGGCAGCGGTAACCCTTTCGGACAATCCCGTTGACCCGGACAATCCCGCTGACGCATGTGTCATTTCATCTTTAATTACCTACCTTCCGTTCAAAGATTTCCCAAACATAGTTTTCATAGTAAGAATCATAGTATCTCTGATACTCGGAATGGTCTTCCACCTGCATCCTCATGAGAGTAGGTCCGGCATCTAGCAGAATCATCATACTGATCTGGCCTGGGTGGATGACGCTGTAGAAAAGCCCTAAAAAAACAAATTAATCTGTCTTTATTTAACAGATTTTCAACTGTATCGCTACACTATAAGGTTCAAAGTTGATTGGGAAAATTTGACAGTTTCGGGTAGCTTGATGTGCTGGCATCTGTACATGTAGGTATTGTTTTCTTCGTTCCTGACGAGGATCCCAGAACCGCACACTGATTTTTATTTTGTTTACTAGCTGCGTCCCGCGGTTTCACCCGCATAAGTTTCGATCCCGTGGGAATATCGGGATAAAAAGTAGCCTATATGTTAATCCAGGGTGTCAGCTACCTCCTTACAAAGTTTTATCAAAATTGGTCAAGCCGTTTGAGCGTGAAGAAGTAACAAACATACAAAGACATACACTCACAAACTTTCGCTTTTATAATATTAAGGTGATTGTTGAATGGGCCCGCTCTTGGCCTCGACCACGCCTATTGGGAAGCGATGAATGCGCGGCTACAAATCGATAAAATAATCATCATCATCTGCCTGCCTTTTTCCAACCATGTTGGGGTCGGCTTCCAGTCAAACCGGATGCAGCTAAATACCTAAATCGATAAAATAATACCTACAATAAATAAGGAGGAGCAATCGTTGTATAGAACGAAAAAATCATGCATGTTCTCTGTCGCAGAAATACGACACGAGCGGTAGGGGCACGGAAATATGTGTCGCATAAAAGCGACACAAGCGGTTAAAAGGTTGAAGCTATTATTACCCACGCACTCTGCGCATCAAGAACGCAATCCTCCTGCGAAAGAGGATTGCATGGGAGCTTCAACGGCATTCTGAAGGTCATCAGTGATAAGACATGTTGCGTCATGCACCCGGTGCGTCAGGTGAGTGCAACAGATATATAAACTGATATATACCTTTACCCACTTTTTTTTTGGGTTGGAAATCAATAAATGACCCCTCCCGCTCTGGGTGGAGCAGAAGGAAGTGTCACTCTTACTGACTAAAACCCATCCGTGTTCCTTCCTTAGAACTTTATGCCCCGGGCCAGCCAGCGGTAACCCTTTCGGACAATCCCGCTGACCCGGCCATTAGTAAGGGGGTTAGTGTGTAATTGTGTATTACTAACATCATATGGATCATATTACCTACCGTGTTCACATCCCATGGAGTGTCCTATAAAGATGAATCTGTCCCAGCCAAGGTGTTCTATGGCCAACTCCATCGCCGCCAGAAAGTGGAACCTCATCAGCTTCGGACCTGGTTGATACAAGACACATTATCCTCTCACTGGGCGACTGAGACAAAAGATAGCAAAAATTATACGACATCGAACTACTAGTATAATCAGCTTATGATGTACTGCTGGACAGGCCTCCTCTCTGTGAGAGAGGGAATGGACCGTTATCCACCACGCGGGCCCAGGGCCTCAAGTCTGCTATTACAATAGTGTCAGAATGGTCTATCATTGATTTCATAATTGCTGATTTTGACAAGTTTGGTAATCTACTAATATAATGGCGTCATTCATCATCATCATCGTCATTTCAGCCGAAAGACGTCCACTGCTGGATGTAGGCCTCCCCCAAGCACCTCCACTTCGACCGGTTCTGTGCTTCTCGCATCCAACAGGTTCCTGCGGCCTTCACAAGGTCGTCGGACCACCTTGTGGGAGGCCTTCCAACGCTACGTCTTCCGGTACGCGGTCGCCACTCCAGAACTTTTCGGCCCCATCGGCCATCTGTTCTGGGTGCAATGTGCCCTGCCCACTGCCACTTAAGTTTGGCAATTCTTCGGGCTATGTCGGTTACCTTGGTTCTCCTGCGGATCTCCTCATTCCTGATTCGATCAAGCAGGGAAACTCCAAGCATAGCCATCTCCATTGCCCTTTGGGTGACTTTTATGACTGGCATCATTATGACATTCCAATAGTCAACCACTGACACTCCATTGAAAGAAATGGCATAGAATGGTAATCTCGTACATAATGACAAATGAATGACTGACTTGGGCGTTAATCTGCTAAAGTTTTGACAGTTCCTTTGATCAGTGACCTACCATTATTAGAACGTCATTGTGCAGTCATTGCTTTTAATTTGTTACGAGTATCGTATATGTCCTGTGCCATTGACCGACCAATGATAGACCATTATGAATTTAGCAGATTACGAACATTTAGCAAAATGACAATGGGATCTTGTTGAAATTACGAATTTATAAAAATAGCAAACTTGGGCCCCTGTCCGGGTTGGTACATGTCTTCGAATTTTTGATTCTAGGACATGCCGGTTTCCTCACGATGTTTTCCTTCACCGTTTTGAGAGCAGTGGTGATGAAATAATTTACACAAAGTAAAGCGCCGTCGGTCAGGGTTCAAACCTTCGACCGACTTACAACTCGTAAGTTGCGGCCGTTATCTAGGCCAAACTACTATACATGTCCTATAAGCAAAAATAAGCTTGTCATAAGGCTCCTAAAAGCGCAATACCGCCGGTGTGGAGGAATTGCCCGCTCCTAAAGGCGCAATTCCGCCGCTGCGTAGGAATTGACCGCTCCTAAAGGCGCAATTCCCCCGCTGCGTAGGAATTGACCGCTCCTAATGGCGCAATTCCGCCACTACGTAGGAATTGACCGCTCCTAAAGGCGTAATTCCGCCGCTGCGTAGGAATTGACCGCTTCCAAGGGCGCAATTCTGCCGCTGCGTAGGAATTGACCGCTCCTAAAGGCGCAATTCCGCCACTGCGTAGGAATTGATTTTTTTTTTGTCTGTGCTAAACTACCAATCAATCCGATCCAAATCTAATCCCAATCTCTTTGATTATACCTACGTAGTACAGCGAAAAAATGAAAAACACGGACTGTCTTCACCATATTACTATTCATAATGTTATCCTTTTGTGATTCTCCAAAGTTGTCTTTTTGACCCCTAGGTCAGCGGGAAGTACCCTATAAATTTTGATTCCCTTGAGTGTCGAAATATACGTTTTTTGCGGCATAAGCGGCCGTATCTTTTTTTTACGTTAACTTAGAAGTTTGATTTTTTCACAGCTTCAAGGTACTGTAGAGCTGAGTATATGGTTTTAATTTCAACTCCCTAACACCACGCGTTCCCGAGATAAAGGGTCTTGACAGACAGACAGACGGACAACAAAGTGATCCTAAAAGGGTTCCGTTCTTTCCTTTTGAGGCACGGAACCCTAAAAATTCAACCGAATTGAGAACCTCCTCCTTTTTTTGGCGTCGGTTAAAAATCTAGTAAAAAACAAACTTACCGGGAGGAAACGCATCAGAGAGACCGTTACCAGGCATATCCAATGCTACAAAGTTGTATGCTCCTGTCATCTGCTCTATTAAGGGTTCGAAGACTGAGGAGCTGTCCTGTCTCCCGTGCACCAGGAAGACGGGGTGCCCATCTGGGTGACCATGGCCCACCACTGAAAGAAGACCAGGATGTGTTGTAAGGCAATTTTCATGGTAAATAAATTGATCTACAGATTTCTCAAAAAAAGTGGAGAAATCTTGCAACAATAAAAAGAAAAATACTTAGAAAAAATTATATAAGCTTCGACCAGAACTAAACCGTAATTGGTAGCATTAGTTAGCTGTGGCTTCGCACAGGTCCTTCACGATGTAGTCCTGATTTCTGTAATTGCACAGAAATCAGGACAGGAGGTGCGGTATTCGCTTGTGAAGCGGCTCCACAGTTCTACTTTGGTTTGACGGAGTACCTCCATCAGACTTCCCTAGAGAAGCCCACCTGATCTTGTAGGTTTTTAAGAGATTTCCAGGTGGTTCATGGTAGTTGATGGCCTTTGGGAGCTCTTCTGCACACTCAACATATTTAAAAGGAATGTAAGAAAATAGGTAAATACTTACAAGCCAGATTTCCCCAGGGTACACGGATGAACCACTCGCGTCGGCCTCTCATTTTCACTTACACAACAATTCAAAATGGTTAAGTATAAGAACAAAGATGAAGAATTACTTAAATTGAAAACTGCAACTGGTTGGTATTATATCGGATGTAACCGAGGTGTAATGAACATAGCAACGGCTCGAAAAAATTAAATATTCACATATTAATGTATTTAAATTCTACAAATGGCCTTTGGAGTCACATTTTATGTTTTATTTAGAGATAACGGCATAAAAATATCGATTTTTCATCTGGTGCATTTGCATTTTATTAATATTATTATGCAAGTGTGAAATATTTGTGACATATTTAGCATTATGTTATTCCTGTGCTTCTGCAGCGTATGTAAGAGTAAAAGAGATGGAATAAACTGTGATGCTAAAAATGTCTACTTTGTACAATCTCTACCGATTTTGACAGATTGTTCGATGATTCTAGCGTTGGGCGTAGATAGTTTTCACAATTATCGATAACTCTGAAAAGTGACACGAATAAAGATTCTTGGAGATTTCGTAATAATATATTTATAGTTTACATTTTACAGACCAACTGTTTCTATAAGATTTTAGAAACTTTTTTACGTGCAATGCAACACTTTCAGGGTGAGTTATATGCACGTCATGGCCACCCGTGACGGTTACGGAGATGAAGTCGGGAACTATTAAGAGACATTTTTCTATAATGCTAGCTGCAAACTGTTTTCCCGGAGGGCTGGCGATATTTTCTGAAGATTCAAGAATGAGCGTGGGTGGCGCATGCTCGGTTATCACCGTGAACAGAGTTTCTTCTGACATAGCAACGGCGGCTATTTTCTTCATCCTTGGCTCCCATGATAACCTGTGAAAGCAAAATCGTTCATTACTTGCTTACTGACTTCAGAAAACTGAAATGCATTTATTATAATTTATTTCTTTTATAATTTAAAAACCGCCTAGTTCGTTCTGTAATTCATAGCATGTCACCATCTGCCTAGCCTTAGCATGTATGACATTAAATTTAAACAAAGTTAGGAGTAGAAGCAACAAATTAAAATCTGAATTTGTATGTTCATTTATTTATTTCATGGCTGAACTGAAGTACGAAACCGCCCTTTTTACGAGACCTGTTCTTCGAGAAACTGTGAGAATTATTATTTGACTCCCTAACTGGACTTACTTGAACTTTCCATCACCAGCTGGCACCAGCGATCTAGATAAAACCACTTCCGCTTGATCTTCTGATATACTTCTGTTTCGAACTAATAAGTGGACTGCTTCCTCAAGCGTCAATCGCTTTGTACTTCCAGCATTCCACCTTAACAATAAAAAGTAACTAAAATAAAGTCACCTACACAATGATCCCTACATTACTGAAGGCAAGAATCGCAGACCGTACTTTGAGTTTAACTTTACTTAACAAAAGTAAAGTTAGCATTTCATACGAATACGATCATTATTCTTAAGCTAATAATATTCATATTCGTACAAGCAAGCAAGTAAGTATTTCATACAAATATAAACTTTATTTCCATTATAATAAGGTTTGTATTTACCTGAAACGCTAATTTTGCTTAGCAAAGTCAGAGCGCAGTCTGTAAATCTGGCCCTAAGATTTGAAAATGTATAAAATCTCTCTTGGAAAATGAAGGCAATGTCGTGAGGAAAGTTTTGAGCATGAACGTGGATGGATGGAGGAGGCTATAAGAGCAAGAGAAAACTGTGAATGATGATATGGCTAAAAGTGGGGTGACTAATAGAGAAGTAGTATGGAAGTGTAACGCAAAGACCCCAAGTAAATTAGGATAAGGTCAAGAGAATGTTGATTCTAATACATTTAAATTGTGAGATGGCTTACCTTTCATAACTACTATAATACATGTCATATAAAAACTGGTACCAATACAAAGGCTTATGGTGAGGATAGTAATACGCTGCTAAAGGTGGAGCAGGGTCAATGTGCACCATCTTTACTATTTTACCCGGAAACAAGTGATTGTAGAGAATACCTGAAAATTATAATTGCAACATTCATAAGCATGAAGATTCTCGTATCCTTAGTTTAAGTAGGCGCTAAAGCTATCTTCTACTTGATAAATTCATTCATTCATTCGTTGACAGACAACGCACAGTCTAATCCACTGGGTCAAGAAGCATGAAATTGTGCACCGCAGTTTCACACAATAAAGTGAGGAAGGATTTTTGGAAATTCATCCCCTAAAAAGATTAACTGAGGGCTGAAAGTTTTTTATGCAGTTCGTCATTTTTGTCGATGCGAACCTTGACTTGCTTGGTATTAATTTACTTCCAAGCTCCGTATGAGAGATTGAATTTCACTTACCTATACTAAACCCCATGGAATGTGACAAATAAACGAACTTGTTCCATTTCATATGTTTCACTATCAAACGGACCGTTTCCACAATGCTCAGGTGAGAAACAATAGGCCCAGGAAAAAATGGTTCTGATTTGCCGTGTCCTGTAACATAATCATATTTATAATATTTAAGTTAAGTTTGAATGATGAAGATCCAAATCTCCAACCAAATTTTATTTTTTGATTAATACTCGTTAGTCAATGGCTTACCAGGCATATCGAACGCAACATAATAGAAAGTGTCAGGCAGCTGTTCCACTAAAAGAATGAAGGTAGCAGCACTATCCATGTATCCATGTACCAAAAGTACTGGTGGATTAGCTGGATCTCCCCAGGATACCACTGAAAAATAGCAAAAAAAAATCTTGAAGTACAGTACCTATGCCGTATATTAACGTCGCGTTAAGGAGGACTCATAATCATCTCATATCATGCGAAGTTGTGGCTAAGTTACATCCAGAATTTTTTTACGGAGCCATAGCATAATCAGCCTATAAATGTTCCCACTGCTGGAGGCCTCCTCTCTGTGAGAGGGAGTGGGCGATAATCCACCACGCAGGTCCAGTGCGGGTTTGCAGATATCACATGTCTTCGAATTTCAGGTCATACGGAGCCATGACCGAGAGTTTTTACAACTATACGTATCATCTTTGCCTCTTCCATTCACTTCAATCGATAACTTTGACGACTGTGACTAGTGCATGTCCCATCACTACTTACCAAATATGGCGTTGGTGTCTTAGCCAATAGAATTTCCACTTTATATTTTAGAATATAAAGTACATAATCAAAACGAAGAATTTGGCCGCAGTGATTGACGTCATCTGTTAAGAACTATGTCCCACTTTGAAGACACTAATATCGACCTTAACGCACAGACGAAGAGTCCATATTTGCTTTAGAGAGTTTTGACAGCTGGCAAAAGGTTAAGTATGTACAACTTTAACTAGAACAAAATATTAAGATTTTTTGAAATAAACAGGAATAAATGAAGCTTAAAGATGGTTTACTTACTTGCGATTTTGGTTAAAGTCTTATATCAAGTCGCCTCCGTACGAAGATGGGAGGGGTGGAGGGGGGTGCCCTGTTTCACCCCCCCCACTCCTGCCCTGCCGGAGATGCGTAGTTTTTCTATTATTCCACTTTGAACAAAACCTTCTAACCTAACCAACACAAGTCTGTGTGCTCTGAGTAGGATCTGTCACTCATTAGGGTACGGGGAGGTAGTTACTTTCTGGCGCTTCGCCGGCCGCTGCCGCGGCACGCTCGCTGCGCTCGCTCGGCTCGCGCTAAGAGGTCACCGTTCTAACCTAACCTAACCTACACAACTCGCTTCGCTCACTCGGTTCGCGCTATCTAACTTAACCTAACCAACACAAGTCTGTGTGCTTTGGGTACGATCTGTCACTCATTAGGGTGCGGGGAGCTAATAATAATAGCAAAATATAAAAAACATTTTTACAAAAAAAAAAACAACCGACTTCAACAAAAAACACTACAAATTGAAAAATAACTTTTATTTCGGAAGTCGGTGTCAATAAACGAAAATGCGGAACCAAAGACACCGACTTCCGAAATAAAAGTTATTTTTCAATTTGTAGTGTTTTTTGTTGAAGTCGGTTGTTTTTTTTTTGTAAAAATGTTTTTATTTTTCACTTTTTAGTGGGTCACTTTGTAATTTATCTAAGTTACAATAGCCTAATGCCAACTGTTCATCACCTTTTACAAAATATTGCTTTTCCCGATCCTGGGACGTTAATTGTTGAGGAGTTCTCCCGGTAAGAACCAGGAGAACTCCTCAACAATCACTCATCATACGCATTGTGACGAGCATAAATTGCTTAGCAACCATATTAAAGTAATCGAATCGCAACCCGTGAAATATTTGTCAGTGAGTAGTTCCGATGGCCATTTGTGATCTTCATCATCAGCTCCACTTTACCAAGTGATGATTTCCGAGAGCAAATGCACAAGTTACTTTAAAAAATACCCAAATCGCTATAGGTTTGCCTATAAAATTTGAGGGTTTCCCTCGATTTCCATGGGATCCTCTCATGAGATTCCAACTTGATGATAATGAGACTACCTCGAGAGTATACCCTTTCAAATAAAAAAAGAACTTTTGGAATCGGTCCAGCCGTCTTCGAGTAATCGGTGAACATACACAAGGTAGCTACTGTAAACTGTTGAGGTAGTTCCCTTAACTGTCCTTCGTCTTCATCATCAGACCCTTAATGACAGTCACAACCTATCTAGGTGTAAAGTTTACATCAATACAAATTAATCAAGTCCAAACACAAGGTAACTGCTGTAAATCGTTGAGGAGTACCCTCGACTGTCTTTCGGCTCCATCATCAGATCGACTCCAGACCTTCATTAAATTGTAGTGCTTTAAAATACTTAATGAAAATAATAACAAACGCACTAGTCGCTCCTACGATTTTCGAATGTTCCCTCGATTTCACTGGGATGCCATCATCAGATCCTGGTTTCCTTATCATGGGACCACCCTTGGCATATCTCCTTTCCAACAAAAAAAGAATAATCAAAATCGGTTCATAAACGACGAAGTTATCCGCGAACACACATAAAAAAAAAAAAAAAAAAAATATATATACGGTCGAATTGAGAAACCTCCTCCTTTTTTTGAAGTCGGTTAAAAATTCACGTAAACTCGAGAACAACGGAATGACAAAACGAACGCCAAAAGTATTTGTCAATGTAAACAAAGTGGCGGCTTACGTTTCTTTTCACGCATTTCGATAAACGCAGCATCGAAATCGCTACGAAATGTATCACAATTACGTTCCTTGATATGCATTTGTAAGTTTTTTAAATAATAATTAAAATATTTTGGCGCGTCTCCGGCAGCAAAAAATACATTTTATCGCTTAGTACGAACCCCCTAAACCCTCCCATATCTACATTTAACTCAGATTCAGGCGACTCGATATAAGACCCAACCCTCACAATCAGTTTGAATTTTTATCTTTATTCAAAATCGCATTTTGATAGCGTTCTACTAAACATACAATAGCACGATTAAATAGATAAATTCACAACCTAGACAAATGATGAAACAGCAGAAAATCAAGCAGATAAAACAAAAAAAGTAGGCACAACTTTACCTACGTTTGCGTTATTTACCTACAATGATACCAACAAAGTAACAAGTTATGTAAAAGTTAAGTAGATAGTTACGTCAATTCTAAAGTCTAACAAAATATGAACTGGCTTTTTTTTTGCTGTTATTTTAACAGGTAGGTAACCTAAGAAGGTAAATATTACCCAAAGAGATTTAAGATAAATACTTTAATGTCTTTGATATTACCTCAGTGTGTGTGATAATTTTTTACCTACGTAATATAATTATAATATAATAATATACGTAATATAATAATATGTAGGTAAGTTTAATGAGTTGAATTTTGATCTCTTAGCATGTGAGTAAGTACTTTAAGCCTTCTCCTTAATGATGAGTATAAAAGTTGTTCATAATGATGAGTACAATGACCTCTTAAGAGGTTGTTAATGTTTTACCAATAACCCTGTAGGTACCTATAGATTTTCCTTATTTATTAGAGTATTACCCTGTATACAGGGTTATTGGTAAAACATTAACAACCTCTTAAGAGGTCATTGTACTCATCATTATGAACAACTTTTATTTAGGGACCAAACCTGAAATCATATAGGTACTCAATATAACTCAAGGACAGCTGAATCGATTTGGCTGAAAATTGGTGGGGAGGAGGGAGGGAGCTTAAAACCAGAAGACGGACATAGGATAATTTTATCTTTTTTTTTTTACTTATAATAGAGTAGTGTAGAAGTAGGTTAGGAGTAGTGTAGGAGTAGTGTAGGAGTAAGGTAGGGGTAAGGTAGGGTTAAGGGCTAAGGGTAGGACACCACGCGAACGAAGTAGCGCCGGGCAGCTAGAAATAATTTATATGGCAAAACAACGTTTGCCGGGTCAGTTAGTATAAGATAAAAAATAAGATATAAAAAAAAAATATTCGAAGACCTGACTGACTGATATATCAATGCACAACCTAAACCGCTGGTCCTAGAGACACGAAATTTGGAGGGTGTGTTCTTTGTAAAGAGTAGGTATCCACTTGGAAAGGGTTTTTCGATTCCAGCCCTAACAGGCGGGTGAATGGGGGGAGGGTGATATTTCACGCGAACGAAATCGCGGATTTATGATAAGATTGTTTGTGAGCAAGTCCAATGACCCGTTGATCGGGCGAATCGGACATTGCCCTGTTGATACAGTTCTACCTACCATACACCATGATCATATTAGTAATTTAAATAATTTAATTTTTTAAATATTGTTGTTTACATACTCATCATCATCTGTCTAGCCTTTTTAGGGTTCCGTACCAGAATGGTAAAACGGAACCCTAATGGTGAGACTCAGTCTGTCTGTCTGTCACAGCTGGATATCTCAAGAACTACTAATGCTTTCAACTTGAAATTTGGAATAGTTTTAGAGGGCGTTTGCCCAACTATTTTGCAAATAAGAAAGAAATAAAAATATATTTATGTATATTTTTTGCAACTGGGCCTGAAAGGGGGTTTCAAAAATTCGAAGTGGGGCTACTAGGGCATGTAGGGTATCATATGAAAGCGCAGTTTGCACATTCTCAAACATTTTTTCTTTTTTTTGTAGGCAGCATAGTTTTCGACTTTTGATGAAAATTGTAAAAGAATACCGTTCCACCCTCCCCTTATCTCCGAAGTTTGGAAAGAGAAAAATCTGAAATTATTCTATACAGCTCTCTCAGCAGTTTTAGGTCTCGGCTATCCAAACACATAATTGAAAACTGCCTTGACTAAAGTCCTTCAATTTTTTTGAATGGCTGAGGGTTGAACTGCTGAATGAGTATAGAATAATTAATACTGTAAGTACATATACTTTGGTGACGGTTACCTAAAATAAGTTTACTGAATGTATCTTCTCTGTTCTAATGTAAGTGGCTTTTTTGTCTTTTATGAGAATAAATGATTTAAACCTAAATGTAGGGAACAGCTGATTTTTTATTCGCGATTTCAGGTTTGGCCCCATAGTAAAAGTTGTTCATAATGATGAGTACAATGATCCCTGAAGAGGATAACGGTGATTACAATTACACCCTGTATAATAGAAGTTTAAGTAAAGATTACAGGAAAAATAAGACGAAGTCTCTAAATAGCACACTTTTTCAGAAATCATCAACAAAAGTTACATTAGTTCCACGTTCGGTCAAGAGATGGCGCTGACATAAAACTGCAATACTCTACACCGCAGTGCACAGTGGTGAAATTCTCGACGAATATTGGCCTCACTGATGAAAAATTAAAAACATGATGGTACGGAACCCTCAGTGCGCGAGTCCGACTAACCGGATGCGATTGAATGCTATTCTTTCATATGGACAGACCCTATCTGTCCTCCACAACCCAGTCATATGTGCTGTGTGGGTGTGGTTATCTGAGTTTCTGTTGAATAACTACCTACCTTTTAATTCTACTAATAAATTGTAGGTAGGTATATGAATCAGCTTCATTGGAACTGAACACAGACATAGGACCACACAAAGAAATGGTTGGTTCATTCAGATATAAACAGGTACTTTATTAATATCTGCGTGGAGACTGGAGGCAGGATAACCTTCATAAATGTTGGTATTTACCACAGATATAGAAATACCTAGATAACGCAAGAGCAACTACTTCGCGTGCCAAAAATCGCACCAGCTTACGTACAAAAATCGTAAGCCGCCACTTTCGCGCTCAGTCCTGTGTACAGCCGGTCGATTCTGTAATAAAAATCTCACCGTGAAAACTTTATAGGTGATGTGAGTTTGTTTTTGCTAGGAATTTACAATATTGAGAGCTCACTCCACGCTCACTTCACCTAAGTTTTCACGGTGAGATAGTTATAGAATCGCATATAAAAATCTCACCGTAAAAAACTTAGGTGAAGTGACCTGTCAATAGTGTCAATGTAGTGAGTTTGTTTTTGCTAGGAATTGACACTATTGACAGCTCACTCCACGCTGACTTCACCTAAGTTTTCACGGTGAGATTTTTACAGAATAGCACCGCTGGTGAAATGACAGCTCACTTCACCTAAGATGTCACGGTGATCTTTTACAGAATATATAGCACCGCTGCAGGCTGGGTGAGCGTGAGCGCCGCTAGGCCCTGAGAGGCAAGACGAGTGCCGCACGCGACGGCATCTTTGAATCGAATTGATTTTCCCATCACTAAATAGTGCTTGTGACGTCATAGTAGGTAGTCAAAAAATGGCACGCTTGGTTTTCATACAAATCGTGATACTTGCCTTATCTAGGTCTATTTATATCTGTGCAAAGGACACAAAGAAATAGTTGGTTCATCCGTACTAATATTATAATTTCGAAAGTAACTCTGTCTGTCTGTATGTTACCTTTTCACGCCTAATAAAATTTGGCAGAGAGATAGATTGCATCCCGGGGAAGGACATAGGATAGTTTTTATCCCGATATTCCCGAAACGACGGACGATGAAATTGACGGGTGAAACCGCGGAGCGCAGCTAGTTCAGATATAAATAGGTACTTTATTAATAATCTGCGTGGAGACTGGTGACAGGATAACCTTCGGCTATGATGGTATTTACTCTATGCCGGTAGAATGTCATGATTCATTAAACCTTTCCCTTTGGTCAACGAACGTGTTTTGCTGCTCACATTCACTTCACCAATAGTTCGCGTAAAGCGCTTGGCTAAGTAGGTAATACCACGGAACTGTAGGGGTGGCATTGGGCCAGCCAGAGGGGGCCCCCGGCCCGAGAGGGCCATGAGCACAGGAGGAACCTAACATAAGTTAATAAACGCAAACTTTTTTTGAAAATGTGCAACAAAAGACATCATTCAGTTTTCGAAAATTTTGTACCTTTTTCCCATTGTTTGTCTAATTTTTTGGACAGGACCTCGGGCTCAGGAGTAGCGCTTGCGGCCAGTAGACCGACGAAGCAGTGAGGTGTTAACACAGATATAGATATACCTGGATAACGCAAGTATCACGAACTGTATGAAAACCAAGCGTGCCATTTTTTGACTACCTACTATGACGTCACAAGCTCGCGCTCTCGCTCACACTTACCCAGCCAGCAGTACACAGGACTGAGCGCGAAATGGGCGGCTTACGATTTGTAATCGTAAGCTGGTGCAATTTTTGGCACGCGAAGTAGTTGCTCTTGCGTTATCTAGGTATATCTATATCTGTGGGTGTTAAATTTTGTAGGGGAAAATAGGAAATCTAAGCGGAAGAAGTGCTAGTAAAAATAAAACCATAACGTTGGTTGAGCTTCTTTACATTGAGGGAGGGCCCCATCCCTTGAATTTGTCACGGGCCCCAACAGCTACAACACAGAACGATTGCTGCGGGCGTTTCGTGGACGGGATGGACCATCCATTGCATATCGAGAACCCTCGGAAAGCCGTTGGTCCCGGCTGTCATTCGTAGATCTTTGACAGTCGGGTAGTTCGGAGCCCGAAAGTCTAACAACCAGTCTTACCATGGGACACTGGCGGACTAAGGAGGGGGAGGCAGGGGCTGGCCCCTGGTACAGTGGGGACCCCAAATCTTAAGAAGTGCTTTTTATTTTTAATCATTCCCAAAAAATGTAAAAATATTTTCAGTAAGCAGTAGTTCGAGTTGGAGGCCCCGTATGTAGGGTACCTACCCTATATGCAAAACATAAATGTCGGGTGCTAAATTTGGAGGATGCAAATTTTGGTCCCACCCTCCAATAGCTACACGTAATACATCTATAGAGGTATGAGGAACAGGGTGTAAAGTTCACTCATACTCTATAGAAAAGGGAGGATTCTCCAACCAGACGGGTGTTGTGTCTGGCGGGCAACTGCCCGATGATTCATGTCGGGCCGTTGTATCTATGCCAATTGCGCGGTAAACTCTGCTTGCGTGATGCAGGATTTTGCGTGACGTCAGTATGACGCGTTGTTCGCATGTGGCGTTGTAGATACCGCTACACATCGTTGGATTTGAGCTGAACAAACGTCACTATGGCGCCAAGTTTTAAATTTTAGTCCGTTACGGTTTACGGTTTTGCTTGAAATTGGCAGTCTTACCAAGGGGTATCGTATCACCCAGCAACTGGGTCGTGGAGGTCAGATAGGTAGTCGCTCCAATTAAAATACTGGTATTCAGCTGCATCCAGTTAGGCTGGAAGCCGACCCACCCCGACATAGTATGATGATAATTTTTTGTAATATGTTACTAGAATTACGAGTACCCGCATAAACTGAGAAGACCGGGGGGAGGGGCGGGGGTTTCATTTTGATTTACCACCCCGGGCCCCCGACAGGCTTAGTTCGCCACTGCCAAGGGTTATCATGTTACTCTATGGAGCCAGAGCTCAGTGACATACGAGTTTACCACTGAACGGATTTCCCGAAGGGTTGGGAAAAGATCTTTGAGTATTAAACCAACTGGAGGCGCCATTGTCAGGCGATCCCCGCTGCCAAAGGTACGAGACCGCCGGTCATAGCGGTTATAAACATGTGTGCGTATAGTTTATGCTTGTGTTTGTTTTTTGTTTTGTGTGCGTGCGTAACAACGCGATCGAATTGCATTAGTGTATTATTGCGTTCCCTCGTCCTCCGCGATGAAAGTGACAGACTTATTTGCATAGATATTAGTACTCGTGGCGTCTCCGGTTGGTTTAATACTCAAAGGAAAAGATATACCTCGGAAGGATCGATGGACAGGGTTTGCAGCTATCATCTATTCTTTTCTTTGTCTGCCGGCCAGCAACAAAAATAACTTAATAACATAACAACTTTTTACACAAAACAATATATTTTTAATTAGCACCAGTACTTGACTTTTATTATACCATTAAAATGTAAGTATAATATAATTAATTACATATTTACATTAATACCTAGATATCCCATTCATAATTATTTTACAGCCTTAGATAATAAATTGACGACATTAGCAGGCAACTATTACATTTTATTAACCCATATCACAATATTAGATTTGTATTATACAGGGTTATTGGTAAAACATTAACAACCTCTTAAGAGGTCATTGTACGCATCATTATGAACAATTTTTACTATGAAAAACAACAAACAACCTGAAATCGCGAAAAAAAATTCAGCTGTTCCCTACATTTTTGTTCGTTTAACTCGTCAAAATGTAGGGAATAGCTGATTTTTTTTTTATCAAGAAGTATAGAGATAAAAATGGAGGCAACACTCCAAATACCTAATTAAGTGATGACGATCGTGATCGGACACTCTCTTTCTAAATACATACATATGTCAAACAAACCACATAATATCACTGTCGCGTACTTATGTGTGTATTTAGAAAGAGAGTGTCCGACCTAGAGTGTTGCCTCCACTTTTAACTACCTATAAGCTTCTTATTCTTGTGTGTTACGCAATTAGATTACTGGGCCATCACTTTTCCGCATCTTCGAACTCTTCACATCTCGACACTCTTCGAATTTCGAAGTAATATCTAAGGCACCTTTAGCCCTCGTACTCTCAAGCGATTTTTCAACGCTCAACAGTGTATTTTTTGATGGTATTCACTCTGTTGGATTATAAATTCTCAACTCAACCCTAGTCGAAATTCTAGTGAGCGATAAAAATCGGCCCTAAATCGTACTATGTTATGTGAACATTAAAATCTCTTGCTTACTTATTAAAGTTTTGATCGATTATATTGATAAACTATCCTTATATCACCATTCTTGTTCATAAGTCCATAAAAAACGTGATCATAGAACACAAATCCGTCGTTCTCTTTATAAAAATTAAAACATGGCGTCGTCCTGGCTGAACGTCGTCGTAAGTGCCGGTGCCTCAATAATAAGTCGCCGAAGAAAACATCTTTTTCCAAGATGTCTTCTCTATTTTGTCTTGAATCTTCATGGGCGTCTTTCGTACTTATTTCTTTGGAGAAATATGTCGACCTGGAAACAGAAAAAGTAAAATCGTAGGTAAGTGTAAAGTGAGTAAGAAATTGATCTCTGCTATAGAAATTATCCCAGCATTCTTTTGCATGATATCATCGAGTCAACGCGTGGAACTCTGCCAGAGTCTTTGTTCCTTTACACATTTTTTTTTTTTGAATCGGCTCGCTTTTGACCTCGATCACGCCTGATAGAAAGCGATGGATGAGGTCTATGATGAAACGAGCGTGCCCAGAAAATGCCTAAGGCACTGGAACTCCCACGCATCGACGAAACACAGTCTGCAGGCTGCTTGTCGTACTCCGGACTCATTTAACCCGTCTGTCTGCCTTCAAAGCATGAGTGAATAGGCATCTTCTGGGTAAGCTCATTCGACCATAGACCTCATCCATCGCTTTCCATCAGGCGTGATCGAGGCTCATTTAGCAATAAAAGACCGACCAACAACGATCGGTAAATTATAGGAATTTGAGCTTGGTGTACAGTCGGTCGGTAATTCGGTATGATATTAGAATCCAGACATATAGTTCAGTGTGGCTTATTTTTTTGCGGATGGGAAATCGTCAAATGACTCCTCCCGCTCTGGGTGGAGCGGAAGGGAGTGTCAGACTCTTACTGACTAAAACCCACCCGTGTTCCTTCCTTAGCCCTTTATGTTCCGGGCCAGCGGTAACCCTTTCGGACAATCCCGCTGACCCGGCAGGCTTCGGCCCTAAGGGGGCCCCTCCTCGATGCTGACATCTCTTTGAAGCTTGCGTGGCACACGTACGACCCGTCCGGCACGGGCCTGGTCCTGATCGGACGGTGAGCTACCCATTACCTACTCTCCGCCCGCAGGCCCGCGCCTACGGTGGCCGGGAGTCGTCACGCGGCTCCCGACGCCCGGAGCGTCTCCCGCGGCGGCTGGGACGTTAGGCTCTCTCTCTGAGCCGTCCCGCCACCTCCTTTGCTAGCATGACTGCTTCGCAGAAGGAGGTGACTGCCTCCCACTCCCTCTCGCCCCGGACCATGGCTTGCACCAGAGCCGGACGCGAGAGGTCGCCGCCGCTGGTTCAGTGTGGCTGCAGTAATAATTACCTTTTATAACATGCATTGTATCTGGCAACCCATCCGTCGAAATCTGTGTATAAACCTCCAAGACTGGTCACGGTGCCGTGGTCTGATGGCTCTGAAATAATCAAAATATATTTTTAAAGTTAGATATTAATAGACATCTATTGCGGTTCAAAGCTATAAAGTAATTTTGTGAATCTGTCTAGCCTTTTCCCAACAATTTTGTGGTCGGCTTCTAGTCTAACTGGATGCAGTTGAATATCAGTATTTTACATGGAGCGACTGCCTATCTGACCTCCATCACAGCCTAAAGGAAGTAAATAAGTAATTTTGTATCCAGTAGATCTAGGAGAACCTATTCCGTAGAAATTCGAAATCGGCCTAAAATGTTCCCACTGCTGGGATAAAGGCCTCCTTTAGATTGAGACATAAAGTTGAATCCAACACAGATGTGATTGCGTAAGAATTTAAGGCCATCTCATCTGCCTAGCCTTTTCCCAACTATGTTGGGGTGTCGGCTTCCAGTCTAAACAGATGCAACTGAATACCAGTATTTTATACCCCTTGGTAAGATTGGTTGTCAGATTTTCGGGCTTCTGACTACCCGTAACGACTGTCAAAGATGACAGCCGGGACCAACAGCTAACGTGCTTTCCGAGGCACGGAGGGGTCACGGTATGTAAAGATTATAGGCTTATGAAGGATTCTCGGACATGCGTTTCCGCGTATCCACCTTGGGGTTTATAACGGAATAACCGGGACGAAGTCGCGGGCAGAAGCTAGACGTAAATAAACAGAGTAGAGCGGTGCTATTCTGTAAAAATCTCACAGTGAAAACTTAGGTGAAGTGAACGTGGAGTGAGCTGTCAATAGTGTCAATTCCTAGCAAAAACAAACTTACTTCACCCTAGAATCGACCGGCTGTTTCGTTAAATCTTTGACCGTTATCACCGATATCCAAATGACATTTTAAATTACTTTGACGTTTCAGTGTTAATCTTTTGTTTGTCGCAGCCAATAGGTACTTCCACAAACAACAAACCGTATTATTAAAACGTTAACAAAACATTTATCATTATTTATCAGAGCTCTTGTTGTAAATATTATTAAAAGCGGCAGTCGTCATAATTGGGGATTGATTATCATAACATAACACAAACGAACTAAAATTATATCTATACTAATCTTTAAAAGAGGTAAAGTTTGTGAGGTTGTATAGGGGGTCATCTTTGGATCTACTGATACCATTTAGAAAAATTCTTTTACCAATAGAAAGCCACATTATTTGTGAGTGTCATAGGACTAGCAAGGTCCCGTATATAAATGTCTAGGCTATAATTATTGTAACATAAACAGGGTTATTTGTAAAACATTAACAACCTCTTAAGAAGTCATTGTAGGTACTCATGATTATGAACAACTTTTACTATGGGACCAAACCTGAAATCGCAAAAAAAAAATCTGCTGTTCCCTACATTTATGTTCGTAGAACTCGTCAATATGTAGGGAACAGTTGATGTTTTTTTTTGCCATTTCAGGTTAAAACCAATAATCCTGTATAAAATGCAATTTCTTAATTAAAATGTGTCTAACTTTTTGATAAGATAATGTCCAAATACTTAGTACCTACCTATGGCGACATAAAAACTACATTACTAAATAAAAGTAGACACTACATTTATATCTTTAGACTTAGTTATTTCCTATGAATAATAAAAACATATAAAATGCAAAGTTTCACACAAAATAAAATTACTATTTTGTGTGGGCCTGCTCTTGACCTCGAGCACGCCTGATGGAAAGCGACGGATGAGGTCCATGATGGAACGAGCGTGCCCAGAAGATGCCTATATTCACTCTTGCTTTGAAGGGGGCTTACATGACCTAAAGCGCGGTCAACGTCGGATTGCATAGAAAAGAAAGAGAAGCTTGATGACACAACCCTGGTAATTTATTGCAAAATATGAAGCAATTATTTAATTACAAAAAATCTATTGTTCTGACTAAAACATTAAAACACTAGTGTTTTAGTATGTTGCTTGTAGAATAATCTGACAAAAAATCAGAATGATTGTATGTATATTAATATGGTTTTTATTGTAAAAAGAAAGTTTTTAGAGGTATCTTCATGATTTTTTATCGTATCAAATTAGTTGTATTATGTTTTCAATACACTATCTACTTAGCATATATCCTGAAGAATACCTATCATATATTTTTCTGATTTTGTTTACTGTGGTCGATCTTAAACGGTACTTTTATTGCTTCTAAAACTTGCGTTTTTTGCGTTTAGGTCCTGTAAGCCACTTAAAAATGTGGAATAACACAGACGCTGACAGAGACTTCCTTACTTTCTGCATCTGCTATGCTGTGTGCATAATAAATGTGGAGGAGAAGCACTGAGTACCTACGACTGGTCATATACAAGGTTATTGGTAAAACATTAACAACCTCTTACGAGGTCCTTGTACTCATCATTATGAACAACTTTTACTATGGCACCAAACCTGAAATCGCGAAAAAAAAAAAATCTGCTGTTCCCTACATTTATGTTCGTATACATTTTGACCCCTACCTACATTTTGACGAGTTATACGAACATAAATACATATAGGGAACAGGTGATTTTTTTTTCGCGATTTCAGGTTTGGTCCCATAGTAAAAGTTGTTCATAATGTTGAGTAAAATGACCTCTTAAGAGGTTGTTAATGTTTTAGCAATAACCCTGTATATCTATCATATTATACTTAAGTAAGTACTTACTTACATAAAAATTCTAACCATACATTATTTTTAAAGTAGAATGCCTAATTAAAGTTTAACATAAAAAAAAATCCTACAAAAAAAAAAACTGCAAAAATAATACCTACTTACTTGGAATTATTAAAAAAAAAAACTCACCTTTACTTCGATTAATATCCATAATTAAAAAAAACAATAACACATCACTCTATTGTCCTCGCACGAACTATAAAACGGCTGAGCACTGAATGATAAAACAATAATGTTTTTGTTGATAGTCGAGTGTAAACAAATAATGTTGACGTGCTCCCGCGCCGATAGCGAGAGTACAACGATTATCTTGTAGGGATGGAGTTGTGTGTTATCGATAAAAGTCGTATCTTTGTTGTCAATTTGCCTCTCCTTTTCTCAACTATCTTGGGGTCAGCTTCCAGTCTAATCGGATGCATCTGAATGTCAGAGCATATTTTACTTGGCGCGACTACCTATCTGACCTCTACAACCCAGTTACTGGGTAACATGATGCCCCTTGATAAGATTGGTTGTATGACTAATCTACGAATGACAGCCGGGACCAACGGCTTAACTTGCTTTCCGAGGCACGGTGAGGTCTCGTTATACATAATGGATGGTCACCCATCCATGAACTGACCGTTTTGGTGTTTTACTGTGTGACCGCGACGCGATATTCTTCTAAACTATACGCAACGGATTTTCATGCGATTTTCAACAAAATTTTAGAGTTTATTTCTGAATATAGGTTTATGTGTATGAAACATGAATATTATATAAACTAGAACTCTGGACGTTTTATCAAGTCGTTAACGCGAAAATAAATAAAAATCTTTTTTGCAGACCAAATGATCCATAAAAAAACACGATTTAAAAAATATTATTTTTTATATTGTGTTTTAAACTGAAATCGATACTAATATTATTAATGCGAAAGTGTGTGACTGTTACCTCTTCGCGCCCAAACCGCTGGACCGATTTAGATGAGAGATAGTTTCAGTCCCGGAAAAGGACATAGGATAGTTTTCATCCCGATATTCCCACGGGATCGACACTTATGCGTGTGAAACCGTGAGGCGCCGCTAGTTCATAATAAAATAAAATTGCATAATCACACACGCCTTTCCTCACTTGCACTTTACGCGTCCATTCCCAATCACCGGTTTTAGCACTTGGTAGCAGCACCCATCGAGCGGCCTACCTTACCTTTTTTAGGGTTCCGTACCAAAATGGTAAAACGGAACCCTTATGGTGAGACTCAGTCTGTCTGTATGTCTGTCTGTCTGTCTGTCTGTCACAGCTGGATATCTCAAAAACTACTAGTGCTATCAACTTGAAATTTGGAATAGTTTTAGATGACGTTTGCCCAACTATTTCGCAAATAAGAAAGAAATAAAAATATATATGTTTGTATTGCCTATAGGGCTGAAAGAGGGTCTAAAAAATCGAAGTGGGGCTACTAGGGCATGTGGGGTATCATATGAAAGAACGCAGTTTGCACATTCTCAAACATTTTTTTTTAGGCCGCATAGTTTTCGACTTTTGATGAAAAATGTAAAAAAAAATACCGTTCACCCTTATCTCCGAAGTTTGCAAAGAGAAAAATCTGAAATAATTCTATGTGATAGAAGTTTATGTAAAGATTACAGGAAAAATAAAACGATGTCTCTAAATAGCACACTTTTTCAGAAATCATCAACAAAAGTTACACTAGTTCCACTATCGCTCAAGAGACGGCGCTGACCTAAATCTGCACAATTATTCACCGCAGTGCGCAGTGTTAAAATTCTCTAACGAATATAGGCCTCGCCGATAAAAATTTAAAAACATATGATGGTACGGGACCCTGGGAGCCTGGACCCTGGAGAGTTCGACTCGCTCTTGCCTGGTTTTTTTTTTCTTGGGGAAATCCTTATGGAAACCCTCCGCCTGGGAAGAACGAAGGGTCATGTCGGACTCCTACCGGCTAAAACCCCCACTGTTCCTTCTAATACCATGAGTCGAGGACCCGGGAGATACTTGTACATTCACTGCACCCCCAACTGGACTGGTCTACCTTACTTATGACTTTTGCGTTTAAAAACACCAATAAAAATATCGATAACAAGTAACAACATTACGCACAGCCCTACCACAATCGTCACGCATCCGTATTCTGAAACCGGTCGTCAGTTTCACTAGCCGCGAGTTAGCCAAGACTCGCTGAGACACACACGTTTACGTCACTAACTAACGTTTTGTAACGCGTTTCGTCATGCCCTCAAGAATTAACTAATATTACGCGAGATATATTTCTAATCGAGTTTTGTAATATTATGTTTGAGTGGTGAGGAAAGTCGGTACCTACTTAAGTCGTAAAAGGATTTTTTAAACATTTAAAAATCTCGCCTGTGTTTTTCTAGGTAACGATATACCATCGAGGAAACTTACATCAATACACCGTAAGGGCTATTCTTGCTTGCAGCGCTCGGCAGCCCACCCCGTCGCAACGCATCGCCTGTGCTATTACCTACTTTGTTTTCACTAGGGGTTCTTTCTGCCTTTTTTTGGACTGTCATACTGAACTTCGAAGTTCAAAATACCGATGTACTGTATTCACGAGACTGTCATACAGCGTTGCTATTCTGTAAAAATGTCACCGTGAAAATTTAGGTGAAGTGAGCGTGGAGTGAGCTGTCAATAGTGTCAATTCCTGGCAAAAACAAACTCACTTCATCTAAGTTTTCACAGTGAGATTTTTACAGAATCGACCGGCTGAACTTGAATATGTGCGTTCAAAGAAACAAACGAACTCTAGCTTTACTATTAATATAGATGTTCGTGTCTTCTTGCATGTCAACACTTTGTACATTTAATTCTTGTAATTGACCATTCTAAAACATTGAATTTGAATTGAATGACATGAATATTTATTCTGTAGGTAAATTATTATAATTTTTAATGATTGTGAGTGATGACAATGTGGGTCATTTCTTTATTTTTCTGAGGTAGTTACGAGTAGTTTTAATGATAATCTGGCAGTTTGAGTATGAGTTTTATGCGGCCTACCCAAAAGCTCTTTCTTTGGTATTGTTAGACGAGTCGTTGAGCTCCGTTGAGCTAGACGATCAATAATAATAATATTACATTGGCCCGCAAAAGTAGCTAAAACCAGCCTAAGAGCTGAGAAAAAAGAACACTCCCGATAATAATAATAATAATTTATTCACAAAAACATAAACCTTGACAATAATGAGTAACCTCTCCGTTACAGACATATATACAGACATAAGTAGATTTTACAAGGTTGGGTACAAAAGGATGGTAGTGGGGTCAAAAGTCCTGTAGGAATTAAGTACCCTGACCCCCAAACTAAGAAAATCCTGATCAATGACAAATTCGTGCACTGACTGGACGGGTTCACTCAAATATTTGTGGTTCTTTCCTCAAAAGACCAATCTACTTAGTCCTCATATTGGCTTGATCATTTTTTTGCGGTGGTAGGGCTAACACTCGCCTGGCTCTACTGATATTGTGTTCCGCAATTTCCCCGCAGTTCCTTGAGAGTTCTATTTACACTACGGGCAAACTGTCATTGGTTTTTTCCATCAGAACTTACTTTGTACAAGCCCGGAGTTAGTCGATGTCGATTGACCTTTAGGTAATCTTCGGTGGAATCTTGTTCTTAAGTTACTACTAGAAATTATACTGCGATTTTCCTTCATCGTTGTACAGTCACGAGCATAAGTATGTATACACTTGGCTTTATTCAAAGGCGATTTTCTCCTTTATTTTTGAATGAAACTTTATATTATTAGGAACATAGTATTTTCGAACCCATAGGTTTATGTCATCATCATCATTTCAGCCGAAAGACGTCCACTGCCTCCCCCGAAAGGGGGGTTTGCCATAATCGCCACGCTTGGCAGGCGGGTTGGCGATCGCAGTATGGTATGGTGGTGGAATGTATAGAGAACGCTGCTGCCCATTCTCCGGTACGACCCTTAGTCGCCTTTTACGACACCCACGGGAAGTATGGGGTAAGTAGGTTTATGTAAAGTGTCGTATTTCAACGTTGCATTCGTTATTTCGTAAAAAAAAACCACAATCGAAAGTTGCCAACTGTTGACATACTGTGTTCGTGACTGTAATATGTACCTACTTATTTTTCTAGGATTCGATAAACCAGAAATGCATCGCATGCATCATCAAGAAGGCTACCTACATGCCACAAACACCTGCTACAAACATATAACAATTACGTGTATTAGAAAGGTGTGCTCATATTTAAGGTCATACATAGCACACGTGTCAAACCGGAAAGGGACCGTCACCGAATCAACTCGAGCCGTAAAGTATTCTTTGTATGAAACTCCCTACTGCAACGCACACTAATCGGAATCGTAACTAATCGTCTCGCCTCGGGACAAGCTCATGAACCGCGGCGCGGTGCGTTACGGCTCGTCGTCTCCTCGTTTACGACTCTCCGTACCCGAGCTTACGTCTCTTCGTCACATGAGTAGACAACCGTTTGTCTACTCATGTGTCTTTTCACCCTTCCGGCCTGCCTGCTGCACTATCAACCAGCGGTCGGCGAGCCGTAAGCGCGGCGTCACCTAGCCGTAGCCGAGTCGACGTATCGGAGTTTCTGATCCGCTTTGGTTACGTGTTTTCGTTAGGTTGATGCCTGTTTTACGGCGAGGCGAAAGGCGATACGGTGTCGATTCCTTTCCTTTCCTATAAGCGGATAATTATGCCGAAGATGCGTCACTGCAATACCTCGCAGTCGTGGTTTAGCTTGCTACCTCGATGTAACCTCCATGTAAAAACAAATGAATGCTAATAGACACGCACGCACAAATGTCAGGCATCGAGTCAACCCCCAAGCAGCCCTTGATCTATTACAGTGAGATATCCTTTTTACCCGACTTCGGCGAAGCCCAAAAGGAGGGTTATGTGTTTGATGATCATCATTATGAACAACTTTTACTATGGAACCAAACTTGAAATCGCGAAATAAAATATCAACTGTTCCCTACATTTTGACGAGTTATACGAACATAAATGTAGGGAACAGCTGATTTTTTTTTCGCGATTTTAAGTTTGGTCCCATAGTAAAAGTTGTTCATAATGATGAGTAGGTACAATGACCTCTTAAGAGGTTGTTGGTGTTTTTCCAATCACTCTGTATAATGCTAGTCGCGCGGTAAACTCTGCTTGCGCGATGTGGGATTTTGCGTGACGTCTATACGGGTTATTCGCACTTCGTCCCATTCGCACTTCGAACCGCGTTCGCAGTTGGTCCCATTCGCACTTGGTCCCATTCTCACTTGGTCCCATTCGCACTTGGTCCCATTCGCACTTGGTCCCATTCGCACTTAGTCCCATACCAGGGGTGGCCAACTTGGTTAGACCCAAGATCTACTTTTACTGACGACACCCTGTGCGATCTACCAATTACATACTTCTTGAAATCTTATAAGAAACAGCATAGTTCAAGTACACAATTAAGTATGTAGTGTTTTTTATTTTATTAAGATTTAAATTATTTTATTGAAAATTATTCGTCTTAACCATTTATTTATATTAATGTAAGCGTTTGAGCATCTTTCGCTAGATTAGCAAAACCAGGTTTGTAGTTGGAAATATTTTTTACCTTGCCACGATCGACTGGACTATAGTCGCGATCGACCAGGGCCTCAAGTCTGCTATTACAATAGTGTCAGAATGGTCTATCATTGATTTCATAATTTGTGATTTTGACAAGTTTATTAATCTACTAATATAATGGCGTCATTGTGACTTTCCAATGGTCAACCACTGACACTACATTAAAAGAAATGGCATAGAATTATAATCTCGTACATAATAAAAAATGAATTACTGACTTACGCGGTAATCTGCAAAAATTTTGACAGTTCCTTTGATTACTGACCTACCATGAGAACGTCATTGTGCAGTCATTGCTTTTAATTCGTTACGAGTATCGTATAATTTCTGTGCCATTGACCGACCAATGATCAACCATTATGAATTTAGCAGATTACGAACTTTTAGCAAAATGACAATGGGATGGCGGTCACGATCGTGTTGGAATGACGAATTTATAAAAATAGCAGACTAGCGCCCCAGTTGACCACTCCCGGTCTATACGATGTGTAGTTCGCATGTGCCGATGTAGATGCCGCCACAGGTTAATTATCCTAAAGGCAAATCAGAGGTAAATAATACAAGAAACTATATTTAAAACCGAGTTTATTTAGTGACTAGACAATGTACACTTAGAAATAGATTTAAAATACACACTTATTTTCAATATGTCTGTAGTGCTTACACCATAGCCTGACTAGTCCTGAAGATACGATTCCAATGTAAGGGAAGCTATGGACGATTAACGGAAAAATTTTCAACCGTACCCACAAGACTTCTGCTTACCCCTTTGAGGTATATACTAGCGTTATGTTTTTGTCAAGGGTGTAACTAGCGCTGGGACTCTGTCTCGTAAGATAGGGTCGCAAGCATTATGCTGAGAGATAGCTGTTTTGTGCGAATGTGACGCATGTTTTCTCCCAAGTTGGTCTTTTTTGTGTGTGTTTTTCTTTGCATGTTCACCGCAATTAAACGTAAGTTCTTTCTTATCTTCTATACAGGGTTATTGGTAAAACATTAACAACCTCTTAAAAGGTCATTGTACTCATCATTATGAACAACTTTTACTATGGGACCAAATCTGAAATCGCGAAAAAAGAATCAGCTGTTCCCTACATTTTGACGAGTTATACGAATATAAATGTAGGGAACAGCTGATTACCTCTAAGAGCTTGTTAATGTTTTACCAATAACCCTGAATAGGTTAATAAATAAAGTTGAAACACTTCATCATCAGTAACCCACAGGTAGTTATTTAGTTTCTGGGAAAAATAACAAAATACCTGACGTTATAAAAACCAATATTGCAGTTATGTTAAACCGATATCATGACTTCTTTTTTATGAGAATATCATCCTTAAAAAATTAACACACAGCTTTTATTTCCGCCCAGTCTCAACAACTCTCACTTTCATTTGAACCGTATCGTTTGTCTTAAATCATAACCATAACTTTTTACAAAACACCAAAAGACTCAATCAAATAAAGAACCTTTGAATCATTCATTAATGATTGTAGAAGTATTAATTAAAAGGTACAATGAAATTGTAAAAAAATGTAAAAATGTAAAAAAAAAATTTTGACCATTTATTTCTCTACGTGTCAGAGTGATATCATTTATTGCTTACCTGCATAGGTATTCACAACCATTCGATACGCTTCCGTACCTACCTTATCGAACATCAATCAATGATCGTAGGGGTCTTCTAAACACCGGGCCTCAAGTCTGCTATTACAATAGTGTCAGAATGGTCCATCATTGATTTCATAATAGTTGATTTTGACAAGTTTGGTAATCTACGAATATAATGTCGTCATTATGACTTTCCAATGGTCAACCACTGACGCTCCATTGAAAGAAATGGCATATAATGGTAATCTCGTACATAATTAAATAGTAGATTATGCACCGAGGGGCTAAAGTTGTGTCTTATGTCACGGGCGTCATATTGAATCTCGAGCGCAATGAAGGATTCGGGAAATAACTCCCGAGCGCAGCGAGGGAGTTAAGAGTTTAACTCACGAGCGAAGCGAGGGAGTTAATACAAGAATCCTGAATGCAGCGAGGGATTCAAGCTAGCCCAAGGCAAAGACACCTTTAGCTCAGAGGAGGATACTCTACTTTTTACATCTACTGTGAGAAAATAATAGCCATAGTACGAAAATTCGCGCCTTTATTGCGTCTACCAATAAGTAGGTAGCCAAGACACGTTCAATTCGATTTTCAAAAAAAAAAAGTCTCTTCTACGGTTTTGTCGTGTGTGTCTATTGAGATCACTCTCATGGAAGTGGCGTTTGTGTAAACTAAACTATACAGCCTCTACAGGGCTGGTTGAATGGTTTTGGATGATTGGCTATATGCATTTTGAATTTAGAACGTCATTGGAGACGCTCGTGAAAATAGAGTATTTTTGATAAAATGTGATAAATCGACTATAGTATACATAGGTTTTATTATTTATTTGTTTATTCACAAAATCCACAGCAAAAGATTGCTTACTTAAAATAAAAATAGCGCAGTTTACTTAAAATAAAACTAATGTTACAACCAATTACTATTACGGTAATACGGCGCGGTAGGTACGGTATTTGTTATTATTAATGCCAGTTTTAATGTTATTTCATTCCTTTTAAAAAATGGTTCTTAGTTATCTAATTATTCTTACAATATTATGTCTTAGAAAACATGGCAACGATATGAAGAAGCAGTCGTTATGATTTTATAGGAAATCGAGAATATCATCCACGCGTAGTAAGGGTATCGAGAATAGCTTTCCTCTTTCTGGCACCAAAGGGTGTTTGTTAGTACTATACCGCCAATTTAGCTGAGCATGTGAGATTCCAAATTCAAATCACATTATTGACCAGCGGGTCATAATGAAATCCAGTACAACATTATTGACCGGCTGTACCCCCGGCCACTAATGACTCACTTAAGGTTAAGGTTGCTTGACATATAATTTGACATTTTCGAGCAGGTGGTGTGAAAAATTAATTACTGACTTAGGCGGTAATCTGCTAAAATTTTGACAGTTCCTTTGATCAGTGACCTACCATTAGAACGTCATTGTGCAGTCATTGATTTTTAAATCGTTACGAGTAGGTATCGTATAATTATGTTCTGTGCCACTGACCGACCAATGATCAACCATTACGAATTTAGCAGATTACGAACTTTTAGCAAAATGACAATGGAATGGTGGTGGGATCGTGTTGGAATGACGAATTTATAAAAATAGCAGACTTGGGCCCCTGGTCTTAAGTCCAAAACCCGAATATGTTGTCAGTTTAAATCAAATAGACGACCGACAGCGGTTTGGAGATTAAAACAGAAGACGAACTAGCAGGATTTTTTGGGGGTGCAGGGTTCGTTCAGGGGATCAGACAGGAATAAATCTTGCTATCGGGGGCAAGGCAAATCAGGCTTTCGAAATGTGTCATTTTCGATACGATAGCATGTCGGATGGATGTGAATAGAGCAGCTGTGCTGTTGTGATGTTTTGTAAACGATCCAGTAAGTATTTAAGGTCGTAGCACACGTTTCAAATCAGAAATGGATCGGCACCGTATCGCCTTTCGCTTCGCCGTCACGCAGGCGTCAACCTAACGTAAGCACGTAACCAAAGCGGATTAGAAGCTTCTATACGTCGCCGACCGCTGGTTGATGGTGCAGCAGGCAGGCCGGATGGGTGAGGGGCAAGGGTGGAGATACGTAAGCTCGGGTACGGAAAGACGTAAGCGAGGGGACGGGGAGACGTAAGCTCGGGTACGGAAAGACGTAAGCGCGGGGACGACGAGCCGTAACGCACCGCACCGCGGTTCGTGAGCTTGTCCCGAGGCGAGGTGATTACGTCACGCTTCTGATTAGTGTGCGTTGCAGTAGGGAGTTTTATACAAATAATACTGAACGGCTCGAGTTGATACGGTGCCGATCCCTTTCCGGTTTGATACCTTAAGGTGAATGCTCCAACCAGCCCGCGAAATTCAAATTTTCTTACGTTTTTTGCAATTTGCAGGCCAGTGCTAGGTTGTATGTTGATTAAAATATTATTCGCGGTTGTAAGACATATATAGGTACTGAATTATAATCATGAAAATCATCAATAAAACGCTCTAAGTTCATAAAGCTGTTAGAATTACTTTTTCTGTTTTTTTTTTGTTCTTACACCTTTATGAAGTTGGAGGGTTGTATTGGTGATTTTGATTATTATAATTCTGTAACTACATACGTCTTACAGCCGCGAATAATATTTTAATCAACATACAACCTAGCACTGGCCTGCAAATTGCAAAAAACGCAAGAAATTTTGAATTTCGCGGGCTGGTTGGAGCATTCCCCTTAAATCATCAATTTAAAAAAGTGTGTCCATATTGAGGTTTCCATAATTATTATGAATCGACATTATATTTTTGTTTTTTTTTTTTTTTACATCACTTTCTATCATCACAATTTCCAAGTCCACATCATCACTATAAATAATAGTTTTTGATCATCGTCACCAATCACTTATCACTATCATCACTGAGAGTTTTCAATAATCTAAATCAGTTCCACTAGTTGAAGTCTCTGGAATTGCACTTCCCTGAAACCCGGTTGCACTTTCCCGATGCCCAGTTGCTTTTCTAATACCCACCCAGCACTTTTCTAAGTTTCCAGGTTGCACTATTTGGATTCCCAGCTGAACTATTTGGAATTACAAATTGCTTTTTTGTTTTTTTTTTTTGCAATTTTCGAATTTCTAGTAGCACTTTCGAGGTTTGCAGTTATACGACCTCCCGTAGGGCTCCATAGGCCTGCGACTGGGGCCTGTATTTTATATATCATCGTCTCGATCATGTGGTTGATGTCTTTGCAGAACTGCTAGTCGCTGTTGCGTCACCTCTAGGTGGTGCTTCCGCCATTTTATGCGCCTGTTCTGGAACCACACCTTCACCTAGATGGGAAAAAAGGAGGTTTTTAGACGACTTTGTTAGTATCAGAAACATTGGGGGACCGGTAGCTGTTGCCTACAACATCCTCCAATTCTGTAGTTTTTGCTAAGTTAATCATAGACACCAACTGAGTTTTGGTTAAAATATTAAGTAAGGTAACGCAAATCGTTTCTTTATAATTGATTCATAATAGATCATCATCTGCCTAGCCCTTTTCCCAACTATGTTGGGGTCGGCTTCCAGTCTAACCGGATGCAGCTGAATACCAGTATTTTACATGGAGCGACTGCCTATCTGACCTCCACAACCCAGTTACTGGGGTAATACGATACCCTTTGGTAAGACTGGTTGTCAAACTTTCGGGCTCCTGACCACCCGCAACGACTGTCAAAGATCCACGAATGACAGCTGTGTGCTTTCCGAGGCATTGAGGGGTCTCGGTATGTAAAGATGGTCACCCATCCATAGACCAAACGCGGCAAGCGTAGCTTACTTAACCTGATCGATCGACTTGTGCGGCTGTTATTATTTAGCTACGGGCCCCATAAGATTCATAATAGGTATGTAAGTTATTTTCATGGAGATCTGATGGACCTTTAGTAACCGAAAAGTTCTGTGAATATAATTATGGATTTATACAATAAAGACTACTTATTCTATCCATCTTTTGACTTCGAGTTTGAAAGAGCCAAGGTTACTACTGCTTACCTGTGCCTCAGTGAGTTGCAGCGCATGTGCTAGGTACAGCCTCTCAGGCCCCACCATGTACTGCTGCCTCTCAAACTCGGCCTCCAGTCGCTCCAGCTGTTCCGGGGTGAATATAGTTCGTATCCTCTTACTTCTGCCGGAACTAGACAACAAAATACATAATATTATGCCTTGTTCCTCAAAGGGGTGGGCAATTTCGGAAGACTAGAATTAGTCTTCGAAAAACATTGCCCGTCGGACGTCCGCTTCCGTTTTTTGTGAGTCCGAAACCCCGTCATAAAAACGAGAAAACATTATTTTTACCAGTATAGCTCTGATTTTTAATAACTTTGCACTGTAATCCTATTATTGTTTACGAAGTCGGTTGTCCTTTAAAGACTAGACCAATGTTAATACAATTATAACAACAGACACAAACTGTGCAAATCATCATCATCATCTGCCTAGCCTTTTCCCAACTATGTTGGGGTCGGCTTCCAGTCTAACCGGATGCAGCTGAATACCAGTATTTTACATGAAGCGACTGCCTATCTGACCTCCACAACCCAGTTACTGGGTAATACGATACCCCAGGTAAGACTGATTGTCAGACTTTCGGGCTTCTGACTACCCGTAACGACTGTCAAAGATCCACGAATGACAGCAAATATTATTAAAATATCACGATAATAGTACCATACAAAAATACAGGGTTATTGGTAAAACATTACCAACCTCTTAAGAGGTCATTGTACTCATCATTATGAACAACTTTCACTATGGGACCAAACCTGAAATCGCGAAAAAAATTCCGCCTACATTTTGACGAGTTATACGAACATAAATGTAGGGAACAGCTGATTTTTTTTTCGCGATTTCAGTGTTGGTCCCATAGTAAAACTTGTTCATAATGATAAGTACAATGACCTCATAAGAGGTTGTTAATGTTTTACCAATAACCCTGTATACAGAGTGGCGGGGACTTGACATGCAATTTGTTCCATGGATTTAGAAAATGATTCTGTAAGCCCCTATGTTGAAATTTTACGTCGGTTATTAAAAAAAAATTGCTAGACCATAGATTTTGACCGCGTAGGTGTGCACTTTTCTATGACACAACGGATTTTTTTAATGAAAACAGCGGGGTAGTTGTGTAACCACGGATATTAACACACTAACAGTAGGAATGGCTTTTATTTTGACAGTACAACAACATTCCTTGCGATATTTACGTTGTTAAGCTGACAATTTTTCTCGAACATATGAAGCAACTAGCTGCGTCCCGCGCTTTCACCCGCGTACATGTCGATCCCGTTGGAATATCGGGATAAAAAGTAGCCTATATGTTAATCCAGGGTGTCAGCTACCTCCATACAAAATTTTATCGAAATTGGTCCAGCCGTTTGAGCGTGAAGAAGTAACAAACATATAAACATACACACACGCACACAAACTTTCGCCTTTATAATATTAGTGTGATAGATTAGCAATATGCTTCAAAACAGATTGCTTGAGATTGTGATGAATAGTCATCATCTGCCTAGCCTTTTCCCAACTATGTTGGAGTCAGCTTCTAGTCTAACCAGATGCAGCTGAATACCAGTATTTTACATGCAGAGACTGCCTATTTGACCTCCATAACCCAGTTATTGGGTAATACGATACTCCTTGGTAAGACTGGTTGTCAGACTTTCGGGCTTTTGACTACCCGTAACGACTGTCAAAGATCCACGAATGACAGCCGGGACCAACGGCTTAGCGTGCTTTCCGAGGCACGCGGAGGGGTCTTGGTATATGAAGATGGTCACCCATCCACAGACCAACCGCGGCAAGCGTAGCTTAACCTGATCGATCGACCTGTGCGGCTGTTATTATTTAGCCATGGGCCCCTCCTGTGATGAATAGTGTGTTACGGTACGCAATTAGGGTGCCGATGGTCTAGAGTCAATCATGATTGTCTTGAATTCACGGTTAAAGTTTCCACCCTCTATGATGATGATGGGACTCCCTTTTCCGCACTTAGACTCTCATTCGGTCCGTTGTGCGTGGGGACTCTGGCTAACAGAGCCAGCCTAGCTCCGCCCAAAAGCACAAAAGCTTCCTGGGAGCTTCACAGGCTTCGCGGAGCGACCTCATTGTTCCGAGGATTTCTGCACGTTGAGAAGCCACGGCCACGCATTCCAGGATGACGTGGGCGGCTGATTCCTCGGCGTCAAGGCAGCCCCTGCAAAGGGGGCTGTCTGTGGCGCCTATGTTGAAAAGATGTTTGTTAAGGAGGTTGTGGCCCGTAATTGAACCTATTATTATTCTAAGGTTATTTCTATTCAGGCTGAGAAGTTCTTTGGTTAGTCGCGGGTTTATCATTGGTAAAGCCAATTTTGACTGTCTACAGTCCGTTGCCCGTGACCATCTGTTGTTATGGAGTTCGGTTGATCTTTGGCGAATCCACGCGCGAAATTGTGAGAAAGGCAAAGGGAGGAGGGGGTACGGGCCTAGCACCCCCATATCAGAGCCTCGCTTCGCAAGTTCATTTGCAGCATCATTGCCCAAGGATCCACTATGCCCTTTGATCCACTGGAGAGTAATACGATTGGACGTCGATAACCTCTCCAGAGCTAGATGGCACTCAAAAATTATTTCCACCCTGTATTTTAGATAAACTCCTTATAATAAATTAATTAAATAACTATTTAAATAATATAAATAGGATACTAAACTTCAAACTAAAAAGTGGTGTCGAATAATCCCTCAGCATCGCGGTTGAATATCAGTGGCTTTCATTCGAATAACATTTCTAAATTAAAGAAGCATGTGTTTCTAATCTGCAAAGTTAACTTCGAACCTCACTCAAGTAAGTGCTCATAATATTCGAAAGCAACTCAATTAGAGACTAAAATTTATAAATAAAAACAAAATCAAAGTCATTTATTCAAACTGAGCTGAAAATCAGCACTTTTTAAAAGTCAAAATTACATAAGACAGTCCCCCAGAAAGCCCGCGTGAAATTATAAACATTGACCATAGACTAGGGTTAGATACTTGTAATTCGACGTATATCCGTCAGGCCAAAATGCAAGGGGTGCATGTTGAAAGCCTCCTCGCGGCGCACCCTTGGCAACGTCAGCACCAATTGCCCACTGGTTCTGGTGGACTCTTGGGGCTGGCGGCTAATTTTCAACACACGGGGTAAGGTCATGGTTCCAATCACCGATCATCCTGGATGGTCGGTGAAGGGAACCGGTCTATAGATGGTCATGCGTCTACTCCCCCTCTGCTTACAGAGGGAGGTGAGTGGGCGCAGACCGTCACGGAGCGGTACCCACGAGAGTGTGGGCGTTGGAGGGTGTCCCATGCCCGCGCTGCGTCTGTCCGGCATCCGACGGCAGCGTGGGGACGCCGGGGCGGCGGTTGGTTCTGCCCAACCGTCGGCCACCCCGTAATCCTGAACTCAGGACCGGGGGTCCGGGCCACTGAGGCCCGGGCCGCGAGGAAGAAATCCTCTATAAAAAATTACCCCAATCCTAAGGTCTAGCGTGCCGAGGGGATGAATGGCCGGAGGGGATCCGGTCGTTAGCGCGAACAGGGACCTCACCCTTAAAAAGGAACAGAAAAAAATGGATAAGACAAACGGAAAAAAACTACCCCAGGGCGGTACCGGCTGCTCAGCAGTCGGAGAATCCGCCACGTTCCCTTTGGGAACGTCAAGCCCCCATTCGTTTTCGGGGGGGGCAACGAATGTCTTCCACTTGCCATTGGCAACAAGAGCCGAGGAGGCTCCTGTCCCCGAGGGGACCAAAAGGAGGGGAGGAGTGATGCGGGGTTGGAGTCCGACGTAGCATCAGGAGGCGCGAGCACAGGAGGCTCAGTGAGCCCGTGCCTTGCTGAGGAGGTGACCGCTGCGAAAAAGAGCAAGCGGCCAAGGTCTGAGGACAGCCAGGGGTCGTCCTCCGACGGGGAGCTGGCTTCGGCTCGGAAGATCCCCACCAGTAGGCGGGGTGGGGTCCGAGAGCGAGGCAAGGGGAGGGGACTTACTGCCCGTGAGGCGGCGGAGAGAGAAGAGGAGTCCGCAAAGGAAGAGGGGACCGGTCGCGCGGTCGCTTCGGGGCCCTCTAGCGACGAGGCGGGGGAGGCTAGTGGCCCTGAACCCGAACCCGAGGCAGACTGCAAGCGCAAGTTTGCGGCGGTCGTGGAGGCCGCGATCCGAGACGTGGCTTTGAAGAAGCTCCAAGCTTCAAAGAACAAGGCCGTAGTCTCGGCGACGGCCTCCATCATGGCGGCAGCGGAGGCGGCCAACTACACCGGCCCCTCGGCCGGCGAGGTGGCTGAACTGCGGGCGGAGGTCGCCCGCCTGACGGCTGCCATGGGGCATCTCCAAAAGGAGAATGGGAGGCTCCGGGCAGACCTGGCCGGCCTGCGGGTCACCGGGGGCGCGCAGGCGAAGACACCGAGCCAGCCCGTCCCGGTAGAGAACCAGGTCCTCAGCCTGGTTCGACAGGAGTTGGCGGCCTTCCAGGCGCGGTTCTCCGTCCTGGAGGGCATAGTCCTGCGCCCCCCTCTGGCGGGCGGGACGGCCCCGGGGCCGAAGGCGGCCTCATACGCGGCCGCTACTGGCAATACCCCGGCGCAGGCCCGGAAGAGGGGCAGATCGGCACGGGAGGCGAAGGCACCAGAGCCAACGCCCCGCCCCCAAAACCCTCCCACTTCTCCCACGACCGACGCCGAATGGCAGGTGGTCGGGGAGAAGAAGAAGGCGGCCAAGGCGGCCAGAAAAAAGGCGCAGAGGCGGCGCCGCAAGGAGAGAGCCGTCGCGGCTAGGCTCCGCGCCCCGAAGACCGCGGCTGTGGTAATAACACTACAGCCGGACGCGGTCAAAAGGGGCGTCACGTACCGTGACGTGCTCTCGAAGGCAAGGGAGACGGTGGACCTCCGGGAGCTGGGGATCACCGGGGGCCTCCGGCACAGGGTGACCGCCACTGGCGCCCGCATGATGGAGATCCCCGGTGCGACAAGTGGCCCCACCGCTGACGCCCTAGCTGAGAAGTTAAGGGCGTCCCTCGATGCGGACGAGGCTCGGGTCTCCAGGCCCGTCAAGTGCGCGGACATGCGCATCTTGGGCCTGGATGACTCCGTTACGGAGGAAGAGGTGGTGGCCGCCGTCGTCAGGACGGGCGTGTGTCTGGCCGAGCAGGTGAAGGCGGGCACCATACGTCCTGACTTCGCGGGGATGCGAACCGTAACGGTAAGCTGCCCCGTGACGGCGGCCAAAACGATTGTGGAGGGCCGAAGGCTTCTGGTGGGCTGGGTCTCAGCGCAGGTTAAACTGCTGGAACCCAAGCCTCTGAGGTGCTACCGATGCCTTGTGGGGCACCACGTTGGCATCCAGTGCACCTCGGAGGTGGACCGCAGCACACTGTGCTTCCGCTGCGGTCAGCCCGGACATAAGGCCGGCTCGTGTAACGCCGCGCCGCACTGCTTCGCATGTGCGGCTGCTGGCAAGCCGGCCGATCACCGGGCGGGGAGCAAGCTCTTTGAGAGAGTGATTGCGGGCCGCCTCGTCGGGCACCTGGTGAGGACGGGGCCGGATCTTGCGGACAGCCAGTTTGGTTTCCGCAAGGGGCGCTCGACGGTGGACGCCATCATGCGCGTGAGAGCCCTCACGACGGGGGACGCGGTGTCCCGGGGTGGGGTCGTCGTGGCGGTGTCACTCGACATCGCCAACGCGTTCAACACCCTCCCCTGGAGCACCATTGTGGAGGCACTCCGGTATCACCGGGTGCCGCCCTACCTCCGTCGAATAGTCGAGGCGTATCTGACGGAAAGAGCCGTCAGCTACCCCGGTCGCGATGGGGAGTGGAACCGGCGAGAGATGTCGTGCGGTGTCCCACAGGGATCGGTCCTGGGGCCGCCTCTGTGGAACATCGGGTACGACTGGGTGCTGCGCGCCGACCTCCCTGATGGCGTCAGCGTGGTTTGCTACGCTGACGACACGCTGGTCCTGGCGCAGGGGAGGTCGCATCAGGCGGCGGCCGACGCGATGACACGCGGGGTTGTGATAGTCGTGGAGAGGATCCGGCAGTTGGGTCTCGAGGTGGCATTGCACAAGTCCGAGGCCATGTCGTTTCATGGGCCCCGGAACGCGCCGCCATCGGGATCCCAACTAACGGTAGGAGGGGTTCACATCGGCGTCGGGATGACGATGAAATACCTGGGTCTCGTCCTCGACAGCCGGTGGAACTTCGTGGAGCATTTCCGACGTTTGGCCCCCAAACTGGAACGGGCCGGGGCCGCCTTCAAGCGGCTCTTGCCCAACCTGGGGGGGCCAAACGCCTCCTGCCGGAGGCTTTACGCGGGGGTCGTGCTGTCCATGGCCATATACGGGGCCCCGGTGTGGGCGCGTTCACTGCGGCGGCGAGCCGCCCACTACCTGAACGCGCCCCAGAAGGTGGTAGCCATAAGGGCTATCCGGGGCTACCGCACGATCTCTGGCGAGGCGGCAAGCCTCCTTGCCGGACTGCCGCCATGGGATCTGGAGGCGATAGTCCTCGCGCGCCTGTATGAGTGGCGCGCGGAGGCACTGCGCCGGGGGGAGGATCCGCTTCCGCGGCAAATCGCTGCGGAGCGGACGGATCTCCGGCGCGATCTCATGGCGGCATGGAAAGAGCGACTGTCGCAACCCAGCGCAGGGCACGCCGCGATAGCGGCGATAAGACCCCTCTTTGAGGAGTGGCTAGAGAGGCGCCACGGCGCCCTCACCTACCGCCTGACGCAGGTCCTCACCGGACACGGAAGTTTCGGGAGGTTCCTGCACATCATCAGGCGGGAGGAAACGCCCGGGTGTCACCATTGCCAGGATCGCCCAGAGGACACGGTGGAGCACACGGTGGAGGTCTGCCCCGCTTGGGCGGAGCACCGCCGTGTCCTCGTAGAGGCGATTGGCAGCGACGGCGACCTCTCGCGTCCGGCCCTGGTGCAAGCCATGGTCCGGGGCGAGAGGGAGTGGGAGGCAGTCACCTCCTTCTGCGAAGCAGTCATGCTAGCGAAGGAGGTGGCGGAACGGCTCAGGGAGAGAGCCTCCCGTCCCAGCCGCCGCGGGAGACGCTCCGGGCGTCGGGAGCCGCGTGACGACTCCCGGCCACCGTAGGCGCGGGCCTGCGGGCGGAGAGTAATGGGTAGCTCACCGCCCGATCAGGACCAGGCCCGTGCCGGACGGCGCGTACGTGTTCCACGCGCGCCTCAAAGAGATGTCAGCATCGAGGAGGGGCCCCTTAGGGCCGAAGCCTGCCGGGTCAGCGGGATTGTCCGAAAGGGTTACCGCTGGCCCGGAACATAAAGGGCTAAGGAAGGAACACGGGTGGGTTTTAGTCAGTAAGAGTCTGACACTCCCTTCCGCTCCACCCAGAGCGGGAGGAGTCATTTGATGATTTCCCATCCTCAAAAAAAAAAAAAAAGGCCAAAATGCAACAAATTGGACCCCCCATATGTATGACTGAAATTCAATACTTTTCGAAATATGGTTTTTCGATATAATTCCGAATTAAAAAAAAAACAGGCGTTGCACTGAGGGGGTTCCGGATTGGTCTATTAAGAGGTAACGGGCCCCCCCTCCATGGGCTGATGGTGATCACCGGGGTGGTTTTAGTGAGGTAAGAATCCCACACTACTGGGTGCTTACTCTCGAGTTTAATTCCGATAGATCGACATTGGAATTGTGACGTTTCGTACTCTTGAGTTCGATGCTAGCGCCAATTGATTTTTAGATTGGGTGTCCATTTTGGGGAACTAAATGGAATTGCGAACGGGCTTGGCGTGGGGTAATCGGTACTCTTGAGTGTATTTTGACAGCTGTGTATTGCGTCAATATTGGGTTGGGATAGTTTGTTGATAGTGATTTTTCCAATAACAAAAGTGTAACTTTTTAGAAATTGTTTTGCGTTTTAAGTGGTTTTTTGTGGGTTATAGGATTATAATATGGCATGATAAGCAGTAGTATATAGTGTTTTACGTAATTCCCATAAAAACAACTGAAACAAAGACGAGATGAGCGTCGGATGATGCGTTATACGGACAAAGCGTTTTCTATGAATGAATACGAATTTAAAGCAAATTACGGAGTGAGCAAGGATTTGACTTCTCTTTCGTATTACATAACAACATTTTTATCCTATCTCCTATACATAAAAACTTTTTAGAACATTATCTTACTAAAATCGGTCTTCGGCATGATTTCATTATACAAAATTCTTTCTATCTGTAAAACCCGTAGACCGATTTACATAATTCTAACTAGTATATTAGTTTTAAACATAATCCTCTCATTTGACACTAAAATCTCGCAAATATTCCTATAAACAAAAAACCTCGTTTTCAAGTTACGTAATTATTCTATCATTTTTCTTCGTGAATCAAAAAATTCTAATATCTGATTCTACAATGTGATTCAAATAAGAATAGGAACGTCAATGACCTCTATCTGTCAAATGTTGATTGAAAAGTACGGTTTGCAAAGAAAACTTATTTGCGTATCAATAACTTTTTTTTTGTTTAACGGAATCTTAGATAAATCAAAGTGATAAAAACATCAAAAAATGAGTCATAATTAGTTTTTTTTAAATTATGCTACTTTCTTTCTTATTTTCATTGTTGACAACAATTCACCAGAAAGTAAAGAAAATGCCAGTCGCCATCTTGTCGTTGTTGGGTGTTACATGCTCTGTGGTTGTTGGTGTTCTTCTTCGTGAGACTGAGTGCTTGTGTAGTGTTACTGTTTCTTTCGTTAATTCTGTATGTTACGTGGTTGTTTCCTGTTAAATTTGTTTTTGTTGTTATTTGTTGACGATGACCACTCAAACAGTGATGCAGACATGAGCTGAATTGAAAAAAAAATGTTTTCGTAAATAATTAATGTTATTAAAAAAATATCTTGTTTTGTTCACCCTACCCAATTTGTTCGATTTGACAGCTATGACGTCACAACATGGCGCTAAGTCGATCCTATTCTTATTTGAAACGCATTGTACTAAGAAAACTATTAATAAAAACCAGTTAGAAAGCTATTTAGAACAATACAAACACTTAAAATTTAATTAGAAAATCAAAATCTTACTCAGTAAAACAGTAGTAGCACATATCGACGCCCACGATAGGTACTTTTTGGTCTTAACCAAAGACATTAAATCTCTTTGGTCTTAACTATCCTATTCTAACTATCACTTTTACATATTATAACTTAATTATCACTTCACTGGTATTTAACTCAGTCATGTTCACTATTCACATAAACACGGTCGGCGTTCGTCACAAAAACATTATTTACTTACTCTATAGAGAAGTTGTATATCTATTTACTTGGTACCATTTGTATAAAACTGTAATACTAATTAGTTAAGTAACTTAGCGGACAGTAATTATTTCTTACTAAAAATAACCAAACGCGAAGAATATTGTCATAAACAAACAAACTTGTAGTTCGAATTCACTTCTTCTTCTTTTAGTAAGTAGTGTAGGCAACGATCATACCCCATAAAGCCAAAGTCATGGTTAATTTTATGATTTTATTCATTTTCTTATGCCCAAATGAATTTAATACTTTATAAATAATCAATTAAAGAACTATTTATATCATATTTATTTAATAGCCTTGTTATTTAAACGATAAAGCATTTTAAAGCCCTATTACCGGTTTTTCGTAATGAGTTGAACAACACTATTGCAGCCCGTAACATACATAGCTAACTTCACGTGTAACAAAATAATGGCGGAGCAATGTCAATTTCATTTCAATGGTGACAATATTGTTTTCGAGAGTACCGAATCACGTGACTGTAAAATTAACATTGGAATCATATTGGCATTTCATTGGAATTAAAATTAGTTTGGAGAGTAAGCCCCCTGGTCTTTTTCCCCAAAGTCCAGGTGCCTTTTGAAGGTTTCCCCCCGAAAACAAAAAAAAGGTACATATTGAATGGGTACCATTAAAAAATTATATTGTAGCTGGCACTTCAATTAAGCTATGAACATAATTAAAAGTATTTAATTCAACAAAATAATTAAAATAATGAGCGATTTACGAATAATATCTTAGGAATATTTTCATTTTACGCTTCAAAAATGTTTGAAATATCTCGAGAACTATTTGAATTTCGGCCATACATATGGGGGGTTCAATTTGTTGGGTTTTGGCCCCCCTATCCTATCCTGACGGATGTAGGTCGAATTACAAATAACCCTTTAGCCGTGTGGGACACGGCTAATAATGCTCGATGTTTTTATTTACCGAGTAAAGAAGTAAAGAACTGACCTGCTCGAACACGTCATAGAATGACTCCTGGAGGTCTTCATCTGTCCCACTTGTGGCCTCATCTCGGGCCGTGGACTGTCTGCAAAAAATTTTTATTGTTAATTTTGTTGTTTTGTTATCCTTATTTCAACATCAGAGATTATGCAGAGCATACAGGGTGCCAGGGTGTCTAAAAAGACCACTTTGGCAGAATCATAAAAGGATAATATTATGAATCATAATATGGCGAACACGGACTGTGTTTGTCTTTTTTTCGCTGCACTACGTAGGTATAATCAAAGAGATTGGGACTGGATTTGGATTGGATTGATTGGTATTTTAGCACAGACAAAAAGAAATAACTGAAAAATCCTTCACCAATGGGATTTGATACGATTAACTTACCAGTTAACTGTCCATTATGATTCATAATGTTATCCTTTCATGATTCTGTCAAAGTGGCCTTTTTAGGCTCCCTGCTGTTTCATAGAAAGAGGAAAACCTACGCGATCAAAATATATAGGACAGCAATTTTTTTTAAATACTTAATGCATAATAGTTACTTATTAGAAGGCTGAAAGTCAATGGAGAGGGCTATGCTTGGAGTTTCCCTACGTGATCGAATCAGAAATGAAGAGATCCGCAGGAGAACCAAGGTAACCGACATAGCCCGAAGAATTGCCAAACTTAAGTGGCAGTGGGCAGGGCACATTACTCGCAGAACAGATGGCCGATGGGGCTGAAAGGTTCTGGAGTCGCGACCGCGTACCGGAAGACGTAGCGTTGGAAGGCTTCCTACAAGGTGGACCGACGACCTTGTGAAGGCCGCAGGAACGGTCGAAGTGGAGGTGCTTTTTTTTTTGATCGTGGGGTATCATCAAATGGCGCTCTGGGTGGAGCGGAAGGGAGTGTCAGACTCTTACTGACTAAAACCCACCCTTGTTCCTTCCTTAGCCCTTTATAATAATAATAATAATCCTTTTTTTTCAGGCATCGCAGGCCCATAGATAAATACCTTAACCTAAACATACATATATTAATAAAAACTATCTATTGTGCACGAAGTGATGATTGTGTCGGCGTCGTGTTGCGCTGCGTGGTGTCGCGTAACCTTCCACGAAAACTTCGGTACGCTACACCTTTCGGCCAAAACTCTTCCTTCATGAAGGTTTCCAGGTACTGAGTTGGAACCCGCACCACAAACGATTTGAAGTTTATGTTGTGGCGCGATTCCAACTTCTCTACTCTCAAGGTCCACTTGGTCTTGCTTCTGATGTATTCCACGATGTCTTGAGCCACCGTGGAGTGATGCAGACGGTGTTGCAGGACGCAGCAACATATTTGGTCCCGCCAGTGCAGTACCACATCGATTACGGCAAGTGGGCTTCCTACGCTTCGACTCCACCGTCACGAAGTCCTCCTTGTCTGCCTGCCCTTTCCTCGGGGCTGGCGCCAAGATGCTGGGAGCCCGTCCATTGCGGTTCCTTGATGCCCCTTCCATTGACTTTGCACTTTTGGCAGAAACTTTATGTTCCGGGGCAGCGGTAACCCTTTCGGACAATCTCGCTGACCAAGTGGAGGTGCAGTGGACGTCTTTTGGCTGAAATGATGATGATGATGATGATGCATAATCAACCTGTAGCGTTCTCACTGCTGGGCCACAGGCCTCCTCTCGGCGAGGGGGAGTGGGCCGTAATCCACGCAGGCCCAGTGCTGGTTGCTAGATGTCGCATGCATGACCGTAGCTAGGCAAAGGTGGAAAATGCATGCCCTAGAACCTTCTATGCCCACCCTATAAAAATAGTCGGTACTCACGATGTAATAGGAAGGACAGAAGATAAATTTTTGTTTTAGATCTGTCAAATTAATCAGCGCCTGATGTAAATTGACGTAACTTTAGTATGCAAGTTTTTAATCACGTCTAAACTTGTATGGAGTAGTGTCAGGCGCTGATTAATTTATTTTCTGTCCTTTTCTTAATGAAATAGAAAGAAAAAGATGCACTGAACTTAAATTTACTTTAGTTAGTGAACAAGGGAATTGGCACAATTATTGTTTATTTACCAAAAACGTCATAAACGGTCATTAATCGACATTGGTATTCTAACTGGTTTTTAATTATTAACTAAATTACAACAAAAACCAACATTAATCCTACTATCCTACTAATCACACTAATATTATAAAGGCAAAAGTTTGTGAGAGTGTGTGGGGGGGGGGGGTGTGGGTGTGTGTGTTTATATGTTTGTTACTTCTTTACGCTCAAATTATGATAAAATTTCGTATGGAGATAGCTGGATTAACATAAATATACTTTTTATTCCCACGGGATCGACATTTACGCGGGTGAAACCGCGGGGCGCAGCTAGTTTTATACCTAAATGTGAAAGTTTGTGAAGATGTTTTAATGTTTATACCAATACTCAATCACGCGTAAACCGTTGAACAGATTTGGATGAAAATTGGCACATAGATAGACCTTTTTCTGGATTAACACATAGTATACTTTTTATCCCGATATTCCTACGGGATCGAAACTTACGCGGATGAAACCTCGGGGCGCTGCTAGTTACAAATAAATAAAGAACAGATATATTTTATGTTTTTTCTGTCTTTATGTTTACACATTATTTGAACATTGACGTAGTAACCTTATGTTTTGATATTTTTTCTTTTGAATAGTTCCTTATTTTTTATATTTGAAAAATCAATAAATAATATAAGCGTTTGATTAATGTAATTATATTATCAATTTTACTATCAATGACATCCATTATCAATTTATTAATATCATCATATATTTGTAAGCCTTCTGGTATAACATAGCGCGCTTGTAATTTTTTTTTATAACAACTATCTTTATATACCCGTTAGACAGGTTTTTAAACAACCCTTTGACAGTCATTTGTATTTCAAATGATTTAATACTTTGTAATCTCGTCGATTTTGTCCACCTGCAACCATTCGACTCAAAGAGGACATCATTTCATTAATCCGCGGACGGAGGGGACCCGACGGGGTCGTCTCTTGGGCTTTAATTAAACCCTGCTTTTACTCACCCCATTATATAAATGTCACAGGGATGGTACGCGAATTATTTTAATACAAATTCAATGGAATATTTTGTGACTTGTCGTTTTTTGTGACGGGCTTGTGGCTAGGGAAATAACAGGTCGGTAGGGTCGATCGATCAGGTTAAGCTAATCTTGCCACCTCTGGTCTGTGGATGCGTGACCATCTTCCTTCACATACCAAGACGAGGGGTCTGAATATGAATCTTATTAGGAAGCTCGTGGCTGAATAATAACAGCCGCACAGGTCGATCGATCAGGTTAAGCTATGCTTGCCGGTTCTGGTCCGTGGATGCGTGATCTTTACATACCGTGACCCATCCGTGCTTCGGAAAGTTCGGTTAAGCCGTTGGTCCCGGCTAGCTGTCATTCGTGGATCTTTGAGAGTCGTTACGGGTCGTCAGAAGCCCGAAAGTCTGGCAACCAGACTTGCCGATCTCGGTTGTGGAGGTCAGATAGATAGACAGTACCTCCATGTAAAATACTGGTATTCAGCGGCATCCGGTTAGACTGGAAGCCGACCCAACATTCGTGGGTTTAAACCCAAGCATACTTTGTGTAAATAATTTCATCACTACTGCTACGAAAAATTCGAAGACATGTGACGCGTACAAACCCGCACTGGGCCTGCTTGGTGGATCACGGCCCACTCCCTCTCACCGAGAGGAGGCCGGGGTCCCAGCAGTGGGAACATTATAGGAGTATGTGTTTCCTCAGAACACTATCTTGGACACTAATCTGCATCATCCCATGTATCTTTCAGGGAGGCAGTAGAAGACTTAGAGAAAATTATAATCCTATCTTATGATTATACACTTCTGGACACATCTATTGGCCCACCTTAGAGTTTAGGTTTCGATGGCCCCTACCGAAATGTGATTGCTAGATTGAACAAAAACTGTTGATGCAGTTTTAAACCTGATACATTTTACCATCTTTTTCGATCGTATTGTTTTAAATTTGAATTCAGAATACCATACGACATGGAGCTACGCCTAACAAGTCGGATATGCGCCTTGTTAAAGGCAATTGATTTTTGAATAAAAAACATGTTTTATCAAATAAAGGTTTAATTTAATAACGCGTGTTGCCTCCATAGGCATCTACCACAGCTCTCATACGATTAGGCATAGAGTTTATCAACCGCTCTATGAAATTTTGAGGGATCATCTCCCAATCCTCTTCTATGGTTGTTTTCAACTCCTGCATCGTCTGGGCAACTGCCTGACGAGCCCTAACACGTCTTTTTAGCTCGTCCCACATGTGCTCAATAGGGTTCATGTCTGGGCTTCTGGCTGGCCAGTCCATAACTGTGATGTTCACATCCCGAAGATATTCCCTGACGATGCCGGCCGCATGGGCTCTTGCATTATCATGCATAAAAAGGAAATTTGGGCCCACATAGTCCGCGTATGGTATCACGTGAGGTTCTAAGCACTCACGAATGTACCTTTCAGCATTTAATGTTGGCAGCCGTGGTCCTGTAACAACCACAAGTTGAGTTTTGCCGCTCGCGGATATACCGCCCCCGACAGTCCATGAGCCACCGCCATAAGCAACCCTCTCTTCAAAGCAGCATTGTGCGAAACGCTCTCCCTTACGTCGGTAGACCTTCTTCCTTCCATCATTGCCATGTAACACAATTTTAGACTCATCAGAAAAGAGTACACGGCTCCAATCTTGCTGTGTCCAATTTAAATGACTGCGTGCGAAATGAAGGCGCGCTGTTCGGTGGGCTCACGTTAGTTTGGGCCCATTAGCTGGCTTCGTCGTTTCAGCCGATAGACGTCCACTGCTGGACATAGGCCTCCCCCAATTTTGGGAGGGTTTGCCATAATCGCCACGCTTGGCAGGCGGGTTGGCGATCGCAGTATGGTATGATGGTGGAATACATAAAGAACGCTGCTGCCCATTCTCCGGTACGATCCTTAGTCGCCTTTTACGACACCCACGGGAAGTAAGGGGTGGTGGTATTCTTTAAGTCCGGCACCACACAGACCTGGCTTAGCTGGCTTGTGTGGTACTATATCACGTTCTTTTAACCTTCTCCGAACAGTTCAAGCGCTCACAGATACTCCGTGGAAGTCGCGAAGTTGGTTTTGTATCTCAATGGAGGTAAGGTGACGATTTCTCAAGCTGGTCGTCACGATGAATCGATCCTGCCTTTCAGTTGTGACCCGAGATCGTGGCCTTCCTTGGCGACGAACAAATCCGCCAGTCTCTAGGTACCTCCGATAAACATTTCGGACCGCAGATCGACTCAAATTAAGTTGAGCACTCACGTTTCTTTGGCTGTGTCCGGCCTGAATAAGTACCACAGCTTGGGTGGCGACTTCAGGTGAAGTATCCATAGATTATTGATAGAACCTCACCTTAATGTTAAGAATAAGTAATGATTGTTGCAAAACCAAAGATATCAATCACTTTTTCAAGAATTAAATCCAAGTAAACCAATAAAACCAAGTTTTCTTAGTATTCGATTGTTTGATATCAACAAACAGGCTCCAAATTGTCTTTTGTTTCTTTAAATTCTGTATTCGAAATTCAAAAAAAGACTATTGAATGAAATTGTGAATGTGCCAGGTTCAAAACTGCATAAAAACTTTTTGCTCGACCTAATATAAAATTTTAGCTAGGACCAAACGAAACTGAAAATACAAGGTGGGCCAATAGATGTGTCCAGAAGTGTATAATATTACACGTTTAAATACATATAATCGTTGCAATAGCTGTTTCAGATTCCCGACATGGTAAAAAAAACTCAGTTGGGTAAAATAACGTTGAGAACCTGAAGGTCAAACAAAAGTAAGGTTGACGTAAGAGGAATAAAAATGCCAAATAAACCTTTCGATAAACCCAATCATTTGTAACCCTTCACAATTTCTTTGTCTAAGGGTATTTCTTTAACATTATCACGCTAAACCAGTAGTCTCGTATTAAGTTATAGTCAAACACCAAAATTATACAGTGTTTATTAAACACTATGAAGCTATGAAGTTATGATATTTTCATTAAACACTGTTTAATGAAAATATAATAACTTCATAGCTTAACACAAAGGTGTCCCTCAAGGCGGTATTTTGTGTCCAAAATTAACTTTTTATTTTCAGATTTAGATCCTTACAATCGTTTACTTTCTTTCTTTATGCGACGAGCATAATTAGTAATGATAGGTACCCATAAATATTAATAAAGTATTCAAACTAAATAAATTTTAATTTCAATCAAAAATGCTTTTCTCAGTCTAAGCGGATTTTTTAGAACAAAGGAAATCAGAATGGCAATTCTCGTAATTTTAAGAACGTTCACGTCTCAATATGTCAAATTTTTCTACACTTTTGACACGTTATTGACACTGATTATCCCTGAGGTGAGATTGCGACTAGATTTTGAACGTTATTAATTACAGGAATTGTCCTTCTGGTATTTTTTAAATGTTAGTATTGTCATCAACAATCTGTTGTGCCTGGCTTTTAACTAACTGTGATAATAGACTGTGATATGATTTAAATATAAGTAAATAAGCAGAGGTGGCGAGGCTGATTCGTTTCAAAAAACACAAAGTGACTTCATTTTGACTTGGTGTTTTTTCTTTTTTAATTTTACTGTGTTTAGTTTAGTTTGTGATCTGCCTGTACGAGTCGCAATAAATACTATTTCTTTCTTTCATTTTGAGGGTTGTATACATTTATCTTTCCTCCTATCAAGTTCTATTTCATAATATTCAATAATCGTAATTTATTGGTCAATTAGTATTCTGTATGCTCAATTCGAAAGCTACTTGTTTATAACATAAATTAGCTACGCCCTGCGGTTTCACCCGCATAAATCTAGATTCCGTGGGAATATCGAGATAAAAAATATTCTATGTCCAAATGCAGGTTATGGTCTACCCATGTGCCAAATTTCATTCAAATCCGTCCAGCCGTTTTAGAGTAAAAGCGTAACATACAAACATTTCGAATATCAAACTAATATTTAGACAAAGAAGACCTGGATGAGACCCGGACAGACTGGGGAGGCATGACACAAAGCAGAGGAGGCCGACACACAGCGGTAGGTAGTACAAGGCTGCTGATGACCTAGAGAAACGTACAGAGGAAGACTCCAAGGGAAAATATTATGTAAGTAGCAAGGAATTAAAACGTTAACACTTTCCGGCGCGGTCCTTTATTATGGAAAGACAGTAGAATTTTTCATACAAAATCACAATACAGTCACAACCGTACCAACAATATCACGGAAAATTAAATCGTTTAGGTACCTAGGGTGGTAGACGGCCACAACCGTATCCGTATAGAGCATTGTAGATGATTGATTTGAGAGAGATTCAGAGCACGTGCATCACTTGTTTTTTTTACAGTAAATCAACGTGATCTCAGCCTTATTGCTTAACGCATAAAATCTGTACAATAAGCAAATCAATGTTTTCAATAGGGACTGGGCCGGACCGCCGGACACGTCTGCCGCATATCAGATGACAATTGCTAAGAGAACCACCGATGGGTGCCACTAACCGCACGACGCCATCGCGGCAGGCCGAGACGAAGATAACGACGACGACGAGCTTGACTCCTAACGTAAGGACTGGTCGACACTCGCAAAAGACAGAATTGTGTGGAAAAGGGAGAGGAAGGCTTTTGCCCTGCAGCAGTGGGACAATACAGGTTAGTTAGATTAGATTAGAAGGGGAGAGAAGGCGAGGAAAGCCAAAGAAAAGATGGATGGATTGTGTGAGGAAAGATATGAAAGAGAAGGAATGAATGATAGCGTGACGGTTGACAGGGAAGAATGGAAAAAAAACATGTTGCGCCGACCCCAAGTAACATGGGACAAGGACAGGGAGGTGGTGATTTGTATCACTTATTATATCATGGTTGTTGTCGTTGGGATGCATGGAGAAGCCTCCTCGTGTAGCGCAGTTTGTTCCGCCAGTTACTCAACTGAACCGAGCGCTCGGCGCATCCTAGACAGTCTCACCCAACACCTTATTTGACTGGCCAATTCTTCCCTTGCGGTGGTTTGCGATCACCGGAGTCCGACAGCAAGCCGCCTGTTGTGTTTCGTCGATGCATGGGAGTCCCAGGGCCTTAGGCATCATCTGGGCACGCTAGTTCCACCATGGACCTCATCCATCGGTTTCCATCAGGCGTGATTGAGGTCAGGAGCGGACACATTCCGCAATAAAAAAATAAAATAAAAAAAATCTTTAAATCCTACCTTGTCGTAACCCCGTCGGCACTCCAACCATACTCCTGCAGAATCCTTCATTGATCCTCTGTACGTCATGTCCAGCATACAAATAGTTCTGCAGCTGTCTCTGATTCTGCTGCAACCGCTCCTGCACACTCAAGTTCATCACGTCTTCGTCAGCATTCGTCAAACCCAAAATGGCGGCAATGGTAAACGATTTCCCCGCTAAATTCGTGCCTTTGCCAGTTAAGTCGACACCGAACGCCGACTGGCTGCTATCACCGTCATCTAACGTAGACACTGGTGATGAAGACCTGTCGGCGTTTTCGGCGAAACGGTCGACCGTGTCGGTGTAGCCGTCTGCATTGTATTTATCTTCGCCGTCGGATATCGCCGACAATCGGTCAACGTTCTGTTGGTACGCCGACACTGCCAGTAAGTCTGTTAAATTCGACGGATACAAATTCGAATTTTGCCTCTGTTCCATCATTATAATCTTCAATTCACTTCAAAGTATTTAAATTTCATTTTTTATTAATTGTTTTAATCACTGTTTTATTCCACATCTCACTAATTAGTCCGTCGGGTTAATTTGTTAGTTTAATTGTTAATTAGCTAGTTAATTTTGGATGCGACTGTTCAGTTCGGCTTGCAAAGCGATATTGGCTTGTGGTTTTTGATTTAAAAAGGGGCACAATTTTAAATTTGTAAGGGCGTGGCTACGAGTGATCGGTTTGGCGTGCAAAAAATGACATCGTAAGCGGTCAATTGTGGAGGGTAGTTGCTACCCTTGTAGGGGGGTGGGTTTGGGGAGCTCTGATTGGCCGGTGACGCGCATGCGTCAAGGGGGCGGGACCAGATTGGAGGGGTGTGGTTTAGCAGTGATTTGCGGTCGGTAAAAGCCTTTGATTGAGTCAGGTACGGGTTTGGGAGAAAATATTTTCAGCTTTCTGTAAAAAAAAATCAGCTGTTCCCTACTTTTATTTTCGTATAACTCGTATGTAATGTAGGGAACAACTGATTTTTTTTTCGCGATTTCAGGTTTGCTCCCATAGTAAAAGTTGTTATAATGACGAGTACAATGACCCCCTAGAGTTATCAAAAACAACACGTTGTATAAGTAGGTATACTTTGATTTATGTAATTGGTTTTTTAAGCCGTTTAAATAAAAAAAATAAAAAAAATCACACTATTATTATAAAGGCGAAAGTTTGTGAGTGTGTGTGTGTGTTTATATGTTTGTTACTTCTTCACGGTCAAACGGCTGGACTAATTTTGATAAAATTTTGTACGGAAGTAGCTGACACCCTGGATTAACATTAGGCTACTTTTTATCCCGATATTCCCACGGGATTGACATTTACGCGGGTGAATAGTAAGTAATAAATAAATATTTTGTGACAAGATTTTGATTTAAAGTACATGAGTTTCCATGGAATTTCTTGCCCGTTCTTCTCCATAGGAACCTAGTACTACTTGCGCTTTGTACTGGGTAACTAATTTCATTTTTAGGGTTCCGTATCCAAATGGCAAAAACGGAACCCTTATAGATTCGTCATGTCTGTCTGTCTGTCTGTCTGTCTGTCCGTCTGTCTGTCTGTCTGTCTGTCCGTCCGTATGTCACAGCCACTTTTCTCCGAAACTATAAGAACTATATTGTTGAAACTTGGTAAGTAGATGTATTCTGTGAACCGCATTAAGATTTTCACACAAAAATAGAAAAAAAACAATAAATTTTAGGGTTCCCCATACTTAGAACCGAAACTCAATTTTTTTTTTTTCATCAAACCCGTACGTGTGGGGTATCTATGGGTAGGTCTTCAAAAATGATATTGAGGTTTCTAATATCATTTTTTTCTAAACTGAATAGTTTGCGCGAGAGACACTTCCAAAGTGGTAAAATGTGTGTCCCCCCCCCTGTAACTTCTAAAATAAGAGAATGACAAAACTAAAAAAAATATAAGATATACATTACCATGTAAACTACCACCGAAAATTGGTTTGAACGAGATCTAGTAAGTAGTTTTTTTTTAATACGTCATAAATCGTAAACCGCAATTTACCATTCATTCAATCAACGCAAAAGTAAAAAAAAACATTTAATTTCATAAACATAAACCTTATGCATAAACCCGGATGTTACGGAACCCTCGGTGCGCGAGTCCGACTCGCTCTTGCCCGGTTTTTTGACTAACTCCTTGACAATGAGATTGAGTTTAAGTATATGAATCCGCGAAAGTGGACTTGCTTTAAAAATAACTGCGATGCTATTCTGTAAAAATCTCACCGTGAAAACTTAGGGGAAGTGAGCGTGGAGTGAGCTGTCAATAGTGTCAATTCCTAGCAACAACAAACTCATTTCACCTAGGTTTTCACGGTGAGATTTTTACAGAATCGACCGGCTGGACTCGTTTCTAGTTTGGGAGTGATTTTCAAGGTTCCAAACACAAGTTGCCAATGGAGCTATCATTGCTGTAAGTCATGCAGACACGCTAACATAATTTACCACTTAATTAAAAATTTTATTTGGCTGGTCCCAAGTCCGGCCCCCATTGTATTTCTCCCCCGCCCCGCGCCCCCCGCCGTCTCTCATGAAACAATTTAATATCATAATCTGCGTCCGATACTTGTGAAAACGAGGAGTTAGAAAATAAAATAGAGGAGGCAAACGACAAATGAATTACATCGTCTGGGTGTTTTCAGGTGAACGAATACTTAAGCCGCTACCTCGAAAATACAGGGTTATTGGTAAAACATTAACAACCTCTCATCATTATGAACAACTTTTACTATGGGACCAAACCTGAAATTGCGAAAAAAAAAATCAGCTGTTCCCTACATTTTGACGAGTTATACCAACATAAATGTAGGGAACAACTGTTTTTTTTTTCGCGACTTCAGGTTTGGTCCCATAGTAAAAGTTGTTCATAATGATGAGTAGGTACCTACAATGACCTTATAAGAGGTTGTTAATGTTTTACCAATAACCCTGTATATCGTAGCGACTGGTCTACTTACTAAACGAGCGAAAGTGATGCAATTACTTTTGAAACGCAAAAGAAGAGAGATGGCTATAATATGCGTGCGCTCGGAATAAAACGACGTATGTGCCAAAACGAATTTACTCCTTTTTTAACAAAATTAAATTTAAAACTACTTATTACTATTAGGTACTTATTTTCGGTTTGGATCCATATATCTATCCATCCCATAATACAACAACTAAATTCAAAATTCCATGTCTGGTATTTAGATGATGGAACAGCAGGAGGTGACGGTAGACATCGTTTTAAAAGATCTTCAATTCCTTAAGCAGCAATTCCAATCTATCGGCCTAGACCTCAACAACTCGAAATGTGAAGTTTAATCAATCAATCAATCAATCAATCAATCTTTATTTGTGAACATAGGTATACATAAAAGGTCTTGAATATACATATTATTGTAGTCGAGCTCTACGTTCTACCAATAAAATTGGTGTACAAATAGTAATAATATTTTTGTTATATCATAAAAAAAAACCAGATTAAACAGTAATTTAAAAAGTTAATAAAGGCAAATAAATGTCAATTAAATGAATAAATGTCAATTAAATGAATAAATGTCAATTAAATTAAATTTTACATGCATGTCAAAGGAAGATAATATTACATAAAGGAATTATATCATAGTTTGTCATTTAAAAAATCTTCAATAGAGTAATACGTCTTGTCAACTAGGAATAAAAACAAATTACTTTTAAATTTGTGGACATTTTCTTCACTTCTTATACATTTTGGTAACTTATTATATAACCTTGGAGCCATTGCAAAAACACTGTTCCTAAATAGTGCAGTTTTAGACCCAACAGTTTGTAACCGGTCACAACGGCGCTGGCTACTTACTCGAGCAAATTTGTGTAGATTATTTTTGACAAACATGGTCGTTTCAAATATGTACAACGATGGCATTGTTAATATTTTCTTATCTTTAAAAAATGGTTTGCAACTGTCAGTTGTCTGTAAGTTGTAGATAGCTCTTATGCATCTTTTTTGGCACTTAAATACTGTATTTTTACCTGTTGCATTTCCCCAAAATATAATTCCATATCTTAATGTTGAGGCCACCAGACCATGATATGCTGTTAATACTGTTGTCCGATCGGCTGTTTTACTTAACATATGCAAGGCATAGGAGTATTGGTTTAGTTTACTACACACTTTGTCAATATGTGAATTCCATTTTAATGTGTTTTCTATATTTAATCCGAGAAATTTTGTTACATTTGTTTCATTAATAACTTTGTCATTATATCTAATATTTAAGTTCAATTTGTGATTTACTCTTTGCTGAAATGTCATTAATACTGTTTTGTCTAGATTTATAATCAAATTATTATTTTGAAGCCAATTCACAACTGATTTTAAATTAGAATTAATGTCAGCCTCTAATGTACTTACTTCGTCATTATTAAATAGTAAAGTGCTGTCGTCCGCAAACATTGTCATAGGATATGTTGACGCTGTAGGAAAGTCATTAATATAGATAATAAATAGAGGCGGTCCCAGTACGCTACCTTGTGGTACCCCGTAAGTTACAGTTCTCTGGCTAGATGTATATGTGATTTCGTTTTTTTTACAAATTCTACTAATTGTCGTTATCTGCTTTCTATTAGATAGATAAGATTCTATTAAATTTAAAATATTTCCTCTAATTCCGTATGCGTGAAGTTTATTTATCAGTATTTTATGGTCTACGCGATCGAAAGCTTTTGACATATCCATATAAAGCGCTACAGTTGGTAGTCTTTTATCCACTCTACTGCTAACCATATGCAAGAAATCATAGATGGCCATGTTAATTGATCTATTTTTTCTAAAACCTTTTTGGTTATCAACGAATAAGCTATTTTTCTCAAAGTATGCAGTAAGTTGACTATAAATTGCTTTTTCAAATATTTTTGAAAAAATTGGCACTAACGCAATAGGTCTGTAGCAGGACATATCCTCTCTGCTATCTTTTTTGAAAAGCGGTTTTACTATGGTTATTTTTAATTCTTCCGGAAAATAACCATGCAGTATGCACATATTGATAAGATGACTCAACACAGGAGCAAGTATTGTGGATACCTGTTTAACAATTTTTGTACTTATATCATCGTACCCAGTGCTAGATGTATTTTTTAGTGACATAATAATACGATGAATTTCAAGGGGTATTGTAGGTAACATAAACATAGATGTACATTTACTTTGTATTGGTGTATTTTTATTAATGTTTATATTATTAACTGGATTCACTTGATCCACAAAATAATTGTTAAAGGCTTGTGCTATTTCAAGAGGATTAGTTAAATTTTTATCATTTGACTTGATTTTCATTATTGTTTCATTTGGCAAATTATGTTTATTCTTGTTTTTGTTGATAACTTTCCATGTTGCTTTACACAGATTCTGAGCTGAATGTATAAAACGACTGTGATGGGCTCGCTGTGTGAGATTTATAACTCTCTTTAGCCGATTTGATAGCCTTTTGAGATTTGTTTTATTTTGCTTATTCGGCAATAACCGGTACTTCCACAGCAACTCCCTCTTTCTTTTACTGCATATCCTAATGCCACGACTAATCCATTTTGCTTTTACTTTAGTCGATATCCGTATTTTTATATTTGGAAAGCACAAATCGTATAGCAACCTAAACAAATCATAAAACAACTTGAATGCCTTATTGGGATCATTTTCCTCGTATACGTCAGCAAAGGTAATGCACTTGATGTGGTCTACGAATTTCTGAACATTTTCTTTTGAGTAATCTCGTTTAGTTGAGAACCAGTAATTTATCATGCATGTCTGTCTAACTGGACATTTTAAGAGTTGAGCCGTATGATCGGATACCGCTAGCTCTAAAACTTCTCCTTTCGACCCTCGTACATTGTGAATTATGTTATCTATGCAGGTTCCACTGCTTAATCTTGTTGGAACATTTATTTCAAATTTAAGATTATAACCCATCAAAAGATGCCTAAATTGCTCTAAACATGCCGTGTTTTTTAAAAGGTCGATGTTGAAATCACCGCACAAAATCAGTTTTTTACTAGCGTGAAACGAGAAAGACTTTAAAATAATGTTTAGGTTATTAAAAAATATCTCAAGTTTACCCTTTACCTCCCTACTTTGTGGGCTCCTATAGATACAAATTATGATGATTTTGTGATCAGTAAGTTCCACTGCACAACATTCAATTATATTAGAAACACAATATTTTCCCACTGACTCCAAAACTTTATAATTAATTCCGTTTCGTATCATGATACACGTACCACCATGTCTGGTTTTCCGAGTGAAATGAGTAGCAACAGTAAAATTAGGAATATGTAACAAGTTAACATCAGATAGTATCATATTATGCTCAGAAAAGCACAACACATCAATTATTTTTCCTGAATTGAATAGTTCATCTAATGTGACAGTAAACATACCAGATTTATTCAGTAGACCATTTATATTTTGATGTAGAATGTTAATATTTTTATACACGAAAAAAATCATTGCGTTCATAAAACTTTTCATCTACAGAAGATTCAAATTGTGGTCTATCATCTGATAAGGTTAAAATTAAATTTTGAAAGATATTACGCATTCCACGGTCGTTAATTTTTCCGCTCAATTTTGAGAACATAGTATAGTCATAAAATAAATTTAAATTAGAGTCAAATGCAATTGCGTAATTATATGTCTGTAAGTCTAGATGTAGTAGATTATTAAAAGTCTCTATTCGCATATTGAACATTGTTGAGTAATTACTTAATTTAAAAGTAGGAACACACAAAATTACATTTGTATTCTGTACTGTCATTAATGCCTCTCTTAATTTTACAATGATGTTAACGTAATTTCCCGTATGTAAAAAGTCTTCTTCTCCAATTAAAATAACACAATAATCGTTCATAGAATAATCAACAAGTTTTTTATGTAAGTCGTTGACAAGCTGTAGTGTGCCGCAGTTTGGCGAAATATAATGACATACTTGGAAGTTTTTAAATGACTCTTGTGCTATGGACAATACTTTGTTATTCTTATTTGCGCTAACCACGCACAGTTTATTTTTTTTCGGAGCATAAGAATGATCTTCACTGTCTTTCCTCTGTGTTGTTGCATTATCTGATTGAATTGCAGAAGTATTAGCTGTTACTTGTTTTTCTGAAAATGATTGCTGTTTCGTCCTCTTTTTTTGTGATTTTATTTGAGAGTTTGGGCGCGGAGTAGATGTACGTGAGCTTTTGTTGGGGGTTCCAACATCACTTGTCAGTTTTTTAGTGGCCTTTTTTAGCACATCATTTTTAGTAGTTAATGTATTTATAGTTTTTTTTAGTTCTGTATTTTCTATGTTTAAGTTTTTTATCTCCTCATGTGCTGAGTTAAGTTGTGTAGTCAGTTGTTCAATTTGGTTGTGTAGCTCTTGAATTTGCATGTTATTTTCATCGCTTGTTATGTTTGGTAAACTACTGGTGCTGCCATCTATCTTTGAACTAATTTCATCATTGCTTTCGTCAGAGTTATCTGTCAAGGAACGTGTCTTTGGTCTACGAAACGTTATATTGTTGAAGAAGCTCATTTTGTAGTCTTACTGATATTTTAAAACTTACTGAAGAAATTGGAAAAAAGTTATGTTTGCGCGGGGATCCGAACTCGCGTCGTCAATTTCTCAGTCGAGCGCTATACCACTAGGCCAGCTGTTCAATGATGTTATGCGCCAAATTGTCCTTCATAAAGGAAATGTATTTTTCGGTTAGCTTTGATTATTGTTATTGACGGTGGTTCGAAATAATGTTGCATTCAAAGTGTAGGTGTTGTATGATGACTTGTAAAAATGTTTTATTAACTCACTGTTTTGACTTCATTTCCATTTAATATGTTCACAAGTTCCTATTGTGATTTATCACTTTTATTACTACTTGACATAAACTTCACTCAAGTTCACCATAATTTATTATTGGTCATCCCGTGGTAAATTGATGCATTGGAAGTTAAATTGTTTATAACTTTATTGATTGTGATTATAACCACTAAATAACAGTATCACTTATGTATTGTAGTCCACATTCACTGATTATACACTTTGAAGCACGTAAATACTCTTTAAACTATTATTAATTTAAATTTATTACGGAGCTGATATTGTTGACGTGACAGTGGCGCCACTCCTGACTTTACATTTGTGACAATACTGACAGACAATCGACTTTACAGAAATTCAATATAATAGCCCCGGCCATCAAAGTTTTGGAAAAAAGTTCATTGCACCTCCTAGGTTCCCCAATTTTAGAAGACATCAGTTTTTCACCATTCGTTGACGAAAAAATCAAACATTTTAACGATATTTCGGATAGGCTTTCTAAAATTAATTTACATTCGGCTTTCACCCTTATCAGATATTGTTGTTTCGGTCCAAATTTTATGTATTTTCTCCGCTCTTCCTCTTTATGGAAGCAGCCACACCTTTTGGACAAAATTGACCATATTATTCACAGAACTCTTACATCCATTTTAAATGTGGCTTTGGACGCCCGCGCGTGGCTGCAAGCCTCACTACCCATTCGTTTTGGTGGGCTCAGCGTCCGCAAAATTTCTAGTGTAAGCCTACCGGCGTTCCTATCCTCGGTCCAAAGCACAGAAAAATTAACCACACGAATTTTGATTCCTGCTCAGGTTGACTCTGAATCGGTCAAACGCGGCACCGTTTGACCGATGCGGTGAACGCCTGGAAAGTGGCTTGCCCGGACACAGTTCGGCCCGAGAACCCGTCTTCCCAGAGACAGTGGGATGAGCCGCTCTGCAGGTTGGTACGGAATAAACTTATTAATACGTCCACCAATACTGCTGAGCGAGCCCGCCTGCTGGCTGTGGGTGAATGGGAGTCGGGCCTCTGGCTTCAGGCGCTACCGTCACCCAACGTAGGCACTATGTTGGGAGACACCACATTCCGGCCCGCTACATGTTTGCGTCTGGGTGCTCCTTGCGGAGCTCCACATCGCTGTCAATGCGGTGAAGCAGTCGACTGCCTCCGACAACATGGCATATCCTGCAGCAAGAGCGCTGGTCGGATGGCACGGCACGCTAGCATTAACGACATCATCCGTCGGGCTCTTATCACCGCCGGGGTGCCAGCTGTTTTAGAACCCAATGGGTTGGCACGCGATGATAGGAAGAGGTCAGATGGAATGACCATAATGACTTGGAAGTTGCCATCCCATCTTCCTAGCACGGTGGGCTGTGCTGGGGCGGCTGCTGCAGGAGCAGAAAACCTCAAACGGCGCAAATATAACAACCTTATTGGGAGCTATATGTTTGAGCCGTTTGGGGTTGAAACACTAGGGCCTTGGGGTCCGAGTGCTCATCGAATATTTCGGGACATCGCCAAGTGGTTGATTGACTCTTCACGTGACCAGAGGGCTGACCTATTTTTAGCCCAAAGAATAAGCAATCTAACGTGGCAATGCTGCCAGCCTTTTGGTCACTTGTGCCATTGACAGCGATGCGGACGAATTTTTTGATGCCCAATGAGCTCCTGTCTTTTTCTTTTCCTTTTTGTTATATAAGTACTTGTATATTATACTATATAATATGTATATTTTATTGCGAATGATATGTATATTTTAGTGTTAAATTGTAAAATAGTAACATTATAAAATTTTATAGTTAAAAAAATAATTGAAGTAAATAGACTACTTTGAGTTAATTTTGATATGATAATTCTCTATGTTTTAAAGTAAATTCTATTGTAAAGTAAATTCTACCACTGTTACGCCGTGATGACGAAAAAAGTAAAAAATAGATATTTTTTTAATTTATTTTTTTATTTGAAATGGGTTTGCTCTTGACTCTAGTCTAGGTCAGAGGTGACCCAGACAAAGTCGACGAAGGAGTGAGCTTACCCAGAAGAAGCCTGTTCACTCTTACTTTGAAGAGATTCGGGTTGTATGCGCTCGGAAACACAGACGCAGGTAAAGAGTTCCTCCACTCTTTTGCTGTGCGCATTATAAAACACATTTGAAAACGCTTAGTGCGAATTGGTGGAATAGCAACTAGGCAGCTAGGGATGGTAACTTGCAGTGCGTCTGGATGCGGAGGTAGAAGGATAGATAGAAGGATGGGTAGATATAACTTTGCAATTTTTTTGTATCGAGAAAAATTCTTTGAATCGTGTAGGTACTTATTCCTTTTACATGATACTAGACGAAAGAGTCAAAAAACATATACTTACCAATTTTTTTCCACATATTAAACAAGCTACACGAAATAGAAAACCGGCCAAGTGCGTGTCGGGCCACGCACAGTGTAGGGTTCCGTAGTAGCCCGTTATCACAATGTAGTTCGATTCTGTTGTTCTTTATTCTAAATATAAAAAAATAAAAATAAATTTTTTCATATTTTGTTTTTCAATGCAAGTCTTTACCCGTTATAGCCAAGCAATTACTTCATCTTAGTCACTTTAAAGGATTAATGTTAAGGATTTAGTATTTGGTGCAAAATTATCCAACACCCAAGTTCAACGACTATTACTGCAAAATTAATAAAGTTATCTTAACCGCTATAGTTTTTCTTTAAAGTTCATGAAGTTCATATCATCGTGAATTTTTCCAGATTTTTCAAGCCAGCAGTTTAGGTTTTAGAGGGGGGGGGGGGGGGACGCCCCACTGAAACAAAAATTTGCACTTTAAAGTTTAATATTTCGTAAATGGAAAGTCAAGTCAAGTCCCAAGTAATTTTAGAAGACCTATTCAACGATACCCAACACGATGGGGTAGACGACGAAAAAAATATTCATCCCCACTTCACATGTAGGGCATTGTCGGCGTAATTGATATACGCACTCCTACAAAATTACAGCTTTCTAGTACTAACGGTCTCTTAGTCCTCTTAGACCTCGGACAGACTGACGGCGGGCAGTCGGACATGACGAAACTATAAGGGTTCCTTGTAGGAACTACGGAACCCTAAAAAACACATTTTTTCAATATAGCTAACTTACCTGCCGAGGGTGCCTCACTGCGATACCTCGCAGTCGCGGTTTAGGTCGCCACCTCGATGTCACCTCCATAAAAAAACAAAAGCCGTCTAATAAATACGCACGCACATTCAGGCATCAAGGTAAACCCCCGAGCAGCTCACGATGACTGTGTTACCTGATCGCAGTGAGGTATCCTTCGGCTTGACAAGCACCCTTTTACACTTTTTAGCAATAAATATAAATAGCAATAATTTAAAAAATAAAAAACCCGACTGCGAAACTGAAAAGCTAAAAACAAGCCCATTTTAAATTAAATAAAAGTTGGAAGCAGGCGGGACCCATTTAAATTTGAAAATATAATAAAAATGTTATGGGTCCCGCCTGCTTCCAACTTTTATTTAATTTAAAATGGGCTTGTTTTTAGCTTTTCAGTTTCCCAGTCGGGTTTTTTATTTTTTTAATTACTTTTTTATTTCCAGCTTTTTAGTTTACAAATGGGAAAGATTTCGCAAACGATTTAGTTCTTGGTACGTGTTTTTTACGATTTGTCACTCCGAATTACTTTTAACCATATAAGTTATTTATATTTTTAACCACCTTTTAAAACCCTTTATTTTGATACCCTACTCGATAGATTTTGAGAAAAAATCAAATTTTTTTTGAAGACATATTGCGCCAAAAATCGGCCATTTTAATTTTTTTTTCAATTTTGATATACCCAGTGTCACTCTCACAATTAAGACGAATCTAACGGCACCTCTCAAGCTGAAATCGATCAATCCGTTTAAGCTACAGAGCGTGCCAAAGAAATATACATACATACACTCAAAAAACATAACCCTCCTTCTGACGCGGTCGGGTAAAAATAACTGATGTCACTCGGAAAGCAGCCACTCAAATGGAAATGGGCTGGACCAAAGACATTAAAGTATTTCTTAAATCTCTTTGGGCTGGACACATCTGCCGCATGTCAGACGATCAATGAGCCAAACTTAGGAGTCTTCTGGATCCCGCCTAATGGCCAACGACATTGCGACAGGCCCAGACGGAGATGGCGGGTTGAGCTGGACTCCTTTAATAAAGATTGGTCCTTAGCAGCTCTGGACAGAGAGAGGTGAAAGGAGAGTAGGGAGACCTTTGCCAAGCTGTGAGACATTAATGACTAATATAGAAAAAAAAAGTTTAAAAACTAAAACCTTGACTACTGAAAAGGATAAAACAAGAAAGTAGGTACCTTCCCGTGGTCGCATGCTACCATAGCTTTGTATGTTACCACGGGAAGGTACTTTCTTGTTGCATCCTTTTCAGTAGTCGGATTGTAGTTTTAAACTTATTTTTTATTTAATTATTTTGGGGCTTATTTCAGTAATATTTATATTTTTGAATTGTGCTAATTAAGCCTTTTCATTTGACACCCAACGATAACGACAAGAAATTTAGAAGTTATGAGGGAACAGATGAACATTATGCCATCCTATGTCCTTCCCCGGGATGCAATCTATCCCTCTGCCAAATTTTATCGAAATCTGTTCATTGGTTTAGGCGTGAAAAGGTAACATACAGACAGCCTGGACCCCAACATAAGTTGAGAAAAGGCTAGGATATTAATGATGAACTTATAGCATCTTCTATCAGGTTTGTTAATAATAATAATATGCCTGCGGTGGTGGATCGATCAGAGCGGCGCGCAGTGATTGTTGACATAACCGTCCCGCATTATGAGAACCTCGTGAAAGCCGAGAAAGATAAACAAATCAAGTATCTTGACTTGGCTCGCGAGGTTGTCGACATGTGGGATGTGGACTCAGCGATCATTGTGCCGATAGTCGTGACAGCCAATGGACTTATAGCCAAGAGCCTCGACCAACACTTGAAGAGGCTCTCGTTGGGCAGCTGGATCAAGGGCTTGATTCAATTCTGAACACGGCTCGCATTGTCAGGAGGTTCCTCTCTCTGGAACCCTGACCGCCGGTAGCTTGGACCCTGATCCCGATACCGGTGGGCAACTATTTTTTATATTTTTAAATGTTTTTATTTTATACTAATATTTAAAATAATTTATATGTATTTAATTAAATAAAGGAGATAATAATAATAATCATTTTATTATCAGGCAACTAAGGCCCATAGAAATACACAAAATAATTTTATAAAATAATAAACTAATACATATTGAAAAACCTTAAAACACTCACTACCACCAAACCAAACACTAAAGCACCTAAAGTACTCCAAACCTCGGGGTCTACTGGTCTGGTCTCTCTGTCGGTCTTTGGGGTCGCGGACGATTTGAGTGCGGACTCTGTCGATCCACTGAGTGACCTCAGGGAAGACAGCGCATAGTGGTCATGTGCTGCCTTGCAAACTTGCGCAGTAAGGCTTTGCACAGAGGGGGCTCCGGATTGGTCTTTTGAGAGGTAACGGTGTTCCATGTGCAAATGGTGACCACCAGTGTGGTTTTATTGAGGTAAAAATCCCACACCCCCTTAACCTTTTGACTGTTACACGTCAAAAAATCAAAAGCGTCAAAGTCTGTCATGTAGGTAGTCGAACCGTGGAGTGCTGGGCACATTTTGGTTTGTCATCTTATACATGACTGTGGCGGTCAAAAGGTTAAGGTATAAGCTCGTCAACTAAAATACGGGCCCGTCCGACAGTAGTAGATCCGTCCAAACAAGTGTCCAAATGAATTCGGAAGGGCACAGACACATCGAGAGTAGGGACAACTGTCAAATCGTGTTGTCATTTATTCTAAGTTTGGGTTCCGGACTAATCTTATGTCCCTAAGTGTAACGGAGTAGGAAACACCCGTAAATTTTTCCGAAACTACGGGCTAAGTGCTTAGGGAGTAGACCCCCTCACTTAAGTGACAGCAAAAAATTCAAAAGCGAACTCACGTCGACAACATTTTAGTTTCGAAGTGATGTTCGAGAATAACACTGCTCTCTATGGTATTGCTGTGGTAAATTGTCTGTTGCAAAAGAATCTGATAAAAATGTAAACAAATGGTTTAGAAAACGAAGCTGTGGAGTGTGGATGCCAATTTGTAGAACCACTTAAAAATTGAGTGCTTCGATTTAATTATTTGAATATTTAAACCCGAAAATTCCAATTTTAAATCATGGGCTAAAGATGTTTTTCATTTGACAATAAAGAGGTTAGGTTTTATATTCTGTTTTACAATATAGTTAATAACGTTATTAAATAATATTTTTTGGAAAAAGGTATTGACAGTCTAAATAAATGTGTTAGAGAATTTTTAAATCTGGACAGGGTTTGTTAACCTTTTCATCAGATAGGTACCTACTTTTGGAACAGACATTAAAAGTCTAGGTGCCGCCATAGTTTATGGTAACTGATAACCATAGACGCCATGAATATCTATCAAAAAGTCCAATAACAGCGTTCGGAGTTGTATCTCGTCTGGATATAAATTCTAAACGCCGCTGGTTTTAATACCAACTGATTTATTCGTGTCCAGTGATTGCAATTGAAGATTACTTCGCCATGTTTCGACCTGTATGGATAATGGTTAAACGGCTGCAAACATTAAGGATCTACTTACCTATGTTAAGAATATCACATAATATTATATTTAATAATAATAGATAGAAAATTTGAAAATCCAAAAGTGCACGACTCTTATTGCTCATTTGATCGTATAAAAAACCATAGATATAAATATTATATAAGTTAGTTTTTTATTACAATTTACTTTAAAAATAACAAAATTAAATCCTAACTTAACTAAAACTATACAGAAATTAAAAAATAGAGGCGAAAAATTAATTTAAAAGTTTTTTATTAATTATAATTAAACTACTTTGAATAAAAGAGCTATTATTTTCAATAGGGCTCCTACTATGAGTAAAACAAATCTTTTAAAACAAATTGACTCAGTTAATTGATTTGTTCGCAAGCTACAATTTTCAGGTTTCACACTTGATTGACGGGAATTTTTTTAGAAATATTTTGATGTGTTTTTCATTTCTACTGCATTAAATCAATTTTTGAAAAGTACAGAATTAATCTCCATTAAATTATCTATACAATGGTATACAGGGTTATTGATAAAACATTAACAACCTCTTAAGAGGTCATTGTACTTAACATTATGAACAACTTTTCATATGGGACCAAATCTGAAATCGCGAAAAAAAAAATCTGCTGTTCCCTACATTTTGACTATTTATATGAACATAAATGTAGGGAACAGCTGATTTTTTTTTCCGAATTTCAAAAATCTTTCAGAAACATAAAAAGATAACATTATGAATCATAATGGACAGTTTACTGTTAAATTAATCGTATCAAATCCCAAGGGTGAAGGACTTTACAATTATTTTTTTTGTCTGTGCTAAAATACCAATCAATCCAATCCAAATCCAATCCCAATCTCTTTGATAACCTATGCCTTCGTAGTGCAGCGAAAAAAAGAAAAACACGGACTGTCTTCGCCATGCTAAATATTAACAGCCGCACGGTATGTAAAGATGGTCACCCATCCACAGATGGATGGGTGACCATCTTTACATACCGTGACCCCTCCGTGCCTCGGAAAGCACGTTAAGCCGTTGGTCCCGGCTGTCATTCGTGGATCTTTGAAAGTCGTTACGGGTAGTCAGACAGAAGCCCGAAAGTCTGAAAACCAGTCTTACCAAGGGGTACCGTATTACCCAGTAACTGGGTTGTGGAGGTCAGATAGGCAGTCGCTCCATGTTAAATACTGGTATTCAGCTGCATCCGGTTAGACTCGAAACCGACCCCAACATAGTTGGGAAAAGGCTAGGCGGATGATGATGAATAAATAATAGACATAATTTATTATAAAGATAGTTGGTAAAAAAATTAAGATGAATTCAGTTTATTTGGGGGTTCCCCATGTTATTTTTTTTATCGTGGTACCCAGTAACAGGGTAGTGGAGGTCAGATAGGCAGTTCCATGTAAAATACTGGTATTCAGCTGCATCCGGTTAGACTGGAAGCCGACCCCAATATAGTTGGGAGAAGGCAAGCAGATGATGAATGTTATTCTTTTATGATTCTGCCAAAGTGGCCTTTTTAGGCCCCGACGCGTCTCCTTGCAGATAACAGCCCACCTTTCATCTTGCGCCGTATGCTATCAGCACCAGAATTGCGTAACAGTTTCAATCACAATCCGAGAGTTTTGACGGATATTTCTAATCCAATGCCCTATAGGTTTACTAAATGCGTCTGCTCAACAATGAACTTGGCTGATCCGTCAAATTTAAATAAAATGCGATCAGTGGTGATTGTAGAAGATTTGTATTTATGGCAATACACGCATTTTTCTTTCATTCTCTCTTTAAGGGGAATGCTCCAACCAGCCCGCGAAAATCAAAATTTCTTGGGTTTTTTGCAATTTGCGGGCCAGTGCTAGGTTGTATGTTGATTAAAATATTATTCGCGGCTGTAAGACGTATGTAGTTACAGAATTATAATCATTAAAATCACCAATACACCCCTCCAACTTCATAAAGGTGTAAGAACAAAAAAAAAACAGAAAAAGTAATTCCTACAGCTGTATGAACAGAGTTTTATTGATGATTTTGATGATTATAATTCTGTAACTACATATGTCTTACAGCCGCGAAAAATATTTTAATCAACATACAACCTAGCACTGGCCTGCAAATTGCAAAAAACGTAAGAAAATTTGAATTTCGCGGGCTGGTTGGCGCATTCACCTTAGCAAGGCACATCAAGCTACTACAGTCTGTCAAATTTGTTTAATAGTTTTTCAACTTTATCGCTAAAGCATAAAATTCAAAGTTGATTGGGAATATTTGACAGTTTCGGGTAGCTTGATGTGCAGGCGTCTATACCTATTTACCTACTGAAATAAACCATCAGCGTCGTCACCGAATATTACTACAGGCAGGTACTCAGTAAGAACAAAAGTTATTACTTTTAAGAGGAATGCAATTATATCACTTGGCATACGATCAAAAGCTTGCTGAACTCATAATACATCTGACAAAAAGAACAAATAATCCCAACAAACTACCCTCATTTTATTAAAAAATCATAACACACTCAAGTACGTAATAAATGTAATAACGCAAAAACATCAATTGTTAATCTACCCTCACAATTAAACGCTACAATAATTGTCAAAGTCAATGACGTGTCCCCTGTGAGCAAGAAAACAATATTAAAATGGTACCCTCTGTTTCCCTGCCTCTCCTGGCCTCTCTGGCAAATATAATGAATCTGCGACGGAGGGGAGCGCATTCGACAAAAAGTAGTCCGCAATCGGATGATGCGCATTTTGATTGTGGCACCCCTGATTTGTTAGGGTTGTCGAGTTCGAATTACACATTTTGAAAAATATCAAAATTATAGTGGGCCCCGACTTACAAGTCGGGCTCCGACTTACAAGTCGACTTCGGTCGTGGGTTCGAACTCAAGTAGGCGCTTAACTTTATGTAAATAATTTCATCACCACTGCTCTCTTGATTGGACAGGTCCGCTCAATCTGTGTGGTTCTTTCCTCAAAAGACCATTTCAGACATCAATCTACATGGTCTTCACACGATCTGACCAAGATTTTGTCTGGACTTTAAAAGAGACTGCGACCTCTGAGTTTGTTTCGGCCTTTCTTCTCAGAGTAGTCAGATAGGAAACGCCGACCACATCTAGTTTAAAAAATATGATGACGTGTAAAAGTGTTTGTAAAAACCTACTTACAGAAAATAAATCATTTACTTATCATTTATCTCAAACCGGAGAAGGAAAGCATTGTGAGGAAACCGGCATGTCCTAGAAACAAAAATTTGAAGACATGTGACATCTACCAACCAGCTCCGGGCCGGCCTGGTAGATTACAGCCCACTCCCTCCTGAGTCCCAGCAGTGGGAACATTATAGGCTGGTTGCTTATGCGTATTAAGCTAAGTTTTATAGCCTTCATTGGCGTTTGATGGTGTTCTGTATAATATACAGAACACCATCAAACGCCACGGATATACAGTGTATATCCCCTCACACGTTTGCCCGTCTACCTGTCGAAATACCCCACGCGTCGGAGTAGGCGCAGTAAAGTCATTGTCTTAGCAATGACAATGACAATAGAATAATGACACTGTACACTTGACGTACCGTTGACGTTTCGAGCATTTTCTCTTATGTACACTTGGTGTACACTTGTCGCTTGAAGGGTGGGGTCGAGGAGAAGTTCGCTTTTCACAATAACGTTTTCTTAGAAAGATAAAATACGGTAAAATTACAGTAACAACAAAACACTGAATAAAGCCACAAAAAAGTTATATAAAATTGGACAAAAAAAAATTCTTTCTCGTGCCACCCCTGTCTAACAATTCTTGTCAACTTTCCACTTAGGGCTGTGTACTGCGCGGTGATTAAAATTCCACTCGCTAATATCTGTGATCGTATATTAAGTGCCCTAATAGGTGTAACTGACAGCCCTAGGATATTGCTTTTTTATACTAGTGAATATTTGATTTTATCTGCGTTATTTATTTTTATCTGTGTAATCTTTTCGCTTTTTAACTTTCGAGAGAGTAGAGATGCTTATATTAAATTGTCGATACTTAGTGTTTGTATGTGACTTTGTTCGCTTAAGGTGCCACTAATCGATATTTTTTCTATACAAATTCCCACTGTTTGACATTGTGCATCCAAAGTTAAACATGATATCGTTATTAATTTTGTCTGTACGGAAACAGAATAGTAAAATAAAAAGCTATTAAAAAGTTATGATCCCACAAATATTCGTTTTTCTTGCTTTTTTTAACGTAATTTGAGTGTAAATAAGTAATAAAAGAACTGTAAAATCTTTAAAACTAAGTCCATACCGACAAAGCTCAGTTATCGAAGAGTTCAATAAACTTTATTTGTAACTGATTTATGCAGTAGTTTTTTCATAAAACTCGATTTTCGAAAGCAGATTTCGAATTTTCTTACGCGCCTGTGCTGTGCGTGAGAACTAGACGTTGTGCGTGCAGACTAGCTTCTAACTGCTCATCACTGATACTAGCTCTGTCAGACACGAAGCCATGTGAGACAGCGTTCTTTTTGGCCATGACCACAAGTGAGTTTTTAACAGTTAGAATCCTCTAGATTACCTATCCTATTAGAATCTGGCATTTATAGAACCTGACTTTTGTAGAATCTGGCATTTGTAGAATCTGGCATTCATAGAATCTGGCATTTTAAACTCGTCTGACATTTCTAGAATCTGACATTAATCGACTATACGAGTACCTTTTTGAATTATTTCTTTATAATCAGCCAGCCACATTGCGATGGACAAATAATCCCCTGTTAGACCCATTTAGGGGGTTAATATTCGAAACAAATCGCCATTAGGTACTGCATCATTATTCTCTATACACTCATGTTACAAACTCATCTTTCTTAAAAAATCTGTCTTCTGTAATCGACTGTGCATTGTATTCAAAGTGCTGCTGGGACACAGCCCTTCTCTCTGTGAGAGGAATTGGGCCGTAATCCACCACGTGGGCCCAGTAAGGGTTGATAGATGTCAAATGTCTTTGATTTTTTTTTGGTTCTAGGTTTCCTTACGAAGTTTTCGTTCACCGTTTTGCGTTGTATTCAGCCCCGTGTATTTGTAAGCCTTTTCCTAATGAACTCTGTGTTTTGAATCTCACTGACCCTGCAGTTAGATTTAGAACGCAGAGTTCACGAAATATTTGATACGGTTGACGCCGCGTTTTGTGCGTGTTTGTCGAGGGACCGATGGCCGGTGGAGCAGACGAGTCCTAGAGTGGAGACCACGTATCGGCAAGCGTAGTGTGGGACATCCTCCAGCTCCAGCTGTATGGACCGACAACCTTAAGAAGGTGGCTGGGACGTACTAGATGCAGAAGGCGGAGGCCAGGTTGTTGTGGCGCAGCCTGCAAGAGACCAATGTCCAGCTGTGGACTACGATAGGCTGAGTTGATTGAACGCCGTTTATTAACAATCAAGCAAATTAAGATCTTCTTCAAATTAAAATGAAATATTTTCATGAAGTAGGGCTGATTTTTCATAACTTTTAACTTATTTGTCTAGCCTTTTCCCAACTATGTCGGGGTCGGCTTCCAATCCAACCGGATGCAGCTGAATATCAGTATTTTACATGACGCGACTGCTTATCTGACCTCCAAAATCTCCACTGAGTAACACGATATCCCTTGGTAAGACTGGTTGTTAAACTTTCGGGGTTCTGGCAACCCGTAACGACTGTCAAAGATATACGAATGACAGCCGGATCAACGGCATTAACGGTGCTTTCCGAGGCACGGAGGGGTCACGATAATCACACTAATACATTTTACTTTATTGTTACTTCTTCACGCACAAACGGCGGGACCAATTTTGATGAAACTTTGTATGGAGGTAGCTGACAGCCTGGATTAACATATAGGCTACTTTTTATCCCGATATTTTCACGGGATCGACACTTATGCAGGTGAAACCGCGGGGCGCAGCTAGTTATGTTATAAATGGTCACCCATCCAAGGACCGAACTTGCCAAGCGTAGCTTAACATTCGATCGACCCATAACCAGCCTATAATGTCCCCACTGCTGGAACACAGGCCTTCTCTCGGTGAAAGAGAGTGGGCCGTAATCCACCACGCGGGCTTCGTGCGTGTTAGTAGATGTCACATGTCTTCGATTTTTGGGTCTAAAGTCCGACTTTTAATTAGCTGCTGTAAAATGACACTTCTTAATAACTCATTTCGGACTGAGTTTAGAGATATGCATGTCAAATAAGTTTCGTTTGTTACACTATTCTGTACTAGAAAAACAAGATTTGGTTGATGGCCGCGAAAAACAAAAAGACGCCAATTTCAGCCATTTAAGTAACACATGATTTAAAGCTGTAATTTTACTGCAGCTAATTAAAAAACATACCGGTTTCCTCACAATGTTTCCTTCACCGTTTTGAGAGCAGTGGTGATGAAAGGAATAGTTTCCGTGCGGCTGTTATTATTTCAGGATATCGTGGAGTACGTGTGCCAAAGGACCAAGTGCAGGCCGAGAGTGCAGTTGCTTGAATCGCGCCGCAACGTCAACTTCAAGGCGTTCGTGGTGCGAGTTCCTACATGCTACCTGCATCTCGTCATGGCAGAGGACTTTTGGCTGCAAGGTGTAATGTTCCGTCGCTTCCGCGGACAAGTGCCACACGAACGCACAAAGACAGTGTTCGAGAGAAGTGTTTTACTAACATAGTTTTAAGTTTATACACTAACACACATTGTACTTTAATGATAATCAGTAAGGTTCTCTATGGGCCAAAGTAGCCTGAAAATAAAGGTTTTATTATTTATTATATTTATTATTTAGCCACGAACATTATTTTCTATACAAAAACTGTGAAGCCGCAATATCGATAAATATTGCAGTTTGACAGCCTGAAAAATCGTCCCAAAACCTAGTTTTTGCCTTTAACAACGGCTAAAATCTTACCTACTTGATACACCCCAGTTTCAACAAAATGATTTAATAGTTAGATAAGCTATACCATAGAGCCTATGTAGATCGTTCGTTTACATATTATCTACGTTATTAAAGCACAGGCAATAACCAGTCGGCGCAGCTCACTATCTCATTATGTGGCGAGCGCCACCTACTGAATCATGGCGGGCGCAGAGGAAGGCATGGAGTCGACAGAATTGAGATATGATGACTTGTATTAGAAATGTTCCGACAAATAATGTAATTGCGCGGAAGGCATAATTATACGAGATAGTCGAAAAAGTCTGTAAAATCATTTGTTTGGACCGTGGCTAAATAATAACAGCCGCACAGGTCGATCGATCAGGTTAATCTACGCTTGCCGCGGTTGGTCTGTGGATGGGTGACCATCTTTACATTCCGTGACCCCCTCCGTGTCTCGGTTGGTCCCGGCTGTCAATCGTGGATCTTTGACAGTCGTTACGGGTAGTCAGAAGCCCGAAAGTCTGACAACCAGTCTTACCAAGGGGTATCGTATTACCCAGTAACTGGGTTGTGGAGGTCAGATAGGCAGTCGCTCCATGTAAAATACTGGTATTCAGCTGCATTCGGTTAGACTGAAAGCCGACCCCAACCTAATTGGGAAAAGGCTAGGCAGATGATGATGGACAAGCTACACGCTAAAAGATTTTGTTGGGGATTATTCCCGTCCACGTCGCCAGGTGCTGACAACGTATGGCGCTAGTATGAAGTTACATAGTCGTGACGTCACTACTATGGTAGTGCCGTCTTTGTCTAGCAGTTATTTTGAAAGGTTTATAACTTGGCAATAATTTAAGCCTTAAACTTTTTGTAGTAAGTATTGTTTGCACTATTTGCAAACAATATTTTTTGAGTTTGAAATAAAAAAATTGTGTTTATCCCTATTGCGAATTTTTTTCAACGCTGACGCCGTGTTATACTTGCCGCCTGTTGGGATATGGGAAAACAGACATAGTTCTGCCGAAGGATATTCTAATAATTCTGGGTTTAATCGAACGCAGCGAATTTGTCTCACTAATTGTGTTTTACAGTCTGCAGAATAGTAGGCACTTACTTTGGCTGCAGCTGAGAATAGAGCAACACGATATAATGGCGCTGTTATGTTGCCTTTTCTGAACCTATTTCAGTATTAAAACACTTTTCTTTAATTAGCCCGAAACTTTTAAGCATTAAGACATCTCCACCCCTCTCCTACTCCACAAATACGCCGGTACCCTCATAACGGAGCCCAATAAACCGTAGCGCTTTGTCGTCAGGCAATTTGTCATCCATTGTAGGCCTCCGCCCCCCCGCGTCGGCGACATTACCCCGATAATAGGGGAAAACATGTCGCTAGAGTGGCAACACGTGTCGGGGAAACAATTACATTTTTGTCTATGGTCAAGTGTCATGGCGGGAAAGGGATAATGATAGATGAAGTTTTTTTTTGTACTTAGCAGAAATGTTGCAAAAGCATTGATGAGGGACCTTATTTATTTTTATTTTTTGGTTTTTTTTAGAGCTTTTGGTTCCCGTCCGACGGTCAGATATCTCAATGAAGTAGTCGGTCTACCTTATGGCGTTGTGGCATATCAAATTAATACCTTGTGTGCACGATCTCTTGTGGAAACCATGTTTTTTCTTTTTATTAGGAGTTGCGGGGTCCGAAATAGTAAAATTTTCTCCAAGACTCACCTAGCTCTACCTACTGTCGGAAAACTCTTCAAAGTACGTGTCGCGCTCTTGTGGAAACATGTTTTTTCTTTTTATTAGGAGTTGCGGGGTCTGAAATAGTTAATTTTTTTCCAAAACTCACCGAGCTCTACTGTCGGAAAACTCTTCAGTTTGGTCACCTTTGTAGGTAGGTAATAGGTATGAAGAGCCGGAATAAGTGGGAACAGTGTAGCGGGCTTCAGTTTTGCTCGCTTGCTCTAATGGTCGCAAGGCTGCTGTTGAGCATGAGGTACTGGGTTCAAGTCCCAGGCCGGGCAAATCGTCATTGCGTTTTTCTGGAATTTCTCAGTAGCAGCCTGGATTCTGGATTGGAGCGGTTGATGGCAATAGACTTCTTATTACAAGGGACTCATGGCGAAATGAGGGTATACTATAGATATCTCTCTGCCCAACCCTTTGGAGTAACAACGCGTATTGTTATGTTGTTCTATTTCAATTAACAGAAAAACAACGCCATCGAAAACCTAAATTGTAAACCAAAAACATACTTTCAATACAATAATTGAATACCCTCGAAAATTATTAAAGCTTCGCAATTTGTAACAATCTGTTATCCGGCTATTAACAACAAGCGTTATTAATTCTGTAACAACATAATAATTAATAGCGACATGGCGGCATGAACCGGCTGAGAGCACTGAATGAGGTCCTGGAGCTGGTCATGCCCCAGCGCCCGGTACAGTGAATCGAAAAATAAATACCTGATAGGATACAGCCTAATTAAATAAAAGAGCAGATCATACGAGCTGTGGCGTTTGGTCGTAAATAAACGACCTTGGCGAAATGGATACGAACATATTTGTCGGATTAATCTGGCGTAAGCGGTTAAATAATCAATAATCTTCTCGTCAATCTCGTTAATCTTCTCGTCCCACATATCGCAGTGTCTCAAGAAGAAAGTCGTGTTGCCAGTGATGACTTATGGCACTGAAACGTGGTCGCTCACAATGGGCCTTATAAGAAGGCTAAAAGTCACCCAAAAGGCAATGGAGAGGGCTATGCTTGGAGTTTCCCTGCGTGATCGAATCAGGAATGAGGAGATCCGCAGGAGAACCAAGGTAACCAACATAGCCCGAAGAATTGCCAAACTTAAGTGACAGAACAGATGGCCGATGGGGCCGAAAGATTCTGGAGTGGCGACCGCGTACCGGAAGACGTAGCGTTGGAAGGCCTCCCAGAAGGTGGTCCGACTACCTTGTGAAGGCCGCAGGAACCCGTTGTATGCGAGAAGCACAGAACCGGTCAAAGTGGCGGTGCTTGGGGGAGGCCTATGTCCAGCAGTGGACGTCTTTAGGCTGAAATGATGATGACGATGATGAAGCGGTTAAAAGGTTAACACGTTAGCTGCGGCACCAATTTTTGCAAACTTTCCGTTCCTGCGGTACGAGGTATTATCGGCCCGCACCGTGACCAGACGTTAGGGCGACACGCGGTCTATTAGACCCCACCTCCTTTAACAGACTAAAATCCATTTTCTGGCGCGAAATCAAAGATAAATGAAAAATTTTGGTCCTTATCGATATAACAGTGAATTGATGAACCCTAATCTACCGTCGCCCCGGGATCTGATAGCTAGTTTAGGAATTATTGGCAAAACAAAATATGGGATCTTATACACCTCGTAACGCACTGAAATAGGGTAAATTTTCGCTAAGATTAGTGATGGGAGAAATAATATCGACGCAACGACGTTTATCTATTTTGTGTGAAAATCTTAATGCGGTTCACAGAATAGAAAAAAAAGAAAACCAGAAGTAAAAAAGAAACTATCCTATGTATTCTGCCTCGGGCTTTAAAAATACACTTATTAGAACTTGAATTAACATAAAAAAATCAGTAACAATATACTTTTTTATAAAAAATCGCAATATATATGTTGTACTTATTTATGAGTGTTTTTCATTGAAACAGGGTAGACAATAAGATTTTTGCACTGAGAGCACTGAGTCAAAATCTCTTTGGATTTTTTGTCAGCTTCACGAGATGGTAAAATGTGCGTAGTTTCTGGTAACAACCAACACACCTTCTTCTTTTTTCACTCTTTTCGAGGCAATGACGTGCGCTGCTTTCAGGTGCTGAAAAATAACAAAAATGTAAAGATAACGTAATAAAACTGGCATTGTTACTTAGGTTAGATCGTAGATGAGAATAACAATGATAATGTATATTGTGGAGTTTTTCACTACCTACAAAAATATCAATTAAAAACTTACCTGTTTTGGTTCTGTTTCTGTATTTTTTTAAATCTACTTCTTCCGACATCGTTTAGACATGTTCGGCGATGTAAAAGGACGTGCTCTCCAATCGACGTGATGCACAACACTAGTCGCGGGAAGCTCGCGTTGGGTGCGGTACGAGGTCCGAGGGGATATGGGACGTTTTAGCCTCGTTCCGCACTGCAATAAAATTATATTAATTCAGTGCGGTACGAGGCCTAAGACATCCGGTACCAAGGTAGGTATACCACCGAGTCCGGGACCATTAGCGCGTCTCAAATATACATTTATCTCTTTTCTATACTGGACCAAACCAAAGCTATGCCCTTCGCACGACAGAGATGTTCACGTTTTTCCTTGCCGCACCACAAGGAAGTTGCATGAGGGGTCATTTAGGCCTCGTTTCGCACTTAACGTGTTAAGGGATCAAATTATCATCATGTCTTTGTCAAAAAATATCATCGCTGTGCTCTGGGTCCAGCATCATGCTGAGTGGAAGCCTTCTTTTCTCAGACATGATGGCCGTCGACTAATACTGTTTTGTGCACATGATTATAGTTATATTTTGTTTCTATTTTTATTTATTATTCTATTTTTCTCTCTTTCTTAGTTACCTATGATGATGCAGAAAAGTGGTTTACTAAGCAAACTATTTAGAGAAAAAAAACATAATTATATTAATTCTGCAGTATTGGCTGAGCATACCTCGACGTCGCTCGTTACAAATCATATTGCGAGTGAATGCAGCCCGAAGCCGCGGAATGTAATAATTACCGAACGGGGTTGCCACACACAATATTTAGTTGTGTGGAGTGGAGTTTTGTATGTTGTAAGAAAATTTTATTTGCACTAAATCATGGTTTGATGTCGAAGAACCGATGGCCGGTGGAGCAGACGAATCCTGGAGTGGAGACCGCGTATCGGCAAGCGTAGTGTGGGACGCCCCCCAGATAGATGGACGGACGACCTAAAGAAGGTGGCTGGCTGGGGTAGACTGGATGCGGAAGGCGGAGGACAGGGTGCTGTGGCGCAGTCTGGGAGAGGCCTATGTCCAGTAGTGGACTGCGATAGGCTGAGTTGATTGATTGATTGATGGTTTTAAAATTCGATTATTTATCTATATGTCTCGCCATGGACTGACATACAAATATTTGAAAAAAAAAAACAGTGACACTCCCGGAGTGCCACTGTTTTTTTGTGCGACAGAAGTGAAAACTTGACAATTACGTGTGTATTTTTTTAATCATCTTATAAACAAAACACAAACAGAATACTTTGCCATCACTCACTGACATCACCTGACATATCGGATATACCTACATTAAAACCGAGTACATCCCGAGGACAGCCGAACACATCCGAATGTAGCGCGGTGTCGGTTACGTTAATAGTGTCGCGAGATCAATCGTTTTTTCCTCATCTCAAAAAGTACCCAACCTAAAGAAATTTTCACTTCAAAAAACAAGTTGCGTATAACTGTGTAGAATTAATAATAACAGTGTGTATGTTACTATGATAAATATAGAAAAGCTGTAGTCAGTCTCGAAAATCACCTTGTTGAGTTTAGGGAAAATAGGTGCCGAAGGTTTTTTTTAAAAGGCTTTCAAGGCTTGAGAAATCGCGCCCCCCTTTCTCAGAGAGAATCATTCGCGCCTGAACTGAAAATGGTGAAAAGCTAAAAAGGTGCTAATTACATAAAAATAATTACATAATTAGAGATGTATGTTGATAGAACACGTTTTTAGTGATGTAGAGGGAAACAATCAGAAGGAGAATTGGTAGGATTATAATTCGCACACACACAGTCACAATAGACCGGTTAATAAATACAAATTAAAAGAAACTTATAAGAAACTTACAATATTTTTTCTAAGTCGGACGTTTTCATCAATCAGCTGAATCCACCATGGAAACCACGTACAGATAAACCTTTTCACCGCTCGTGTCGTATTTCTGCGACAGAGAACATGCATGACTTTTTCGTTCTATTCAACAATTGCTCCTCCTTATTTATTGTAGGTATTATTTTACCGATTTGTAGCCGCGCGCTCGGGGCACGGCAATTGATATTTAGTCGAGCGGTTAATAGGTTAAAATGGTTTGTGTTGTGCAATAAACTATGGTAATGGTACCCTACACGTTGTTTGTTGTTTTAAATTAAATCATCTCCATCGTGTTTGTGCCGCGGGCGTACTCCTCCTGTGCTTTTTCTTCCTCGTCGAAGACGTCGTCGTCATCGATATTTGCACTTCAAATACAGGCCTCCATGTAAAATACTGGAATTCAGCTGCACCTGGTTAGACTGGAAGCCGACCCCAACATAGTTGGGAAAAGGCTAGGCAGATGATGACTATTTTAAAAGAAACTGCACCTGATTTATTTAGCAAAACATGATGAACTTAATATTAAAAAAATAAACAATATCAAAATCACAATGGCAACCCTGCGCACCGCGGTATGCTTTGCCGCGACGCGCCCTGTTATTGGATATTTCTAGGGTTCCGTACGCGATGAGAAGAAGACACAATTTTTTTTACATAAAGTACCTTATGACATATAGCTACAAAAAATACTTAAATTATTTTAGTATTATTTTCACATACCTACACATTAATAGCCCTAGTTCAGTATATGTTCACAATGTTCTCACACATAAATAAAGGGTTTTTTTTACACGAAGTTACAGTACAATACTGACTCCTAAGTCACAGGGAGTCCCCCCTAGTTTAGGAGGCAGGGTTTTCACTATTTATGCAACCTTTATTACCCAAAGTTTAATGTTCCTATGTGTACTGTAAGTAGTATGCTAGCTTTGTATATTAAGGTTTTTGTGTTAATAACCTTTTTTTTTATTGATAATCTCCGGAAACAACAAAAATACGCGCCATACCTACCTACCCCACCTCGAAAAGATTAGATTTCTTTTGTCAATTTACCAAAGAAATGGAGTTACCTACTTTGCTTTGAAGACTTGCAGAAAAACTGTAGAAATAAGAGAAACTGTGTAAATAAATAAATGTAAATAAATGTTTTATTCAGTATTAAAATTTGTAAAATTATTACATTTATAAAGTCTTAGGAATTATTTACAAAGGTATATAATATGACGCAGGACAATTTTTAGGAAAATTTTTAGCCTCGCGCTTGGGAGAGGTCAGGGGGGCTAAAAAGGCCACTTTGGCAGAATCATAAAAGGAAACATAACGGACAGTTAACTGTTAAGTTAATCGTATCAAATCCCATTGGTGAAACATTTTTCAATTATTTTTTTTGTCTGTGTTAAAATACCAATCAATCCAATCCAAATCCAATCCCAATCTCTTTGATTGTTCAGACGCCAGCACATCAAGCTACTACAATCTGTCAAATTTATTTAATGGATTTTGAACTTTATCGCTAAAGTATAAGGTTCAAAGTTTGATTGGGAAAATTTGACAGTTTCGGGTAGCTTGATGTGCTGGGATTGTACATAAGAGATGTGAGTTGAGCTGCACGGTTACTGACAAATGCGTGCACTGACTGGACAGGTCCACTCAATCTGTGTGGTTCTTTCCTCAAAAGACCACTTCAGACACCAATCTACATGGTCTTCACACGGTCTGACCAAGATTTTGTCTGGACTTTAAAAGAGACTGTGACCTCCGAGTTTGTTTCGGCCTTTCTTCTCAGAGTAGTCAGATAGGAGACGCCGACCTCATCTAGTTTAAAAATATGATTGACGTGTAAAAGTGTTAAAACCTACTTACAGAAAATAAATCATTTATCATTTATGTTATGAACCAATCACAGAACCATCCAGGTAGATAGGTAGGTACCTAATATTCAATAACTGATTGCATGCATTGAACCGTTCACTGACGGTACATTCGGCTACGTACCTATGTAAGTCGAGTTTCACAGTAACATTCTCAAATGTATGTAGTACTAGTATTTGGTTTGACTAGATACGTTTGATGAGTACGATGTGTAGAGTCATTCAGGGCGAAAGGACGCACTGACTTTTAGCTACAGTAAAATGACACTTCCTAATAACTCATTTCGGACTGAGTTTAGAGATATGCATGTCAAATAAGTTTCGTTTGTTACAATATTCTGTACTAGAAAAACAAGATTTGGTTGATGGCCGCAAAAAACAAAAAGACACCCATTTCAGTCATTTAAGTAACACATAAGCTGTCATTTTACTACAGCTAATAAAATTAAAAGTCCGACTATAGTACCTACTAGTATTTCGTTTCACTGGATATATTTAATTAGTACCGTGTTTAGAGTCATTCGGGGCGAAAGGACGCACTTTTCATTAATTGCCTCCGCTGAACCGAAACTATTAAAATATTAGGATCGTTTATTTGTGCTAGCTTATCTATTAGGCTCTTAAAACGCAACAAACGCATTTATCTCTCTTAATGGCACGATTTTAACCTTTTAACCGATTGCGACACATATTTCCGTGCCCCTACTGCTCGTGTCGTATTTCTGCGACAGAGAACATGCATGATTTTTTCGTTCTATTCAACGATTGCTCCTTGTTATTTGTTGTAGGTATTATTTTATTGATTTAGGTATTCAGCTGCAGCCGGTTTAACTGGAAGCCGACCCCAACATGGTTGGGAAAAGGCTAGGCAGATGATGATGATTATTTTATCGATTTGAAGCCGCGCGCTAGTCGCACGGCAATTGATATTTAGCCAAGCGCTTAAAAGGTGAAAGAGAAATTAAAGCTCATGTTGTGGTAAAAATATCAGTCAGTTATCATGGTAGCAACGCAGCTGCGGGGCTGATTGTCCAGAGTGGGGCGGAGAGGTACAACAAGACAGTGGAGGGTATTTGAATGCAATGAATGAATGCACAGGCATCTCCCAGATTAGGGCACAAAACCCTCGGGACATCCAGATCTTACACAGATGTTCTTAAGGCAACTAAATGACCTACAGCGCGGTCTTTGTCGGACTGCATAGAAAAGAAAGAGAAGCGCGATGACACAACGCTGGTAATTTATTGCAAAATGTGAAGGAATTATCTATTTACAAAAAATCTATTGTTTGGACTAAAAAATTAAAACACTAGTGTTCTTAGTATGTTGCTTGTAGAATAATCTGGCAAAAAATCACAATGATTGTATGTAGTAGTTAGTATGGTTTTTATTGTAAAAAGAAAGTTTTTAGAGGTACCTATCTTCATGATTTTTTTCTATCATATCAAGTTAGTTGTATTATGTTTTCAACACACTATCTACCGAGCATATATCCTGAAGAATATCATTATATTTTTCTGATTTTTTTTACTGTAGCCGATCATATACTTTTATTGTTTCTAAAACTTGCGTTTTTTGTGTTTAGGTCCAGACCAGATGTAATGTACTTCTGGAGGGAGGTGTGCTGGTTGGAATAACCACCGACGGCCGCCATGGCCCACGCACAATGGTTCACCTGAAGGACTAAGTGCGGAAACCAAACCCTAAACGGAAAACAACATAGATCATACACGCCAATATTCTATGCTATTGTTACCTATAGGTACGAGCTTTAAATATGCGGAACCCTCATCTACCGTCGGCTCGCGCTTCGCCCCTCGTAGTGAGATCAAAGGGAATCAGTTTATGAAATAATTTAATATTGGAGCTTTGATGTGAACTCCACAATAACTATGTTCAAATTGAACGAGCTTCTTGCTTCAACATTTTTGTACTGGGTATGTGTATATCGGAGGTATTTTTGAATCATGATGTTATTAATTTTCGTTACTATATGTATGCTAAACTTACGACCCAATGGGTCCCTCCTAATGGCAAACGACATCGCGGCAGGCCCAGACGGAGATGGCGGGATGAGCTGGACTCGTTCAACAAGAACTGGTCCTTAGCAGCTTTGAACACAGAGAAGTGGAAAGAGAGTAGGGAGGCCTTTGCCCTGCAGTGGGACATCACAGGCTAATAATAATAATAATGTGGGTTGTGGACTCAGCGATCATTGTGCCGATAGTCGTGACAGCTAATGGGCCAATAGCCTAGAGCCTCGACCAACACCTGAGGAAGCTCTCGTTGGGCAGCTGGATCAAGGGCTTGATCCAGAAAGCAGTACTTCTGGTCACTGCCCGCATTGTTAGGAGGTTCCTCTCTCTGGAGCCCTGACCGCCGGTAGCTTGGACCCTGTTCACGATACCGGTGGGCTACTATTTTTCATATTTTTAAATGTTTTTATATTTATTTTATACTAATATTTTAAAATATAATTTTTATGTATTTAGTTAAATAAAGGGAATAATAACTATAGGTATGCCAGGGCTGAAGTGGGATTGGACACGTCACGTGGATGGGAACTGATCGTCACTCACTGGTGGGCGCCTGAAAGACGACGTCGCCGTCGATATTGTAGACCAAGGCGAAAATAGTGTGGCGATCTGATAAGGTTTTCAGGGTCAATATCCTCCCCCCCCCACACACACACCCTCTCGCACAGGGGCACACATACACACACCCTAACCCTCACACACCCAAACACACACGCGCGCACAAACACACACTTATACAATTGATGGTGTTCTCTTTTCTGTTTGTTTTTATTTTTCCTCTTTTCGTTATTTGCCTACTTGTATGTTTATGATGTAAGGGAAGAGCGGAGCCTTCAACTACAGGCATTTTCTATGCCTAAATGGAGACTCCTCGTCATGCAATGTAAGCCAAAATGTTATGAAATAAACTTATTTTTTTTATTTAATATGGCCTGACATCACACAAGACCGGGAGGTTTGGGAGGAAAAAGGGGAGGGCTTTGTCCAATAGTAATATTTGCTAAACTAAAAAAAAACAGTGTCACTCCGGGAGTGCCAACAAAAGTGAAAACACACAAACAGAAGAATTCAAACCTAACGCGAAAATACTGATACTTACGTCATAGATGTTGTCCACTGCTTGTTTTGCGTACCTTTTTCATATAAGATTGCGGTGTCCACAAGCAATGTATAACAAAATGTTGTAAGTCACAATTTTATCGCAACTCATTCGTCTATTATCTTCCTCTTAGGTACCTATGGCCCGTGACTTCATTAGTGGTCTATGGTTTGGCCCGCAACTTTCCAAAGGTTGCCCATCCCTGGTTTAGAGAATATAAACAGCACAGAAAATAGTCTTATTTTCGCAGAAAATAACAATTATTTTATTACACCTCATAAAAGTTCCCGTTCAAAATAACAACCCATTATAATCTGTGACAAAAGGCCTCCGGGCCTCCGTGACAATGAAGTCAAAAGTTACGCAAACAGGGGGACCATGAATACCTACACCTGCGTGGCTAATGGGGGACTGTGCTTATGGGGGAATATGTTTTTATCACACAAGTTATGAATTGCGGGGAATGGGGGACCTGTTTTTAAAACGTGTCTTTTGGCAGTTGGGAAGTGATGATGAATAGTAATAAGATGAATAAGTTAATAGGTTTTAAAACTGGCAATCAATGTCTAATGAAATAATATTTGTTCATTCTAAGAGGAAATGCGGCTGGTCGTTTCTCCATAGAAACGCTCTCACGTGTTTTCTTTCTGGTGAATGACCATAAAGCAATGATTTTTTACAGAATAATACATATTAACTACTTACTTGTATGTCCCTATGTTTTCCTTCGTGATGATGCATTATTTTTGTAAGCAATAGAACCCACAAAAAATCCAGATTTAAACCGCTGCACGCTGTCAACAGAGGCCTAGTGTACAAATTTGACAACTATTAATGAAAACTGGCCAAGTGCGATTCGGACTCGCACACGAAGGGTTCCGTACCACAAGGCAAAAACGCCGAAAAAAACATGTTTGTTGTATGGGAGCCCCCCTTAAATATTTACTTTATTTTAATTTTATTATTTATTATTAAAGTTAAAATATAAATGAGTATTTTGTGAATATTTCGAGTGCCTACCTGTTGCCATTTTTGATATCGAGCAAAAAAAGGCAAAAAAATCGCGTTTGTTGTATGGGAGCCCCCCTTAAATATTTATTTTATTTTGTTTTTAGTATTTGGTGTTATAGCGGCAACAGAAATACATAACTTGTGAAAATTTCAACTGTCTAGCTATTGCTGTTCTTGAGATACAGCCTGGTGACAGACAGACGGACAGACGGACAGTCGGACAGACGGACAGACAGCGAAGTCTTAGTAATAGGGTTCCGTTTTTACCCTTTAGGTACGGAACCCTAAAAAAAGAAAAACATAGGGAAACAGTATATATCCTTCTTATTGAATTTATGAAATATCTTTTAAATTAGTCCAATACTGGAGGAGGAAATAGGCGAGAGCCAAACCTCGAATACCTACTTAGGATTTTTCTAAAATCCCTCCGACACCGGTTTACCTATTACACCGACACAGTTAAGGTAAAAACCATTTTACCTTAAATGTGTCAGGGACCACCCTAGGTATAAAATTAAATACCTAGCGTTATCAGTCATCGTTACGGGTAAATTAAATACCTAATAATTAAAACAATAAATTCAATATCTCGACTTAGCACACGAGATTGTTGATATCTGGAATGTGAGCTGTCATTGTGCCGATTGTCGTATCGGTCAATGGCCTGATGGCCGAAAGCCTCGATCAACATCTCTCGAGGATCTCGTTAGGCGGTTGGATCAAGGGACTGATTTAGAAGGCAGTAACTACACGATACTGCTCGCATCGTAAGGAAGTTCCTGTCTCTAACCACTCCCGATTCCGTTTTTTATATTTTGAAATGTTTTTTTATAAAAATGCTAGCTGAACTTCGTACCACCTCAGAATTTTTTTTCTTGTTACTTTTCCCGTATTTTAATAATTATTCTGCTGTTCGGGGCGAAGACAAATCCAACAAATAAACGATCATTAAAATCGGTCCAGACGTTCTTGAGTTATAAATGGTGTAACTAACCCGACTTTGTTTTTAGGGTTCCGTACCCAAAGGGTAAAAACGGAACCCTATTACTAAGACTTCGTTGTCTGTCCGTCTGTCTGTCACCAGGCTGTATCTCAAGAACCGCGATAGCTAGACATACGCTAGTATTATATTATCTGTGGCTAGACAGTTGAAATTTTCACAAATTATGTATTTCTGTTGCCGCTATAACAACAAATAAGTACTAAAAACAAAATAGAATAATTATTTAAGGGGGGCTCCCATACAACAAACACGATTTTTTTTCCCTTTTTTGCTCGATATCAAAAATGGCAACAGGTAGGCACTTGAAATATTCACAAAATACTCAGTTGTAGAGGGCTATCACAATTTTTTCTTGTTTAGAGCGTTTGACTCGAGTTTTGATGTGTGATTATGATTTAACTAAAGCCACAATAGTAAAAAAAATACATGCCCGAGAAAGTTTGATTGCTTCTTTTGGGAGCGCATTCAATAAATATTCCAGTTTGTTCACATAAATCAGTAAAAAACTTGTTTCTGCAAAGGCTGTTTCATAAAATTTTACTTTCGGGCATCTCGCGATGCCCTGTTACATCGAAGATATAAAAGTTTAATCATTTATAAAAATATCTACGATACAACTGTATCTTCTACTATGGTATGCATACACCAATTTATGATGTTTCATACAGTAATACACCAAAAATAATTCCGTAAAACAGAGAGTTAATGATAATTTTTCGCCCGAAATTATATTTTTTATCTATGAATATATAAAAGAAATTCAAACAAAAAGTATTTAATAACTAAGATTACTTTGTAACCTTGCTTGAAAAAAAAAATAACTCTAATTTAAAGTAAATTAATATTTTTAAATAATTGTTGTATGCAATGCTATTTATCAATATAAATCTCGGGACGCGCGGTCTTAGCTTTAGTCCGCGCCGAGCGCTCACAAAGAGAGGACGTATCGCTCGCTCGCTGTTGCCGTCACGTGGTCTCGCTCACCAATTCGCCAAGAATAAAGCGCGACCAACACATCTTAATACAAGTGTTTTTTTTTAATAGAGAAGGCCGGATTGTATTGTAAGTGGAATCTTTTATAAGTTCAACCGAAGACATGTCATTTGGTGTACCTCAGGGTAGCGTTCTGGGGCCCACTCTTTTCCTTATCTATGTCAATGAGCTGTGCCAACTATCACTTCCAAACACAAGAATAATTACTTACGCGGATGACACAGCTCTTATAACGCATGGTAAGGACTGGCCTGACACTCGTGAGAAGGCGGAGATCGCTCTGAGTTTGGTAATGGATTGGTTGATCTCAAACATAAAAAAGTCAACCGGCAGCCAAAGGATGTCAGAGTGGGAACAAATACCGAGTTGAAAGCTTTACAAGCTTCGGAACGGAAGAAACACTTACATGTGTGGCGATTACACCCAGAAACAACTCTCGAATCAATGATTAATCACGTGAAAAGTATATGTGGGTTGGATGTACCTATAAAAGTGGATAAAATAAAACATAAAACCGAGCGAGATTACTCGTCGTTTGTTATTGGAGTGCCAGAACAGTTGTTTGATAAATTGAACCAAACTGAAATATGGCCCGTAAACGCTGAATTCAACGAGTGGATTTGGTTTCGGAAGCATACCAAAAATACCTCAAGTTAGTACCATCGAAATTTTTTACCAAAACGTTAGAGGTCTCCGAACCAAGTTGGACAATTTTAGAAATAACATGGATTTATTGAATTCGGACTTGTTTGCAATTACTGAATCGGGTTGCAATGATTCAATTCAAGATTCTGAAATTGTCCCACCGGGATACAATATACTTCGTAGCGACCGAACGGATGGACGAAAGCAGGGAGGTGCGTTTCTTGTGGCCACACACCGGTTCGAGCTGCGGCGAGTACGTGTACCCGACGTTTCGATAGACACCTGCGTTTTTGAAATGGTTTGTGCGACGGTACATTTAAACAGTAGATTTTTATTTCTATGTTCTGTTATTTATATTCCCCCGGGTAGTTCTGAAAATGATTACATGATTCTGTTTGCAGCAATAGAAAAGCTATGTACTAGATATAAAGAAATAATTGTGTTAGGTGATTTTAATTTACATTCGTGTCCTACAAATGTGACTAATTATTATGAATGTTTCTTGTCCTTTTGCGAATTCACTCAAAGTAATAAGGTACCCAATTGTTTAGGTCGTCAATTAGATTTGGTGCTGAGTTCAGGGTTTCGAGGGAAGGTGTCAGTAGTTGCGGCAGACGAGCCACTCGTGCCCGTCGACGTGCATCACCCGCCGCTCGAAGTGAACGTGAGCCTCGAGCCCGCGCGCGCCCTCCACCTCGCCGACATTGTCCCCGCTACCTCGTCGGCCGCGGCTGTATCCGCCACCGATACCGACTCGCGCGCTGGTGCATGCGCACTCAGTAATAGACCGCAATGGAACTTTTATAAGGCAAATTATCATTTGCTTTATTCTCTATTAATTTCAACGGAATGGGATAATATGTACGAGATGCACAACTTGGACGATATATTAAACTTCTTCTACAGTAAACTTAACAGCATTTTAGATGTATGTGTCCCCAAGAAAAACCGTAGTGTGAAGTCACGGTACACGTATCCTAATTGGTACACGAGCGAAATAATACAAGATCTAAAAATCAAAGCTAGACTTCACAAGACGTTCAAGGAAACAAAGGATTTAGTTGTTTACAGTGAGTATTCTAAATACCGAGCACTTATTAAAAAAAATATTAATACTGCACACAAACAACATCAAACTAAAATACAATGTCAGTTTGCGAAAGATCCGAAGTCATTCTGGCAATATATGCGATCTAAGACCAGCACAGCTAACAGACAAACTATTATTAAGGATGGTCAACACCTAACAGATCTTGAATGTGCCAAGCAATTTGCGATGTTTTTCGAGTCGGTATACAGTAGGGAGCCACCACAACTTGACCCACAAGCGGCCGCGGCGACGGCGGCGGGGGCCATGAGTGGGTCGCATGTGCAACTAAACTCGCTTAGTCTGAAGGACGTTAGAGAGGCACTCGAGGGTCTAAAACCAAAGCGTTCAGCAGGCCCGGATGGCATACCAGCCTTCCTATTCAGGGATTGTAGTAGGGTATTAGCGGAACCTCTGCATTATATATTTAATACATGTCTCCAATCAGCGACCTTTCCAACTCGATGGAAGATAACGCGTGTCATTCCAGTCCCCAAAGGTAAGGCAGGATCTGACATCAGTGGATATAGACCGGTGGCCGTGTTGTCGACACCGGCCAAGGTTTTCGAGTCCGCCATCCAGCGCAGCATGCAGGAGCAGGTCCGCGCGCAGCTATCGGATGCGCAGCACGGGTTCCGGCCGGGGCGCAGCACTGCCACCAATCTCCTTAACTTCATGTCACAGGTGGTGCCAGCGGTGGATGCTGGTGTGCAGGTTGACGCTGCTTATTTCGACTTCAAAAAAGCGTTTGACACCGTCGATAATGACATATTATTACGTAAGTTAGCAGAAATCGGTGGCACACCACATCTATTGCAGTTCTTAGCCAGCTATATGCAAGACAGACAGCAGTATGTTGACTGCAACGGCTGCGAATCTGATCCGTATTACACCTGGTCCGGGGTGAATCAAGGCAGCAATATGGGGCCTCTGGAATTTATAATAATGATAAATAATTTACCAGAAGTCGTCAAAAATGGGTCTTGTTTGTTATTCGCAGATGACCTCAAGTTGCTGATGGAGGTCAGGACGGAGTCTGATTGCAGACGTTTGCAGGATGACATTGATAGGATAGTGGAATGGAGTCATGAGAACAGGCTCTACTTCAACGTATCCAAGTGCTCGGTGATAAGTTTTACACGCGCACGTGCACCTCTACTCTACGAGTACGTAGTGGATGCAGTACCGATGCAACGAGTCACGCAGGTGAGTGATTTAGGGGTTGTTCTCACTCCTGAACTATCGTTTCGCGGTCATATTACTAAGATCTGCAAAAAGGCATTTAGAAACTTGGGGTTTGTTCTGAGGCAGACGCGAGACTTTACCAGCATCACAGCCATCAGAGTCCTGTATGACGCATTAGTCAGGAGTCATCTGGAACATAGTGCTGTCATATGGGGCCCACATGAGGCTAAGTACTCAATGATGTTGGAGCGAGTCCAGAACAAATTTACGCGCCACCTGTATAGGAAACTTTATGGGGTATACCCATTTTACCCTTTGATGTACCCCACTCTATTCATACTGGGTATGGTGGGGTACAATCAACTCGGGGTGAGACGGGAATTTGCACTAGTGTCGTACGTGGTGAAACTGCTCCGAGGCATAGAGCACAACCCGAGAGTGCTGCAGCGGTTGCACTTGTACGTACCCGACCGTTATGTGTGGAGGCGACGGCCCCCACCACTGCTGGTCGTACCATCAGCCAGGACCAACTTACTGGCCAAAACCCCTCTGACTCGAGCAATACGCATCATCAATTATATTCAGGTCGAAATTGATATATTTACATGTCACTGGGGTGAATTCGCAAAAGTACTATTGTTCACATTATGTTACAAACAATGATCTTTGTTTTTTAATTATGTGTGCGGGACTTGGCTATCGCATTAGGTTTAGACCTGTAATGATAGTTTTAAGGCATTTAAATAAATAAATAAATAAATAAAATAAATAAATAAATAAACCTACTTACACTCAACATCGCTAAGACTAAGTTCATCCCCTTTACACCAGGAATTCTTACACAACCACCAACGTCATTTCAGATCAAAACCCATGTTTGTTCTCATACTGTGGCCACCATATCCTGTGACTGTGCCCAGATAGAGCGCTCCGACCACATTAAATATCTTGGAGTCACATTGGACAATTGCCTTACGTGGAAAAAACAGGTTGACTCAGTGGTGGTCCGTGTAAGAAGACTTATATACGTGTTCAAAAAGCTCAGGGCGGTCGCCGACTTCCCATGTCTTATATTGACTTACCTCGCACTCGCCCAGTCAGTCCTTGGCTACTGCATTACAGTATGGGGAGGTACTCACAAGACTACTATTCTGCGATTGGAGAGAGCGCAAAGAGCAGTGCTAAAAGTATTGGCTAAGAAGCCTGCCCGATTCCCAACGTCAGAACTTTTTTCGCTCTGTAACGTCCTCACTGTTAGGCAGTTATTTATACTTCAAACTGTTATCAAGAAGCACGACCTCACGAAGTACGACCCACAACACCTCTCTAAAAAGCGACGTTCCGACATAGTTTGCAAGATACCTTTCTCCAGATTGACACTAGTAAGACGCCACTTTAACTACTTTAGCCCTAAACTCTACAATAAAGTAAATAGAAACATTCAAATCTATCCTTTAACAAGAACTTTAGTTAGAAAAAAACTGTCAGAATTGTTAAAATCATACTCCTACGAAGAAACAGAAAAACTTGTGGTAACATAACACTTACATTCCTGTATATCCACGTTCAATATTCGCATACCCCTCAATACACACACACACCCTCATTCACACATACCCTCACTCAAACACACCCTCACTCACACACACACACACACACACACAATAGTTAGTACCTTTATATTAATCATTTTCTTTTTTTTTTTTTTTTTTAATTACTAGTCTGGAACTAATGAACCATATTTTTGACCTGGGCGTTGATGGCTGCGCCACAGTTTTAACTTTTGTAGCTATCTTCGTTTCCTTTTGTAAATTTGTGTCCTGATACTTGTTCCAAATAAACTTTTATTATTATTATTATGTAATGCATATATAGCGAAGGCAGTCCGTGTTTTTCTTTTTTCGCTGCACTACATTAGGTATAATCAAAGAGATTGGGATTGGATTTTGATTGCCTTTTTAGGCTCCCTGGCACCTCAAAATACCAGAACCAGAAAAAACTAGTTTTATTAGGAGTACGTGCTTCTTGAAATCATAGATTAGAGAAAAGCACGGTCTATGCCACTTCAGAGATTTTTTTTTTTCCATACCTAAAGGGTGCCAACGGGACCCTATTACTAAGTGTCCGCTGACCGTCCGTCCGTCTGTCTGTCAGTGGCTCATGAGCCGTTATAGGCAGATAGTTGAAACTTTTCGAAATGTGTATTTTATATTGCGATGTGATTTTTTCAGCGCATATCATTGCGGTGGTACGAAACTCTTCGTGTGCGAGTCCGACTCGCACTCGGCCGGTATTATTTATTTAACAACAGACCTGTACTGCTGAGGAGTTTATTGCGCCACTTCTTCTTCTCAGTGAAAGCGCTAGGAAATGGTGAAGGGCGGGCGTTTTTGGGGACTGTCTTATGTAATTTTGACGTTCAAAAAGTGCAGATTCTCAGCCTAATTTGAATAAAATTACTTTTGATTTGCCTTTTTAGGGTTCCGTACCCAAAGGGTAAAAACGGGACCCTATTACTAAGACTTCGCTGTCTGTCCGTCTGTCCGTCTGTCCGTCTGTCCGTCTGTCCGTCTGTCTGTCACCAGGCTGTATCTCAAGAACCGCGATAGCTAGAGAGTTGAAATTTTCACAGATGATGTATTTCTGTTGCCGCTATAACAACAAATACTAAAAACAAAATAAAATAAATATTTAAGGGGGGCTCCCATACACCAAACGCGATTTTTTTGCTCTTTTTTGCTCGATATCAAAAATGGCAACAGGTAGGCACTTGAAATATTCACAAAATACTCAATTGTATTTAAACTTTAATAATAAATAATAAAATTAAAATAAAATAAATATTTAAGGGGGGCTACCATACAACAAACATGTTTTTTTCGGCGTTTTTGCCTTGTGGTACGGAACCCTTCGTGTGCGAGTCCGACTCGCACATGGCCAGTTTTTTTTTACTTTCTTTTGACTTTTTTATCCAAACTGTAGATACAACATCACATTGCACTTATTTCTATAAATAAGTACTTAAATGTCTACCTACCTGCTGAATAAATTACATATAAAGAAACTTCGTAAAAAATTAGACCGTACCTACTAACAAAAAGTATCAGTGCGATTCCTTTCTTAGAAACTGGCGACGCGGAAGTAATGCTTCTGGCATCGCAAGCGTCTATAGGTTGCGGTAACTACACACCATCAAACGGGCTGCGTGCTAGTTTGCGAAAAAAAAAATCAAGTATATGTTTATGACCCTATAGTAGTTCTATAGATAAACTGCTGTTCTAGGAAACATTCATTGGTACAAATAATATTTCATGAACTATGTATAACAGTAATTTAATTTATTTCGAAAACAAAGTAGCAAAGGCTCTTGTTGGTTTGTTCCTGGCATCGGACGCATAGCCGTTTGCATGTGTGCGTAGCATACCTCTTTAGATGCACACGTGCGCATCCGCTGCCGCGCTCCGTCGAATTTACCTAAAACTGAGCACTTCGATTTTGTAATAGCGCCCTTAAAATTAAAATAAAATAAATATTTAAGGGGGGCTCCCATACAACAAACATGTTGTTTTCGGCGTTTCGACCCAGGTTGGCCGAAACAAGGAAAACTTGTTCAGGTGGAGATTCATAGACGACTCCACCTTGGAGTGTAAATGTGGTGCTGTTCCACAAACGAGGGGCACTTAATATCGTGTCCTGCGTGTCCTGTCAGTTGCACGTTACAGGAACTGGTGGACGCTGGAGATAGCGCCAAACAAGTAGCCGAATTCTGGGCCGAGTCCATTTAGATTGCTATCGACACGCTAAGAAGAAGATGAAGTTTGAGTGGTATTGATGGGTTTTTGTAATTTCTTTTAGCGACCAGTATCTTTTCTACGATGTATTTATCCTGATTTTTATTTCTTTAGATGTGAGTTGAACCATAAATTACCATTATTAAATTATCCAACACCTTGTTAGTTAACTATTATTAGTTAATAATGGCGCCTGCAATAAGATTGTCCATTTGCCGGCTACTTAGCTACTTGTATAAAGTGGCGGGGGGCGCGGCCCTACATTACCGACGTTATAAATTTCTGTCTCCTTTGTGTAGGGGGCGGATTTGGGTAGCCGTGATGGATATTCTATTTTTATGTTAAAATACGGATCAGTCTGTCTTAGACAAACATGGTTGTTATTTTTTTTTAAGTATCGTTGCCGGTATTCCTAAATCATAAGCAATTAACAGATTTACTGCCCAGTATCGGGGCTCCACGTAGTGGTTATTTTGGCCCACAGCTCATTGGCCATACGGTACACGTGGCCAGCCCAGTTCCACTTCAGCTTAGCGGCCTTTTGAGCAACATCAGTAATCTGTGTTTTGGAGCGTATTGTGGTGTTGCGAATATAGTCTGTCAATTTGACGCCTAAAATCTTATGTGCGTGTGAACTGAGGGACCATACTGATATTTCGCAAAATAAAAATCGTAGGATTTAGTAGTAGACTTAAAACAATTGTAGAACAAATCTGGGAATTTGTAAACAAATATATTAAAAATTACAGCCCTTAAAGTGCGATCCCTCAGTCCTCGCAAACCATCACCCAGATCTCGGAAAATATCTGAAAAATTAAGTTATTGTGACTACAAACATTTAGTAAAGAATTTGTAAATATATTTATTGAATAACAGACCACAGAGGATTAAAGATAAAAAAAGATATAACGACTAAACTGTGGTCCCTCATTCCACACAAGAAAGAAAAATATTTTAGTGAATATTACCGAATCAAATAAAGAAAATCTTTCTTTTTCTACATAAAGTTTTAGTAAGAGACTTAAAACATTTTTTAAAAAAGAAATGGAAAAGAAATATCTATGCAATTTGAAGATAATTAATATTAAAACTGGTCCCTCAATCCTCACCTCTACTGACACCATGTGCTTGTACTAGCTGCTAGACGAAAGGAATATCAGAGAGTCTAGTGTACTTAACTTTTAGTAAAAAGTTTCTACTAAATAATAGGTATCTAAAATTGTGTATTTCTTACTTCTTAGCTGAGATAATATTATTTTTTTAAAGCTATGAAAATAGATAGAATAGTGTGACCACACAATAAAACAAAATGTAGACAGTACTATTATACTTCATTTAATATAGCATTAGACGAAACGAAAACAAGGTTGTACGGTTAATTTAATGTTAGATTACATGGCGTATGTCTATTTATTAAAAAAAGTAGATTACAAAATTAACTTATCACTTGGTATAATACTTTTAATTAAGTACCTAAGTGAAATTTTGATGTAGCTTATTGAATATTGGTTGGTCAGTACTTCCAATTCATATCATGTGTGTAGATAAAGTCTTGTATGCAACTGTACATAATTAATTTAATTACTCATGTGATAATATGATAAACAAATATCATACGCCACGTGTGGTAAACCCACATTCCTGTTTTAATACCCCTTATTATACAACAGTTGAGCGTTTCTTTTATGATGATCAATATTTTAAAATTATTACCTAATGACAAAAGTATGCACGTAAGTGATTAGTTAATTTTGTAATCTACTTTTTTATTAAATATGTATACGCCATGTAATCTAACATTAAATTAACCGTACAACCTTGTTTTCGTTTCGTCTAATGCTATATTAAATGAAGTATAACAGTGTAGCGGTATCGACAACGCCACATGAGAACAACGCGTCATACTGACGTCACGCAAAATCTTGCATCTCGCAAGCAGTTTACCGCGCAACTAGCATTAGATACAATGGTCCGACATGAATCATGGGGCAGTTGCCCGCCAGACACATCACCCGTCTGGTCGGAAGATCCTCACTTTTCTTTTTTTTATTTATTTGAAATGAGTTTGCTCTTGACTCTAGTCTAGGTCAGAGGTGACAGAGACAAAGTCGACGATGGAGTGAGCTTACCCAGAAAAAGCCTGTTCACTCTTATTTGAAGAGATTCGGGTTGTATGCTCTCGGAAACACAGACGCAGGTAAAGAGTTCCACTCTTTTGCTGTGCGCATTATAAAAGACATTTGAAAACGCTTAGTGCGAATTGGTGGAATAGCAATTAGGCAGGGATGGTAACTTGCTGTGCGTCTGGACGACCGAAGGTAGAAGGGGGCCAGTGGTATAAGGTCGTGGAGTTCTTGGGCACACTCACCGAAGTACAATCTGTAGAAGACCGACAAGCACGCAACCTTGCGGCGATGAGCCAAGCTGTGAAGCTTGGCATCCACCAGTTCTACGTCGCCAATGAGCCTCTTAGCTCTGCGTTCCACCGAGTCAAGCGCGGCAAGTTGGTATTTCGTTGAGCCATCCCTAAGATGGCTGCAATATTCCATGCAGGATCGGACTTGCGCTTTGTATAGGGTTAAAAGGTGTCCAGGCGTGAAGTATCGCTTCACCTTATTTAGGATGCCCAGCTTCTTGGCCGCAGTTTGGGCTTTGTACTCGATGGTAGCGCCGAAGTTGAAACTAGACGTCAACTCCATGCCTAGGAGCTCGAGCCGATCTGTTACAGGAACAGATGTACCCCGTAAAGTAGGAGTTTCTATGGAGGTTGAGTGACCTTTACTCCCTGTTCCTCCTACCACTATAAAAGTACCGTCTTCATTTTGTTTCATTGTGTGGTCACACTATTCTATCTATTTTCATAGGATTAAAAAAATAATATTATCTCAGCTAAGAAGTAAGAAATACACAATTTTAGATACCTATTATTTAGTAGAAACTTTTTACTAAAAGTTAAGTACACTAGACTCTCTGATATTCCTCTCGTCTAGCAGCTAGTACAAGCACATGTGTCAGTAGAGATGAGGATTGAGGGACCAGTTTTAATATTAATTATCTTCAAATTGCGTAGATATTTCTTTTCCATTTCTTTTTTACAAAATGTTTTAAGTCTCTTACTAAAACTTTATGTAGAAAAAGAAAGATTTTCTTTATTTGATTCGGTAATATTCACTAAAATATTTTTCTTTCTTGTGTGGAATGAGGGACCACAGTTTTGTCGTTATATCTTTTTTTATCTTTAATTCTTTGTGGTCTGTTATTCAATAAATATATTTACAAATTCTTTACTAAATGTCTGTAGTCACAATAACTTAATTTTTCAGATACTTTCCGAGATCTGGCTGATGGTCTGTGAGGACAGAGGGACCGCACGTTAAGGGCTGTAGTTTTTAAAATATTTTTTTACAAATTCTCAGATTTGTTCTACAATTGTTTTAAGTCTACTACTAAATCCTTCGATTTTTATTTTGCGAAATATCAGTATGGTCCCTCAGTTCACACGCACATAAAATCTTAGAGTAAGAAAGCTATAGAGCATCGGGTAGCGTGGCCACACATGAGACAAAAAACTAACCTAACTAACATGAGCTACATAAGTAGCTGCCTTGAAAAAACTGGCACTCACTGAGAGACGGAAATAATATAGCTTTATCCTTTTCTGTTACCTATAATAACTCAATACTTTATCCCTTTCTTGTGGAAATGTAATGGAGCTACCCGCCGTCTATCCTTTCTTTGTCTAAGCCTAAAATACTGCACTCCATTGCACGATGGCAAACCTTGAGTTGAGACTTTTCAATGTTTGTCAACGACCAAGTCTGAAACCCATAGTCAAAATGGGAAGGGTGCACATCCATTATTTTTCGCTGGAGTGTCAAAGGCAGGTTTCCTTTCACCTTTCATAAACTCTTTCATGGACCAGTAGCTCTTCCAGGCATATCGGTTCGTCTTAAGACTTCCTTGTCTTGTCTGGACTTGAAAGAGATTAACTAACCCAAGTTTTCCCTCTATGATTTGGTTTAGACGGCCGGCCGAGCTATACTGCGTCACTACATTAGTCGTGTTATTGATTGTACAATTTTCATTGAGTAATTTGCATCGCCACAAATTAACACTCGGTTTCTTTCCTCAAAAAAACAAAGAAAAAGGGTACGAAAAAAGAAAGAATAAAAACTTCTATGCAAAATTCAAATCCGTCCCCTTGTCTGTGGAATGCTCGGTATTTAAATTAATCGGAGCAAGGGGCGCCCGATTGCGACTGTCTTTATACCTCGGTGCCTCGTGCCCCATGCCCCATGCCTGCCGAGCGCAGTGAGCTACTTTTATTATGTTTTTCGATGTTTATTCCTTAATCTCTATTTAGATTATGTTGGATGTTTAGGAGTAGAATAAAATGAATTGGTGAGGATGGATCGTTGAGGTTCATGTTTTGAAATGCAAGGCGATTATCGTCTTTAAAATTAGAGAATGTTTATAGTAGTAGAGCGCTTTGTGAAAAAATGCCCATGGAAGTCATGACGTAGCGTTGTGTAGCAGGGCGTTGCGCTACGTAGCATTTTGTAGCACGGCGTAGCGGTACGTAGCATGTTGTAGCACGGCGTAGCGCTACGTAGCGCTACGTAGCATGTTGTAGCGCGGCGTAGCGCTGCGTAGCATGTTGTAGCACGACGTAGCGCTACGTAGCATGTTGTAGCACGGCGTAGCGCCGCGTAGCATGTTGTAGCACAGCGTAGCGCTACGTGCATTTTGTAGCATGGGGTAGCGCAACGTCACATGGCGCAGTATTTTGTAGCACGGCATAGCGCAACGTAGTACAGCGTAGCATTTTGTAGCACGGCGTAGCGCTGCGTAGCATGTTGTAGCACAGCATAGCGCTACGTAGCATTTTGTAGCACGGGGCTGCGCAACATAGCATTTTTTAGCACGGCGTAGCGCGACGTAGCACCTTGTAGCATTTTGTAGCACGGCATAGCGCGACGTAGTACAGCGTAGCATTTTTTAGCAGGGCGTAGCGCAACGGAGCACGACGTAGCACAACGTAGCACGGCGTAGCGTCGCGTAGCATGTTGTAGCGCAGCGTAGCGCTATGTGCATTTTGTAGCACGGGGTAGCGCAACGTAGCATGGCGCAGCATTTTGTAGCAAGGCGAAGTGCGACGTAGTACAACGTAGCATTTTGTAGCATGTTGTAGCACTACGTAGCATGTTGTAGCACGGCGTAACGCAACGTAGCATTCTATAGCATGGCGTAGCGCTACGTAGCATGTTGTAGTACGGCGTAGCGCTACTTAGCCTGTTGTAGCGCTGCGTAGCAAGTTGTAGCATGGCGTAGCGCTACGTAGCATGTTGTAGCACGGCGTAGCGCAACGTAGTACAGCGTAGCATTTTGTAGCACGGCGTAGCGCTACGTAGCATGTTGTAGCACGGCGTAGCGTTACGTAGCATTTTGTAGCACGGCGTAGCGCTACGTAGCACGTTGTAGCACGGCGTAGCGCAACGTAGTAAAGCGTAGCATTTCGTAGCACTGCGTAGCGCTACGTAGAATGGCGTAGCGTTACGTAGAGCTTTGTAGCACGGGTTAGGGTTACGTAGCACGGCGTAGCGTTGCGTAGTTCGCCGTAGCATTGTGCAAGGTCTTCAAGTCCAAAGAGATCGGGATGTACTTAATTCGTACAGGTAATTTGTGTTTTTATTACAAAGATACACGACGATATACCTTGATTAATGTAAAAACCCCTGAGGGGCAATTCTCGTACTTTTAAGAACGTTCACAGGCTGATCTCAGTCTCAATCTGTCAAAAATACCTCTAATTTGCCTACATTTTTGACATTTGTTTGTCGCCGAGATGAGACGCGACTAGTTTATGAACGTTTACGAGAAGTGGCTTGATGTTTCGTACTGATTGTGTTTACCACACTGTTCGTCTATCGCACTGCGTTCTGGTAATTAACATGCGAAACCCTTCATTTTTAACACGCTTTTATTAGGTCGACCTGTATGTAACTAACTATGTAATGGAATCTAAGGTAACTAATTTAACCATCTTCCAAGGGTCGTAGCGTAATGAAAATTGGCAGCTGTATTTAGTTCTGATGACAATACAATAATATGGTACTGTCGAACTGATCTGATGATGGAGCCGGAAGATATGAACTGGAACTTCATGATGGAAAATCGTGTCATAGCTGTTTTGGATTTCTTAGAAAAGTCTTGTAATGAACTTTGACCCCAACTAGGTTTCAAGGTCTGATGATGAAGCCGGAAGATAGGCACTAGCATTCCATGATAGAATATCGTATCATAGTCGTGTTTGCACTTGTGAGAAAGGCCGAGCGTGTTAGTCTAGTGTTTTCTAAACTTTTATTATATACATTAATGTCTTCTCGTAACCTGTGTGGCACCGCACCGAGTGGACCCAACATGCTGCTGCACCCTGCTGTGCCTGCGACGCAGCTGTACCTTTCGCGTCTGCATCACTCCACGACAACTGAGGAAGTCGTGCAGTATTTGAAGGTGAAGACCAACTGGACTCTGGAGGGTCGAAAGGTTGGAATCGCGCCACAACATCAACTTTAAGTCATGGTACGAGTTCCAACCCAACATCTACAGACCTGTCTGAAAGAGGACTTTTGGACGAAAGGTGTCGTATATCGACGTTTCCGAGGGCGGTTCGCGACACCAAGCAGCGAAACACGACGCCGACAGCGTTACGTGCACTTTTAAGGCTTTTAACATGTATTAGTTTATTATTGAATAAGATTATTTTGTGTATTTTACCTATGGGCCTTAGTTGCCTGATAATAAAATTATTATTATAATAATTACTAGCTTGCGCCCGCAACTTTGTCCGCGTAAAAATTTAATATTCTCCCGATCCATATGGTAGTCCGCCCGCGCTATTAATTAGTTATCGCTTAGCGTTTTGTTTTTTTTTGCTTTTTTGTGGCTCCTAAGGGTTGCAGCAGCGTGATATTAAATAGCCCTCCTCAAGAAGTTTTTGTTATAGCAAAATGAACCTTATGTCAATTGTCTAACATACAAACTAGATACGAGGTTGTTACTGCGGGAATTCCCGAGAATGCGCGATAATTCTCCAGAAGATGCGCGACCTGTGAGTATGGGTGCATCTTATTTGTGCGTTACACTATTGACATAAAGCTCATAATGCTTTGTACAAAAAAAATCGCTTCCATTCCCTTCCGCGGCGGTGTAAATTGAGCCTTAGTGTAACATTGATTTATACAGAAAGAATTACCACCTTCACTAATCGCAAAGGGGCCGAAATCAAAAGGCATACATACATGAGATATACCTACCGTTCCAAAGTTAGATATAATATACTTACCTACACTGGACATCGGTCAGTATTATAATGAAGACAAACTCCGAGTTGATTGAGAGATAGTAACTATGCGACCAGTAGTTAGAATGGTTTGTTTGAAGATTAAACGAGCCAGAATCATTTGGGGTGAATTAAAAGCGTCCATTATTAACGATACTTGCGTTTGTCCAGCGGATTTGTGTGAGATTATTCGCGTTACGTCATTCTTAACCGAGTTCAAAAATGAGGAGGTTGGTTGTTGTTACTAAGTAACTGGGTTGTGGAAATCAGATAGGCAGTCGTTCCATGTAAAATACTGGTATTCAGCTGCATCCGGTTAGACTGGAAGCCGACCCCAACATAGTTGAGTAAAGGCTAGGCAGATGATAATGATTCAAAAAGGAGGTTATCAATTCGATTTTTGTTTGTATATATTTTACGCGATATCTCCGGCAATTGTGGATATATTTCGAAAATTCTTTTTTTAATGGTACTGTAGAGGTCTGCACTGGACCTCTACGGTTTCTACTTTATAATTAAAACACCGTAGACTTGAAATTCTTGTATTGATAAAAGGAACCTTGCAGCTTTACAGAAAATATATGAATTACTCTATAGAAAAAAACACAATGTTAACGTTGCTGTCATCACAATTTGAATGCTAGAATGGAATATTACATCCAGCCAGACCTTTCTGCTAAAGGCCGGAACACACAAGACACTACAGTACCTATGCCTCAGGGGTCCCATATAAATTTTATTAACTTGGCTTAAGAGGCCGGCGGAGCATGCATATCTAGTTCATACAAACGTAATACCAAAATAATTTGTAAATCAAACATAATTTCATAATGTAGTGTGTATTTAGGTTCCCAAATACATATTTTGAATGGACACTGATTTAAAGATGAGTTATGAGAAAAATTTGTTTTCTAGAGAAATTTTAAATTCCTCATATATCGTCTTTATAACAGTGTCCTTTCAAAATATATATTTGGGAACCTAGATATTCTGTAATCCAATCGGATTCATACACACCATATTAAGAATATATGTTTGATTTACAAATTATTTTGGTATTACGTTTGTATGAACTACGCATGCTCCGCCGGCTCCTTAAGTAGTTTTTGTGTTAGCTTCGATAATAAATATTTAAATCCACTTTTTGTATCTTGATGATGTTTTAATACTTCCTGTCACTGTTGTTTACATAGCAAGCAGTGGTATACGAATTGGTGTGGGCATGAAAACACAACGAACTGAAAAACAACTTTTATAGAAGTTGGTGGCAAAAAACTAAAAATTGTATATCTTTAATGTATATCTCTATTGTTAGTAGGTAGGTACTGTTATTTAAAGCTTTTTTTAGGTTCTCTTGTAACCATCATCTGCCTAGCCTTTTCCCAACTATGTTGCGAGTCGGCTTCGAGTCTGACCGGATGCAGCTGAAAACTAGTATCTTACGTGGAGCGACTGCCTATCTGACCTCCATAACCCAGTTACCGGGTAATACGATACCCCTTGGTAAGACAGGTTGTCAGACTTTCGGGCTCCTGACTACCCGTAACGACTGTCAAAGATCCACGAATGACAGCCGGGACCAACGGCTTAACGTGCTTGCCGAGCAAGGAACATATTTACTCTAGCGAGTTGCCGAGGCACGGAGGAATCACGGTATGTAAAGATGGTCACCCATCCACAGACCAACCGCGGCAAGCGTAGTTTAATCTTAGAAGTCAATTTTAACCTACTTCGAATTGTCGTATCGAAATGAAACTTTGTATTTATATGTACTTCGCGTGACAAAACTATAATATGGTATCTTGGAACTGATCTGATGATGGCGTCAGGAGGCGGATAGTGAAATTCTTCTGTGTGTGGAAGTAGCTACTAGTAAAGCCCTCGAGTTTGGATTCATAAGATTTGTTTTAAAGAGTTCAATAAAGATAAAAGTATTTTTTCGTTTTTTTATACTGCACTATCGGCCCGCCTCAGCTTCGCACGTGTGTAATTTCTTTTTTGAATTCCGAAATTTTCTTTCACACAAACCTTGTCCTGGCAACACCGAACACAACAAAAAAGAATTATCCGTGCAGTCATTCGGAAGTTATGCGCGTACAGACATTTTGGCGACTTTGTTTTTATACTATGCAAGGATATTTTTATGTACAGTCAACAAAGGAGATAAGTATACAGGAGCGTCGGATATAGATATAGAAGTTTATAAACTATTACATAGTTTTCCAACTAACTATAACTAACACTTTACACAGCCACATATACACTTAACACTCATTGCACGCCACGACACCCTACACATACACAACATACCTACATATAAATTCACCACCACACCTCCAATACACACTAACACACACATACTTCACTAACACAACGTTCTTTTTCTCACCGCATAAACTTACCTATCTTGCAGAATTTTCTTCTACTTGATGTACCTATACCATACCAGTGGATGGATAAATAAATAGAATAATAAATAAATAATAACATGTACCTATGTTCACAACTATCGCTCGACCTTAATGTTAATGCGAAGCCACTGTCTCCCAAGATACAGGATTTTCTTAGTTTGGGGGGCAGGGTACTTAATTATACAGGACTTTTGACCCCAATACCATCCTTTTGTACCCAACCTCTGTAAAATCTACTTTTGTCTGCATACCTCTCTGTTACTATTGTCAAAGTTTATGTTTTTGTCAATAAATTATTATTATTATTAGTTTACTAAGAAACCGATGGATGTTCTTGCATAAAATTTGATTTTATTAATAGAAAACAAACAGCTCATTTATTAAATTCAATTTCAGTCCAGAACATCCATCGGTTTCTTAGTAAACTTCAACTATATCCGACGCTCCTGTATACTTATCTCCTTTGTCGACTGTACGTCTGTATCATAAAAGTAGGTAATCACTAGGTTGGTGTGTAAATAAAACAGGTAACTCAATAAATAATACTTTATTTATTTATTATTAGTAAGTACATTAATATAATCCTTATATACAGATAACAAGCGTGTACATTGATATTAGAGTTAACATATTTATGATTTAAGCCATCAGCAAAATAACTGCCCTTTACAATTCTATCAAATGAATATTGAATTTCTTTGTAGGATGGTTTCCTACGTAAGCGCGAGTTTTCGACCCTACATTAGCCAGTAGACAAGACGATTTGAAAAAGTAAAATCCGCCTTTTTTAACTATTTCGTTTGAAATCTATAGAAGAATTCCGTTCTATCTCCGAAAATGCTCAAGAAATCTTCAAAACTGATCCGGGGACACGTACTGTGCGTTTGCAATTTAGTTGGCGAACATGTAAACAAATATGAGTTATTGGAAAAATAACTTTAATTCCTACACAATAGAGTTGAATTTTGTCTACAACTTTAACCATTTTTATTAACTTTTCAACTTAATCACAACTAAAACAAAATTGATATTTCTAATGACATAAATTTGAAAAGACCATAGACAGTATACTAACAGTACGGTATGCGTAGATTTTGGCTTCGTTAATGGTCTTTTTAAGCCCGAGCTGACACTTAAAAGGGATACAATATCACTTTGCAAAACTTAAATCATTTCAGTCGCGCGCGCGCATCTTTCCGTGACGGTTGCGTGTTTTCGACAGCGCTGATTGTACGTGTCGTAGTAAAATGACGAACATTCTAAAGTGCGATAAATGTAACATAGTTATTGACGAGATGTTATCTTACATTCAAAACAAAGTGTCAGTTATTGATGAAGAAACACTAGTGAGGATTTGTGTTTCATCATTTACCAGTGATGAAATCAAAAGGTCGAAGTCGCTTCTCTTCGATTCCATTACATCGAATATGCGAAAAATCATGCGAAAAAACAAAGGGAAAGAACAAAGAGATTTAGCAGATATCATAAATCTGTTCAAATCAGCCGATCCAGACGATATTCCAGTGTTTGTGGCACGGCAACTAGAAAAACTGCCACCGATTACGTTTGACCATTTAGACTGTACCAAACTGTTGAAGGATCTTGTTCGCATGCAAGCAACAATTGACGAAGTAAAGTCTACGTATGCGACGTTAGATAGTTTGAAGGAATTGAGAACTGAATTCCTACAAATCAAAAATGATTCGTTACCACCTACGTCTGCGTTTAAAGTAAATGCGAAAAGAGGCGGATGGTTACTTGATAGTGGCCCTGTGGGACTTTCACACCTGCATAATTCTTCTCTGAACGAGTTGTACAAAAATAACGAAAGTGATAGTGATTTAAATAAGTTATCACCACAATACAGAGAAATAATGCGGGTAGAAGAAAAACAAAATAATCGCAAGTCATGTACGCAGCAACGGTTATCGGCGGAGGACGATGCGAATGCTGCGATGACTCACGCGCAGGTAACAGGTGCATGTTCGACCGGTGATGTTGTGGCGAGTGTTGCAGTGACGTCGTCGGCATTGACAGCTGAGCGCTCGAGAGACACTGTGCATGGAACAAGAGCGAGTCAGCTGGTTTTGCCTACAACCAATGCAGGCGCTACTGACAACGATATAATGGCCCAGAGCGGTGCGCCGTGCGCGGTGAACAATAACAATGAGGGATGGCAAAAAGTATCATATAAAAAGAAGCCGTCTAAATACCGTTATGTGGGAAAGACGGGCATAGCGAGAGATGTGGAGTGCCAATTTAGAGCAGCAGATAGGAAAGTTCCCATATTCATCACTAATATTCATAGTGAAACGCCCGAAAGCGAGATAGTGAAGCACATCCGCTCAAAGACACAGGACACGGTTTCTCTCGAAAGAATTCTGATGAAGAAAGAAAGGGGTCATATTGCCTACAAGTTCTTAGTTTCTGAATCCAAATTACCATTATATTTGGATGAAAATCTTTGGCCACAGGGCATCATATTCAGACGATTTGTCCATTTTAATCGCCAAAAATCGAACAGATCTTTATTTGTTGACGACTTACAAATAAATAATGGATAAGTTACGGCCCATCTCTAACAAAAATTTAAATACCGAAACTTATACTTTGACAAGTTTTAATTGCAAGAGTGTCAAACGTACTGTAGACAGTGTCAGAGAAATTATGTCGGACATCGGATATAATAGCACTGCAAGAGACGTGGCTGATGCCGGATGAATTGCCATATCTGGGCACCATAGACCCTGAGTTTAGCACTACCGGTACATCTGCGGTGGACACGTCGGTTGGGATGCTGCGCGGCCGACCGTACGGCGGTGTAGCTCTGATGTGGAGACACAGCGTATGCCAAAATGTTAGTGTTGTTCCGTGTGATAATCCGCGTGTGTGTGCAGTTGAAATAGTGACGGCCGATAGACCGATTATTGTGTTAAGTGTATACATGCCTACGGACGCGCTTAGTAATTTGCCCGAGTTTACGGATTGCCTTGGCAGGGTGAGTGCAATTATAGATGAATATGGGATAGATTCTGTTTATTTATTAGGTGACTTTAATGCACATCCTAGTGAATTATTTTATAATGAACTTACAAATTTCTGTCATGAACAAGACTGGGTGTGTGTTGATGTTAATATGTTAGGTGTTCAGTCAGGCACTTATACCTTTGTTAGTGAGGCGCATGGCTCGAAAAGGTGGCTAGACCACTGTGTTGTGACGCGATCCGCATTGTGTTCCGTTTTCAATGTTTATGTTAATTATAATATTACGTGGTCTGACCATTACCCCCTCATTCTAGAATGTAAACTTAATTTATTAACGCCAAAAGTAAATGTCGTAAATAATATTGGTACGAGTGTAATATGGGGGGAGAGAACTGATGAACAGATCAAATTGTACCGAGAGGAATGCAACAGTAAATTAAAATTAATTGATTTTCCATCAGAATTTATTGATTGTGCAGACAAATATTGTAACAAGCTTAATCACAGATCGGTTATAGATAAATTGTATGGGGATGTTGTGTCTGCACTTAGTGAGTCTGCGGCTGTGAGTCGAGAAAGTGCGCGACGCAGGGGTAAATCGCGATGCATTGTTGGGTGGAATAGGCACGTAAGGATGGCGCACGGGGTGGCTAGGCTGAAGTTTCATGATTGGCAACGATGCGGGGGGCCTTCTGCCGGCCCTGCTTATGACGAGATGTGTCAGAGTAGAAGGATATTTAAGTCCAGGCTTAAATGGTGCCAAGACCATCAGCACCAGATAAAGATGGATATCCTTGCTTCACATCATTCTAAAAAGGATTTTCGTAACTTTTGGAAAGGTACAAATAAAATGGCTCATCGGCCTGGCCTCCCCGTGCGAGTCAATGGTATGAGTGACCCCAAGGACATTGCTGATCTCTTTAGAGAACATTTTCATGTGAAATCGCCCCTCGGGCCGCCTTCGTTGGGGATGTTTAATGTTGACACTTGTTGTGGTCAAGTGGGTACGAAAATCAGCTCCAAAAATGTAGCGTATGCTGTTAACTCAATGTCCAGAGGCAAGTCCCCTGGCCACGACGGTCTCAGCGTTGAACATCTTCAGCAGGCTGGACATCACCTACCTAGAGTTTTGGCAATGCTTTTTAATTTTTGTATTAGTCATGCATACTTACCCTCTGACCTCGTTAAGACAATTGTAGTGCCAGTGGTGAAAAATAAAACAGGGGACCTGTCAGATAAGGGTAATTATAGGCCGATTTCATTGGCGACTGTTATTGCAAAAGTGCTTGACGGCTTGCTTAATACACAGTTAAATGAATATCTGCATCTGCACGATAATCAGTTTGGTTTTCGGCCAGGACTGTCCACAGAGAGTGCTATACTGTGTCTTAAGCATGCCGTCAGGTACTATACGGACAGACATACTCCAGTGTACGCGTGCTTTCTCGATTTATCCAGGGCTTTTGATCTGGTTTCTTATGACATTTTATGGAGGAAGCTGGAGGACATAGATTTCCCCACAGAACTTATTAACCTGTTCAAATGTTGGTATGGGGGCCAGATCAATAGCGTGAAATGGGCGGGCTCTCTTTCGGAACCATATGGGTTGGAGTGCGGGGTGAGGCAGGGAGGGTTGAGCTCCCCCGCACTTTTTAACTTATATGTTAATGCGCTAATTGTTGCTCTCAGCAGCACCCATGTCGGTTGTCATGTTGATGGAGTTTGCCTGAATAATATTAGCTATGCAGACGATATGGTTCTGCTGAGCGCATCGGTTTGTGGCATTAGAACATTGTTGCAGATTTGTGAGGCATATGCCGAGAGACACGGTCTGAAATATAATGCAACGAAAAGTCAGTTTATGGTGTTTGAGGCCGGCTCTAAATGTCCTATAACAGTACCACCCATCAAACTGTACGGGATTCCTTTGGTAAAAGTGGACCACTTTAAATACCTGGGGCATTTAGTTACTGACGGGCTCAAAGACGATATCGATATCGAGAGGGAGCGGAGGGCGTTGTCAATAAGAGCTAATATGATAGCCCGCAGGTTTGCACGCTGTTCAAAGTCGGTCAAGCAAACACTTTTTAGAGCTTATTGTACTTCATTTTACTCGTGCAGCCTGTGGGTGAATCACAGCCGAAAAGCATACGAAGCCCTCCGCGTCCAATATAACAACGCCTTTAGAGCGCTGATGGGGCTGCCGCGACACTGTAGTGCCTCGGGCATGTTTGCCGAAGCTAGCGTAGACTGCTTCTATGCAACGATGCGTAAGCGGTGTGCGTCTCTGGTGCGCAGGGTGCGCGGCAGCCCCAACAGCGTGCTGATGATGATAGCGGACAGGCTCGACTGTCCATACATGCGACGCTGTAGTGACTTGCACGTCACCTACAGTCGTCGGTAATTAAGTGGGTAAGGGTCGGAGGTACGGTGGTTTTTGTTTTTGGTTTGTATTGTTAATGTGTTTTATTTTATTTTTTTGATGTATTGTATTGAATTTTGTATATTGTCTATTGAGTCTTTGTAACTCGAATGAATAAATAATAATAATAAACATACATTTCAGGTTATGTCACAAAGGCCACTTTGGCAGAATCATAAAAGGACAACATAATGGACAGTTAACCGTTAAGTTAATCGTATGAAATCCCATTGGTGAAGCATTTTTCAGTTATTTTTTTTTTGTCTGTGCTAAAATACCAATCAATCCAATCCAAATCCAATCCCAATCTCTTTGATTATACCTACGTAGTGCAGCGAAAAAAAGAAAAACACGGACTGTCTTCGCCATATTACTATTCAGAATGTTATCCTTTTATGATTCTCCAAAGTGGCCTTTTTAGGCCCCCAGTTCGCCACATGCAGTGTCCTACAAAAGTTGTTAACATTTATCCACTTCAGCTTTTACACACCACACACCACACAGTCATTATGATTTAAATTTCTAGTGATCCAAATGTTTGAACTGCTATAGCGTTCTTATTGACTAATTCAACTACCTTTTACTTATCATAAAAAATAATCAAGTATATACAACATTATTTTTAGCATATGCGAAACCCGAAACACGTGTCTAGTATTTTTATGTAAAGAATCTACGTACAAAATTTCAAAACTGTATCATGAAAAATCACAAAGTTATAAGCTTGTTAAGTTACCTGTTTGCCCGTACAAAAACATGCTCACCCGCGTCGCGCCATCTTGCGCTCATTGATAACAGTACCTAGGTACCTAACCGTTCGGCGCGGAGATTGGATAACCTACTTAGTGTCGCTCGGTGTCCAACTTTTAACTTTTTTTAAACATTTTTGGGACAAAATATAACATGGGGTAAAAATTATTGGAATCGATTCAGTTACTTATTCTGAACAAACTATATTCAGGTTTCGCATTATACTAAAAATAACGTTGTATATTAGGAGTACCTGATTTTTTTTTATGTTGAATCATAGTGTGGCATCACAGCTCAAGTGGAAAAAGTCAACAAGCTTTTGGAGGCCGCTGTTAATTTCGTTTTTGCGCTGGTCACAGCGCCACAAGGATCTTTGGGCACGTGGCCAAAATCGGAACTAATGCCGCCATCTTGGTTTACAATACTTTTCACAAAACGAGCACCAAAAGAATCTTGTCGGTGTCGCACTATACGTTGATTTGTATCACTGCGTGTGACAGCCATGACACCCATGATTTTCGGAGAAATTCCCGTTCAATACAAATGTAAGGTTGGTTATAATTGTTCATAGAGAAATTTTATCTAACCTCATTTCATTTTACCAATTTACACAAACCCGCAAAGTAATTGCGTAACTAACAAAAAATGACAATCTATCGCAATCCTTTTCATTTTGACATCCATCGCTTCATAGGTTTGATAAAGTAGTCTGGTCAACAACGTAAACAACGCAATGTACGGTGGGCTGCATCAATTGGGTACCCCAGGGCCTCAAGTCTGCTATTACAATAGTGTCAGAATGGTCTATCATTGATTTCATAATTGTTGATTTTGACAAGTTTGGTAATCTACTAATATAATGGCGTCATTATGACTTTCCAATGGTCAACCACTGACACTTCATTGAAAGAAATGGCATAGAATGGTAATCTCGTACATAATGAAAAATGAATTACTGACATAAGCGGTAATCTGCTAAAATTTTGACAGTTCCTTTGATCAGTGACCTACCATTAGAACGTCATTGTGGTCATTGCTTTTAATTCGTTACGAGTATCGTATATATGTTCTGTGCCATTGACCGACCAATGATCAACCATTATGAATTTAGCAGATTACGAACTTTTAGCAAAATGACAATAGGATGGTGGTGGGATCGTGTTGGAATGACAAATTTATAAAAATAGCAGACTTGGGCCCCAGTTGTATTAACATTTTCATACAACTGGGGTACCCAATTGATGCAGCCCACTGTACATGGCTGAACTGTCAAAATTAAAGGCATTGCGATAGATTGCCATTCTATGTGTGTTATGTACTAATCTGCTGGTTTGTGTATGTTGGTAAAATGAGAGGAGAATTGGTAATTATGACCGTTTTGTATAATAATACGTTCAAGAGCATATTTTTGCTGACAATTCAAACAACATCCTAGGTATTAAAAGTGTGCGAAAAAAGCTGCCATAAAACTTGCTAATAATAGTTTATTTATAACAATTATTACTTCTATGACTATTATAATTCATTCGTACACATTATTATTATTTAATAGTATCATCAGGTTTAATCTCTTGCGGGATTAGTCGAGATACTTAGCTGGATTTTTAGCTAAAATCTAGATTTTTTTTAGTAATTATTTTGTATCTAAGTTGAAGTAAGGATATCTATACTATGTTCGTTTTAGGATGGTCGATATGACACGTAATCTGCATTCGCTATTTAGTTTCCAAACAAGTAAACATAATGAGTTATTGGAAAAATAACTTTAATACCTACACATTAAAGTTATGTTTATGCTACAACTTCAAACATTTTATAACTTTTTCAATAGTACTAGTCACTCTGAAATCAACTTAATTCTCACTATAATAAAGTTGATATTAGTTTAACTTGACCTGACAGTCGACCGAACGTCAGTGGTAAAACGTTAATCTTGACCTGGTCTAGTATAGTACGGAGTTTCAATAGAAAAAGAGGTCTACGTATACTAGTTTTGACACAACTACCGTGCAGCCTACTATACAAAACCTGACCGACCTAATGCGATGCTTAGGGGTAGCCATGTCAGATTCTTCCGTTTATCCACACCAAAAAAGATGGATACGTGGAAAAGCATGTCCGAGAATCCATCCTTAGACTAGTTGGTTAAACGGAATTTATAGACATACCCCCTCACTAATAAACTTATTATATCAGAAGAAGCGCGCTCGCACACGGCATACTTTTTGTAGGTCCTACAATCGGTCAGATTATTTCGCCCTATGTTATTTAGACCGACTTTTTGTAGGACGTGTGCGTTGCACTATTGCCATCAGTACGTTCTATTTTTCTCCTACAAAAAATCGGTCACCGATTATCGGACGTGGGCGGGCAGCCTAATAGTTACACACCGATTTCTCTCTTTCAGTCGTCAGTAATTTGACTTTCGAAAGAAGAAGACAAAGCGTTGGTTAACTATACATACGCTATTTTATAAGTAAGGTGGATAAGCTGGATTCTCGGACATGGAATTCCGCGTATCCTCTATATTTTTTTTTTAAGTTACTTCTTGTTTTAGAAGTGTCACTTATACCACCAGAAAACGAACAGAGTATACTATAATGTCAACTAGCCAAGAATGAAATAAAGTGTCACGAATTTCCGAAGAATTTTTCTAAAGTTGATTATATAATCATTTAGTTAGGACTGAATAACTTGGGATGTGCCCGATCAGAAGGTCCCGGAGTTAAAATCGTTCAAAATCTTGTCCGAATCTCATCTCAGCGACAATCATTGTCAAAAACTTGTCAAAAATGTCGGGAAATTAGAGGTACCTATTTTTGACAGCTGTAAACGTTCTTAAAATTACCGAGAATGCCCCAGCGGGACGAAATGCGGTCTCACCGATACAAAATCAAAATATTTTATTTCACATAGAGAAGAGCTCACCATGGGCCTGTCACCCAAAGGGCAATGGAGAGGGCTATGCTTGGAGTTTCCCTGCGTGATCGAATCAAGAATGAGGAAATCCGCAGGAGAACCAAGGTAACCGACATAGCCCGAAGAATTGCCAAACTTAAGTGTCAGTGGGCAGGGCACATTGCTCGCAGAACAGATGGGCGATGGGGCCGAAAGGTTCTGGAGTGGCGACCGCGTACCGGAAGACGTAGCGTTGGAAGGCGTCCCACAAGGTGGTCCAACCTTGTGAAGGCCGCAGAACCGATCGAAGTGGAGGTGCTTGGGGGAGGCCTATGTCCAGCAGTGGACGTCTTTTAGCTGAAATGATGATGATGATGATGAGAGAAGAGCCGTTAAAAAACTCCGCGATTACCCTTTTAAAAATAATTGTTTTTTTTTCTTCAAATTACAGTGTTAATAGGTATGGGGCGACAGTGTAGACCATGGTATAATAATATACTCCGCCAGGTATAGCATTTCGAGACACATTGGTCACGTGGGAGACACAAGTCTACGTCATCTCCGCTATTGTTACCAGTAGTGTATGATAATAACTTCCTAACCACCTTTATTACCTGTGTAAATGCGATAAAACATTGAGGTTATAAGTAACAATTACGTTAATATACGTTTAAATTGAATTGTTTCGTTTGATTAGACAAATGCAATGACAATTTAAATGCTTTATATATTTTTTTTAACAGAATGGTGACTGAAAATGTTTCCATAATTCGTATTTTGTTGCAGTAAAGTGGCAACTGGATAGTGACGTAAGCATGTGTCTCTCCCGGAATGCCAGACCTTGTTTTTTTACCGACTTCACAAAAAGGAGGAGGTACTATGTTCGGATGTTTGTATGTTTTTTTTTTTTTTTTTTTTTTTTGTATTTAGACTATGGTGTAGACCTGTCAACAAGTACCAGAGGGGCAATCCTCCTAATTTTAAGAACATTTCCCTACATTTGCTGTGATGAGTTTTTAACTATATTAGCCTTCAGGTATATAATATTGTATGATTGTGTACACTAACTTGTATAGAGGTGTGCAAACCGGGCGCGAATAGTCGCGGGACTGAAAACAATCGTCGCGCGCAGTCGTGTCTCGATTCCTGCGCGGGATTTGCCTCAGTGTGGCCAGAGCTTAAATTCCAATGTTTACTACTACACTATAATAATTTAGAGAGTCATGGATTTGGCTAAATTGATCAGACAAGTTGCTTAGTGTCGTTAAAACCTTTATAACACTGTGTGACCCGCACATAAGGTGCCACTAGTCGATATTTTTTCCATACACATTTCGGGAGAGTATTTACTACACTGTTTGATATTGTGCATCCAAAGTTAAACATGATATCGTTTTGACTTATTATTAATTTTGTCTGTAAGGAAACAGAATAGTAAAATAAAAAGCCATTGAAAAGTTATGAGCCAACAAAGATTTGTTTTTCTTGCTATTTTTAACGAAACTTTGGGTGTAAATAAGTAATAAAAGAACTGAAAAATCTTCAAAGCCAAGTCCGTACCGACAAAGCTTAGTTATGGAAGAGTTCAATAAATTTTATTTGTAGTAGATTTATGCAGTGGTTTTTTCATAAAACTCGATATTCCGAAGCACTTTTCGATTTTTATTACGCGCCTATCAGTTCGGAACGGTGTTTCTGTGCGTGAGAACTAGACGTTGTTCGTGTAGACTAGCTCATCACTTATACTAGCTCTGTCAGACACGACACCAGGAGAGACAGCGTGCTTTTTGGCCATGACCACCAGTGAGTTCGAGCTCGCGACTAGTTTACTCTTAAGTCACGCTTATCTGTGCCTTAAGCATTTTTACCCAGAAAAGCGTGACTTATGTGCGGATTTAGGTCACACAAACTATAAAATAGTATACGATCGTTGTGACTTAAGTAGTATATTAATACACTGCGTTTAGCACGATACTTATGTCACACGTATCGTAATCTACAGACGCCAGCAAATGCAAATTTCTTTAATAGATTTTCAACTTAATCGCTAAAGCATAAGGTTCAATGTTGTTTGGGAAAATTTGACAGTTTCGTGTATCTTGATGTGCTGGCGTCTGTACTATTAATTTTGTATAAAGATTATGTGGAGGTTATTGTCGTTGGCTCCCGGTCTACTGTCTATGATTTTGACAAACATAACATCACGAATGTATTCCGCATAGGGTCAGCCAGAAGTCGTACAGACGCCAGCACATCAAGCTACTACGATCTGTCAAATGTCTTTAATAGACTTACAACTTTATCTCCAAAGCATAAGGTTCAAAGTTGATTGGGAAAATTTGACAGTTTCGGGTAATTTGATGTGCTGGCGTTTGTACCTACCGCACACCCATATTTCGCGAGTTATGTTTAAGACCCATGTAATATGGGACGACCCTATTGCCATCAACCGGGTAAAAATCCAGACTCCAGGCTGCTGCTGAGAAATTCCGGATAAAAAAAACCCAGTAACACTTTTCCCGATTTCCGGGAGTCGAACCCAGAACCTCTTGCTGAGCAGTAGCGCTTCCAACCACTAACTATAGTCTATACATTTTAATATTATGTATAATATTGCATAATCTCTTCAACAACCAAAGTTATAGTTTTTGATAAACAAGCAATTTTTAAAAGTGAATATAGTTTTAAGTTATGGATTAGCTAAATTGCATTTGATCATGATTATAAAAAGCTGTATTATGTTTAATTAAGATATCTGAAACTTATTAAATAAAATAATTTCGATTGCGCTTACAAACATGCATTTTACTGCATTTATTATTGCAACACTTATGAGGAAATGGGGTCGGAGAGACTTTTGAAAAATCGTAATTCGAGGTTTGGCTCTGACCTATTTCCTCCTCCAATATTGGACCAATTTAAAAGATATTTCATGAACTGAACAAGAATGGTCTACTGTATCCCAATGTTTTTCTTTTTTGATTAATAGTTGTCAAATTTGTACACTATAGGCCTCTGTTGACAGCGGTTTAAATAGGCATTTTTTGGGGGTTCTAGTGCTTTAAAAATAATGTATCATCAAAAAGGAAAACATAGGGAGATACAAGTAGTTAATAGTTATTATTCTCTAAAAAAGCATTGCTTTATGGTCATTAACCAGAAAGAAAACAGCCGAGAGCGTTTCTATGGAGAACCGACCAGCCGCATTTCCTCTTAAGATATTTCTTCCTAGGCTTTCAAGGTAGCTTGACTGATTTGGCAGACTGTCATCTTTGCACGTATCGGCTAACTACCAAACCCAATAACCTATTGACAGATCGCTGGTATCCAGTATAATAATAATCCAAGATCGCTCACAATGGGGCTTATTAGAAAGCTGAAAGTCACCCAAAGCAACTTGATAATTTTCACTCATTGCAACTTGATAATTTTCATACACTGCCGTCAAACCAGTCAAGCTATAGATGCATTAAAATAGAAATAAAATTTAATATCAAAGCGAATCGCCCGCTTCAGACGCGTGTGCTGTTAGATAAATTACAATTAGGCGTGTCAAACGCTTCCATTACGAAATATTATTTATTTTTCTATGATACAAATCTTTTAAATCTCTTTGTAAGATAATCGCTGTACTTATGCGATCATATATCTCCTTCTCTCATTCCCATCATTATATCTTTCTCTCTCACTCACTAAAGCATATTTTCTCCGACTACCCTCCTAAGCTGCACACACGGTGTTGTCTAGCGGCATCAGTTCCAACTTGATGTCGTCTGATTGCAGTTCTGTTACCAGATCACGTAACCTGGTGAGGAAAGGGTTTCAGTTAAATGTAAGTCATTAATAGTTACGAGAAGCTAGAAACTATGTGAACAAATGTTCATATTTCGTTTTTTTTTATTTGGTGCGTTTACGCCGTACGGCATTTCATACAAACTTTCAAGCCCTTATTTTTCGAAATGAATGAACCGATTTTAATGAAACTTCATACGCATAAGCAGGATACAAAGGTCTCTAAAAGTTAGTAGAGAACATTTTCGAAAAATAGTGTTACAACCAAATTAGACCGATTTTAAATTTTCCATAGAAACAGAGATTTCCAGTTACCTTTTTTTAAATAAAACATTTTGAAAATGTTCTCCACTAACTTTTTAGAGCGACCAGTTACTGGGTAATACGATAACCCTTGGTAAGACTGGTTGTCAGACTTTCGGGCTTCTGACTACTCGTAACGACTGTCAAAGATCCACGAATGACAGCCGGGACCAGCGGCTTAACATGCTTTCCAAGTCACGGAGAGGTCACGGTATGTAAAGATGGTCACCCATCCACAGACCAACCGCAGCAAGCGTAGGTAGCTTGACCTGATCTATTGACCTGTGCGGCTGTTATCATTTAGCCACGGGCCCCTCGTGTATTTGAGTACGGTGCTTATATACACGAACGGCATGTTGCCGACGGCTGCAGTTTTTTCTGCCGTTGACGCTTGTCGTTAGTATGTATGAGCACTTAGGGTCTAAACGGACGGACTACATTTCATTGCATTGCAGTTGACGTAACTAGGTTTCGAAGCAGTTAAGGTGAACTGCATCCAAACTGCGATGTTGCAGCTGAAATGCAATCCGTCCGTTTAGGCCCTTTTTTTTGTTTTTTGCGGATGGGAAATCATCGAATGACCCCTCTTGCTCTGGGTGGAGCGAAAATTAAGAATAAGAGAGATTTAGTGTGAGAGACACAGAGAGGGTTATAAATATAATAAAATAGGTAATAAAATAAATAAACTACGCACCATTGCTCCCATGTGCCTAAATGAATGTAAGACCAAGGTCTGAAGGTGGCTATTGACATTGAGTTATGATGGGACTGAAGACCTACTTACAAGTATGAATCGCATTACCTAATATAGTTAATATAGTCATATATTTATATTTATACAAGATTGCATAAACGCAGGTTTGTACCATATTTATCTCTGTCTAAATACATACACATAGGTACTTTAATAGCAACATCTATGCATTTACTATTAGGTAATTATCGTAATAATAATTTACTGTGCTCGTCCTACAACTAACGTTAAACTATGTTCAATTATAGGCGAGGACGCTGGCACCCTAAACACAAGTTAAATCTTACTTTGGGTGCAGAGTTCATCGAAACCCCTCTATCCCTTAGTTGTAACGTTGCATACTGTTTAGATAAGCGTTTTTGTACAACGGAAGTTAATAAAGAAACTTTTTTTTTTGGTTATGTCTTTCTTCTCTCTCATGTAACGAAATGTGCCTAAACGTGACGCGTCCTTGAAATTTCGCCGTCTGTTTAGACCCTTAGGCGGCGACTCGAGAATTGAGAGTTCTTGTTACTGACAACCTTGCCTTACCTATGGACTTTTTTGTCTGAAATAAATGATTTTTATTTTTTTTTTATTTTAGGCACATTTCGTTACATGAGAGAGAAGAAACATATAACTCTCTCTGTCTCTCACACTAAATCTCTCATATTCTCTATATTTGGAACAGATTTCTTATGAAATAAGCATCACCTTTGTACCTATTTTTCTGTTCTGTTTTTTTTCTTGTCTGTTTATATATGTTTGTACATAAATGGTAAAATAAAATAAATAAATAAATAAAAAATATTTTAAGACCACTTCTCTCACGTGTATGGTGATGTTGGTAGATTACATGTATAGATGGGCAATCCACCCCGGGGTTTAAACCCGGCGCTTTGTTAAACACCCGTAAACACCCAATTTTCTGGGTGTTTATGGGTGTTTACGGGTGTTTATCGTTATAATGTTATTACATGTAACACTTACTTGGCCAGCTGCGCAGGAGTCACGTAGATAGTTTATCGTTATAATGTTATTACATGTAACACTTACTTGGCCAGCTGCGCAGGAGTCACGTAGATAGTCTCGTCGGTCTGTCCTGACGCAGGTGCCGGGTAGCTGATCGTGCCCACGTCGACTGCCTTAGATGATAATACCTGTCAAAAAAATTATTATTATTATATTTTATCGGTAGAGAGCAAAAAAAAATTAGAAAGAATTCAATTTAAAAAAAAATCCTTTTAATAATGTTGTCAAATGTCTGTGGCATAATGAATGAATTAATGAATTGCACCGATCCCAGCGCGGTTAAACCAGACTCCATTAATCGAATGAACCCCAAGATTCGCACTAGCTCCTGTAGCCTCATGTTCATGGTGCTACAGCGACCATTGCATATCAAGGAATAGACCGGGGGGCGCGGTAATGGTAGGGAAGACGTGCCCGTAGGATAGGTAAGGATTTAAGAGCCTACCGGATATGCATTTGTTGTCAAATGTCTGTGGCATAATATATTTATTTTTTAAATTTCCAGTTAAGTACAAAAATAACAAAATGAAATTCTAACTTAATTAAAACTATACAGAAACTAGAAAATAGCGTCGAAAAATTCCTCCGCATCGCTGTCGACTGGTAATGTACCCAAGAGACTGGCAGCATTACCACGTTGTATGGTAAAAGCCAGCCCTTGGGTCACGAGAAGTGTCAAACACCGTTTCGAAATTTCTTTAAAAAGACCATGAGCACTCGGACCCCACGGCCCGAGGGTTTCAACCCCAAACGGCTCGAAAATATAATTTCCGATGAGGTTATTATACTTTCGTCGCTTGAGGTTTGGTTTTTTGTTTTTTTTTTGGTTTTGTAATGTCTGTTGTTTGAAAAAAAGTTAAATATTAAGTTAATTTTCCACTCTGCAATTGGTATTTTGTTTTTGTTTGATTGTTATTGTTTTCACGTTTTGTTGTCATAGTGTCAGTGTCGCGGGCGCATCACGGATTGATTTGTATTGTCAATGTCAAATATTATTGTTGTTGTCTTTGGTGCCTGGCTCTGACATCAAGCAATGGACAAAATTGTCAACATTTTTTAAGCTTGAGTACGAGGCTTTTGACTACGTTGTGTGTGTATTTTGTCTTTTTTTTATTTTTTATTTGCAATGTGAGTTCTGTTTGTGCAGAATAAACATTTTTTCTTTCTTTCTAAATAAAAGCTTGTGCCCACGGGCAACTTTTGTCTCGGCAACTAATTTGTCTCTCGAGAGGCTTGTGGCTAAATAATAACAGCCGCACGGGACGATCGATCAGGTTAAGCTACGCTTACCGCGGTTGGTCCGTGCACGGGTGACCATCTTTACATACCGAGACCCCTCCGTGCCTCGGAAAGCACGTTAAGCCATTGGTCCCGGCTGTCATTTGTGGATCTTTGACAGTCGTTACGGGTAGTCAGAAGCCCGAAAGTCTGACAACCAGTCTTACTAAAGGGTATCGTATTACCCAGTAACTGGGTTGTGGAGGTCAGATAGGCAGTCGCTCCATGTAAAATACTGGTATTCAGCTGCATCCGGTTAGACTGGAAGCCGACCCCAACATAGTTGGAAAAGTCTAGGCAGAAGATGAGTACAAATAGATTATCGTTGCAGGGTTTTTTCACCCTGTTAGTCCTTTTCAATCTTGCTTTCGAAACTTAACACTTACTGCAGCCAGTTCAGGCGCCGGGAACTCCGCGAAGTCAGCCTCCACGCACCGCCATGGACGATGCATCAGCAACTGTTGACGGACCTCAGTTTGAAGAGCTGCTAGGCGGATCTGTGTAGAAGAATAAATAAATAAATAATAACTTTATTTAGTTCAGAAAAAACACGGTACAATACAGGGTTACTTTTCAAAGACCATCCAAATTTTTACATGGTGTTCTACCCATGAATATGAACAACTTTCGCTATGGGACCAACTCTGAAATCACGAAAAAATAAACTTCAAAAAAAACTTCTATACCCACTTGACCGAAATGTATTAAATAAAGATACAGCCTGGTGACAGACAGACAGACAGACGGACAGTGGAGTCTTAGTAATAGGGTCCCGTTTTTACCCTTTGGGTACGGAACCTTAAAAACCTGTAATACAGGTTTTTTCTAAAACCTACTTCAGGCACCAGCTCTCACAATGTGAATTTACTAGCTTCACCCTCTTAGGGGTGGAATTTCGAAAAAACCTTTCTTACTGGATACCTACTCTTCACAAAGAACACACCCTCCGAATTACATGTCTCTAGGACCAGCGGTTTAGGCTTACTTCGCGGATTAATTTGACAGGACTAAACTAATATTTGTCTTCTGTCCTTTTCTTAATGAAATAGAAAGAAAATAGAAAAACTGCCCAAGTGCGAGTCGGACTCGCACACGAAGGGTTCCGTACCACAAGGCAAAAACGCCGAAAAAAACATGTTTGTTGTATGGGACCCCCCTTAAATATTTAATTTATTTTAATTTTATTATTTATTATTAAAGTTAAAATACAACTGAGTATTTTGTGAATATTTCAAGTGCATACCTGTTGCCATTTTTGATATCGAGCAAAAAAGGGCAAAAAAATCGCGTTTGTTGTATGGGAGCCCCCCTTAAATATTTATTTTATTTTGTTTTTAGTATTTGTTGTTATAGCGGCAACAGAATGCGGCAACAGCGGCAAAGGAAACATACTTTGTGAAAATTTCAACAGTCTAGCTGTCGCGGTTCTTGAGATACAGCCTGGCGACAGACAGACGGACAGACGGACAGACGGACAGACGGACAGACAGCGAAGTCTTAGTAATAGGGTTCTGTTTTTACCCTTTGGGTACGGAAGCCTAAAAAAGATGCACTGAACTTAAATTTAGTTTAGTTTGTGAACAACAGAATCGGCATCATTAACGTTGCGATGCAAAAGATTTTAATGTCACGTGATCAACTTGAATTTTTTTTGTTTTGGTCCTATTATGTTATTTGTTTGCGATGATGTCAGATATCGATTTAAACAACGTTGTTTTTAGTATATGCGAAACCTGAATATAGTTTGTTCAGAATAAGTAACTGAATCGATTCCAATAATTTTTACCCCATGTTATATTTTGTCCCAAAAATATTTAAAAAAGGACACCGAGCGACACTAAGTAGGTTATCCAATCTCCGCGCCGAACGGTTAGGTACCTAGGTACTATTATCAATGAGCGCAAGACGGCGCGGCGCGGGTGACCATGTTTTTGTACGGACAAACAGGTAACTTCAACAGGTGTCCAAATTTTAACCTTTCTTAAATATTTTTGGGACAAAATATAACATGGGGTAAAAATGATTGGAATCGATTCAGTTACTTATTCTGAACAAACTATATTCAGGTTTCGGATATACTGAAAATAACGTTGTTTACAACAGCCCGACATGAATCATCGGGCAGTTGCCAAAACCCGTCTGGTCGGAGGATCCTACCTTTTCTATGGAGTATGAGTGAACTTTACACCCTGTTCCTCATACCTCCTTATAATAATTCTGTGCCTCCTGTGATAAGTGATACAAGTCAAAAAACGTCATTTTACAGGACAGCAAAAACAAGATTTAAAAAAATCTAGTTCGTTAATTTAGTGGGCTAGGTAAAATATCAGTGCACTCTTTTGTAGAACAAAACTTTCTCTATATAATTTACTTGTACAGTTATATTACGTTGCACCAAGCTTGCACCAATAAATTGTCGTAGTGTAAACTGATATACATCAAGTTAAAACGTCTATTTGTAATTCGTCTAATTGTAAATTCAACATTAATGATGTAACTAATTTTTTTGTAAAAATACAATTTAAAAGAATGTCCATGGAGTTTCTTGCCCGTTCTTCTCCATAGGTACCTACGCTTTGGAATGGGCAACTAGCTTCATATTTTCTGACTGACCAACTTCTTGACAATTCAAAAGTGCCTGTAAATGGTTTAATTGAAATAAATGGTTTGAGTTTGAGTCTAATAACTCATTAGAATAATGATTCTAGCAAAATGTGCTAAAACAAAAGATGAAGATATAACCCTTAAGATTTATTTTTTTTACTTATCAGTCACCTCTTTACATATTTTAGTTGAACTGTATCAATTTACTAAAATCCTAGTCTATCAGAAGATATGTTAAATGATGTAAGTCAAGATGTACCCCTCAAAAAAAAAAGATAGTGATATGTGTAAATAAATACAAGTTTTAGAAAAATAAAATCTCCGAAACTATAGCAGATAGAAGAACGTGAGTTAGACCAAAAAAGACGTTTTTTTTTTTTTGATAATGCTCATGTGAAAATCACAAAAAGGGTACAACTCGAGTTATATCACTTATCACAGGAGGCACAGAATTAGAATCTGCAATACAATTTCGCTCGTTGCGCTTAAAAACCCATGTCGAACTCGCTCGCTCGAGATACGGCACCGTCGTAAATAACACCCGCACCGCCTCATGTTCGTATTCGAGAACCGTATTGACTTAGCGAGTACGTATTCTAATAGGGGAGCTATTATGATTATTATCATATAATGTTACCTCCAACTGTCTCCTGAGTTCCCTCTGTTTGTCCTTATGCAGTTGTAACGCATGCGCATACTGTCCCGGCTCTGATGGGAACTTCACCAACCCACTGCGAGCCACGAACATGGTCCATTCCTGAAAGAAAGAAACAAATCATTAAAAATCCATCATCTGCCTAGCCTTTTCCCAACTATTTTGGGGTCGGCTTCCAGTCTAACCTGACATGGAGTGACCAGTACCAGTATTTGACATGGAGCGACTGCCTATCTGACCTCCACAACCCAGTTACTGGGTAATACGATACCCCTTGGTAAGACTGGTTGTCAGACTTTCGGGCTTCTGACTACCCGTAACGACTGTCAAAGATCCACGAATGACAGCCAGAACCAAAGGCTTAACGTGCTTTCCGAGGCACGGTATGTAAAGATGGTCACCAATCCACAGATCAACCGCGGCAAGCGTAGCTTAACCTGATCAATCGACCTTTGCGGCACCGAAGCGCAGCTTAACCTGATCGATCGACCTGTGCGACACCTACACACACCATACACTCACACGCATCACACACCCACATTATACCCACACACATCACACACCCACATTACACCCACACACATCACACACCCACACACATCAGACAACCACATTACACACCCACATTACACCCACACACATCACACACCCACACACATCAGACAACCACATTACACCCACACACATCACACACCCACATTACACCCACACACATCACACACCCACACACGTCACACAATCACATTACACCCACACACATCACACACCCACATTACACCCACACACATCACACATCCACATTACACCCACACACATCACACACCCACATTACACCCACACACGTCACACACCCACACACATCAGACAACCACATTACGCCCACACACATCACACACCCACACACATCACACACCCACATTACACCCACACACATCACACACCCACATTACACCCACACACATCACACACCCACACACGTCACACAATCACACACCCACATTACACCCACACACATCACACACCCACACACGTCACACAATCACATTACACCCACACACATCACACACCCACATTACACCCACACACATCACACACCCACATTACACCCACACACATCACACACCCACATTACACCCACACACATCACACACCCACATTACATCCTACATTTTCGACAAGTGTTTGACAATGATTGTCTTTGACGTTAGACTGCAAAAAGATTTTGAACGTCATTAATTAGGGGAATCAGCCTTCAGCTGTCTCTTGCTTATTAAGGAGGGAGATTTTCCACAGATTACAAAAACAGATTTATTTACTAGCTAAAGGCAAACGTGTCGTTTTTCATAGGCATAAATGTTTTCTCACCGTCTGTAACTTCGCCAGGTCTCTCTCGAGCTGCGCGGCTGCCTGCCGGCGCGCGAGTGCGGCGGCGGAGCCCGGGTGCTCCAGCGGGCGCAGCGCGCGCAGGGCGGCGCGCTCCGCCTTGCGGCACGCGGACATGCGGGCGGAGCGCTCGCGTTCCACCGTCCTGTTGCGTGAGGGAATATTTTATTTAGTAAATAGTCCCGTCAGTAAGCACCTCGTACTTGTTGACAAGCCTACACTGTCCTCCCACACCTATTCAATCAATCAATAAAATTATTTATTTCAGACCAAAGATTTTTTTTACCCCCTAAAAAAATGCTTAGAGTGCAAATCCAGTGGGTATATGATACACTAGCTTTGCTCGCGTATTTTGGGAAATTTACACAATATCTTTATAAATTGTAGCCTGTGTTATTCTGATGTATAAGCTATATTACTGTGAAATTCATGAAAATCCGTTAGAGTAAAAACGTGTATACATCTATTATCCATCCTCATACAGGAAAAGTTTTTAACCAGTGCGCAAATTTTGACATAATAAACTTGAATATATTTTAATAAACACGTATTTTTTGTTTTGATATGTTTCAATAGTAAAAAATTAAGTTAACGCTTACGAGACTTGTTTACTCAGAAATTTATTTTACGGACGTCGCTTGCCAGTCCGTCGACCGGTCGCCCGATTCACGCCGCGCGTCGACCGGTCGCCTGACGCGCCAGCTGCTATCAGAAGTACTCACGCGCGCTCGCGGATTATTGACCCCAGTTTAGCGCTACAATTTTTTAAGTTTAGACTGTGTAAAGTTATTTGTAAACGTAATTTTTCGTAAATTCCAAATTATCCTTCATACTTTCATGGGCTTAGGACCATCAAAATGCAGAAAATAAATCATAATAAGTAAGAAAGTAATACGTTTTAGTCCATTCAAAATAAAACATTTAGGTATGATAGGTACTTAGACATGATACAATTTGCGTCAATGTCTAATCAAAGAGAACCTAAGACACTAAGATTGTTTATAATTTCTTCTTACCTCTACATTTTATTAATCACAATAATTTTAGGTATTGTTCGAAGTGACCTCCTCCTTTTTCAAGGCATAAACGTGCACGTTTAAATAAGTAAGCATTTAGTTTGTTTAGGACACTAACGCCACTTTTTACTTCATTGAAAGCGTTAATTATTTTTTCTTTCAAGTCATCTAGGCTCTGAGCCTCTTCTACATACACACGGCATTTCACTTGTATCATACACCTTGGTTTGCTGCTAAAATTGTCCTCTCATTAGGGACCGTGGGATTGAGGATCCCTTCGGCTCGCATACGAGGTACGCTCTCCCTTTCGTATCTTCTTCGTGCTGCTCGTAAATTTTCATTGCTTAACAAATACACTCGCACCATTTCATAATACTCGCGGTGAGTAAAATGAGACATTGTCACTACGCTAGTCTAGTACGCGGCACGCGCGCAGGGACGGCCGAAGGGACATCCGACCTCCGCTTCCGCAAGTGACGTACTGCATGTGCATGCGTTTTGTTTATCAAACGCCGGCGCCGCGCCGCATGCCCCCGCACCCCCCTCTCGTGCGCTGGGCATGGTCCAGCGGCCGCCGGCCGGCGGCCTTCGCGTTTTCATTCATGCTCATTCATAGTATTACTATTAAATTATATCCATGTCTTGCTTATTTCAAATTGGGACAAAGTGGAAAAATTAAAAAAAAAAAGTCATAAACTAAAAATGGAAATGTGTTCTATTGCTTACACTGAGCCACCAAAAAAAATTTGCGCACTGGTTAAAAACTTTTCCTGTATACAGGTTATTGGTAAAACGTTAACAACCTCTTAAGAAGTCATTGTATACTCATCATTATGAACAACTTTTACTATGGGACCAAACCTGAAAACGCGAAATAAAAATCAGCTGTTCCCTACATTTTGACGAGAAAGGGCTGATTTTTCAATCGTCTGATAACTTAATACGAGGAATAATTTTGAAATTTTTACAGTTATTTCATACAAAAACTGTCAAATGTCAATTTTATTCCTCGAATAAAAGTTATCTGGCGATGGAAAAATCAGCCCTTATACGAACATAAATGTAGGGAACAGCAGATATTTTTTCGCGATTTCAGGTTTGGTGCCATAATAAAAGTTGTTCACAATGATGGGTGCAATGACCTCTTAAGAGGTTGTTGGTGTTTTTTCAATAACCCTGTATATGAGGATGGATAATGCATGTATACATTTTTTACTCTAACGGATTTTCATGAAACTTCACAGTAATATAGCTTATACAGAATAACACCTGCTGTAATAAAGATATTGTGCAAATTGCCCAAAATACGCGAGCAAAGTCGTGGGCAAAAGCTAGTGTATCATATACCGGCTGGATTTGCACTCTTTTAGGGGCTTAGAGGACCTAAACACAAAAAAAATCACAAGTTTTAGAGTCATGATCGACTACAGTAAACAAAATATGATATTCTTCTGGATATATGCTAGGTAGATAGTGTGTTGAAAACATAATACAACTAATTTGATACAATAGAAAAAAATCATGAAGGTCCCTCTAAAAAATTTCTTTTTACAATAAAAACCATACTTATATACATACAATCATTCTGATCTTTTTGTCAAATTATTCTACAAGCAACCTAAAGCACTAATGTTTTAATTTTTTAGTGCAAACAATTGATTTTTTGTAATTAAATAATTGCTTCATATTTTGCAATAAATTACCAGCGTTGTGTCATCGCGCTTCTCTTTCTTTTCTATGCAGTCCGACAATGACCGCGCTTTAGGTCATGTAAGCCCCCCCCCCCTTAAGCATCTTTTCAGGGGGTGAAAATACAACCTGTTCAACTGATGTGAGTGTATCAAAATAATTACTTCACTTTTAAATATTTTACTCACCAGCTCAACACCTTGATCTGGTGCTGCAGCGCCTCGTTGACCTCTCCGACCACGACGCCCGCCGTCACCTTCACCGGTGTCTCCTCTGTATCATTCACTGTTAGTTACAGAACGTTCCAGAAGGTGGTAGGAGTGGTGATGGATGCAGAGGAATAAGAGATCGACATTGATAGCTTAGAACTTGGGTATCTTTAAAGACTGTCACAGGCCTGATGGTCAGTGATGTTGCAAACGAAATAGTAGACCCGCCCTCGTTAAAATATGGCAATAATAAGCAAGTGATTGAAATAAAGAGGTCAATCGAGAAAGCGGGCAATCGTCGAATCCGACTCGGCTGGGCAGAGTTCGGGAAGCTACGCAATATATCTTCTCGTCCCACCTACCGCAGTGTCTCAAGACGAAAGTCTTTGACCAGTGCGTGTTGCCAGTGATGACATATGGCACTGAAACATGGTGGCTCATAATGGGCCTTATTAGAAGGCTAAAAGTCACTTAAAGGGCAATGGAGAGGGCTATGCTTGGTGTTTCCCTGCGTGATCGAATCAGAAATGAGAAGATCCGCAGGAGAACCAAGGTAACCGACATAGCCCGAAGAATTGCCAAACTTAAGTGGCAGTGGACAGGGCACATTGCTCGCAGAACAGATGGACGATGGGGCTGAAAGGTTCTGGACTGGCAACCGCGTACAGGAAAACGTAGCGTTGGAAGGCCTCCCACAAGGTGGACTGACGGCCATGTGAAGGCCGCAGGAACTCGCTGGATGCGAGAAGCAGAACCGGTCGAAGTGGAGGTGCTTGGGGAGGCCTATGTCCAGCAGTGGACGTCTTTCGGCTGAATGATGAAGTATTTAGAGCCTTAGGATTGAAATAAGGGCCAATTTTTTTTAATATACTGTATTACTTTAGAGTTACGCCTCCATCAATATTTTTGATGATTGCAAAATTGTTTAAGTGCAATTGAACTCTAGGAAATTCAAATATTTAAAAAGTGATGCCATTAGTCAGAGCAAATGTGATAGAAAAGTCTATGACAACAATAAATTTCAATGTGTTTTATAGGAGTGTTTGCGATTCACTCCGTTGTCAATGTTGTGAACTGTGACGTCACACCAAGTGCGACAAAATGGAGGGCGTTTAAGGTGCCCGTGTCGGTTGGCTATTTTTAATTTTTTTTTTTAAGTACATACTTACAATTATTTTTTTGGCGTTGAATATTTTTTTACTATTATATGGCGATGTAAGCCATCCAATAGGGAGAGTGACCTACAAACGTAAAAGGGTGAATAGAAAAAAAATGGCATAGACCAGAAAAAGGTACCACAAAAAAGATTGCATAATATAGAAGACTAAGGGCTGATTTTTCAATCATCTGATAACTTTATTCGAGGAATAATTTTGAAATTTTGACAGTTCTTTCATACAAAAACTGTCAAATGTCAATTTTATTCCTCGAATAAAACTTATCTGGCGGTGGAGAAATAAGCTGTTTAGCAACGAGGCGAAATAAAAGATAAATATTTTCGAAAATTCAATTTAGTTGATTAGGTTTCATTTCTATTTTATTCCATTTCTAGCTATCAAGATATCAATGTCGATCTTTCAGTCCCAAAATGTATGTATTAATACACTGAACAGCATTCGTGGATGTTTACATGATAAAGCACAGGTTTAACAAATTAATGTTAAATAAAAATTAAGCTTAGGCTCATACAGTTGACGTTGTGTTGCGCTACTGTTGCGCCACTTTATATTTAGACTGTCTCATGTTTTTGTTTGTTATAAACCCCGTTACTAATAAACGTACTAAAACAGATGAATAGATACACACCGTTTTCTCACTTTCAGTCATCAGTAATTTGACTTTTGAAAGAAGACAAACCGTTGTGTAACTATACAGACGCTATATAACGTTTATTAATAAGGGAGTTAATGTCAAACTAACAGGCCACCCACGTGAGGCCCGAGCACGAATCACGACGTAAACGAAAAACTAAGTAAATATTGTGTGTGCAACGAGTGTTTTCAACATACCCCAGATATTCGGTAACACGACACCCCGTTGGTAAGACGGATTACATAACATAATCAGTTCATAAACTTCCCAATACTGGGACACTGGCCTCCTCTCGGTGAGAGGAAGTGGGCCGTAATCCACCACGCGGGCCGGTTGGTAAGACTGATTAATATGTACTTCAAAAATAACTTGTTTAAAAATAAAGTGGGGCAACAGTTGCGCAACTTTCAACTTTATAAGCCTGAAACGTAAGTTCACAACATCCATGTACAATCATGCACATACACATTATTGAAGTAAAATTAATTAAATTAAAATAAAATAATATTAGTCACATTGTTTTTTTTTTTTTGAAGCTTTATTTAGGATGCATTCCCTTTACTTATATGTAACTTTTGCGTTTTATTTAAGTCTTTTTGAATCTGAATCAACAGTTAGTTTATTAAAATTATTGTTTTTATTTTTTGTTACTGGGTATGTTAAAATTATGACATTTTTTGCATTAAGAGTTGAAGAGTTACCAAAGCCGATAATTTTGGAGAAAAGTTTATTCAGAAATTAACATTCATTTTGTGATTCAGACTCAAAAATAATACCTAATCACTACTACATAAACGAGAACGTAAAATAAATAATCATTGGAAAAGAAACTCTAAAGAATGCCTTCGCATCTGGCGTTGAGTCAACGTAGGAGTTTGTCGTACGTCTACGCGTCACTAACGCAGCGTCAACGTGACGTATTTTCGATACAATCACGCCAATACTTGTGCATTGTTCGAAATGTCTACGCAGCGGCTACACAGCTTTTAAGAAACGACTACACAGTCTTTAAGTGGCGTCTACGCAGCGTCTACACAGCGCCTATGCAACGTCAATCGACTTTTATGCAACGTCTACGCGCCGTAACCGCGGCGTATATGCCAACGCTAGAAATACGCTCAGTGCGAAGACACTCAAAAATCTAAAAAATAAAGCTCATGCGACACCGAATGATATAATTTATATCTCAGCATATCTTACGCATAACTTCTTTGGGAGCGGCCACGGGCGTCGCCACCGCTAAAATTTTGATTTTAATTTAATTTTGATGTAAAAACTAGCCAATTGTTTTATTATATTTGATGAAATGATATCTTCATGTTTGGTATTAGTTGTGGTGTGAGCAGAACTTTAGCTAAGGGTTAGCCATGTTCAGTTTTGCGTTTCGTATCTCGCTTATCATAATAATCCATACAATTTGTGGAAAAAAATATATTTTATGAATTTATGACGCATCCGAACTTGCGGATGATTCGTCGCCTTACAACTTTAAAAGGGTAACGTTTCATCTGTGGATGAAATATTTTGCGGATGAGTAGTCGTCACCTAAGTTATTTTAAGTAATTCGCAAACATGAAAAAAAAAATAAGTTGAATATATTTTATAAATTTATATCATAACGACGACGCATCCGAACTTGCGGATGATTCGTCGCATTTTAAAAGGGTAAAGTTTCATCCGTGGATGAAATATTTTGCGGATGAGTAGATACCTAAGTCATTATAGGTAATTCGCAAACATGAAAAAAAAAATATTGAGTTTTTTTTTTTTGGATTTTATCCTATCTGTGGAGTTTTGGTAGTCAATTCAAGGGGATTGGTTTGAGAGAGCTTAATATCAGTACTACAATAATTACTTTAAACATTCAGAGTAATCGTTTCAAACATCTATACAACAAGATGTAAGCAAGTTACTGAATAATAAACAAAATGTGATATGGTGGATTTTATTTCTGTAAGTAGGCTTGTCCAAACACAATCATTTACACGTCAATCCCCCAGCGGCGTGCAGAAAAACGTGTTCTGGGACGTTCTAGACCACAGAACAGATAATTTTATTTATTCTGTGTTCTAGCCGATGTCACGGGGGAGCGGGGCGCATGAGTGGTTAAAAACCGGCCAAGTGCGAGTCGGACTCGCACACGAAGAGTTCCGTACCACAAGATATGAAACGCCGAAAAAAACGTTTCTTTTATACCCCTTTAAATTATAACTTTATTTTATTTTTAATATTTGTTGTTATAGCGGCAACAGAAATACATCATCTGTGAAAATTTCAACTGTGTAGCTATCACGGTTCATGAGATACAGCCTGATGACAGACAGACGGGCAGTGGAGTCTTAGTAATAGGGGCCCGTTTTTACCCTTTAGGTACTGAACCCTAAAAATATGGATGTCACGTGATCAACTTTGAATGTTAATATGTCGAAAACGTGACACTATACGTGGTTTGGTCTTATTATGTTTTCTTTCTGCATTGATGTCAGCTATCGAATAATATAGGTCAGATGCGTGACAGCCATTTTGAAAAAAATCAAAATGGCGGACAGTAAGTATGCCACGGACCTTCAAAACACCTATAGTTCTGCCCACACCAAATAAACCATGAAGATAGTATCATACTACAGACTTATGGGTTCCTGAGGTGAAAAATACAGCTAATTTACATAATTACTGCATACTGTCAACTTTGAATAGGGAAGTATATTGTCATAATAATAGTAATAATTAAATAAATATGTGACTGCAAAGGGAACGCATGCGGTTATCAAGCGGTGACTCTTACTGTACTCTCGGACGGCCGGTGGGGGCAGCGCTGCACGCACATATAAATAGTTATATAGTCTTTATGTACTGTGTTATACATGGCGGAGTATTCAAGTGTGTTGTTTTAAGGGTGCTTTCAATTGAATACGTTTTCAGGGTTAATTTAAATAACCCTTGAAATTAAAGGAATTTGCTTTAGTTTCCTGTCCCATTTTCCACTTTATAGTCGGACAATTAGCTGCTGTAAAATGACAGCTAATGTGTTACTTATGTGACTGAAATTGGCGTTTTTTTGTTTTTTCGCGGCCATCAACCAGATCTTGGTTTTTGCTACTACAGAATAGTGTAACAAACGAAACTTATTTGACATGCATATCTCTAAACTCAGTCCGAAATGAGTTATTAAGAAGTGTCATTTTACTGCAGCTAATTAAAAGTCGGACTATGGTCATATTTTAGTCCATTTTGAATTTAAAAATAAATCGGTTTGAAATTAGACATTTTGCACGAAATTTCGTGCAAAATGACCAATTTTCGTTAAAGAAAATGTCTACTTTTATAAGAGTTGTGCAACTATCGTTCGAATTTGCACTAAAATTCTTTCAACGTACACATATTTCTCGTCACCATTGAAAGCACGCTTGTAATGTATTTGTAAATTTAACATTCTTGTTATGATAATTGAAACATTCAGTTAAGTGTTTAACCAAAAACATTCTGAAATGAAAGCGTTTTATTATTTTTAATTGTAAATGGAATTTAAACTGGTATTTGTAATTTTGCTTTAAACTGTCATAGTTTAAAACTAAACCTAAATTGTCAAGTGAAATCTTTATTTCTAATCACTATATATACTGCATTTCTTTAGGTAATTAAATAAAGGAAAACAAAAACCACGTAACTTAGTTATCCGACTAAACGCAATACCAGTCACTTCAGTTGTTATGCTACATCACAGTTGTACTCTTCAATTTAGCAAAGTTATTAACAAATCATAACGTTGCTAAATTGAAGAGTACAACTGTGACGCAGCATGACAACTGATTATAATGGTATTACGTTTAGTCGGTTAACCACGTCACGTGGTTTTTTTCGTTTACCTTTATTTAACTACCTAAACAAATGGAGTATAGATACGTCCAAATCAATAACATGGGCCAATGGTAAATCTAGATATTTTACCTTCGATCAACAACAGTACTTACGTACATTTTCCGATGAGCGCATCAAACCCGTCCAGAAGAATAAGACCACAAATAATTTTGTGGTCTTATTTTGCAACATAGTTTTTTACAGCCAAGGTTGAAAAAACTGTGTAGCATAGAAATTATGTTTTATTTTTCCATAAATATATTTGTTCTTATTTTACTTTTGATCGAAATAATAAATATAGTGCAAACAATAATAAACTTTATCTCAATCCTTAATCCAGTGATATTGGCGCCGAGTCCTTTGTCCACAAACTAAACTAAATTTAAGTTCAGTGCATCTTTTTCTTTCTATTTCATTAAGAAAAGGACAGAAGATAAATATTAGTTTAGTCCTGTCAAATTAGTCAGCGCCTGACGTAAATTGACGTATTTTTAGTAGCCACTTTTTTTATCTATTCTAAACTTGTCTATGGAGTATCTTAATTTGATTATCTTAATTTATCTTCTGTCCTTTTTTTTAATGAAATAGATGCATTGGACATAAATTTAGTTTAGTTTGTGAACAAGGGAATCGGTGCCATTGTTGATTGAAGCCCTTTACATAATAATTTTGCTACAGAACCCCGCATCATGCATAACCTCTTCCTTTTTTGGAGTTGGTTGAAAATAGCCCTAACAAGCAAGGACCAAAAAGTGATTTAAAAAAAATAATATTTAAATTCCATTTACAACAAGCCTGGATGACCAAAACCTCATACAAAACTTACTTAAAAACGCCAAGTCTATAAAAGAAAATAATACAATTTAGATAAAAAAAAGATCTTATACAGGGTTACTTTTCAAAGACCATCCAAATTTTTACATGGTGTTCTACCCATGAATATAAACAACTTTCACTATGGGACCAACTCTGAAATCACGAAAAAAAACAGCTGTTTCATACATTTTGGTCAAGTAGGTATTGAAGTTTTGTATGAAACAGCTGATTTTTATTTCGTGATTTCAGAGTTGCATAGTGAAAGTTGTTTATATTCATGGTAGAACACCATGTATAAATTTGGATGGTCTTTGAAAAGTAATCCTGTATAATAGGTAAATAATAATTTTCTCATCCCTAATTCTGTAAAACTAAACGGTCATATTTGTGGCCAGTCAGTTAATACTAACTAAACTAATATTTCCCATACTACTTTGCCCTCTGTACAGACGCCAGCACATCAAGCTACTACAATCTGTCAAATTTCTTTAATATATTTTCAACTTTATCGCTGAAGCATAATGTTCAAAGTTGATTGGGGAAATTTGACAGTTTCGTGTAGCTTGATGTGTTGGCGTCTGTACCAAATACTAACCCAGCACCTTATTGCGTAAGGCGTGTTACACACTTGTTCGGGTCGGCCATGATTCGGCACGATTCGGCACAGACGGGCATCAAGATATTTAAGTTTTTTTTTTTTTTGTTTTTTTAAGTTTATACACTAACACACATTGTACTATTATAATATATATGTTAGTCTGTAATTTATCTATGGGCCAAAGTAGCCTGAAAATAAAGGTTTTCTTTTTAAAGGTACAAAGGCGGACTTAATGCCTTAGGCATTCTCTACCAGTCAACCAAGGGTGGTGAAGAGATTAGATGGCAGGTGTTTTAGTTGAGAGGAACAATGATTAAGTCATAAGTCATTTATGTTCGTATAACTCGCCAAAATGTACGGAACAGCTGATTTTTTGCTTCCCTGCCTAGTGGTATTTCTCTAAGTCCGTCAACGAAGATACGGGGCCGTCCGAAAATGGATGAACCGTAAAAACGAGTGCCCCATTCAATTTTTCAGGCGGGCATTTACATATCGGAAGTAGGGACCACTGTCAACTCGTGTTGTCATTTTAAGTTTGGACCCGAAATGAATCATAGTTATGTCCGTAAGTGATGCGTAGTAGGAATCTACGTACCGTAATTTCGGACGGCACAACGGATTATGAGCTTAGGGACTAGACCTCCTGTGCCGAATCATGCCGACCCGAACTAGTGTGTAACACCCCTCAGACTCGGAATAACAATCCCTTTCTTTCGAAGGAGCTTTAAAATAAATTAGTAACTTTATTGAAACTGCAAGAGAGTTCAAAATTGCGTGCTGGAGACGATTCTCTGTGGCGTTAAAAATTGCTATCGTATATTTTGACTCAAAATTTGACCGTATAGAACACGCTCGAACATTATGCTGGCTAGCGTAATGAAGATTGGTGAACTGTCATAATAAAAAAAGATTGTCATTACGAGTGTTTTCAAGTGCCTACAGATTTGCTCGAATTTTAATGAAACCATGACCTCTGAGTTTGTTTTTGCATTTCTTTATCAGAGATCAGTCAGCTAGAAAATGCCAGCGACATATAGTTTTAGAAAATTGCCGTGCAAATGTATTTATTGACGGTTAACAGGCGACAGAAAGAGGTGCTACACATGTTCGGGTCGGCATGTTTCAGCACAGGCCGGGCAGCAAAAATATACTTTGCCGCACAGCTGTGCCATATCGTGCCGACCCGAACATGGTTGGGCCTCAGAATCGATATAATCTACAACATTATTTTTAGTATATGCGAAACCCGAAACACGTGTCTAGTATTTTTATGTAAAGAACCTATGTACAAAATTTCTGTATCATGAATAATCACAAAGTTATAAGCTTGTTAAGTTACCTGTTTGTCCGTACAAAAACATGCTCACCCGCGCCGTCTTGCGCCTATTGATAATAGTACCTAGGTACCTACTTAGTGTCGCTCGGTATCCAACTTTTAACCTTTTTTAAATTTTTTTTGGGACAAAATATAACATGGTGTAGAAATTATTGGAATCGATTCCGTTACATAATCTGAACAAACTATATTCAGGTTTCGAATATACTAAAAATAACATTGTACAGTAAGCGAAACTATATCGAGCGATAATAACGATCGTCGAACATCGAGTAAATCTGTAGACACCTTTACGCAATTTGGCTAAAATTCTACATCAACTAACTACATAATTCTATACATAATAAGTATATACATACCATGGTGCGAACCTCCCCTCTTGGCGTAAAGCTTGAGTTTCTCTCTGAGCGCGCCGCGTTCTGTCTCCAACGAGTCGATGTCTTGTTGCAAGTGATCCATTGTCTCTTCAAATTCTTTCTCTTTTCTGTGAAAGAGAGTTAATCAATCAATAATGTTTATTGTGGATCATAGGTACAGAAATAGATACAGGTGTTAAGAATTACAGTGATGTTGATCAGCTATGGCCCGCCTTTTGAGCATACAATACAAATTATTCAAATTATTAACATTGTGTCATATTATCATATAAGAAATTAACATTATTATTTTAATAAATTAACAAAGAAAAAAAAATAACAAAATAACTATTGCAATTTAAGGAAAAATTAAATTAACTAGTTAGGTTGGTAGTTACAATCTAATATTACAACAAAAAAATAAACACAAAATGTAGGTCAGTTAAAGATCTTAAAATTAATATGTAAGCAGCACTGACAGCACCATGGTCTCGGTCAAAATATAATTTAATTTAAAGGGACTTGTCTGACATAAAGTCTTTTAACAACAGTAATAGGATTGATCGACTAACAGTTTATTAAAGTGATGAGCTGTCCCTCTGGTTGTATGAAAGAAAAACTGATAAAGGCTTATTAAATGCTCAAATGATAGGATCTTCGATCAACAATAGCACCATAGTCCAACTTTTATTTAGCTGCAGTAAAAGACACTTCTTAATAACTCATTTCAGACTGAGTTTAGAAATATGCATGTCAAATAAGTTTCGTTTGTTACACTATTCCGTACTAGAAAAACAAGATTTGGTTGATGGGAATAGTACTAGAAAAACAAGATTTGGTTGACGGGAATGGTACTAGAAAAACAAGATTTGGTTGATGGGAATAAGTACTAGAAAAACAAGATTTGGTTGATGGGAATAGTACTAGAAAAACAAGATTTGGTTGACGGGAATAGTACTAGAAAAACAAGATTTGGTTGATGGGAATAGTACTAGAAAAACAAGATTTGGTTGATGGGAATAGTACTAGAAAAACAGGATTTGGTTGATGGGAATGGTACTAGAAAAACAAGATTTGGTTGATGGGAATAGTACTAGAAAAACAAGATTTGGTTGATGAGAATAGTTAAAAAAAACAAGATTTGGTTGATGGGAATAAGTACTAGAAAAACAAGATTTGGTTGATGGGAATAGTACTAGAAAAACAAGATTTGGTTGTAGGGAATAGTACTAGAAAAACAAGATTTGGTTGATGGGAATAGTACTAGAAAAACAAGATTTGCTTGATAGGAATAAGTACTAGAAAAACAAGATTTGGTTGATGGGAATAGTACTAGAAAAACAAGATTTGGTTGTAGGGAATAGTACTAGAAAAACAAGATTTGGTTGATGGGAATAGTACTAGAAAAACAAGATTTGATTGATGGGAATAGTACTAGAAAAACAAGATTTGGTTGATGGCCGCGAAAAAACAAAAAGACGCCAATTTCAGTAATTTAAGTAACACATTAGCTGTCATTTTACTGCAGCTAATTAAAAGTCCGACTATAAAGTTTAGGAACAAGTTGCCGTGATTGCATATAAGTAACTTGATTATAACCCTTAACCCTTCAAAAATAAAGTTTATTATCTTTTGTAATAAAGGAGGATGCTTTGGTATGGAGATAGTTTGAGTCCCGAGAAAGGACATAGGATAGGTTTTATCCCGATATTCCCACGGGATCGACACTTAAGGCCTACGCAGACCGGTACGGCATGGCAAGGGATTTTCCCGTCAGTCAGCGCACACTAGCCGCTTAGATACCGCGGCATTTCAGCGGCTTCCCCGCTTCTACCTCACCCCGCGGTATGTCACAAAGAGCGCCGGAGTCCTTGGCATGCCGTTGCCTACCGCAGAACGCCACGGCATCCCGCCGCGGGAGCCCGTGGCGCGTCTTGCAATGCCGTGCAATGAAATCCCTTTCGATGCCATGGCATCATTTTAAAGCATAGCAATTTATGTCGTATTTCTGTATCGATACGTTTGAATGTCCATTAGTTAAAAAATTTAATCCCTTGCCATGCCGTCCCGGTCTGCGTAGGCCTTTATGCGGGTGAAATCGCGGGGCGCTGCTGTAAGCCATAAATGCTCGTTTTAGCACGAAATGTATGAAAATATGTTGGCCGTGCTGTAGTAAAATATGAAGGTAACTGACCTCTTAAGCTGGTTATGTGAATCTTCCAGTCTGCGAGTCAATTGTTCAGCCCTTAGTTCGGCATCTCTTGCTGCTGTGGACAACTTGCGTTCCCCGAGCTCGCGACGGATCGTCATCTCAGATAATTCTTCTTGTTTTGCCTAGAATTGAGAAAGCATTCATTTACAATTATTTATTTATTATTATTATTATTCCCAACACAACTAGCATTACAGGCTACCCCAAATCGGCAGCATGGTCATCAACAATATTTTTTCCATTACAGCTTATTTATTTATTTATTGAGGATCTCCAACAAAGGATACACATAAACAATAGAAATTTACAATAATAAAAAGGTTCTTTTACGTGTGCTCCTTCAATTAAAGGAGACCACAGCATGCACATATAACTAGTTGTAAACACGATAAAAATAGAGACAATAAATTATGAATACAGATTATAAAATTAGAAGGAAAAAAAATATAAAATTAACTTATCGAGATTGAGCATTCATATTATAAATGGTGTAGGCGGGATAAAAATAAAAATCGCTTTCTGCGATTTCATTAAGAGCGTTTACGCCGTACGGCATTTCATACAAACTTTCAAGCTTTTGTTTTTCGAAATGAACGAACCGATTTTAATGAAACTTCATACGCATAAGGAGGATACGTAGGTCTAAAAAGTTACTTAAGACCATTTCTGAAAATGTTTTCGATCGTAACACACTCTCTAATACAGTGCAGTGCCCTTTCCAGTCCAGAACCTCGAAGACATCCTTCAGTGCAGCGGTGAACAGTTTTGGACAGATAAAGTCTCCCTGCCTCACACCTCGCTGCAGAAGGATAGTTTTCGAGGTCTGATCCTGGAGTTGGACTGACATAGTTGCGTTTTCGTACAGACACTTCAGCACTTAGATGTACCGATAGTCGATCTGGCACCGTTGAAGAGATTGCAGCACAGCCCATGTCTCGATCGAATCAAAGGCTTTCTCGTAGTCCACAAACGCTAAGCTGGGAGACAGGTTATACTGTTTGGTCTTCTGTATAACCTGGCGCAGCGTATGTATGTGGTCTACGGTGCTAAAGCCTTTACGGAATCCGGCTTGTTCGGGAGATACAAAATCGATCGTAACGCACTCTCTAATAGAGGTCGTTACGATCGATTTTGCCTCCTTTCTGCAACTGTTTCTATTGTTTAAGTAGGTTCTATGTACTCTTGCTAGTACACAAAACCTACCTAATTTATATAAAATGGTATAGATAATTTAATGGAAATTAATTCTGTTCAAAAAATGATTTAATGCAGTAGAAACAAAAAAAAACATCAAAATATTACTAAAATAAAAAAGATTTTAGTAAGCTTTCAAAACCAGAAACGTAAGATATTTAACGCACTTTCCCTCCCCGAATAATTAAATTACCTTGAGCGCCTTCCTCAGTTCCCTTAGATCGGCCTCTTTGTTCTCCAACTTGATGGTGAGACTCTTCGTCTCTTCGAGTTGCTTCTTCACCAACTGGGCTCTGATAACCACTGGGGGTATTGGCTGAAAAAGTTAAATGGTTAGTAGGTATGGTTGGTCGGTTGGTTGGTTGGTTGGTTGGTTGGTTGGTTGGTTGGTTGGTTGGTTCGTTGGTTGGTTGTTGTATGAGAGTGGCAATATTATGGATATTGGAGGGGTTTGTTTCTAAGTAATAACAGCCGCACGGGTCGATCGATCAGGTTAAGCGACGCTTGTCGCGGTTGGTCCATGGATGGGTGACCATCTTTACATACCAAGACCCCTCCGTGCCTCGGAAAGCACGTTAAGCCGTTATACTCATCGGTCTTCATCAAACACATTATTGGCTTATTTTTGACAAAAATAGTCAAACAAAAAATAGTAACCAAAAGGGAATTAAAAAAAAATTCCTCCTCCTTTTTGTAAAGTCGGTTAGAAACGCGTCTAAGAGGCTGTCCATTAATCACGTGAGGCTCGAAAGGGGGGGGAGGGGTCCATAAAAAATCACGAAATATCACACGGGTCGAGGGTGGGTGTAGTAATTATATCACGTGTATTTATTTTTTCGGCAAACGCGCGATATGCAACTGAAAAGCGGCGTGACGTGTATTTATTTTTTTGTCAAACGCGTACAAAATCGAACGCGGCTTGCAGTGTGACTTTGATTCGCCGTTGCCAAGCAACGAACGAAGTGAAGTTCCCGCGATAATTTTCTATAATAAAATTAGATGATACTTACACCTGTATTTTATAAATATTTAAAAAAAAATAAGATTCTTTGTAGGTACTAAAAAATACACGTGAGGAGGCGGGGGGGTTAGTCTTAAACCTCACCATGTATTACCAAGGGGCAGGGGGGTTAAAATGGTAAAAAAACATCTCGTGATTAATGGACGGCGCATAAGCTGATAGGTTTAGCATTCTTACCTTGTCGGACTGCACATTAGTGAGTGACATCATGTCATACTCCTTGTCCTGCGCGAACGTCGCCAGCTTGTTGACGTCTGCCGTCACCCCGGCCAGAGCCTGCTTGATGGTACGCGCCGGGCCGACGTCGTCCTGTAATGAAATAAATAAAAAAAATTAAAAAGCAGTTCATCTCTCCTTAAACATCATTATATTTTTCTTTGCTCCTGTTTCATGTTTATTGTTACACTAGCTGCGCTCCGCGGTTTCACCCGCGTAAGTGTCGATCCCTTGGGAATATCGGGATAAAAAGTAGCCTATATGTTAATCCAGGGTGTCAGCTACCTCCATACAAAATTTAATAAAAATCGGTCCAGCCGTTTAAGCGTGAAGAAGTAACAAACATATAAACACACACACACACTCACAAACTTTCGCCTTTATAATATTAGTGTGATGATGTATATATTTATTTAGATTAGTATAATATACTTTATGTATGTATTTATTGTATTATGTAAATGGTACACCACAGACTACCGACAGTATTTGTCTGTCCTTCCTCTTTTTAATCCATCCAAAGGTTGTCTTTAAAAGATCGCTTTTAGCGATAAGACCGCCCATTGTGTGACCCTTTGTACAGTTTCTATAATTATGTCTGTAATTAATATGGTGTACATAATAAAGAGTATTCTATGTCTGTGTGGTGCCGGACTTAAAGAATACCACCACCCCTTACTTCCCATGGGTGTCGTAAAAGGCGACTAAGGGTCGTACCGGAGAATGGGCAGCAGCGTTCTCTATGCATTCCACCATCATACCATACTGCGATCACCAACCCGCCTGCCAAGCGTGGCGATTATGGCAAACCCCCCCCCCCCCCAAATTGGGGGAGGCCTATGTCCAGCAGTGGACGTCTATCGGCTGAAATGATGATGATGATTCTATTCTATTCTATTCTAAATAAAGACAGAATTTAAATACATAAATTATTTTGTGTGGCTAAGAATTGGCATTATTGACGTTACAACACACAAGTTACAAGCTTTAAAAATAATATAAAAAGAATGACGTATAAAGACACTAGTTTTTGACTAGCACGACACTATTCTTCATGTCCTTTTTTTTTTTAAACGTTACCCCCCCCACCCCCCACACTAGGAATTTATGCTGTATGTGTGGGTGCGTTTACAAACATTTAAACTCACTTACACAAGCAGCCAGACCCGGAACAACTACTTGAAGGCCATACAAATATTTGCTCCGTGCGGGAATCGAACCAGCGACACGCAGCGCAGCAGTCAATCGCTTGACCATTGCGCCAACCGTGTCGTCAAAAACCGACCGTGCCGTTAGTCGCGACTAATCAAAAACTAGTCTGTTAATAGTTGTGACTAATCAAAATCTAGTTGGATACTAGCTCGACAATAGTTGTGAATAGTTAAAAAAAACTGGCCAAGTGCGAGTCGGACTCGCATACGAAGGTTACGTATCACGAGGCAAAAACTTGAAAAAAAAAAAAACACGTTTGTTGTATGGGAGCCCCCTTAAATATTTATTTTATTCTGTTTTTAGTATTTGTTGTTATAGCGGCAATAGAAATACATCATCTGTGAAAATGTCAACTGTCTCGCTATCACGGTTCATGAGATACAGCCTGGTGACAGACAGACAGACGGACAGTGGAGTCTCAGTAATAGGGTCCCGTTTTTACCTTTTGGGTACGGAATCCTCAAAACTTGTCTGTCACAAGTTCGCAAGCCTCTGTGGACTCCATCGGGCAGCACAAGCGAGATGTAACAACATACCTGTTGATATATCTTATCCACCGCCGCCGCCCACAGCGTCAGCAGCGTGCTGTGCGGCAGCGGCGCGCCGTCCGCGCGCTCGCCCGCCGTGGCGGCGCAGGCGCAGGTGATGTAACAACATACCTGTTGATATATCTTATCCACCGCCGCCGCCCACAGCGTCAGCAGCGTGCTGTGCGGCAGCGGCGCGCCGTCCGCGCGCTCGCCCGCCGTGGCGGCGCAGGCGCAGGTGATGTAACAACATACCTGTTGATATATCTTATCCACCGCCGCCGCCCACAGCGTCAGCAGCGTGCTGTGCGGCAGCGGCGCGCCGTCCGCGCGCTCGCCCGCCGTGGCGGCGCAGGCGCAGGTGATGTAACAACATACCTGTTGATATATCTTATCCACCGCCGCCGCCCACAGCGTCAGCAGCGTGCTGTGCGGCAGCGGCGCGCCGTCCGCGCGCTCGCCCGCCGTGGCGGCGCAGGCGCAGGTGATGTAACAACATACCTGTTGATATATCTTATCCACCGCCGCCGCCCACAGCGTCAGCAGCGTGCTGTGCGGCAGCGGCGCGCCGTCCGCGCGCTCGCCCGCCGTGGCGGCGCAGGCGCAGGTGATGTAACAACATACCTGTTGATATATCTTATCCACCGCCGCCGCCCACAGCGTCAGCAGCGTGCTGTGCGGCAGCGGCGCGCCGTCCGCGCGCTCGCCCGCCGTGGCGGCGCAGGCGCAGGTGATGTAACAACATACCTGTTGATATATCTTATCCACCGCCGCCGCCCACAGCGTCAGCAGCGTGCTGTGCGGCAGCGGCGCGCCGTCCGCGCGCTCGCCCGCCGTGGCGGCGCAGGCGCAGGTGATGTAACAACATACCTGTTGATATATCTTATCCACCGCCGCCGCCCACAGCGTCAGCAGCGTGCTGTGCGGCAGCGGCGCGCCGTCCGCGCGCTCGCCCGCCGTGGCGGCGCAGGCGCAGGTGATGTAACAACATACCTGTTGATATATCTTATCCACCGCCGCCGCCCACAGCGTCAGCAGCGTGCTGTGCGGCAGCGGCGCGCCGTCCGCGCGCTCGCCCGCCGTGGCGGCGCAGGCGCAGGTGATGTAACAACATACCTGTTGATATATCTTATCCACCGCCGCCGCCCACAGCGTCAGCAGCGTGCTGTGCGGCAGCGGCGCGCCGTCCGCGCGCTCGCCCGCCGTGGCGGCGCAGGCGCAGGTGATGTAACAACATACCTGTTGATATATCTTATCCACCGCCGCCGCCCACAGCGTCAGCAGCGTGCTGTGCGGCAGCGGCGCGCCGTCCGCGCGCTCGCCCGCCGTGGCGGCGCAGGCGCAGGTGATGTAACAACATACCTGTTGATATATCTTATCCACCGCCGCCGCCCACAGCGTCAGCAGCGTGCTGTGCGGCAGCGGCGCGCCGTCCGCGCGCTCGCCCGCCGTGGCGGCGCAGGCGCAGGTGATGTAACAACATACCTGTTGATATATCTTATCCACCGCCGCCGCCCACAGCGTCAGCAGCGTGCTGTGCGGCAGCGGCGCGCCGTCCGCGCGCTCGCCCGCCGTGGCGGCGCAGGCGCAGGTGATGTAACAACATACCTGTTGATATATCTTATCCACCGCCGCCGCCCACAGCGTCAGCAGCGTGCTGTGCGGCAGCGGCGCGCCGTCCGCGCGCTCGCCCGCCGTGGCGGCGCAGGCGCAGGTGATGTAACAACATACCTGTTGATATATCTTATCCACCGCCGCCGCCCACAGCGTCAGCAGCGTGCTGTGCGGCAGCGGCGCGCCGTCCGCGCGCTCGCCCGCCGTGGCGGCGCAGGCGCAGGTGATGTAACAACATACCTGTTGATATATCTTATCCACCGCCGCCGCCCACAGCGTCAGCAGCGTGCTGTGCGGCAGCGGCGCGCCGTCCGCGCGCTCGCCCGCCGTGGCGGCGCAGGCGCAGGTGATGTAACAACATACCTGTTGATATATCTTATCCACCGCCGCCGCCCACAGCGTCAGCAGCGTGCTGTGCGGCAGCGGCGCGCCGTCCGCGCGCTCGCCCGCCGTGGCGGCGCAGGCGCAGGTGATGTAACAACATACCTGTTGATATATCTTATCCACCGCCGCCGCCCACAGCGTCAGCAGCGTGCTGTGCGGCAGCGGCGCGCCGTCCGCGCGCTCGCCCGCCGTGGCGGCGCAGGCGCAGGTGATGTAACAACATACCTGTTGATATATCTTATCCACCGCCGCCGCCCACAGCGTCAGCAGCGTGCTGTGCGGCAGCGGCGCGCCGTCCGCGCGCTCGCCCGCCGTGGCGGCGCAGGCGCAGGCGGCGCGCGCCGCCAGCCACGCGGCGCGCGCGCAGCGCCACAGCGAGCTGGCGCACTCGCCACGCAGGCGTTCAACCAGCTGCGGGGGGAGGCAAATATGGATTTTAGAAAAAAATACTCTTGCATTTGAGCACCGCACTCGAATACACGAGCGACACGACGTTGTCACACACGTTGCTTCACAACGTCAGGTTGACGTTGTTGTCGACGCGTATATACACACGTACTGTCTTCTATTTTCGACGTGAATACGTCTTTAAAATTGTTTCCGTAGTGAGAGGCAAGTAAAAAAAACAATGATAACAAAATCGGAGGATATAGTTTGGTGTTGCAGCTTCATATCTATCATCTCCATCCTAAATTCAATTACACCATTGGATAGAACTTCCCTCATTAAAACTCAATTGCCTACGCAACAGCACGGTTTCTGTACCAATAAATCCATTACCACCAACTTAGGTCACATTAATGATATCAGCAGATCCGTTGACTCCGGTGTGCAAGTGGACTCAATTTACACTGGCTTCAGTAGCGCGTTCGACAAAGTAAATCATGTGCTTCTACTTCAAAAACTTAAGAACTATGGTATGCATGGTCATTTGCTACGCTGGTTTGAATCATATCTTTCAAAACGACAACAGAGAGTTATTATCAAGGGTTATCAGTCGCCACTTTATTACTCAACATCAGGGGTGCCACAGGGATCGTATTTTGGTCCTATTCTTTTCGGAAAAAGCTGATTCAGCCTTCAGCATATCACTTAAACGGCATAACTCTTCAGAAAGACGATACCATTCGTGATTTGGGAGTCCAACTTGATCGTCAACTGTCCTTTGTAAATCACTTTGACACTATTGTCGCCAAAGCAAATAAAATGTCGGGATTTGTAAAAAGAACTTGCAAGGAATTCCGATCAATCAGCACCCTTAAGGTTTTGTGGTTGATTTGCTATTTTTTAGTTTGGGTAGGATCGGCAACACTGGTTTATGTTTTGATTTTGAGATTGAGTTGATGTGCCAATATTAACGGAGAGGATAGAATTACAGAGTCAACATATCCTGCTTCTCATCAACACATCTGATCTGTGTGGTGCCGGACTTAAAGAATAGCGCCACCCCTTACTTCCCGTGGGTGTCGTAAAAGGCGACTAAGGATCGTACCGGAGAATGGGCAGCAGCGTTCTCTATGTATTCCACCATCATACCATACTGCGATCGCCAACCCGCCTGCCAAGCGTGGCGATTATGGCAAACCCTCGCAAAATTGGGGGAGGCCTATGTCCAGCAGTGGACGTCTATCGGCTGAAACGACATCATCACAAACCTGAGCGTCCAGCACGGCGTGCAGCATCACTCCAGGTGGCAGACGTCTCCTCACAGACTTGAGCTGTTGCTGCAGACTCGTGCAACTGTTGCACACGGCTTCGTGCAGGAGACCAAGTTCTTGCTGGCGGTCGGATTGCTGTGAAAAAAAAACGTAAAGTTTAATATTTAAAGTCAATAAATCTATCTATACAAGGTTATTGGTAAAACATTAACAACCTCTTAAGAGGTTATTGTACTCATCATTATGAACAACTTTTACTATGGGACCAAACCTGAAATCGCGACAAAAATCATCAGCTGTTCCCTACGTTTATGTTCGTATATCTCGTCAAATGTAGGGAACAGCTGTTTTTTTTCGCGATTTCAGGTTTGGTCCCTTAGTAAACGTTCTTGATAATGATGAATACAATGACCTCTTAAGAGGTTGTTAATGTTTTACCAATAACCCTGTATAAATAAAAATCAATGTTTGTATGTTTGTCCTCTATGCGTTCCGAAACCATTATATAATAATAATAATAATGTTTTATTCAGTGTTAAAATTGGTAAAATTATTACATAAAGTCTTAGAAATTATTTACAAAAGTATAATAATGTTAGATGCCTGTACTAGGATAAACCTGTATCACAGGCGGCATGAGCATACTTAATGGTAATTGTAGGACTATAAAATTCTTAACAATACTTAACATTAGAAATCTTGAAATAATGACAAAATTACTTAATTCATTATTTTATACCTAGTTTATTTAAATACTATTTACCTTAAACATCAAAATAACAAAAAGTCTTATTGTATACGAATTGTTGAGTCAGCGTAAAATACTTTCTTGCACTTTAAAACTTAGCTAAACACATATGATACGATTTTGCGTCAGCAGAAATTGGTATGTGGGTTAAAGTCAATGTTGCACAAAATTAAATCACGTTCGAGGCAATGTGTTTTCTCAGTTTTTGCTGGGGCGACTTAAGTGCTTAAACATCAACAAAATCGAGGGTTTGTAGGCCAGTGCAGTGTTTTGTTGAGTCAGCAGCAGGCAGTAAACCCGGAAGTCTGGCCTTAAGTATGACGCTCTAGGCGCCCTCGTAGTCGATAGAGTTGATGTATCTGTATTCCGCTATTTTCCTGGCAGGGCACTCGGCATCTCCCGTTTTGTGGTTATTGGGCTTTCTAAAGCGTGAGCAAGTTGCACATTTCGGTGTGTCAGCTTTCTTTGCGCACTCTGACATCGAGTGTCCTTCTTCACCGCAGTGACCACACGTAGCTTTTAGCTCTCTGCACGTTTTTGCTGCATGACCATATTGTTGGCATTTGTAGCATCTTGTGACCAAGGTGAAGTCCCTGACAGGGCAAGACGTCCAATTTATAAAAAGCCTTGATTGGGATAATAGGGCTTTACGTATATTGGCTGTAACTTCAATGACGTAGTTACAGGTCGACGCATCTTTCTTCCCAGATTTGTGGCTTAATTTAACTACGCTCAAAAAGGACTCCATAGGCATTGCTGGAAACTTATCGGCTACGTTCTGTTCATAAATGCACCTGAAGACTTCAGTTTCAGCCAAAGTAGTCGGCACACCTACAACCACGATCCGAGGTTTGCGCTTATTTGGTTCGTTGGCGGTAAGTCCGGATGTAGAGAGCTCGACTGCGTGCTTGAGTTTGTCAGCATCATGTTTCGTCTCTGTACTAACAATAACGCCTCCATTTTTAGTCTTTCGGACACCACGTACATGCAGCTTCATTTGATCAGGGCGAATGATTTTTTGCACGAGGTCTTTGGTTTCATCACTTGACTTTAATTTATCGTTGGGATAAATAGCTACAGAGCTTAAATTGTTCGGTCGAATGAAATCATTTGCTCCCTTCTTCACCATATCGGCAAACGAAACATTATCCGCAGAACCAGAGTCCTTAATCGTCTGCTTGAGCTCCGAAATATGTTCCGTCAGGTCCCGCTTTTGCTGAAGGGCATCAACCGCATTATACGCGTGAATGGCTTTCTGCTTCAGCGACTGGTATAGAACTGCCATTTGTGAGGTTCCAGATCCTACTTTACGGCACAGGGAAGAAATTTTCAGTTTCTGCTCCGAGTTGAGTTTGCCATCCGCGGCAATAGAGCAAACTTCATTTAAGTGCTGTTCGATGGCTGACATCCATTTTTGAATCTCGGGCGTTGAAATAACATCAGCCGTGACCGACTCAAGGGCTGGGTTCTGCGTCGTCGTCTTCGACGGGGAGGCGGAGGGATGCACTGGCCCTCTTGGATTAAAGGGGCTGTTATCCATTTTATATTTTTCAAGTTCAATCATTCGTGTCCATTATACACTGAAACTACACACTAAGCAAAACTACAGTTGCATTACGTTGGTAATGCTCTAAAGGAGGTCACTGCTATTAAAGTAGGTAATTATTAAATATTGCTAACGAGCACGTCTGTACACTGCGAGTGACCACGACTCAATCCAAATATCCATTAGTCAGATTGTGATGAAAATTTGGTAGGGTGTTCCGGGGACTCCCGTGAGGGTTCCTAATTATTAAAACATGCAAATAAATAACAAAAAAAATCTGAGACGATACGAAGTTAATAATAAAAACACTTTATTGTTGTTGATAAAATAATCACGAAAAACCACCAGAAATGCAACGATGCCAGCTCAAAATTGGTCCAGCCGTTTTAGCGTGAAGAAAAAACATAAACACACGCAGACACACACTCACAAACTTTCGCCTTTATAATATTAGTGTGATAAAGGCGAAAGTTTGTGAATGTGTGTTTATATGTTTGTTACTTCTTCCCGCTCAAGCGGCTGGACCAATTTTGATAAAATTTTGTATGGAGGTAGCTGACACCCTGGATTAACATATAGGCTACTTTATATCCCGATATTCCCACGGGATCGACATTTATGCGGGTGAAACCGTGAGGCACAGCTAGTTGATAAAATAATCACGAAAAACCATGCAACGTTGCCAGCTCGCGCGGCATGAACGCTCTTAAGATGAACGCACACCATTTCAAGCCACAGATAGGTATGCGCTCACCTTAACTTAAATCTTCGGGTCAGGAAAAATTGTAGTGGTTTTAGCATTAAAAAAAATCTCTGAAGCCTGGATTTAGTTATGCAGGTTCATGTTATATTACCTGCAGTATGTGCGTCAGAGCAGACGCGTCAGCGTGCAACGCGCGTGCGAGCGCGTCGAGCGCGCTACACGCGTGCAGGAGAGGTTCTCTAGCTACAGCTGCGCCCTCTAGTGAGCTTAAGTTGAGTGCAGACCACATCGCGCAGAGGTACGTCCAGCAACGCTCAATACCTGTGGTGGAAAGAAATAATTATAATCCATACTAATATTATAAATGCGAAAGTGTGTCTGTCTGTCTGTATGTTACCTCTTCATGCTTAAATCGCTGAATCGATTTAGATGAAATTTGGTATAGATATACAGGGTTATTGGTAAAACATTAACAACCTCTTAAGAGGTCATTGTACTCATCATTATGAACAACTTTTACTATGGGACCAAACCTGAAATCGCAAAAAAAAAACAGCTGTTCCCTACATTTACCAATAACCCTGTAGTTTGAGTCCGGGGAAAGGATATAGGATAGTTTTTATCCCGATATTCCCACGGGATCGATACTTATGCTAGTAAAAACGCGGGGCGCTGCTAGTCAGCCTATAATGTTCCCACTGCTGGGACACAGGCCTCCTCTAGGTAAGAGGGAGTGGGCTGTAATCCACAACGCGGGCCCAGTGTGGATTGGTAGATGTCACATGTCTTCGAATTTTTGGCTCTAGGACATGCCGGTTTCCTCACGATGTTATCCTTGGCTTATTCCACAAATCCCCCCTGAAAGTCCCCCTGAGGGGGATAAGTGGTTCACCGTTTTGATTTCACTTTGAGGTACAAGGTCTCCTAAAGTGATAATGCGCATAGAAATCTTCGTCACTGTTCGGCAACGGTCGTATTCCCCGAGCGTCGGAAGACGATATGTATATAGAGTGGTTAAGTGCATTTCCTTCGTGCATGTTTAGGGCTCTTACGATTCAATGATTCGGGTATTTCCGGGAATACGACAATTAGCGAAGATCTGCATGCGCATCACGAATAATAGAGAAGAAGTATGTTGCGCCGACCCCAAATAATTTGGTATAAGGGCTGGAGAATGATGATGATGCCTTACCGTCAAGCGAACAGTTCTCGTCCAGCTCGTTGGTCTTGAGCAGGTGTGTGAGCGCGTCCAGCGCGCGCTCCTGCTGCGCCGCGTCGGGCAGCGCGCTCGCAGCACGCAGCAGCAGCTCGGGCGCGCACGCGTCCAGCGCGCAGCTCCACATGCACACTATGCACTGTGGGGGACGAATACTGGTTATTTGTGCAACTTTTGTATAATAAGGGGTATTAAAACCTGAATGAATAGTATCACATGAGTGTTTTAATACTTAATTATGTACAGTTGCATAGTACATTATGATTCATGTGTGCTATGTTGATCATTATGCTCGAAGCGGTATTATTCCTGATAAGAAAGCCGAGAGTCTAATGATCAATGCACACGCGTTTCATACGACGTTTTTCAACACACTAGCAAGGAAAAAAATCAGACTTGTATTGTTAAATATTAACTTGTTTGGAAGATGGCGCGCTAGTTTTGTTTTGTTGCGCGCCGTGCTAGCCAGCACTAGCGATGCGCGCGCAGGTGTAAATAAAAGCACCGTCTCTTATTTTAAATATATTAGTCTATGGCACTGACAAAACCTGTAAACAGCCTATAGACAAAATATAATAAACACAAAATAATGTTTAGACTGATCGTAGTGTTGTCGTATGTCAAATTGTAGTTTAGTTAGTATGAAATTAAAAAGTACTATTGGCATAGAGAAATATATTTACATTAGTTCAGTGAGAATCCGCAATAATAAAACGCCAGTCAGGGTCTTTTCCGTTTGGTTTCGGAAGGGACCACGGGCAATTTAAGGTGGATAATTAAAATTTTCTTACGTTTTTTGTAATTAGCAAATCATATTTTGATCAAGACACAACCTGACACTGACCTGAAAATTGCAAAAAACCTAAGAAAATTTGAATTTCGCGGTCTACCACTGCGCATTCACCTCAAAATTGTTCGTGGTCCCTGCGCATTCACCTTAAGGTAAATAAATATTAGTTAATTTTGGGAGCAAGGACAATACAGACTATTTTAAAAAAAAAGTGAATTGATGAGATTAAAAAAGCGCGCATCTCCGACTAGTAAATAGTTATCTGTGGAAATAAAGCACATGTGGATTAAAGTAAAGAAAAAGCACGCGTTTTTAATACACTGCATTATGGACCTAAAAGCGGTTCAATAAGAGCCACTTTACGAGCAAGTGTGTTGAAAAAGTCTTTATCTACACCCATGATATGACTCAATACTAATATTATAAATTCGAAAGTCCCCCATCCCCCCATTCCAAAAGAAGACCCTCCATTTTCCAATTGTCAGGGGAAAAATATGTTAATCTTTAGTAACTTTGAAAGATGGTGGCCAAGCAATTATTTTTATAAAATAGCATACGTTACCTGTATCATATGCAGCTGATACTCCAACTGACAACGGAAACTGTACTGTACTGCCGTATGCGTTTTTGTTACGACCTCTCTGTCCCACACGTTGACCGGCGGGAATCTATAGAGAGATGTTCTTATTATTGTTTGTTTGTTTGTTACAAAAGTAGCTATTTTTCCACTTTGCAATTGGCATTTTGTTTTGATTGCTGTTGTTTTGTTGTCATCTGCCAGTGTCGCGGGCGCATCACGGACAAAGGTCATAGCACATGTATCAAACCGGAATGGGATCGTCACCGTATCAACTCGAGCCGTTCAGTATGCTTTGTATGAAACTCCCTACTGCAACGCAGACTAATCGGAATCGTAACGTACTCGTAATCGCCTCCGCCAACCGCGGTGCGGTGCGTTACGGCTCATCGTCCCCGCGCTTACGTCTCTCCGTACCCGAGCTTACGACTCTTCGTCCACCCTTGCCCCTCTCACCCCTCCGGCCTGCCTGCTGCACCATCAACCAGCGGTCGGCGAGCCGTAAGCGCGGCGTCGCCTAGCCGTAGCCGAGTCGACGTATCGGAGCTTCTGATCCGCTTTGGTTACGTGCTTACGATTGACGCCTGTTTAACGGCGAGGCGAAAGGCGATACGGTGACGATCCCTTTCCGATTTGATACGTGTGCTTACGACTTTTAATTTGTATTGTCAATGTCAATTAATGTGTGTTGTCTTTGGTCCCTGGCCCTGACATCAAGCAATGGACAAAATTAAAAACTTTTTATATGCTTGAGTACGAGGCTTTTGACTACGTTGAATGTGTATGTCGGCGGCGTTGCCGTACGTCATTTCTCTAAGCTGTAAACAACACGTGCACCGATCACGCCATCGACAAGTACGTCACTTGACTTCTCCCACCGCCCCACTGCTCGACTTGTTTTGCTAAATGCTACCAGTATAAAGGAGCGAGCGGCGAAGCGGCGAAGGACTTGAACATTGGACATCGTACGGACAACGTGTGCTCAGAAACTATCTCGCGTTCCGTATCTATTTGTATCGTGTACCTACAGTGTATGATTTGCTAGTGTGATTTAATTGTTCATGAAATTATAATCTGATTTGAATTGCAAACCGTTTTTCTATTGCGCAATAACCAATACTACCCACTTAGTACGCCCAGTGCCCACAGTAAATAAAATATGCCTGATAATAACGAGACACATTATATCTTTTCCTATATGTATATTTCATGTCTTTTTTTAATTGTTTTGTTTGTTTTCTTTAGATGGAAGATAGATATTAGTGTTGTATTGCATAATGAGCCTATAATGTTCCCACTACTGGAACCCAGGCTTCCTCTCTGTGAGAGGCAGTGGGCTGTAATCTACCACGCGGGGCCAATTCGGGTTGGTATATATCACATGTCTTCGAATTTTTGGTTCCCGCCACTCTGTAAGTAACCAATAGTTCTTTTTTTTTTAGGCATCAATATATTTCGGGTATAACTGCAACGTTTAACTTACCTCTCTCTAATCTGTCCGAGTATGATTTCCGCTTTAGTGTTCAATCTTTGCAGCAACAATATCAGCAGGATAGCGTCGTGATCACCTGTTTGACAAAAATACATGGCTTATTATCTTTTTTTTTTATTGCTGATTGGGCCCGCTCTTGACCTCGATCACGCCTGATGGAAAGCGATGGATGAGGTCTATGATGGAACGAGCGTGCCCAGAAGATGCCTAAGGCACTGGAACTCCCACGCATCGACGAAACAACAGGCTGCTTGACGCCGGACAGCGGTGGGAAGGGGGGCGATAACCAGGCGGGCGTTAGCCCTACCGCGCAAGGGGAGAGTGGACAGTGAGATAAGGTGTTAGTGTGACTCTCCAGAAAGCCCCGAGCGCGAGCGTTCAATGGAGTAACTGCGCTACACGAGAAGGCTTCTTCATGTATCCCAAAAACACTGTTCAATTAATGTATTAATTTTCTTTTTAACCTTATGAATGTCTTAAGTTACACAGTTCGACATAAGCAATTGTCTTTCTATTGTGTCACTAATTACGGCATTCAATGAGTTAAGGGGAAGCCTTTTTTGTAATTTGCTGGTCAGTTTCAGCTTGTATGCTGAACAAAATATGATTCGCAACCGTAACAAGTATGTATTTTATGTATTTACAGTTATAACCATTTAAATCATCACTACAGGGAGGGTCAACGATAGCGCGACAGAACAATGTGGAGCTCTTGGACATTGGACATCGTACGGACAACATGTGCTCAGAAACTGTCCCGCGTTCCGTATCTGGTTGTGTCGTGTACCTACCGTATGTGATTCGCTGATGTGAGTAACTTGTTCGTGAAATTATAATCTGATTTGTACTGCAAACGGTCTTTCTATTGCGCAATAACCAACACTTCCCACGGTACGCCCACAGTAATTAAAATATGCCTGATGATAACGAGACACACATACCTTCTCCGTCATATATGTATTCTCAAAGTGGGGTTGAGAACCTCTTCTCTAAGTTCATATAACCCTATTGAAAGACTATGTTATAAAATATCAATCAATAGGGTTATATGAACTTTCGGGGGCTCCCCCGGCGTTTTCTAAGGCAAAAATTAGCCAAAAAGTTAACCGGAACTTATTATTGTTCTTATTATGACAGTCAGTTCAACCATTAGAAAAGACCACTGAGACCATCATCATCTGCCTAGCCTTTTCCCAACTATGTTGTGGTCGGCTTCCAGTCTAACCGGATGCAGCTGAATACCAGTATTTTACATGGAGCGCCTGCCTATCTGACCTCCACAACCCAGTTACTGGGTAATACGATACCCCTTGGTAAGACTGGTTGTCAGACTTTCGGGCTTCTGACTATGTTCCCATTCTCCTGACAGTTTCCGTGTACACTATTACGACCCATGTTGGGTCATGATGGTACACAGTGGTCTGCGATGGACAGCGGCCATGGACACCATGGCCCATAAAGGCCTACGCAGACCGGGACGGCATGGCAAGGGATTTTGCCGTCAGTTAGCGCACACTAGCGTTTCATTCCAGCGGCTTCCCCGCTTCTCTACCCCCGCGGTATGTCACGACGAGCGCCGGAGTCCTTGGCATGGCGTTACCTACCGCAGGACGCCACGGCATCCCGCCGCGGGAGCCCGTGGCGCGTCTTTCAATGCCGTGCAATGAAATCCCTCTCGATGCCACGGCATCATTTGAAAGCATAGAAATTTATGTCGTATTTCTATATCCATGCATTTGAATGTCGATTAGTAAAAAATTTAAATCCCTTGCCATGCCGTCCCGGTCTGCGTAGGTTATAATGGGATATGATGGAACACACTTACCAGCGGTCGCCATAAAGTGGTCAGGTAGACACGCAGCCAGCATGTCTGCCCTCGCCCTCGCCTGCGTCAGTTCTAACGCCCTCAGCTGCAGGTCTATGGACCTGGTGGAAGCTCTGGAGGCGTGGACTAAGGAGCCGAGGTCAACGGGCGGTGAGGTACGGGCGACGGGCTCAGGGGTCGATTCTTGTTCTGAAGGCGCTGGTGAACCTGGAAATAAAGAGATTTAATTGAATAAAAAACTAATTTTTATTCGAGACTCCTAATAAAAAAATTATAAAATACTAGCGGACCTGGCAGACGTTGTCCTGCCCGAACAGCGCCACCTAGCGGGTCCAATTGTGTTTTCAAACCATCCAGGAACCCATTGAAATATACACTCAAAATTTCATCCAAATCGGTCCAACCGTTTAGGAGGAGTTAGGTGACAAAAACACGTGCAGAAGAATTATATATATTAAGACTAGTAGCGCCCCGCGGTTTCACCTGCATAAGTGTCGATCCCGTGGGAACATCGGGATAAAAACTATTCTACGTCCTTCCCCGGAATGCAATCTATCTCTCTGCCAAATTTTATCGAAATCCGTTCAGTGGTTTAGGCGTGAAAAGGTAACAGACAGACAGACAGACAAAGTTACTTTACTTTCGAATTTATAATATTAGTCTGGATGAAAGTATTTGCGTGTATAAAAATTTGCTTATACATAGGTTTAGCCTTTTTTTTCTAGTTACTCATTCTAATCACCAAACTTAGACTCAAGTTGAGCTCTCGTTTCATTGTACTGCTCCGTCATCTTCTGCACGAGCTCTCTAAACTTGAATATTGTTGAGTCGCGGTCCATGATCGTCTCGTGAGCTGCTAATAGTAGTGTATAATAAACTCACCCTGCTTAGACTCAAGTTGAGCTCTAGTCTCATTGTACTGCTCCGTCATCTTCTGCACGAGCTCTCTAAACTTGAATATTGTTGAGTCGCGGTCCATGATCGTCTCGTGAGCTGCTAATAGTAGTGTATAATAAACTCACCCTGCTTAGACTCAAGTTGAGCTCTAGTCTCATTGTACTGCTCCGTCATCTTCTGCACGAGCTCTCTAAACTTGAATATTGTTGAGTCGCGGTCCATGATCGTCTCGTGCGCTGCTTCGCGTTCCCTTATGGCCTGTAAAAAGTTATTTTGAATATTAAAGAAATATGTAAAATCGTTTCAACGAGTGCCAGTACACGTCATGTTTAACAAATTGATGAAAATGAAAATCAAGTGTAATTTTTCGCCATTTTTTTTTTGGTGGGAAATCATCAAATGACTCCTCCCGCTCTGGGCGGAGCGGAAGGGAGTGTCAGACTCTTACTGACTAAAACCCACCCGTGTTCCTTCCTTAGCTCTTTATGTTCCGGGTCAGCGGTAACCCTTTAATAATTTTTAGGTAATTTTTCGCCCTTAGTTCTCATCTCAAAACCTCTCTGTGTGATAAGAATGAGAATTTTGAACATATTATTATGTTTTGCAGCGTTCTCTATGCATTCCACCACCATACCATACTGCGATCGCCAACCCGCCTGCCAAGCGTGGCGATTATGGCAAACCCCCCGTTCTAGGGGAGGCCTACGTCCAGCAGTGGACGTCTTTCGGCTGAAATGATGATGATGATTATGTTTTCTATTGTGGGTTCAAAGTCAAATGGGCGTGTACTTTATTGTGTGCCATTTGACTCATCACAAAAATGGCGGCCCAAAAATGATTATAAAACGAGCATGTGTTGGAACCTAAAAATCAATATTATGACCGTTATCTGCACTAGGGCCGCGTGGTTATTACTGCTCAAGTGCCCATACAGACCATTTGGCCAGAGAGAACCTTATAGACTGATGATCAGATATTAGATTAGGGAGAGTATATTTACGCACTTATTTCATATAAGACTAGCTTCTGCCCGCGACTTCGTCCGCGTGAAATTCGTACTTTCCTCTTATAATTTCGAAAATGTATGTTTATGATTTTTATCATTTATTTAGATATAAATAAGTATTCGGGCCAATTTTTTAGTTTATAGCTAAAAGGGATCAGATTTTTCAAATAAAATGTATCCCAGCTTTTTACCCCCCAGAAGAGTAATTATGAAAAATCGTTTGGGATGTGTTCAAAGTTTGGGATGTGTTCAAAGACCCATACCCATTTTCGAGTTAATGGAGGCAAGTAGTAGAATTTTCTACCTTCGTAGGAGTCAATTTTTGAAAAACCCTAAATCACTTTTTTTAAGTATTTTTTGTTTTAGTAGTACCGAGTTTCGAGTTAATCCGACAGCGGGTTAAATATTTTTCTAATCCATTAACTTTGTCACCCCCCAAATCCTCTGTGAGGGATTTTTTAAACTAAAAGTGACAATCTTTATTATTTACTGACCCAAATATTGCCAAGTTTCTAATTTATTAACCAAATGAATAAGGTTTTTCATATAAACTGTATCCCCTCTTTCTATCCCCATAGGGGTGGAATTTCGAAACATAATCTAGATTATTTATACCAATTTTCCAGTTAATCAAGCCTCGTAATAAAATTCTGCCCTGTGAAATTGACTACCCCTCTTCACCCCATGTGGTAGATTTTCGAAAAACCCTGAACCACTTTATTATTTATTTTGGTCTTAGATACGTACTGAGTTTCGAGTTAATTGGACCGCGCATTAATATTTTTCCATACTAAATTTGACACCCCCAATCTCCCCTTTGTATTAGTTTATAATTCCAAAAAAATTCGAACTTTATAATTATTTGTGCCAAGTCCAAATTTATTTGTAAGTACCATTTTTTTTGAGTTTATCAAGGCACTCATTAAAATCCTCTAATAAATCGAATTACCACTTTTTGTCCCGTCAAGGGTCAATAATTTTCGAAAAACCCATACACTTACTATTGATTCTTCATTTGCCTAGCTTTTTCCCAACTATGTTGGGGTCGGCTTCCAGTCCAACGGGATGCAGCTGAGTATCAGTATTTTACATGATAATACTGGTTGTCAAACTTTCGGGCTTCTGACCACCCCTAGCGACTGTCAAAGATCCACGAATAACAGCCGGGACCAACGGCTTAGCGTGCTAGCGTACCGTGAGGTCACGGTATGTAGGTAAAGATGGACACGTATCCACAGACCAACCGCGGCAAGCGTAGCTTGCGTAACCTGATCGGTCGATCTGTGCGGCTGTTATTATTGATTATTTTCTGTCAAAAGTATTAATACTGAGTTTCAAGTAAATCGGACCGCGCCTTAAAATTCTTCCACACAAACTTTAACACCCCAACACAAGGGGTGATGGGGTGTTTTGATAAACGAATAATGATAAACTTTATTACTTGCTTAGGCAAGTATTCTTGCCAAGTTTATTAACCAAATGAATAAGATTTTTCTTATAAACTGTATCCCCGTTTTTCACCCCCACAGGGGTAGAATTTCGTAAAATAGTTTGGGATGTGTTCATTACTCGACTCAAAGATTGTTTATACCAATTTTCGAGTTAATCAAGCCACGCAGTAAAGTCTTCCCATATAAAATTAACTTTTCACCCCGTTAGGGGTAAATTTTCGAAAAACGATGATACACGTTTTTCTTTATTTTTGGTCTTAAGTATAAATACTGAGTTTCGAGTTAATCGGACCACGAGTTAAAATTCTTCCATACAAACTTTGACACCTCCCAATCCCCCTTCAGGGGGTAGTTTAGAAAAAAAAAGCCAAACTTCATAATTTATTTAGATAAGTAGGTATTCGTGCCAAGTTTCATAGTTATTAACTCAAGGAATAAGATTTTTCATACAAACAAAATCCCCTCTTTTCACCCCTTAAAGGTTAAATTTCCAAAAAACCCTTCTTAGTGGATATCCACTCTTCACAAAGAACACACCCTCCAAAATTAATTTCTCTACCCAGCGGTACCGACCAGCGTTTTAGGCTGTGCGTTGATATATCAGTCAGTCAGGACAAAATTTCATCCCCCTTTTCACCCCTTAATGGATGAAATTCCAACAACACCGTTGTGTTAGCTTCCAATCATAAGCCTAGATAATAAATTTAGTGATTTTTACGTCGAAAATTAATGACTTTCTATACACAACTTCATCCCCCTTTTTAACCCTTCGGAGGTGGAGTTATCAAAAACGCTGAGACACGTATAAATTAATTTTCAATTGTCAGCCTAAATACAAAATTAGAAGATCCTAACTTCAAAACTGTCGGACTTTCATATAAACTTCCATCCCCTATTTTAACCCTTTAGGTGTTGAATTCCCAAAAATCCTTTCTTAGTGGATACTTACTCTTCACAAAGAACACACCTTCGAAGTTTCAAGTCTCTAGGTCCAGCGGTTTGGACTGTGCGTTGATATATCAGTCAGTCAGTCAATCAGTCAGTCAGGACTTTGAATTTTATATATATAGATTGCGGTGTCTACAAGCAATGTATAACAAAATATTGTAAGTGCTCATACACACGAAGACGATTCGTTTTTATTGACGAATCGTCTTTTTTCACGACCCGTTTTTTTTTTTTGACGGCGGCTATGCTTTTTAAATGCCCGTGTTCACACGCATCACGAATCGTGAAAAATGTCGGACACGTTTTAAATCACGTATTGTCTTTTAAAAAACACGAATCGTCGACGATAATACCAATATAAGATTAATGTATTCACGTCCATCGTGGTCGATAGTTTATCTAACTAAACTCAATCACGAAACGAATGTGAACATCAATTCGGATGTTTGGCCAATAATCACTAGCTTCTGCCCGCAGCTTCGCCCGCGAGGTATGTCGATAAAAACTATCCTATGTCCTTCCCCGGGATGCAATCTAACTCTCTGCCAAACTTTATCGAAATCCGTTCAGTGGTTTAGGCGTGAAAAGGTAACATACAGACAGAGTTACTTTCGAATTTATAATATTAGTATGAATACCTCTCTAATATTAGCGTGTGCCATCTCCAACTCCTCGCGCAGATCCATCTCGAGCTCGCGATTGGACTCGACCAGCTGTTCGTGGACCTCTTGCAACGCTTCCAGTTCTGATACGTCTTGTTTGAGTTGTTCCACCTGGAAAGGGCAAAAAAAAAGATTTATATTTCCGGGTTCCGAACCTAAAGGGTGCCATGACTGAGCTTAAGTTTAGTTTGTTCATGTAGACTCTCAAGAGCAGTGGTGGCCAAGTGATAACGAGTCGTTGATTCTTTCTTCTTTTTCTTGACGTGGATAACATTCTGTAATTACCTAAACTCACCCCCTGACTTATTACTTGTAATTTTTTTATTTAAATGAAAATCGTTTACTATTACCATGTTTGTAAATATGTGAGCACCATGTATCTATCAGATAATTAATTTATGTCATGTTTTCATTTTTAATTCTTTTACCTATTGTGGTATAGTAATTTTATTTTAGGTGCATCGTCTTCACATATTATTATATAATTAATGCATGCAAAATATTGTAAAACATTTTAAAAGAGTAACGGTGGAGTTTCTTGCTCATTCTTCTCCATACGAAAACTAACTTTTGGAATGGGCGACTAGAATCAATTCTATTTTATCGTAATTTTTGACGTTCAAAAGTGCCTCTTATTTGCCTAGGTATTTGAAATAAATGTTTTGACTTTGACTTTGTATGTTCGAACCCAGACAGGCGCTTTACTTTGTGTAAATTATTTTCACCACCACTGCTCTCAAAACGGTGAAGGAAAACATCGTGAGGAAACCGGCATGTCCTAGAACCAAAAATTCGAAGACATGTGGCATCTACCAACCCGCACTGGGCCCGCGTGGTGGATTACGGCCCACTCCCTTTTACTGAGAGGAGGCCTGTATCCCAGCATTGAGAACATTATATGGTGATTATGTATGTTATGTAAATAATAAAACGTAAACAAATACATAAATACGTTAAAAACCTATAATATCATGCATACTATAAAATATAGACTACATTTGTTGAGCTACAGACTCTAAAAGCTATGTACTGTATCGAACTGCTAGAGGGTGGAGACCTGGTGACCTGAAACACAGGCCCTTAAAGCCTATCTTAGGCACCAGTCTCCCACAGTAAACTAAACCAAATAATTTCTAATAAGTGTAACAATGTCTGTAATGTTTATTGTGGTGAGAAATAAATACTTATTATTATTATTAAATACTTATTATTATTATTAAATACTTATTATTAAATACTTATTATTTTTATAGACATCTCTTTTACCTGATCTTCTAAAGCCATCTTCTTCTCCGCGAGCTGTTCCACCATCTCCTCGGCTCCTAGTGCTGCGTCCACCTGCTCCCGCAGGTCAGCCACCTGGGCTTCCAGTTCGTCCACTCGGAGGGAGAGCTTTTCTTTCGTGCGACTCAATTCGGCTATCTCTGATTTGTATTGTTCTAGATCCTGGACAAAATATTCAGGTCGTTTAATTGAAATTCTTTATTGAAATAATTGATTTACATAAATATTTACCAAATTGGGCCTTATACTAAGCCCTTAACCTACGAATTATCTTCAAACTAGCAGCACCCCGCGGTTTCACCCGCATAAGTGTCGATCCCGGGGGTATTCCCCCGGGATCGACACTTATGCGGGATAATAAAATAAATTAATGGTTTAAAAACACTAGAAAAACACGCGTGCAAACACGACTACGATATATATATTCTATCATGGAATGCCAGTGCCTATCTTCCGGCTTCATCATCAGATCTTGAAACCTAATCGTGGTCAAAGTTCATTACAAGACTTTTCTAAGAAATCCAAAACAGCTCTGATACGATTTTCCATCATGAAGTTCCAGTTCATATCTTCCGGCTCCATCATCAGATCAGTTCGACAGTACCATATTATTGTATTGTCATCAGAACTACATACAGCTGCCAATTTTCATTACGCTACGACCCTTGGAAGATGGTTAAATTAGTTACCTTAGATTCCATTACATAGTTAGTTACATACAGGTCGACCTAATAAAAACGTGTTAAAAACTATCCTAAGTCCTTCCCGAGATGCAATCTATCTCTCTGTCAAATTTTATCGATATCCGTTCAGTGGTTTAGGCGTGAAAAGGTAACAGACATACAGACAGACACACTTTCGCTTTTATAATCTTAGTATGGATGAATAAATTATGGTTATATTCTAATTGACTAACAAAAGAATAACCCTGTGCCAGAGGTTTCGTGGTGGCCATTTGCCTGATGTTGTATTTCACGTTCAATCGGAACAATTTTTCTTTGAAGTTGAAATAAAAATGTTTGCTAAATCACACTATCACACTCACACTAATATTATAAAGGCGAAAGTTTGTGAGTGTGGGGGTGTGTTTATATGTTTGTTACTTCTTCACGCTCAAACGGCTGGACCAATTTTGATAAAATTGGGTATGGAGCTAGCTGACACCCTGGATTAACATATAGGCTACTTTTTATCCCGATATTCCCACGGGATCGACATTTACGCGGGTGCAACCGCGGGGCGCAGCTAGTACAAAAATAAATGTGTTTTTATTTAAAACTAGTTGACCCGGCAAACGTTGTTTTGCCATATAAATTATTTCTAGCTGCCCGGCGCTACTTCGTTCGCGTGGTGTCCTACCCCTTACCCTACCCTACCCCTACCTACCCTACTCCTGCCCTACTTCTACCCTACTCCTATGAGTAAATAAAAGTATTTGAAAAAAAAACATTAAATTTTTACCGGATAAAAATCCTATGTCCGTCTCCTGGTTCTAAGCTACCTCCCCACCAATTTTCAGCCAAATCGGTTCAGCCCTTCTTGAGTTATAAATAGTGTAACTAACACAACTTTCTTTTATATATAAATTATTTCTAACTGCCCGGCGCTACTTCGTTCGCTTGGTGTTAGGACACCACGACAGACAGACAGACAGACAGACAGATAGACCTACCCCTACACTATTACACTACACCTACCCCTTACCCTACCTTACCTCTACCCTACTCCTACCCTACTCCTACCCTACTTGTACCCACTCCTAACCTACTCCTACCCTACTTCTACCCACTCCTAACCTACTCCTACCCTACTCCTAGCCTATAGCTATAAGAAAAAAAACCGGATAAAAAGTATTCTATGTCCGTCTCCTGGTTCTAAGCTACCTCCCCACAAATTTATTAACACGACTTTCTCTTATATAGAAGTGCGGCTAAACCTAGTTTTAACCGAACCTAACCTCGGGGTGCCCTTCGCTCGCTCTTGCATCCTACGTCGACGGAGCCCCGCTTCGCGTGGCCCCTATTTCTGTGAAAAGGGTTTAAAGTAACCTAACAAAACCGAACCTCGGGGTGCCCTTCGCTCGCTCTTGCATCCTACGTCGCCTCCCGAGGTATACACGAACCGCATGTGGCCGGCTGCACTTAGTTGTACCCGGCTAAAACTAGGTTTAGCCGCACTTCGGCCGGCTAAAACTAGGTGTAGCCACACTTCGGATATTAGCCGTGACATATAAAATCCGGCGCTCCTGTTGGAACACCCTACAGTAAAGCGGTACCAACCTTATGCATCTTCTGCATCTCATGCTTGTCATGCGCCGACAGGTCCCGGAGCCGCACGAGCGTGTCGCGCAGGCGCACGTTCTGCTGCTGCAGCTGGCGCATCTCGTAGCCGGTGGCGCCGCTCTCTGCGTACGGGTGCTCTGTCAGAGCGCCGCACACACGTACCGTTACTAACTACTTAACTAACCACACCTCTGTATGTCGGTCATTGTCAGACTATAGTACAGGTCCTCCCAAAGTGATAATGCGCATAGAAATCTTCGTCAGTAAATAAGTAATTTTTTTTTTTTTTCCTTTTTAATAATATGGTAGGTTTATTCAGTTAGATAACAGAAATGTTGTTATTGTTATGTTTTTATTTGATATTTATACATAATTATTATAAGAGTATAAAATGTCCATTTTATAAGTGTTTTGTGTCTATTGGAGTTTATGTAATAAACAAGTTAGGTTTTATACCTGCCCACGTGTACATTAGGTTCACATTGTAAATATTCGTATGCCGCTATTAGCGGCGGATGTGTTGAACTTATCCATTATACCAACCAACTTTGTACCTACCATATCCTACGAATAAATATCTTTGTCTTTGTCTTTGTCACTGTTCGGCAACGGTCGTATTCCCCGAGCGTCGGAAGACGATATGTATAGTGCTAGTGTGTGTGTGGTGTGGTAGTGTATGTGTATGTGTGTAGTGGTTGAGTGCATTTTCTTCATGCATGTTTATGGCTCTTACGATTCAATGATTCGGGTGTTTCCGGGAATACGACAATTAGCTAGAAGATCTGCATGCGCATTATTAATTTGGGAATACTGAAAAGTGCGTAGTAGTGCACACCCCCGCCTTTTTCAAGTTAAGCAAATATCAACTTTATTTCAATGACTTTCAAGTTGATTTCAGAGTGACTAGCACTATTGAAAAAGTTATAAAAATATTTGAACGTTTTGTGTAATTTTGACGTTAAAAATGTGCTGATTCTCAGCCTAATTTAAATAAATTACTTTTGATTTTGAACCTTTTTTTTTTGTCGGGAACCTTCAAAAGGCACCCGACCCCCGGGTAGGGAGGTTGGGGACTGTGGATTTTTACCTCACTAAAACCACCCCGGTGATCACCATCAGCACATAGGGGTGGTCCCGGTTCCTCTTAAAAGTCCCCCGTTGAACCTATCAACTCCTCGAAGTTCCGCTTTTTAACGATCGATCGATCAAAAAAATTGGGGAAGAAACCTTTGTAGGATTAACCTGAACTAGATGACGTCAAAAATGGCCAAATATTCTAAAACAGGGTATTAAAAACTGTCAGATTACGTCATCGAGGTTAAAAATAACGAAACACAAAAACAAACACAAAAAAAAAACACAAAAAAGTACATGCAACACTTGACATACAAAGACTTAACACATTCACATCATCAAATGTTCCTACGGGTGCACGGTAGTGCAGAGCCAAGTTCTAAGTTGTTTTGATCTTAGTCTGTTGTAGTTTTTGTTGTAAGCAATAAATATAAAGTATGGAAGGCTGTGGGTAAGAAAGTACCACCAAACGGGGTGAATAGGGATGCAGCAGGGCTAGCATGGGCTGGGGATAAAACTTTTCTCCACCGGTTATTTCCACTGACAAGGGATAAAATTATTTTATCCACCTGCCAAAGCACGGCAACAGGGGGAAAGAGAATTATATCACTTTTTGACATTAGACGTGCATACTCACCCCCCGTCTATAGCATGGCGACTAGTGGAAGAGAAAAATTACAAATATTTTGACATAACAAAGGGAGAAATTTGTCCTCGTCTTTAGATGGTGGGTTTAAGTATATCTCTTGGAGAAAATATAATTAATTGCACTATAAAAATGTCTCGTGCTTACTGCCACCGTGATTAGTTTATCCACCCATGTCGCCGTGCTCGGAGGGTGGACAAAATTGACAGAGGGGAATAGTATTTTTTCCTCTCCCCGTGGATAAAATGTCTCCGGCCATGCTAGCCCTGCAGGGGTGAATTGGGACAAAACTTTAAAATGGATTTTAGCGTTGAAAGAATACAGTTTGTTGCCGAAAAGGACACTTAATCGTTAATTATAATACAATAAACACATTAGACTCCTTTTTGGCAACAAACTATATTATTTCAATGTTAAAATCGCTTTTAAAGTTTCGTCACGATTCACCCGCATCCCTGTTCACTTCGTTTAACGGTAAGATATAAAAAGAATTTTAGATAGATATAATATATTTCAAAGGTTAATTTTTTTTATCATCCGTTTTAAAATAACGATAAAAAAGGTTTTACCACATATTTCTACCCACCCCATCATCATCTGCCTAGCCTTTTCCTAACTATGTCGTAGTCGGCTTCCAGTCTAACCAGATGCAGCTAAATACCAGTATTTTACATGGAGCGACTGCCTATCTGACGGTAAACCTCATACTAGCCAGATTTCTTCAACAATAGCCAGTGCTGCTGGGGCGTTTGTTGCGCCACTTCTTCTTTCCACCTCAAGCCCTAAGAAGTGGTGAAGGGCGGGCGGTTTAGAGGACTCTTTTATGTAATTTTGACGTCCTAAAAGAAGAAATTCTTGCCTAATTTGAAAGGCCGTTTTAGAGGCCTGTCTTACGTCATTTTGACGTCCTAAAAGAAAAAATTCTCGCCTAGTTTGAAACCTTTGATTTTGACACCCCATAAAATGTCCTAGGAAGCAGTGAATGTGCCAAGTGCATGCTTTAACCAAACACAAAAAAAAAACTATGAAACTAAAACTGACATTAAAATAAAATATATACAAAAAAAAATGTTGGCTAAAGCGTGGAAAAATAAATAAATATAATACGTACACGCATTAGTCGTGTATGTAACTCTATAAATATAGAGAAATAAATAAATATAGGTGAAAATATAGAAAAAATAATAATAAATATACAAGGTCAACTTGAATTAGCTGGAGAAACTTCAGATACGTGATGGATATAGACAAGGTAAGATAAGAAAGAAAAATGTGTTTATTCTGCACAAATAAGATGCAAGTCATAAAATAAACATAAACAAAATTCACACCTAGACGGTGGTGTGACGATCTGATCATGTTTACAGGGTCTACCAGGAACCAGAGATCGTAGAAGACCAGAGAGGTTTGGAGGAAAAAAAGGGAAGACATTTGCTCAGCAGTGGGAAGCTAGCAGCAGAAAAAAAAGTGGCACTTCGGGAGTGCCGACGGAAGTGACAACTTGAGCAATTACGTGTGTATTTGTTAATCATCTTATAAACAAAACACGCGCGGTGTCGGTTACGGTAACAGTGTCGCGAGTTCAATGGTTTTTTACGTTTTATGCAAATTGCTGGTCAGTATTAAGTTGTACGTTGATTAAAATATGTTTCGCGACCGTAACAAATATGTATTTACAGAATTATAATCATTAAAGTCATCAACACAACTCTCTGAGACCAAGTAATCCCACTGAATGACTATTTCACGAAATATTGACATTTTAGGATTATACTAACTTAACAAGTTGTATTACTGAGTTTAATGATTATAATTCTGTAAATACATATTTGTTACGGTCGCGAATCATATTTTAATCAACGTACAACTTAATACTGACCAGCAAATTGCAAAAAACGTAAGAAAATTTGAATTGCGCGGGCTACCTTAGCGCTTCCCCCTTAAAACGATGAGTTCAGAGTTTAAAAGTGCATTTCTGTGAAGTTTCGCCCCCAAATTTAATTTGACCTTGCATAAATAAATAAAAAAAAAAATAAATATAGTAGCAGCAGACAAAATAAACAATACTCAGGACGTGTGTGCCTTTGCTCAGTTTACGTTAAAAATGTTAGGTCTTTGTATATTTACCGGTGTCTACCGTGTACGAAGACTGGGAAGAATGCATATCAACTAAAATAATACAAAGGAGAGTTCAGTGGCCTTAGTGTGAGTTTTTTCACTCACGTTCGATTGCGAGCGCGTTAGAATTTTGTAGGGAAAAAAGTTACAGCGCCACCTGGTGGTCACTAGGAGAAACTTAATTTCCCATACAAAATTCTAACGCGCTCCCAATCGAACGTGAGTTTACGTGAGTCGAAAAAACTCACACTAAGGCCACAGCAGACCTATTCTGTACAAATCTCACCGTGAAAACTTAGGTGAAGTGAGTTTGAAGTGAGCATCATTTCAGCCGAAAGACGTCCAATGCTGGACATAGCCCTCCCCCAAGCACCTCCACTTCGATCGGTCTTCTTCTTAGCGTGTCGATAGCAATCTAAATGTACTCGGCCCAGAATTCGACTACTTGTTTGGCGCCTTCACCAGCGTCCACCAGTTCCTGTAGCGTGCAGCTGACAGGACACGCAGGATATTAAGTGTCCCATCGTTTGTGGAACAGCACCGCATTTACACTCCAAGGCGAAGTCGTCTATGAATCTCCACTTAGGCTTATCGCCGAGATCTGTCAACCGGTTAACCGGGCCGAAAAGTTCTGGACTGGCGACCGCGTACCGCGACCGTTGTCTGTGTGGTGCCGGACTTAAAGAATAGCACCACCCCATACTTCCCGTGGGTGTCGTAAAAGGCGACTAAGGGTCGTATCGGAGAATTGGCAGCAGCGTTCTCTATGCATTCCACCACCATACTATACTGCGATCGCCAACCCGCCTGCCAAGCGTGTCGATTATGGCAAACCCCCCCCCCCCCCCCCCCCTTGGGGGAGGCCTATTATTATTGTTTATTGTTAATTAAAACGGTAACACCAATTACATTAACTAACATAAAAAGAAAGAGAAAATATACAAATGTTCAACTATTAACATATAATAGAGGACACCCTAGCGTACTTCTTCTCACAAAACATCAAACATACCCGCATAATTCTACTCCATTCATCGGCAAACAGATCACATTCAGGATTGGTGGCCAGGAGGGCATTAAGCATCCTTAGAGTACGACAGGCAGGGGACTCTGCTCTGGCGACAGTTTTAGATGACGGCGGTGCAAACAGATTGTGTCGACGGCTTAGGCGAAGTCCGATGTATTTGTCGGGAACAAATAGCCGACAGAAAAGATCGTGGAGTTCAGGACTGCCTATGTCCAGCAGTGGACGTCTTTCGGCTGAAATGATGATGAAGGATGACGGAATGAATGGAAGACGTAGCGTTGGAAGGCCTCTCACAAGGTGGTCCGACGACCTTGTGAAGGTCGCAGGAACCCGTTGGATGCGAGATAAGATTGAGACTAGATTTTTACCCTTTTTAATTAAGAGAATTGGCCTTCTGGTGGAATCAACTCAAAGTTTTAAAAGCATTTATTTCAATTAAACCAATTACAGGCACTTTTGAATTGTCAAGGGGTCGGTCAGTCAGAAAGATGAAGCTGAGTTGCCCATTCCAAAGCCATCTCATCCATCTCTGTGTCTGACTTAAATAAATTATTATTATTATATGGCCATGGCTGGAGTTGTATAAAGTTCATACAACTCTGCGCACCTTCCTGATATCATGTATGGCTTTATTATTATTATCATTCCCTTTATTCCACTAAATACATACTTATACATTATATTTTTAAATATTAGTAAAAAAACATTTAAAAATATAAAAAATAGTTGCCCACCGGTATCGGGATCAGGGTCCAAGCTACCGGCGGTCAGGGCTCCAGAGAGAGGAACCTCCTGACAATGCGCGCCGTGTCCAGAAATACTGCTTTCTGAATCAAGCCCTTGATCCAGCTGCCCAACGAGAGCCTCTTCAGGTGTTGGTCGAGGCTCTCTCTCTCTCTTATTATTATCATTATTAAAGCGTAGGTACCTATGGAGAAGAACGGGCAAGAAACTCCATAGACACTCTCAATGAAAGCTAACTTCATCTAAGTTTTCACGGTGTGTTTATTACTGAACAGACCGGCAGAAATTAAAGATTAATGCAATAACCAGTTACTGCGCGTAATAACCGCAAAACGGGATTTTCAATTCAATATATTTTTAATAAAAATTCTTATACATTTAAATGGATATTTAGAATATTAATTCCGAATCAGATTTTTTTTTCGATTATTTCAACAAGACAGAGTCAAATTTAATTAGCTAGAGAAACTCCATACATGTAACGGGTATCGATAACTAACATGAAAAACAAAAGAAAACAGATTTTCTTAAGAGCGTTTACACCGTACGGCATTTCATACAAACTTTCAAGCTCTTATTTTTCGAAATGAATGAATCGATTTTAATGAAACTTCATACGCATAAGTAGGATACAAAGGTCTAAAAAGTTAGTAGAAAACATTTTCGAAAAATAGTGTTAGGCCGATTTTAAATTTTCCCTAGAAACAGAGATTTCCAGTTATCTTTTTTTAAATAATACATTTAGAAAATGTTCTCTACTAACTTTTTAGACCTTTGTATCCTGCTTATGCGTATGAAGTTTCATTAAAATCGGTTCATTCATTTCGAAAAATAAGGGCTTGAAAGTTTGTATGAAATGCCGTACGGGGTAAACGCTCTTAACTCATGTTTCTAGTTACCAGCCTACCAGTGGCGTTGACCCCAAAAAGAAATCATTAATTAATTTTTTTGTGTCATCATGTTTAGATATGATGTCCATCAGAACTTTGGAGTTTCGCTAGCTAATTTAATTTGACCCTGTATACAGGGTTATTGGTAAAACATTCACAACCTCTTAAGAGGTCATTGTACTCATCATTATGAACAACTTTTACTATGGGACCAAACCTGAAATCGCGAAAAAATGTCAGCTGTTCCCTACAAATTATGTTCGTATAACTAACAGTTAGTGTAAAAGTTGATTTTTTTTCGCGATTTCAGGTTTGGACCCATAGTAAAAGTTGTGCATAATGATGAGTACAATGACCTCTTAAGTGGTTGTTAAGGTTTTACCAATAACCCTGTATAGAGCTATATTTTACTCAAGTATCAGAAAACCCTACCGACCCTTGGAACCCTTGGAATGAAAGAAACAAAACTCACGTATATTGCCACCCGCCTCCATCTCAGCCTTCATGAGCTGCAGGTCCAACGTGGCCTCCTCCAGCTTCTCGCGGCATGATTCTAGCTCCATCTGTAATTGACGAGCGAATCATCATCTGCTAGCTTCTATCAGCTTCCAGTCTTACCTTCTTCTACCGGATTCTCAAAAGGTTGGACCCGATAGGTTAAGTATGGTCATCCATCCGCTGACCGACCTCGATAGCGTAGCTTAACCTTGCGGTTGCCACTACCTTCTTGTAATAATCTATATTCTAGCAAATAAATAGATAATTCCTTCATATATTCCTTTCATTCATTCATTCATTCATTGGGGCGGGACCCGTCGCTAAAGAATAAAGGTCTCTGCACACAGCGGGCGCGGCGCGGCGGGACGGAACGGCGACGCGACGCTGAGCAGTTGTAATGTACTACATATTACTGACGACGCCAAGCAGAGCCGTCCCGCTCGGCGCAATGGTAACCGTCGCGCCACGCCGCCGCCGCGCCGAGCGCGAATCGTCAGAAGCGGCGGGGCGGGGCGTGAACACGTCGCGTCGGACGAGACGGAGCGTGAATGAGATTTTGTATTGCTTTAAAAAAATGGATGTCGAAAAACTAATCGAAAGTGTTCGTGCTCACGTATGTTTGTACGATTTGGGCCCTAGGCAGTATAAAAACACTGTTCATGGGCGCGGCGGGACGGGACGTGATCGCGCCCGCAGTGTGAACGATGCCGTCGCGCCAGCGCCGCGTCGCCGCCCCGCCACGCCGCGCCCCGCCTCTCCACGCCGGCTGTGTGCAGAGACCTTAACAGCCGCACAGGTCGATCGATCAGGTTAAGCTAAGCTTGCCGCGATTGGTCTGTGGATGGGTGACCATCTTTACATACCGTGAAGGGTCACGTGCCTCGGAAAGCACGTTAAGCCGTTGGTCCCGGCTGTCATTCGTGGATCTTTGACAGTCGTTACGGATAGTCAGAAGCCCGAAAGTCTGACAACCAGTCTTACCAAGGGGTATCGTATTACCCAGTAACTGGGTTGTGGAGGTCAGATAGGCAGTCGCTCCATGTAAAATACTGGTATTCAGCTGCATCCGGTTAGACTAGAAGCCGACCCCAACATAGTTGGAAAAAGGCTAGGCAGATGATGATTCATTCATTCATTCCTTCATTTTATTCATTTCATTCATTCGTTCCAATTAATCATCTACTCCATTCATTCATTGCATTAATTGCTTAGCCATGAGCCCTAAGTGAGTAACAAATCGAGTAAAGAAAGTACCAGTAACGCTTCAGATCTCTCCTCTGCCATCTCCTTGTCGAGAGCAGCCATTTCAGCCGCCTCTTGCAGCTCAGCGGTCTCGTCATTGTGAGTTTCAAGAGCTTCTTGAGCCTCTCGCACCTAGAACGGAAAAGTTTATATCACACTAATATTATAAAGGCCAAAGTTTGTGAGTGTGTGTGTGTGTGTTTATACGTTTGTTACTTCTTCACGCTCAAACGGCTGGACCAATTTTGATAAAATTTTGTATGGAGGTAGCTGACACCCTGGATTAACGTATAGGCTACTTTTTATCCCGATATTCCCATGGGATCGACATTTATGCGGGTAAAACCGCGGGCCGCAGCTTGTATTATATTTAGACCATTATCTTTGACAGTCGTTAAGGGGCTGACATGACCTAAAGCGCGGTCACTGTCGGACTGTATAGAATAGAAAGAGACGGGCGATGACACAACGCTAGTAATTTATTGCAAAATATGAAGCAATTATTCAATTACAAAAAATCTATTGTTTGGACTAAAAAAATTAAAACACTAGTATTTTAGTATGTTGCTTGTAGAATAATCTGACAAAAAATCAGAATGATTGTAGGTATATTAGTATGATTTTTATTGTAAAAAGAAAGTTTTTAGAGGTATCTTCATGATTTTTTTCTATCGTATCAAATTAGTTGCATTATGTTTTCAACGCACTATCTACCAAGCATATATCCTGAAGAATGTCACATATTTTTCTGATTTTGTTTACCGTAGTCGATCATATAGTGTTTCTAAAACTTGCGTTTTTTGCGTTTAGGTCCTGGAAGCCCCTTAAGGGTAGTCAGAAACCCATGTGTGACAACCAGTCTTACCAAGGGGTATCGCAAATAAATTGGGATAAGTACTTACACAAGAATAATGATCCTGTATCTTACCTTCTGCTTAGCCCTCTAATAAATCTAGCAATTACTACCAGTGTTTGTCCCAGCAATAGACCAACTTATACACATGATTTTTGGCATAAAGATAGTCCACGAACCAGAGAGTGGTATAATTTTTTAACACATCTATTCATAAAGAGCTAGTGTATTCTTCGTAAACAGGGACTAAAATACCTCTTTAATCCCTAGGGACTGAAAGTGATTTGAATTTAGAATGTAGATATTGTTACTTAAAGTTCCTATAACCAAAGAGATTAATCACGAACATTGTATGAACAAGTAAAAGGCTGTATGATAAAGATAAAGGCGCGCGAGCCAAAATAAAAAAAATGTTTGTGAAAAAATAAAATACGCACGAAAAGCATTCTGCCTTCGTTCGTAATTGTTGACTCGAATTAGGATTTTTATTAAATGTATATCTTCCTCAACTAATTGTATGTAAATAAATAAACGTATTATTCTTATTCATAAGTTGCACTTACTTATTTTTTCATAGAGGGTGATAAAAAGTAGAGTGTCCACCTCGGGAGCAACACTATTTTAAGCTCGAGTGACGTACTTTGAATCCACTCTCGCCTTCAAAATAGTTGTTTGCTCCCTAGGCAAACAATCTACTATTTATCCCAAAAAATGCACGGTCCTGTGGGATAGACCACTGGATCGATGTCACGAGTAAAATATGGTATATCTAGTGCATTGTGTCTTTTAGTCTGTGCTACATAAATGTATTTTCTTTTTTAGGGTTCCGTACCCAAAGGGTAAAAACGCGACCCTCTTACTAAGACCCCACTGTCCGTCTGTCCGTCTGTCATCAGACTGTATGTCATGAACCGTGATAGCTAGACAGTTGAAATTTTCACAGATGATTTATTTCTGTTGCCGCTATAACAACAAATACCAAAAACTGAATTAAGTAAATATTTAAGGGGGGCTCCCATACAACAAACATGTTTTTTTTGGCGTTTTTGCCTTGTAGTACGGAACCCTTCGTGTGCGAGTCCGTCTCGCACTTGGCCAGTTTTTTCTTTTTCTTTATCTTACCTTCGCTGGGATGACGGCTAATAAATTAGGTTAAGAACAGGCGAATGATGATCTTACCTCCTGTTTAGCCCTTTGCAGGTCTCTCTGCAGCTGAGCCTGCGACTCCATGATCTTGGCTTTGAACTCATTGGCCTGGTCAAGCTGCAGACGGAACCGCTCCAGCTCCCTCAGCTTCTCCCGGTCTTCAGCGCGGCGGACCTTGAGCGTTTCCAGCTTCTCTTTGAGGTCTTCTACTTCTGTTTTTAGAGTGGTTATCTGGAAAATGATTGTGGGTTAAAAAGATGTATTTTGGCCGTTCATAATGGAAAGTGGCTCTAAATACTTCATCATTCAGCCGAAAGACGTCCACTGCTGGACATAGGCCTCCCCCAAGCACCTCCACTTCGACCGGTTCGAAGGTTCTGGAGTGGCGACCGCGTACAGAAAGACGTAGCGTTGGTAGGCCTCTGACAAGGTGGACCGACGACCTTGTGAAAGCCACAGGAACCCGTCTAAATACTTGGATACCATTATTTATAAGCCATGTGCCTAATGGGATCCAATGGGCAAAAATTACGAATGTCCATGTTTTTTAGTGAAACTACGAACTGCTGATATACACCGTAAACCGTTCCTGGCTTCACTTCAAATAAGGTTTTTTTTTGCGGATGGGAAATCATCAAATGACTCCTCCTGCTCTGGGTGGAGCGGAAGGGAGTGTCAGACTCTTACTGACTAAAACCCACCCGTTGTTCCTTCCTTAGCCTTTTATGTTCCGTGCCAGCGGTAACCCTTTTGGACAATCCCGCTGACCCGGCAGGCTTCGGCCCTAACGGGCCCATTCATTGATGCTGACATCTCTTTGAGGCGCGCGTGGAACACGTACGCGACCACTTCATCAGACTTAACATTTTAACAGTGCCATGTCTGTATATTCTAGTGTTGTTAACCAACTTGGTTAAGAATTTGCACGAGACTAATGAGGAAAGACAAGCTAGAGATAGTACTCGTAGGAAAGACTTGCCTTCCACAATTCAACCGAAATTGAACGTCGTTCATCACAGTCCCAGAGTTCAATCGGTATTTTTATACAACAAGTTGCCAATAGAATTTAAAAGTATATACAGCATTAACTTGTTTAAAAACAAATTAAAAACATATTTATTGAAGAAGGGCTATTATAGTATCGACGAGTTCATAGATGACAAACGACAGCCACAATTAAATGATTTGTGAATTATTATTTGTGTTCATATGATTTTTTGCTTTTTTTTTTTATAATGGTTAATTAATTTCAAACTCTTATGTAATTTTGGTGATTATTTAATTTTATGTTACTGAATTATTGACATACAACTATTTATTATTATATTGTTCCATTTTGAATGCGTAGTCGCTGCTGAATTTTAAATACGAACGTAGTTTTTTTTTTTTTATTATTATTATTACCTATTTTATTTATCATCACTGTAATATTTTCAACACAATGGATTTTGTTATGAAATAAATAACTTATGACTTATGCGCCTGCACGGGCACGGCGCGCGGCACGGGCCTGGTCTTGATCGGACGGTGAGCTACCCATTACTCTCCGCCCGCAGGCCCGCGCCCTACGGTGACCGGGAGTCGTCACGCGTCTCCCGACGCCCGGAGCGTCCCCCGTAGCGGCTAAGACGGGAGGCTCTCTCCCTGAGCCGTCCCGCCACCTCCTTCGCTAGCATGACTGCTTTGCAGAAGGAGGTGACTGCTTCAAATAAGGCTTGATCTTGTCGTTGTATTGTTTTTTACAAAAAAATTGTCTATCTTTTATTTGACGCTAAGAAAATTATGCACACAGAGATAATTCCTTATGGACGTGGATAATTTAGTAGATACATATACACCGTGTTCCGGACGATATACATAAACTTCGACCAGATGTTCAAACCATGGAAATAAGCACTTTTCATTATGGACAAATTAATGAATTCTTATTTTTAACCCCCGACGCAAAAACGACGGGGTGTTATAAGTTTGACGTGTCTGTGTGTGTGTGTGTGTGTGTGTGTGTGTGTGTGTGTGTGTGTGTGTGTGTGTATGTGGCATCGTAGCTCCCGAACGGATGAACCGATTTTGATTTTGTTTCTTTTGTTTGAAAGGTGAATTAGTCGGGAGTGTTCTTAGCTATGTTTGATGAAAATCGGTCCAAGATTGTCGCCGCCACAAAATGGCGGATTACATATTTTTTCACAACTCCATTAATATGGGTATCAAATGGAAGGGCTTGAATAGTAGAATACTATACACTATGATAAATTTCAAATCCAAGATGGCCGCCACCACAAAGTGGCGAATTACATTATTTTTTCACAACTCCCTCAATATGGGTATCAAATGAAAGGGCTTGACTAGTAGAATACTATACGCTATTACAAGTTTTAAATCCAAGATGGCCGCCACCACAAAATGGCGAATTATATATTTTTTTTCACTACTCCTTTAATATAGGTATCAAATGCAAGGGCTTGACAAATAGAATAATGAACACTATATTGAAAGGGAATGAGGAAAATTAACAAACGAAATGAAAACTAAAAACTTGAAAATATTTTTTTGTCTGATCAATGCTCTAGAATGATGAGGAAAGTGGAGTGATGACTGGTACCTACAACCACTGAGTTTTACTATTTTTATGACGAATGGAATTATCCTACTTAAAAAGCGTAGGTATTTCTACATCAGATAGTGTCACAGTGAACAGTCTCATTTTATAAACAAGATCTGAAATACCTAAGATATCCACCTAATAGGTAATGAAACACTTGTACGAAAGTTGAATAACTAGAAAAAGGATAAAACAAAACCAAAAAATCTGTTTAGTCTTAAAAATTATTCTTCAACTATAAATTAATAATTATTTTTTGACGGATAAAAAACCTGATTAAACACCAAATTACCTGAATCTTAAAACCCAAGAAAATAAAAGAAATTAAATACAAAAATTAAGGCGTCCCTACAAAAAGCATGAAATAAAATATTAAATTAAAAATTTAAAAAACCCCCGACACAAAAAAAAATAATAAAATGAAATGTAATTGGAAAAGGATCAAATAACTTAAAAACCCCCAACTTATAGAATCTAGGTAACGAGACTAAAAAAGAAAAATTCATATGGAAGTCGGGGGACCGTTCTGTGGAACACCTTCTGTGCTGAGAGGTCCCCCGACTTCCATATGAATTTTTCTTTTTTAGTCTCGTTACCTAGATTCTATAAGTTGGGGGTTTTTAAGTTATTTGATCCTTTTCCAATTACATTTCATTATTTTTTTTTGTGTCGGGGGTTTTTTAAATTTTTAATTTAATATTTTATTTTTTGTTAATTTTCATACAAAGTCACCCGATATGCATGCCTCTTTATCCGAATTCACAACGACGTATTTTCATTCACAAGATTTAGGGGACTGGAACTTGTCAAAACTAAGTTAAGACCCTTTCTTACTGCAAAGCTCAATTAAATTTCATTAAATGAAATTACAAATATCTTTGTAACGAAGCCTTTTTAAGTACTACTTCCTGTGTTAGATTTCATTTGTAAAAGCTATAGAAGCGTTTGAGAAAGTTTATGTATAACGTAAAGAACACGGTGTATTAATGATATGGCTAAACGTCGACTGGCGTATCATTAAACGTGGACGTTTGAACTTTTAAGGACGCTATCACATTTTTCCACGAATAACAGTGTTTTTCAGGTACCATTTTAACAAACTGGAGACACAACTGCGAGGATATCTTGGTTTCAAATTAAAGATAATATATTCATCTCCAGACTGGGCCCAAAGCAATTAAATAGCCCCATACAAAGTTTTCACACAAATACGTTTTTACCATCTCAATAATCGCAAAAAATTAAATATAAAGGGGTCTGAATAGGACCCAATATAGCTAAATCCAATGCATATTTTAACTTAAAAATAAGAAGATATTGTTGCTCATATATAATTCTATAAAGATAAGCTAAATATTTTGTATATAAATAAATGACATTTCATTTATGAGAAAAATAAGAAACGCTCTCAAATTTCTCCATACATTTTCTATCCGCGGACACTTGCCGGTCGGTCATTCCGCGCTCAGACGCGCTCGTGAAAGCACGGCTATGTCGCTATTTCGCAAAAAATAATTACGTTAAAAAGTGAGCTCGGTTTTGAGTACTCCATAATACGATGTTGATACTTTTTCGAACCGAAATAAAATTAAGTACGATTTTTGGAATTTGTTTGTGATGTGAATACTTAGTTGTAATTTTTTGTTTAATGGATGTAGATGACGGATAAAGAGTAGTATAAATATTTATGTTAATAAATTATAATCAAATAAAAATGACGGAAACAATTTTTTTTTTTGATATTCGATACTTTAGTCGATTTTGGGGTGGTGATTACGAATTTGACATCCATTTTTTTATTCAAGATGGCGAGTGTATTTTTAACCGACTTCTAAAAAGGAGGAGGTTGTATATTCGGGCATAACTCCGTCATATACGGACGGACGGATTAGCAAAATTCTTTCTTTGTTCGAAAGAGGTTTATTCCAAAATGGTCCCATTTAAATTTCGTAAAGATCTGATGATGAGTTTCGGAGACAGACAACGGAACTCTTCAATAAATGCAAGCAAATCAACCGCGATTGCTGCTATCGCATATCTATGCATTGTTTATGCAACTACACATCATAACATCACGCCTACCCTCTAAAGGAGTACGCGGATGTGTTCAATAGCTTTCTGTCACTGATATTCACATAGCAAGTAGTGTTATATGAATTTGTGTGGAGTAGGTGGTTACAACTAAAAAGTGAAAAATAAAAACTATTTTACAAAAAAAAAACAACCGATTTCAAAAAAAAAACTACAAACTGAAAAATAAATGTTTGTTTCTTGTTCTTTTTTGTTTGAAAGGATATATGCAGTGGTCAGGGTGGTCAGGTCCATTGTCATCAAGTCAAGATCTTATGATGGGATCCTGGAGATATCGAAGGAACTCTTCAAATTTTATAGGCACACACACCTATAGCGATTTGGGTATGTTTTATAGTAACTCGTGGATTTGCTCTCGGAAAGCACCGTTTAGTGACGTGGAACTGATGATGAAGACCACAGATGGCTACCGGAACTACACAATAATAAGTATTTCACGGGTTGCGATTCGATTACATTACTTTAATATGGTTGCTAAGCAATTTATGCTCGTCACAATACGAATAGTAAAAAGGAGCTGATAGGTGAATACCAAAGAGAACTCCTCAACAATTAACGTCCCTGCATTGAGAAAAGCAATATTTTGTAAAAGGCGATGAGCAAGTTGACATTAGGTTATTGTAAGTTAGATACATTATAAACGGACTCGACTAAAAAGCGAGAAATAAAAACCTTTTAACAAAAAAACCGACTTCCAAAAAAACACTACAAAGTGAAAAATAACTTTAATTTCGCCGTGGCAAAATACTAAAATACAGATCCAAAGACACCGACTTCCGAAATTAAAGTTATTTTTCGCTTTTTGGAAGTCTGTTTTTTTTTGTTACAAAGTTTTTTAATTATTATAAAAAATAATGAACTCTCGCCCCAGTAAATAAAATACTTACTGTTTTCATAAGTGAATGATTATTTTTAAATATCACAACGAAACTCTACGACAACTCCCAGGCTAGTATTTGATTATGTAGGTAATGCTCCAACAATTGTCATCAAAAATAATATTTAAAAGTACTTACATCTTTTCAAACTAACAGCAGACTGAAGGATAAACGTAGATGTTCCTTGTAATACTAAAATGTTAAGATCGTTTTTCGGCACCTACTTATTGTACGTAATGACTGATGAACTTCAACAATACTAAAAACGTGATAACCACATATAGTAAGTACTAATAACAGTTACCAAATTCGATTCGATTGCGAACTAAGAACTAACTTTACTCAATAAATACCAGTAAAAATAAAAAATAATACCTTCAAGTACCAAGATTAGTTATAGTTACGTATAAAATCGAGCGGACAATGGGTTCAATGTGTGCGTGCGCGTAATGTTGTTGTGTTGCGATACAGATACCTAAACTTGAGCGAGTTCAAAATGTGATAGCGTCCTTAACCGCTTGTGTCGCATTTATGCGACAAATATTTCCGTGTTCCTACCGCTCGTGTCGTATTTCTGCGACAGAGAACATGCATGATGTTTTCGTTCTATTCAACTATTGCTCCTCCTTATTTGTTGTAGGTACTATTTTATCGATTTAGGTATTCAGCTGCATCCGGTTTGACTGGATGCCGACCCCAACATGGTTGGGAAAAGGCTAGGCAGATGATGATGATTATTTTATCGATTTGTAGCCGCGCGCTAGGTGCACGGCAATTGATATTTAGCCAAGCGCTTAAAAGGTTAAACGATATGGTCAATTTTAGCTGGCTATTTCAGGAAACACAACTATTTCATGAAATGGTCGAACACTTCACGAAATGATAATATCTAAGCAGGGACTTGAAAACGAAATGAATTTCGTTCCGTTACCACTAATGTTATCGTATAACGTTCCAAAATTTGTAACTATACTAAAACTTAAAAATAACGTTACAAAAAAAAACGTTATAGAATAACATTTTCGTAGAAAAATATTATAAGTAAAGTTATAGGAGAAACGTTACAGATTTATTTGTAACGTTATTCTTCATACTTTTTCGTCATCTTATAAGTCATGAAGCTGGCAAAGTTGAGTATCGAAATGAATAACGTTATTATTTATTTATTTATTTAATACTTCAAGCACATAAATGTTCAGAGGCGGACTTAATGCCATAGGCAATTTCTACCAGTCAACCTTTGGTTTGGTTTGGTATTGTTGCGCGCCACAATTAATGCCTAGTACATGGCGACAGTAGTTACCACTAGCGCCATCTAGTATCGAGTAGCGGAACTAGTAGTCAAGACCCTTCTAGAAATTTCGATGCGAGAACTTTCTAGAACTTTCCCGAACTATCGACATCTGGTCGATCGGGGCCTGTATGTACTCGAACATTCTAGATGTTTCTACAATGGAAGGTTCTAGAACTCTCTTTGGCGCTATATAAGGCCGAGACGCGCCACGACCGACACAGTTTGGATACAGCGATCGAAGCGAAAACATCCGAAGCGATCTTCAAGTGCGACTTAAAGCGATCAGTAGTGCAATTGTGTTTTGTAATTAGTGTGTTTGAGTCGTAATTAGTGTTGTTAATTAAAGTGTCAATTTTTGGTAATTAAATCGGTAGTTTTTATTGTCACGAACCCGAAGCTCGTAACAGTATTATATCGTTATACCTACTAATAACGATATATTGATAATAATGTTAGTAAACAGTTTAAGACTTCGCTCCGTTTGTCAGTATCGTTATAGCCAAGGAATTAATCCTGGTCGAACGGTACAAACGTTTCAAGTCTTTCAAAGATCTGGCCACGGCAGATATTCCCTTTGATAAGTTACTGACCTCTTGTTGCGCCTGTATGTTGGCTATCCTGTCCTCCATACTGTTGCTCGCCGGCTGCGGTGACGTGATACTCTGACCGGGAGTGTACTGAGGAGTCAGGGTCTCTACGAAACCGGTCTGGAAACAGTGATAAAGTTTTTAAGACTTCCAAGCCAAACCCAAAGCATTTACTTCGATAAAACTAATTACAGAGACTTTTGAATGAGGGATTTTCTTTTTCTTTTTTTTTAACGCTTCCCTAGCCGCTGGATAGATGGCGCTGAACTTGGTAAGTTACTGCAAGGAACGGAAGTCACATAATTTTTTTATTAATTCACTTGGATGTAATTTTGAGATCGTAAAACGAAAGCAAACGAAACTGTCACTCAACGAGCGTATATGACGTGACGCAATGTTTTTTTTCCAAGCGTTTTGACTTTGGCATCTAGTAACGTAGTCAGTTCAACGCCATCTTCAGGGTTCTTGGAAACTATGTTTTTTTTTTAATACTGAAAAGATAAACCTCTCATTGGCAAGAGGTCGGGTCAGTCAGAAAGATGAAGAGTTGTCCATACATATAAATTACTAGCTTTTGCTCCCCCGACCCACCTCGTCTCATCGCAACGCCAGTCCGCGCTGTTACTTCTTTTTCGCTTCATCATTTCAGCCAAAAGACGTCCACTGCTGGACATAGGCCTCCCCCAAGTACCTCCACTTCTCGCATCCAACGGGTTCCTACGGCCTTCACAAGGTCGTCGGACCACCTTGTGGGAGGCCTTCCAACGCTACGTCTTCCGGTACGCGGTCGCCACTCCAGAACCTTTCGGTCCCTAACGGCCATCTGTTCTGCGAGCAATGTGCCCTGCCCATTGCCACTTAAGTTTGGCAATTCTTCGGGCTATGTCGGTTACCTGTCTGTGAGATAGAATAGCACCACCCCATACTTCCCGCGGGTGTCGTAAAAGGCGACTAAGGGGCGTACCGGAGAATGGGCAGCAGCGTTCTCTATGCATTCCACCACCATACCATACTGCGATCGCCAACCCGCCTGCCAAGCGTGGCGATTATGGCAAACCCCCCCCCCTCTTTTGGGGGAGGCCTATGTCCAGCAGTGGACGTCTTTCGGCTGAAATGATGATGATGATGTCGGTTACCTTGGTTCTTTTTCGCTCAGCGCTCTTTATTTATTTATTTTATTATTTATGCACACACAGTAAATTTGATACAGATGCGACATATTAGTATTGAGTACAGAGGTACTGCTTATTTCTTAAGAAACTTGCTTCATAAGAAATTTACTTCTTTGCTCTTTCCGACTTCATTTATTTTTGCTCCTAATGGTCCTACCGTGATGACCTACCAAGAATTAGGCTAACAAATGCAAGAATAATTTTTCAAATCCGACTGGTAGTTCCGGAGATTAGCGCGTTCAAACAAACAAACTCTTCAACCTTATTATTAGTAAGTATAGATAGACTTCGTAACGAGCCCAAGCGTTAACCCTGACCCCTTCGGGAGAAGCATACGGGCTGCCTAAGGGCCGACATACACGGACTGCTTGAAGAAGTCAGGATTGACGTGAGGGTTTACCGAGTCCGATTTGTTACCTATCTACTATACCGGTAATTTGACCTTGGACCAATAAGATAGTACCTATAAGATTTGTTATAGGTACATTCTGGCAGTGTATTGACCAAAATAATATTCTGACATCGTATTTATTTGACATTTGATTAATTTCGCTGACATTTTACATGTATAAGTAATTCAAACTACAATAATTTTTATGAAACGTGTTGTTTTTGCCAACTGCTTTATATAATCAATTGGTAATTTAATTTAGACTTATTTTGTGATATTATCGTTCTTTTAAATGATTTTTAATTGTATTTCATTTTAATTTCTCCTGTGTATAAAAATTATTTTGCATGAATTAATTGGTAGGACATATGAACTGCGCATTTACTCGACATCTTTAAATGTATTTGTACCATCTATGTTCAGCAATAAATAAATTGAATTGAATTGAATTGACTGCTTCAAGCTGCGACTGCATAGTGAACTACAGTCTTCTACGAACACACATACACGAAACCGCTCGAGCAGTTGCTACTGCTCTCGCGCAGTTACCCCCGCCCGCGCGTTCCACATTGCGCGTGTTTCCCGCCCGCACGCTTTGAATAACGACTGCTACTGATTTGAATGACGAGCAGTTGGTATCAACTGCTCCAGCAGTTATCAATGGCAGTTTCAAGCTGTTGACTATGACTGCAAGGGCGGTCCGTCTATGTTGATCAATCGCTAACTGCTCGAACAGTCCGTGTATGTCGGCCCTTACGATGCGACCTACCTCAACAAAGGACGCTCTTTTTCCTTGCTCGGGCGACACGGCCCTTTCCGTCGTTGGCGAGGCATATGACGTCAGTGACTGCCGACTGCTGGCCAAGGAGGTGCGCGAGCTGGAACCGTCCTCAAATCTTAAGGGCGCTAGTCTGGTGGGGGCCGAGTTGAACCGACCTGATAGTCTGACAGTCTTCGTACTAATTTTGAAGATAAAATTTTCGATTTATAATGTGTGTCTAGCAAAAATGTACCATGGCGCGGAGACGCGAGAGTACACTTTTGCATGGTAGTCGGATTTTTTGACACTTTTGCTTATAGTAGTCTTTCAAATCTATCATAGCGATAATTTGATGTTGATTTTAAAATGCTGTGACTGCTGCTGTGCTGTGTCTCTTTACGTTTTTCGCAATTTGCAGGTCAGTGTCAGGTTGTATCTTGATCAAAATATGATTTGCAACTATAATTGATATGTATTTACAGAATTATAGTCATTAGAATCATTAATATACCCCTTTAAGTTAGATTTGTTCCATAAGCAGTTTTCCATAAGAGGTTTGTTCTGGAGCAAATCTAACATAGAAAGATGTATTAATGATTCTAATGATTATAATTCTGTAAATACGTACCTGTTATAATCGCGAATCATATTTTCATCAAGATACAACCTGACACTGACCTGAAAATTGCAAAAAAACATAAGAAAAATTGAATTTTTCGGTCTACAACTGCGCATTCACCTTAAAAATAGTTTTATAAACAATTTGGAACGAACTCTTCACATTATCGTTAATAATAGATTCAAAGATTTTTAAGTAACTACTATTATACTTTTATGTTCCCCTAATTCCGTCATATATTTCAGGCTGGTTTCAACTCAGCGGTTTTTCATGCGATGTACAAAGCGCAGCCCATACAAAATGCCATCAATTTCATAACGATTCCAAGTACTTTTTAGCAAGCTCATTGATATAGGGAAAACTAAAATCCTTCCAAAATTAACGTGACAAATTGCGACGGCGCGAGTAAACTGCTGTGGGTGTGTGGGTGTGTGTGTGTGGGTGTGTGGGTGTGTGTGTGTGTGTGTGCTGTGGGTGTGTGTGTGTGTGCTGTGGGTGTGTGTGTGTGTGCTGTGGGTGTGTGTGTGTGTGCTGTGGGTGTGTGCTGTGGGTGTGTGCTGTGGGTGTGTGCTGTGGGTGTGCGATGTGGGTGTGCGCTGTGGGTGTGTACTGTGGGTGTGTGATGTGTGTGAGTGCGTAAAATGCTGTGTGTGTGTGTGCTTGTGCGTGCTGTGTGTCGGGGTGTTGTGTGTGTGCGCTGTGTTCTTTGCTATGTGCTGTGTTGTGTGCTGTGTGGAGTTGCGTTTAATTTGGACGCGTCAAAGATTTTCGTTCCAGAACTGAGCGGCTCTACCACTTTTGTTATCAACCATTATTGTATCTACGTCGAAATGTGAATTGTCAGCAATTTTGTAGTGAGCTTAGGGTTCTAAGCGAGACAGATTGACAAGCGGACAGTATATTTCGATTTACTCATAATATTTCACGTATACATTAAGCTGGTTTATAAGTTGTTGCTTAGACTTGTTTTAGACGACAATCAAGGTAAAGACCGAGCGTAAAGGCCTTTGAGATAAAAGCGATATTTTTGCCGCTGTCGCTAAATAACTAGGCCGTACTGGGCACCTTTAAATTTTGCTCTAACCGCGAAAGTTCATACAAATAGTCTGCGAAATACTGCTTGGTATTTTCTACTATCCACAGCGGTTGCAAATATCGCCTATAACTGAACAGGGGGCCTAAAAAGGCCACTTTGGCAGAATGATAAAAGGCATTCCATTATTAATCATAATGGACAGTCAACTGTTAAGTTAATCGTATCAAATCCGATTGGTGAAGGATTTTTCAGTTATGTTTTTTTGTCTGTGCTAAAATACCAATCAATCCAATCCCAATCTCCTTGAATATACCTACGTAGTGCAGCGAAAAAAAGAAAAACAGAGACTGTCTCCGCCATATTATGATTCATAATGTAATCCTTTTATGATTCTGCCAGTGGTATTTTTAGGCCCCCAGCAGGGTTAGGACATTTTATCCACGGGGAGAGGAGAAAATACTATTCCCCTCTGTCAATTTTGTCCACCCTCCGAGCATGGCGACATGGGTGGATAAACTATTCACGGTGGCAGTAAGCACGAGACATTTTTATAGTACAATTAATTATATTTTCTCCAAGAGATATACCTAAACCCACCATCTAAAGACGAGGACAAATTTCTCCATATGTTATGTCAAAATATCTGTAATTTTTCTCTTCCACTAGTCGCCATGCTATAGACGGGGGGTGAGTATCCACGTCTAATGTCAAAAAGTGTTATAATTCTCTTTCCCCCTGTTGTCGTGCTTTGGCAGGTGGATAAAATAATTTTATCCCTTGTCAGTGGAAATAACCGGTGGAGAAAAGTTTTATCCCCAGCCCATGCTAGCCCTGCTGGTCTAAAAACATATTCACTAGTCGACAGTTAGTCGTTCTCCGTTGTAGGTGTCGTCGAAAACAAGCCTTATAGCGTGACGTATCACCAACTACGCATACACCATAACATAACATAAATAGCGAACTGACCGAATATAAACTTGTTTTTTTTTACCAGACCGAATTGGATCGCGATAAAAATGTTTTAAGTGATTATTTCAAACATCTAAGTAACACGATGAACGCAAGTTCAAAAAAACTGGCCACAAGGCAAAAACGCCGAAAAAAACATGTTTGTTGTATGGAAGCCCCCCTTAAATATTTATTTTATTTTAATTTTATTATTTATTATTAAAGTTAAAATACAACTGAGTATTTTGTGAATATTTCAAGTGCCTACCTTGTTGCCATTTCTGATATCGAGCAAAATAAGGGCAAAAAAATCGCGTTTGTTGTATGGGAGCCCCCCTTAAATATTTATTTTATTTTGTTTTTAGTATTTGTTGTTATAGCGGCAACAGAAATACATAATTTGTGAAAATTTCAACTGTCTAACTATCGCGGTTCTTGAGATACAGCCTGGTGACAGACAGACAGACAGCGAAGTCTTAGTAATAGGGTTCCGTTTTCACCCTTTGGGTACGGAACCCTAAAAACATGGATGTCACGTGATCAACTTTGAACGTTTGCATTGATGTCATCTAACATTTATATAGGACTCATGCGTGGCCGCCATTTTGTCAAAAAAAAAAAACAAAATGGCGCGACAATCGGTAGGTAGGTACCTATGTGCTTATAAAAGTCGTCAATCCCTTTTATAATACACAAATAGTGATACATAAACGTACAGACGCCAGCACTTCAAGCTACTACAATCTGTCAAATTTCTTTAATAGATTTTCAACTTTATCGCTAACGCATAAGGTTCAAAGTTGATTGTGAAAATTTGACAGTTTCGGGTAGCTTGATGTGCTGGCGTCTGTATGTGAGGTGTATCCAGGATAGTTGGCCGCCATTTTGTAAAAAAAAAAAACATAATGGCGCGACCATCGGTACTTAGGTATGCCATGCTTATAAAAGTCGTCAATCCCTTTTATAATACACAAAAAGTGATACATAAACGTACAGACGCCAGCACTTCAAGCTACTACAATCTGTCGAAATTTCTTTAATAGATTTTCAACTTTATCGCTAACGCATAAGGTTCAAAGTTGGTTGGGAAAATTTGACAGTTTCGGGTAGCTTGATGTGCTGGCGTCTGTATGTGAGGCGTTTCCAGGATAGTTAGCCCGACTAGGCCGCAACCACTTTGCTGACTGGCTTATACATATTTTTACCATGGCTTGACCTATTCTCGTTCATCCCGATACAAGAGAAAGAAAGATATTAATAAAACTTCACAAGGTAGTATTCGGTCAGTAAACAGAAATACAGGATTTCATAAACAGACATTTAGTCACAGAACATAAAATACGCTTACAAATAAAAAGAACAAATAAATTATAAAGTAAAATAATATGTGCAGCATGAAACAAAGCGGTGAGCTTAAAATTAAAATACAATTATTTAAATAAATTAAATATACAAAGTGTCTCTAATATTAGTAGCCAATGATAAACTATTTGCCTTTAAATCCAACATATTTAACCATTACAGAAAATCTTTTGAAAGAAAAAATCTCCTGTTTAAAAAAAACCAATTCGTGAAAAATTCAGCCTGTATATTGACCACTTGTAACTGGAAACACTCTGTATAACAATTTGAATGCAACACAAACTCTACCTTAATAAAACCATTTTTGCGTTATAAACTATAATTATTTCTTAAATACAGCATGCTGTTAATCGAAACAACAGAAGTAAACTTAAAAATAAAAATTGTGCCACTTAAAAATAACAAAAAAAAAAAACTGTAGAATTTGTGTAAGGACTATACTGACAGATATTTTTTGTAGAGAAAAAAAATACAGATAATTTTACAAAACCCACAACCATTTTATCTTCGCCTTACAAATAACAATCCATGTTAACTTTACAGGGTTCAAAATGGACATAGTTAGGTAGTTTTGACAAACCCACACGTAATCCTTATTTACTTATCATCTGTCTAGCCTTTTCCCAACTATGTTGGGGTTGGCTTCCAGTCTAACCGGATGCAACTGAAAACCAGTATTTTACATGGAGTGACTGCCTATCTGACCTCCACAACCCAGTTACTGGGTAATACGATACAACTTGGTAAGTAAGACTGGTTGTCAGACTTTCGGGCTTTTGATGACCCGTAACGACTGTCAAAGATCCACAAATGACAGCCGGGACCAACGGCTTAACGTGCTTTCCGAAGCATGAATGTCTCACTATATAAAGATGGGCAACCCATCCACAGACCAACCGCGGCAAGCGTAGCTTAACCTGATCGATCGACCTGTGCGGCTGTTATTATTTAGCGACGGCCCCCTCTAATTATTTTATTTGTTAATATGTTCATAAAGTATTGTATCAATGCAAAAAGTATCCGTCTGCATTGGTCCGAATATACTTAATTTTATTCGATATTTTTAAGCTACAACAGCTCAACATAACAGTTATGTTGAGCTCAACAGTTACTGTTGAGCTGTTTTGTCTTTGGTCCATAATATACCTTACAACCAGGCAACAAATGTTGATAGTCTATGGTGGTTTTAAAGGAGGCTGTTTGTGAAATATGATGAGTTATAAATAGTTGATAATTAGCTATAAGTGCAAGAAATGACAGACATATATAATAAAGCTTCACTTTTTCCCTCAATAATGCCAATTTCTTACACTCCTAGCTTTATGCCTCGCCTAGAGTTAATGCCTCATTTCGAGTCACAAACAAACAGTCTCCTCCACAAACAATGGTCGTCATTTATTTATTTATTCAAAAAAAAAAGCGAATAAATAAACAAATCACCGCGTACTATGTTACACGTATCATTACCTCGACATGGACAGAGTGCCCGCTTTGGTCTGCGCGGGCGACGCCTTCCGACGCACCCTTTGCAACCACCAGAGTTAGTTCGCACACTTTTGTTAAACATTTTATTACTATTTTAAGAAAAAGTGATGGACTTAAAACAAAGGGATTGGAAAAAGGCAGATGTTAAAGTTATGCCTCTTGGGGATTAATAAATTTAGACATGAAGTCATTAAAAGAGGCTTTAGAGACATGTTTAGACGTATAGATACACAATTTCATTTATCAGTAATTAATTATTACTTTCCACGAGGCATTACATTTGACATTCTGCCTTGAGTTAAGAAAGACAGGGAGAAAATTAGTTTCAAACCAAGTTAGTGACAAGAAATCTTAGCAACACATCACTTTACCTTAGAACAGTACAATTAAAACAATATATATTAATAATACATTCAAGAAAGTGTCATTTATACAAAAGAATATTTACAATGGATACTTCAGCCATTGACCAAATATTATATAAAAAAAGGAATACACAAATAATGAGTACAGCATTCATAATATGAATAATTATTTAGTTAACTTACAATATTTAAGATCTCATGCAAGTTGCAACTATCTAAATCCTATTAAAAAGTTACTCAAATCGAGGCATACTTTTGTTGTACGCCTCGACTCTTTTAGTTCACAGTAAATACAGAAAAACAGATTAAGTGTTTATGCCTTTTAAAATTTGTTTCGTAATTTCTTTTTTGTATTTTTTACTGAAATTGAGGCGACATTTTTGTCATAAACAATGCAGCCTTGTTTTAAAACAAATACTACACTACGGTTAAAACACAGATGATATTCAAATTATCTCTTTCTTTAGAAAAGATTATCCCAGGTGTATAAAAGCCTTTTAATAACCAGCAGACTGTTCTGAAAAATCTCACTGTGAAAACTTAGGTGGAGTGACCTTGAAATGAGCAGTCATTCCACCAGCATGAGTAGCATGATCATTTCTTTCTCTACTCTACGAATAATAGACATCATCATCTGCCTAGCCTTTTCCCAAGTATGTTGGGGTCGCTTCCAGTCTAACCGGACGCAGCTGAATACCAGTATTTTACATGGAGCGACTGCCTATCTGACCTCCACAACCCACTTATTGGGTAATACGATACTCCTTGGTAAGACTGGTTGTAAGACTCGGGCTTCTGACGACCCGTAACGACTGTCAAAGATCTACGAATGACAGCCGGGACCAGCGACTTAGCGTGCTTTCCGAAGCACGGAGAGGTCTTGGTATGTAAAGATGGTCACCCATCCAAGGAACAACCGCGGAAAGCGTAGCTTAATCTGATCGATCGAACCGTGCGTTAACCACAAGCCGCTCCTACGAATAATAGACATATATGTTTTATATTACACAGTGACATAAATCTGTTCTTCATTTTTGTGATATCTTGCCATAAAAATCTTTTTTCTTTTACCTCTGACAGCAGTAACCTAACAGCAACCTTATTCTAACAAGAATAAAGATAACAATGATTTTGACAGACTTGTCAGTGGCAACAACCTAACTGCAACCTTATTTGAATGAGAATAAAGATCAATGTGATTTGGACAGTATAATCTGTCATTTGTCTTTCGTTTCTTCCGTTTCTACGGTGGTCGTGCTAGGCGTGCTGATTGACACTGTTGACAGGTCAATTCAAGCTCAATTAACCTAAGTATATTAACCTAAGTATTTTTTCTTTCTTTTCTTTCTTTCTTTCTAAGTTTTCACGGTGAGATGTTTACAGAATAAAGGACATAGCACAGGTATTAAACCGGAAAGGGATCGGCACCGTATCAACTCTAGCCGTTTTGTATTCTTTGTATGAAAAACTCCATAATGCAACACACACTAATCGGAATCGTAACGTAATCGAACCCCGCGCTTACGTCTCTCCGTACCCGAGCTTACGTCTCTTCGTCCACCCTTGCCACTCTCACCCCTCCGGCCTGCGTGCTGCACCAACAACCAGCGGTCAGCGAGCCGTAAGCGCGGCGTCGCCTAGCCGTAGCCGAGTCGACGTATAGGAGCATCTGGTCCGCTTTGGTTACGTGTTTACGTTAGGTTGACACCTGTTTGACGGTAAGGCGAAAGGCGATACGGTGCCGATCCCTTTTCGATTTGATACGTGGGCTATGACCTTAAATCGGCTATAGTCTAATCTCATGACAACTGATTCGATTGGCTATTGTTATGTCTATCAACAAATCGCAACGGTTAACATGAGAAATTACAACTGACGTTGGCTTTCATATACCTGAGATAAAATAGTTTTGGAAGAAACACGTAGTGTAAAATAATAGTAAGTGGTTCATGTTACCTCAGAAAAGAAGCTCAGATTCTACACAAGAACATAAAATAGGACAGAACAGAAGCAGATGAAGCAATATAACGCCGTGGCTTCCTTCTGCATGGATGTAAGGAATGCTATGGAGGCCTAGAATAAGGAGAAAGAGAGATCATTCTCTCTCCTAAGCCCGCAGCAGATGCAAAAAAGAAATAGCGCGGGAAATGGGAGAAGGACTTTGCTCAGGAACTGGATAATCAATGTCAAAAATTTAATAAAACTCTACAACATCTTTAAGATTGAATCAGATTAGATTCCGAACAAATTATCATCATCATCTTTTACCAATTATTTTAGGGTCATCTTCCAGTCTAATCGGATGCAGCTGAATACCAGTATTTTACATGGAGCGACTGCTTATCTGACCTCCACAATCCAAGAATTGGGTAATATGATACCCCTTAGTAAGACTGGTTGTCAGGCTTTCTAGCTTCTGACGATCCGTAAGGACTGTCAAAGACCTACAAATGACAGGCGGAAGCAACGTTTTAACGTGCTTTCCGAGGCTCGGAGGGCTTTTAACGTGCTTTCCGAGGCTCGGAGGGTCGTTTTAACGTGCTTTCCGATGCTCGGAGGGTCGCTTTAACGTGCTTTCCGAGGCTCGGAGGGTCGTTTTAACGTGCTTTCCGAGGCTCGGAGGGTCGTTTTAACGTGCTTTCCGAGGCTCGGAGGGTCGTTTTAACTTGCTTTCCGAGGCTCGGAGGGTCGTTTTAACGTGCTTTCCGAGGCTCGGAGGGTCGTTTTAACGTGCTTTCCGAGGCTCGGAGGGTCGTTTTAACGTGCTTTCCGAGGCTCGGAGGGTCGTTTTAACTTGCTTTCCGAGGCTCGGAAAGCAAGTTAAAACTCTCCTCCATAATATCTCCTCAATATGTAACGTATACATAAATATGGCCTGCAATTTTGGTCGCCAAAGAAATGATTGGTGGGTATTCAGGCAGGTAAAAATGAGGATCTGGAACAAAGCTTCTACTGCATGAAATCACATTTAAGGCAGGACTTTGGGCAGGTGACGCCAATAAAAAAGGACGCAGCACATTCGAGCATACGCAATTTAAAGCTGCAATAAAGAAGAAGACAGTTTGACCATAGATTATGAAAGACAATAGACAAGCGGGACAACAGGCATAAACAAGATTTGAAGCTTAATAGCATGACATTAATGTAGACTGGGTTTCAAAGTTACGCGGCAAAGCTAATATCAGACGCGTCACTCGAGTGAACGTTCATTTTGGTTTCATTCCACGTTCACACGTCACCAACTAAGTTAAGTACATAGAAATTAACGTTCATCTGTTCGTTTCAATTCATTTTTCGATCATTCTGCACTCAAGATGGCCAAATCCAACATCGTTGAATCTGCTCACTGATGAATTCGTGTTTCATTTTTTATTCATTTTGTGTTCAGAATTCACTTCAAGTCTTCTCTTCTTAGCGTGTAGATGGCAATATAAATGGACTCGGCCCAGAATTCGGCTACGTGTTTGGTGCCATCACTAGCGTCCATCAGTTCCTGTAACATGCAGCTGACAGGACACGTAGGACATGATATTAAGTGTCCCATCGTTTGTGGAACAGCACCACATTTACACTCCAAGACGGAGTCGTGTATGAATCTCCATCTTTGAACAGGTCTTGCTTCGGCCAACCTGGGTCCGGAGTCTGTTTAAAGACTTCCAGGTTACCCAAGGCAACTTATGTTTAGGTGGGAGATCTTCAGCGGGTGGAACGAATGGTTTGGGTAAGGAAGTTCAGTCTATCTTTTGCCTTTTGACACTCCAAATGAAAAATGCCGAATGAAAGACAAAAAAATGAACAAAAAGTAAAGCGCCTGATATCTTTTCTGCTTTAGATGCACTCAAGTTTAAATGTCAACCGTTGTTCTAATAAAAAAAACAAGCCTTATAAGTAACATGAACCTCTTCACCGCTTCAACAAAAACACAGTGCAAAAGCATCTACAGGGTGCTAAGTTTCGCTACGTTGTGCTAAATTATGCTACAGTGCGCTACGTTGTGCTAAATCTATACTCACGTGGTAGGCCTAGACCTCTGCGCCACTGTTATACTAGCGAGGAAAGAAACACACTATCAGTTAGGCACGCTTCATTAGGGCGCGTTCAGATGAGAATTTAGATAATATAAAAGTAAATTCTTCAATTTTAAGGCTGAGGCACATTTGAGCAGGTCTATTCGCAATGCAAAAATTCTCCTACACCGCTTTCAAACATCTTTTATGAACCACCGAACAATACATGCGGACCGCATCGTGCTAATTTTATTGGAATGCGATGCGCTGCGGCCCGATGCAGCTGTTATGTGCGCTTCGCTTTAAACTCTAAAAGCGACTTCTGAATGCGCAGTTGTAGCCCGCGAAATTCAATTTTCCTTACGTTTTTTGCAATTTTCTGGTCAGTGTAAAGTTGTATCTTGATCAAAATATGATTCACGACTATAACAGGTACGTATTTACAGAATTATAATCATTAATACATCTTTCTAAGTTAGATTTGTTCTATGGAACAAATCTCTTATGAAAAAGTGCTTATGGAACAAATAATAATAATAATATATACGTTTATTTCTCTCAAAAAGGTACAATTTGGTACATAAAATTTAATTCACATGCATATTCAAACCTTTGTGAGAGCTGGAGTCTATACTGGGCACGGGGCCTACAGAACTCCAGGCTTTAAATTAAAATAAAATAAAATCTTACATAAAGAGATATATTAATGATTCAAATGACTATAATTCTATAAATACATATCTATTACAGTCGCGAATCATAATTTGATCATGATACAACCTGACACTGACCTGCAAATTGCAAAAAGAAAATTTGAATTTCGCGTCTACCACTGCGCCTTGAGAATTATGTAAGTTTTGTTGGTTTAAGACTCTTCTTTCAAAGAAACATGTTTTTGTGATCCTCTCCCCAAATAATAATATGACGTAAGATGTCTTTATTGACAATCAGAAGATTTTTTAGATTTTTAAAGAATGTATATGTTAGCTTAACTAGTTTTGCAGGGCTATTTAAATAAAGAAGTTTTGAGCTACGTCCAAAATACGTTGTAAACCTGAACACGCCCTGAATATTATTATGTTTTTAGAGAACTGATAAGTACAAAATGATTCAAAATCACTTTAAAATTATAGATCACTATAGTAGAAGCTATTATAAATCTCATCATTTGCTTGCCTTTTCCCAACTATGTTGGGGTCGGCTTCCAGTCTAACTGGATGCAGCTGAATACCAGTATTTTACATGGAGCGACTGCCTATATGACCTCCACAACCCAGTTACTGGGTAACACGACACCCCTTGGTAAGACTGGTTGTCAGACTTTCGGGCTTCTGACTACCGACTGTCAAAGATCCACGAATGACAGCCGGGGCCAACGGTTTAACGTGCTTTCCGAGGCACGGAAGGGTAAAGGTAAAGATGGTCACCCATCCACAGACCAACCGCTGCAAGCGCAGCTTAGCCTGATCGATCGACCTGTGAGGCTGTTATTATTTAGCCACGGGCCCCTCTAGCTACTATATCTATAATTTTAAAAACACCCTGTATATAGGGTGTCCAAGAAATTACAACTGCATGTATATTTTTAATGATACATTAAAAGCTACATAAACAAATGTAAAAGAATTTGTCTACATATTGTGTAATCTTGACGAAGACATTTGTCCAACATGACAGATGAAAAAGAAAACAACTTTTTTATCAATTCCCTAAACATAATAAAAATAGCAAATGTGATGGAGAATATTAGTAAAAACTAATTTATCACATTTACTCAAAAAGAATAATCGGTGTTACCAGACTAAAAAACACTTTCTACAATTTTCTACCACTGAAAACACTACTAAATTACCCCCATTTCTTCTAAACACTGTTTCATGCCCTGTTTTTACCCGACTGCGTCAGAAGGAGGGTTATGTTTTTCGAGTGTATGTATGTATGTATGTATGTATGTATGTATGTATGTATGTATGTATATTTCTTTGGCACGCTCTGTAGCCTAAACGGCTTGATCGATTTCAGCTTGAGAGGTGCCGTTAGATTCGTCTTAATTGTGAGAGTGCTACTGGGTATATTAAAATTGAAAAAAAAATAAAATGGCCGATTTATGGCGCAATATGTTTTCAAAAAAAAAAAAAATATTCTCGAAACCTATCGAGTGGGGTATCAAAATAAAGGGTTTTAAAAGGTGATTACAAAAATATATATAACTTATATGGTTAAAAGTAATTCGAAGTGACAAAACGTAAAAAACAAGTACCAAGAACTAAATCGTTTGCGAAATCTTTCACATTTGTAAACTAAAAAACTGGAAATAAAAAAATTAATTTAAAAAATAAAAAAACCCGACTGCGAAACTGAAAAGCTACAAACAAGCCCATTTTAAATTAAATAAAAGTTGGAAGCAGGCGGGACCCATACCATTTTTATCATATCTTCAAATTCAAATGGGTCCCGCCTGCTTCCAACTTTTATTTAATTTAAAATGGGCTTGTTTGTAGCTTTTCAGTTTCGCAGTCGGGTTTTTTTATTTTTTAAATTAATTTTTACATAATGTAATTACAAAATGTGCATAGAACCTTTACCAGAAAACTTTATTTTCACCTAGCAACATTTTTTGTCAACAAATCTAATACGCTTAGCACTGGCCAAATATATTTTAGTAAAAAATTAAAATAGTAATAATATGTTGTATCTTACTAGCAACACCAGCGTTTTTAGTAGTAAATACATTGTTTGCCTGGCATTACAATACAAAATTGTATATCTTGCATCCTGTAGCATATGTATACTGTGTTTCTTTACCCTTTAATTTGTTTGCGGGCGCCGTCAGGGCTTGTCGGTGTTGCCAGCGGAGAACTTAAAAATTATTGGTAGAAACTAAATTTTTAAACAACTACAGATTTTTAAGTCAAAACAACTTCGTTAATACAAAAAATACAGGACTGAACACATATTTTATCTATAATTATTAAATGTTGCTTTTTTTAATTAGTAATATCTATTTATAATTGTAAATCTCATGCTTTTAACCCAATTATTTCACACACCTTACTAATTTGCTATAAAAAATAGTTATAATTTAGACTAGGTACCCACTTACAAGATGTGTAGACAGCTCATTTACTATCTATTTACCCATGCATATACTTGTCGGAGCGTGTCGGAAATATGTCATTCGTTTAATGACAGAGAAAGCACGTGTGGTTCGTCATTATCAGCCATATTTTAATTATTGTGGGCGTACTATGGGTAGTGTTGGTTATTGCGCAATAGAAAAACCGTTTGCAGTTCAAATCAGATTATAATTGACAAGTTACTCACACTAGCGAATCACACACTGTAGGTACACGACACAACCAGATACGGAACATGGGACAGTTTTTGAGCACGTGTTGTCCTTACGATGTCCAATGTCCAAGTCCTCTCCACATCGTTCTGTCGCGTTCTCGTCGACTCCCACGAACTCAGGCCAGACTGTCAGCGCCACCAGATGGCGCTCGCGTCCCGATCAGTTAAACGAATGACATATTTCCGACATTCTCCGACATACTTTTTTTTTCATTAAACATGATATATAACATAGGTAAATAATAAGCATAGTATTTCATTACAACTTACAATTGTAAGAAAATAATAATTTCCCAAACTTTGAGGATGAATTTAAGCCTCATTTATTTACTGACTAAATTCTACATTGCAGATATAAGAAGTCGACACATCTTGCAAAACCTGAATTATCCCATTATCTTGTATTGTATTTGGAACAATCATTGTAATCCTTATAATAATATTAAATCTTGTTAGCTTTAAGTCATTAATATATTTTCATCACACACAGCACTCAAAACATTTACTTAAATTCCATACCTGCTAAGACGTCTATTGGTAGCGGTGGTCCGAGGCTCCTCAGAAGGTGTAGTAATAGATGTCTCCATCGGGTTATCCTCAGAGTCCAGCAACTGGATCTGAGTCTGACGCACGAACACTCCGTAATTCTCTTCGCACTGAAATTATTATGGTAAAGATGTTTCAACTCACCGTTTATTTTTTTTACGTGAATACATGTTCTATATTGTTGTTTGTTTGTAAATACAGGTATTCAGCTGCGTCTGGTTAGACAGGAAGCTGACCCCAATATAGTTGGGAACAGGCAGACAACTGTTATTTGTTTAATAAAAGCAATATTTCACTTTTTTTAATAATACAAGTCTTTTATATGCTGTAAAATATTATGATTTCAACAAAATTTTTGTGTAACAAAAATATGAGAATCAAACTAACAAAGTTGTTTGAAGTTTCGTAGTGTACTGAAAGAAATGGTTACAGTTTAATCATTATTTCAACATAGACCTTGATGTCCAGGACGTTTGAAATGTTTCAAGTTATTGCTCACTAGCCGTGTCCCGCGGTTTCTCCCGCCGTTTAATTTAAAAGAAATCGGATTCCTACTATTAATTAATTAATTAATAATAATATTATAAACGCGAAAGATTGTGAGGAGGGATAGATGGATGTTTGTTACTCTTTCACGAAAATTCTACTAAACGGATTTTGATGAAACTTTACAGTAATATAGCTTATACATCAGATTAGAAGATAATTCGTAAGTTAAAGGTAACTACAAAGCACCGTCGCAACATATTTATGAATGACATCACCACGGTCGCGGCTAGTAACACAGACTAATATTATAAATGCGAAAGTGTGTCTGCCTGTTACCTCTTCACGCGTAAACCGCTGCACCGATTTTGGTATAGAGATAGTTTGAGTCCCGGGAAAGGACATAGGATAGTTTTTATCCCGATATTCCCACGGGATCGCAACTTATGGAGGTAAAACCGCGGGGCTCAGCTAGTATAATAATAATTAATTATAATATATTATATATGATATATATAATAATATTATAAGCGCGAAAGTTTGTGATGATGGATGGATGGATGTTTGTTACTCTTTTACGCAAAAACTTCTGAACTGATTTGGATCAAATTTGGCACACAGATAGTTTATAACCTGGATTAACACAAAGGATACTTTTTATACCGATATTCCCATGGGATCGAAATTAATGCGGATGAAACCGCGGAGCGCTTCTAGTACTTATAATTAACTAGCTTCCGCCCGCGGCTTCGCCCGCGAGGTATGTCGATATAAACTATCCTATGTCTTTCCCCGGGATGCAAGCTATCTCTCTTGCAAATTTTATCTAAATCGGTGCAGCGGTTTAAGCGTGAAGGGGTAGGAGACAGAGTTACTTTCGAATTTATAATAATAGTATGGATTTAGAGGACTTCTACCCCGACTAGTGTTGCCAGGTGTTCCCGATTTACGCGGGACATCCCGATTTTCAGGGGTTGGGGACGCGTCCCGATTTGTACCTAATCGGGACGCTAAATATCCCGATTAATCAAAAAATGAAAAAAAAAATCATAAAAAAAATGTATATTTACGCTACGTAATTTTTTTAACACGGAACGCTATCTATTGGCTTTGGATATATTCAAATATTGAGAATTTCGAAACAGTGCAAAAAGACTTAAAACGCCTAGTTTTTTTTTTTGTTTATTGTCCCGATCTGCAACCCTAAATCCCGATTTTATTGACCTCATGTCCCGTTTTACAACAAATCGGACCTGGCAACACTAACCCCGACCCAGCGCATCGCCGACCCGTTCTATTATTTTGTTTTCGCTTATCGTTCCATCAAACGTTTGTTTTTCTATTTGCTCGGCTCCTAAGGGTCATAGTGAGATGACAAATAGCCTGTATGTATGTATACAGGATTATTGGTAAAACATTAACATGAAATCGCGAAAAAAAAATCAACTGTTCCCTACATTTTGACGAGTTAAACGAACATAAATGTAGGGAACAGCTGATTTTTTTTCGCGATTTCATGTTTGGTCCCATAGTAAAAGTTGTTCATAATGATGATTACAATGACCTCTTAAGAGGTTGTTAATGTTTTACTAATAACCCTGTATAACCTTCCTCAAGAATTGGGCTATCAAATGCAAAAACATTTTCAGATCCGACTGGTAGTTCCTGAGATTAGCGTGTTCAAACAAACAAACAAACTCTTCAGCTTTATTATGTTAAGTATATGTTAGTATATGGATTAGCATTAGGTAATGAAACTTCAGTTAGTTGCGAGAAATTGTGTTGTTACGTTTGTGTGTGTTCAGTGTAGTAAATCACACTAATATTATAAAGGCGAAAGTTTGTGAGTGTGTGTGTGTGTTTATATGTTTGTTACTTCTTCACGCTCAAGCAGCTGGACCAAATTTGATAAAATTTTGTATGGAGGTAGCTGACACCCTGGATTAACATTTATAGGCTAGTTTTTATCCCGGTATTCCCACGAAATCGAGACTTTTGCAGGTGAAACCGCGGGGCGCAGCTAATCTGTAGATAAATTGGCGCAGAGGGGAATGTTCTTCGCGTGCAGTACACAATCAGATGTATTATTGTGAATAATTAAGTGATTATGTAATTTAATTAATAATGTAAGCGCTGTAAGGTCTATAAAGCGGAATTAATGCAGAATGAAATCTGCTATAGCGGGATTTGCAAGTGACCTGTCAAATTATGTCAGGTTTTAACACAATGTGATGTGAATGCAACACTGTTATTGGACGATTTCATTATTTCTGCTTTTGCAGTTCACACCAGTGTTTATGTCAGGTGTTGCTGTGAACATTGCATTTAAATTGTCGATTTTGTAAAGTTATAGCGGGTTTAGCTCAAAAATGAACTTTTTCATTGTAAGAAAAAATATTTTTTTTTTTTGCATACTGCTTTGTTTACAAATTTTTAACCAAAAACCATTTTAGCGGGGTTTGCAACTAGACACCTCATGTTAGGGTGTGTGAGAAACAGTTTTTTTATTTCTTTTTTTTTTGCAATTGAGCCGGTGTCGACTATTCTGACAGTGTTGCGTATAGCTGCAGCAGCAGGCCGTCGACTTTGCACTACAGAGTTGCTTGGCAAAGTGTGAGTCTTGCCAATTTGATAAGGTGTCTTATGAGGATAAATATTAAGTTAACATGAGATTTGTAACCACAATTAAGTTCAGAATTTGGAGGTATATCCAGGAGTGAATGTCATTAACTGAAATGACTCAAAAGACTTAGGAAATGGAACCTTACCGTAAAATAAGCATGTCCCCTGACAGTACCATTATTCTTTCCCTTTGGTTCGTCCAGGATCACGCCGATCCATTTACCCGTGGCAAACGTAGGGTACCCCACGTATGCGACAGATCCTTTCACATCCTTGCCAACTACCATCACACGCTGGCTCAGCGTTAACAGCTTATCCGACATCCTTACTTTTTATTGTCATATACTGCAATATTACAGCAAAATTAATAAAAATAAAATACATAAAAACGAACTTTTGTCAAAACAGTTTCACCACCTTATTTGACTAAAGAATTGGAGCTGACGATTGATGAACGGTTTTATAAATTACAGCATACTTTTATTTAACGATATTCGGTCTATTTTGTTTAGATTTTATTAGAAATCAACCAAAATAGTACTGCAGATGCAATGCAGAATTTCCGATTTTTGTGTTGTCAAATAACTGTCAGTTTGGCAAATTGCTCATCGACGTTTCGTTACTGCTCTGTCTCTCATGCATAACAAAACGTTGGCAAAAAACAAAAAAGTTACATAAATGTGCTTGAGGGTCCTATTTTTATGTAGTGTAATTTCTTCCACAATCTTACATGCAATACTTTTGTTTCTTAGTAGAAAATTCTCTGCCTCCCTCCATTCTATGTTAATTCTCACAGAGACGAGGCCTGTGTGACATGTGTCCCAGCAATCGGAACAATAGGCTGATTATACGCTAGATAAACCATAAATCCGTAATCTATTATTATTTTAATCTTTCGATATTATTTATCAGCGAGCCAACCACACTTACACATCTACTACTGAACCTTTGACTATCTCAGGAAGCTACAACTGATGTACCTATGTTATTCTTCCGCATCAACAAGTCATCGCGTTAATTACATTGATCTCTATGATAAGCCTAATACCCCTACCTAAAACTAAGTACATAGAGTTATCGTACGACACACTATCATTGGTATTTTTAGGGCATCACTAAGCAGAAGTATTTGGCATCTGTCCTTGTATTGTAAACAATACAACACACTATGTAGGTAATAAGAATCATGTCATATCCTACCTACACTACATGACATGGACTTCTATCTGAGTTCAGTAGCTCCGGTCAAAGCTCAGTATACTTACTTTCATCTTCATCTTCCACAGACCGACATCACCTACTGCTGGTGCTGGGCGTGGGCATAAACCTCTCCTTGCTTGTGCCAATCCCCACGGTCCTGCTTCAGTCTCCTCCAGAGTGTCGTCCGCCACACTGCCCATTTCGCTGCCGGACGACAATCAAGAAGTGTTGGTACTACCCAGTGCCGGATTAGCCCATAAGCAAATTAAGCAATTGCTTAGGGCATCACGTCTCGGCGGGCACCATAAGGCAGAAACAGCACCGAAACAGTTAGCACACCAACGGCAAGGCTGTGTATCAGCAAGATATTACAAGACCCAAAAGTCACTCTAGAGATGTGCGTCAATCTTTACAAATCGCTCGTCGATGTTTTGGAAAACCACGAGGCGATTAATGGATAGGTGGGCCTACAGGCGTGGATTGCTTAGGGCATCAAGTAGGTAGTCTTAATCCGGCACTGCCAGTATCACCTACAATACTTACATAAAGCTATGAGGGGTTGCTGCAGCTTGCTAGTGTCATTTACATTCTCATAATCAGGATACTCGTTTCAAAAGACAGCCTGGACAAAAGGCGAAATAATCTAGCCATCATCATTTTAGCCGAAAGACGTCCACTGCTGGACATAGGCCTCCCCCAAAAGGGGGGGTTTGCCATAATCGCCACGCTTGGCAGGCAGGTTGGCGATCGCAGTATGGTATGGTGGTGGAATGCATAGAGAACGCTGCTGCCCATTCTCCGGTACGCCCCTTAGTCGCCTTTTACGACACCCACGGGAAGTATGGGGTGGTGCTATTCTTTAAGTCCGGCACCATACAGACTATCTCCGTTCTCTCCAATCTAGCCATTCCGTCCTCGTATTCTGCTAGCATAGCAGAAAAAATATCCTTGAACTAGGTACCTAGATATCTATTGCATCAGTCATAATAAAATTCCGCAGGGTGATTCACAGTGGCCAGTGGAAATGGGTTCTAAAAATGTTTACACTTATAAGTATCGATGACGCTATATTTTTTTCTGTTGTCTTTGCTAACCGTATATGTAAACGGGGACAGATAACGATGCATAAATAAATGTCTACGTATTAAAATACAAATGTTGATGCAATAGAGATGCATGGTTGCTTTTTGATGGCTGTAGTTTTTTACCTACCTACTGATGTCTCATCCTATAGTATAGAACGATGTTTGTTAGCCTGCATCTCATTCTGCTTCCTGCCTCCGTGATCTGAACGCATTGATTTCTTGAACAGGACCGCAGGCCAGGCAGGCTGGCTGGCATACTTTTTAGGGTTCCGTACCCAAAGGGTAAAAACGGGACCCTATTACTAAGACTTCGCTGTCTGTCCGTCTGTCCGTCTGTCTGTCACCAGGCTGTATCTCAAGAACCGCGATAGCTAGACTGTTGAAATTTTCACAAAGTATGTATTTTTGTTGCCGCTATAACAACAAATACTAAAAACAAAATAAAATAAATATTTAAGGGGGGCTCCCATACAACAAACGCGATTTTTTTGCCCTTTTTTGCTCGATATCAAAAATGGCAACAGGTAGGCACTTGAAATATTCACAAAATACTCAGTTGTATTTTAACTTTAATAATAAATAATAAAATTAAAATAAAATAAATATTTAAGGGGGGCTCCCATACAACAAACATGTTTTTTTCGGCGTTTTAGCCTCGTGGTACGGAACCCTTCGTGTGCGAGTCTGACTCGCACTTGGCCAGTTTTAATGGTTTCCGTACTCGAAAGGCTAACAGGACCTTATTACAAAGCTTAGGTACGTCTGTTTCACCGGGCTGCTGCAGCAGCTACCTGCTACATATATCAGTTTTACACCTGCACCATCAGGTGTAAACTCTGTGGGTGTAAAACTAAAAAAAAACCGATCAAGTTCGAGTCGGACTCGCGCACCGAGGGTTCCGTACTTTGTAGGTATGTAAATAATTTATCAAGGGTTTTTTTTTCTACTACGGTTTTAGGATTTTTTTCCTTATGCTACATGATCTTGCTTCTTGCCAAACATGATTCCAAGTCAACGGGAAGTTTTATATTTTCATTCAGAGTGTCAAAATATACGGCTTTTGCGGCATAAACGGCCGTATCTTTTTTTACGTTAACTTAGAAGTTTAATTTTTTCACAGCTTCAAGAGACTGTAGACCTGAGTTTATGGTTTTAATTTCAACTCGATACCTCCACGCCTTCCCGAGATAAAGGGTCTTGACAGACGGACGGACATCAAACTGATCCTATAAGGGTTCCGTTTTTTTCTTTTGAGGTACGGAACACTAAAAATGAACACCCCCAAGGAATCCGTACAGGTGCCGAAGCTCCGCAAGATATCCAATGTTTGTATAATCTCTCAAAATACCTTCTTCTGCTATTTAATTTGACAGTCTTAATTAACGAACAGCTTCATGACCGTCGAAGATTATTCCCTTGACCTTATCGTTTATTATTATAATCCTACGATAAGAAGTGTAGGTATAACCAACTACTGTACCTATAAAATTATGTTATTATTCGATTATAATTTGGAATCAAGTTGGATTCATTGGGAAATTCGCAAATCGGTGTTGCTATGCAAGTTTTTAATTGACCTCCATATTCCTTCGGATTATAAACTTCTGTGAAGATGAAAAACATGTTCATATACAAAAAATCTTCACATTATTATTTAGTAGGTACAGTTACCGCCGACTGCCCAGGCGGTGACCTCACGGTAACAGCCTCGCTAAAACGAGGACATGACTCATACATTATAAAGTTTTTTTCCTGTTTTCATTATAGTTCTTATTACCTGCATATAAGAGCCACAATGACGACAATTATTTATCGTGTTTAAAACTAATTCCTTCCTCGTTTCGCAGGGGCGATATTCTAAACGGACATATCGATCGACTGTTGCTTGGTTTTGAATACATCGATGCTTTGCTAACAAACTCGTTTGTCAACGTTCTAGGAGAGAAATGTAATTTAAAGTGCGGTTATGACAAAGATGACAACGACAAAATAGGCGGGAAGATAAAAATGGCGTGCGTCATCAATCACCATGCTTGTAATAATTACATTAGACCTACGTTGATAAATAACAATCATTAGTTCTTCTCTAGTCAATATCCCTGGTTCTCGAAATACTCTAGCATGACTCTAGCTTAGGGAGGAACTAAACATTAGTCATCCTACAACAGCTTTTGGGAAATAAGGATGAGAAACTTTGACGTCACTTTGGTCAGTGGGTCGTCTTAGGGTTCGGTAGATAACAATGCAAATTGGCATTTCTGTACCAAATGAGTGGAAATAAAATGTAAGGTAATTTTATCGCTCTCACTAACTCCGGCATTCGCGAATTTCGCCTGCAACCGGTAGTTAGCCGCATGACAAACCCGATGAATAGGCACGGCACGGCACTGAATAACAAACTCTCGTTCGCCTACTTTCACTTACTGTACACAAGCATGTCCCGTTAGAGGTTACCTGTGCCACAACAGCACAAAAAAAAAAACACCACGCTTACAAAAACATGTGTAATCGTTTTATTATTAATTGAATCATTACAGCAATTTAAAAAAAATGTCGTAAAAAACAAAAGGCGATTATTACTATTTCGTTCAGTTTAATTGCAACTAAGGACGTGAGACGGCGTCGATAATATAATATATAATATTACTTTTTACATGGGAGTCGCAAGGCACAGGGCGCGGGAGGCCTATGCGGCCGCGTAATCTCTTCTCTGTAAACGTCTGTGCTTTCTAAATACATATTCGATAGGGTTTTACAATAACGCGCACGCTCTCATAATATAAGACGACTATGACCGGTGACCATGTTATGTGTGTGCGAGCGTGGGCTCAGAAACCGTGCACCTTGAGCTGCTCGGGCTTCACAAGGCCCGACTTAGTCAGCCACTGGCAAATGTTCTCGCGCTGGTCGCCTTGCAGCTGCAGCACCTCGCCGTACTCCGGGTGCTCCACGACCGTTCCGTTGCACGCGAACTCCTTCTTGCATGCCCGCACTATCTTCTTCAGGTCATATTCCGACGAGAGGCCCTGCACCGTTGTCAGCGTCTTACGCCCGTTCCGCTGCTGGATCCGGACGTGGACTAGACCATCTTGTACGTCGTCTTCCGAGCTTTTGATAGCATCGGCGAATGGGTCGTATGTGTTCAGATTCTGGATGGACATACGATTGAACTTCGGGGCTCTTTGTTCCACGAAACACTGCGATACTACGCACGTACACGAATTAACTGTCACTGATAACGTTCGGTGATATGTGCTCGCAGACCTACGACCAATTTACGCAAACTCCAAAATGTAATGGCGGACAAGACCGAAAAATGGAAATGTCACGCGGAGGCGGAAATTATCGATCGCTACCATAGACAAACGGATGTTCGTATGTAAAGCGCCTTTTACACGTTATTTTTATGTTAGTTTTTGTTTCTTTACTATTTTTATAAATTTTTAAAATTACCCCTTCAATTTTGCGTACAATTTTGGCACATAGTCGTCATATTTGGCAACGTAGAAATTTCCGGCAACTGGGCTTCCAAGTTTGAATTGCTGAGCGAATTTACCAATGGAAAACTTTCCTCGTTTTTCACCTGAATTGTTCGGTAACTTATGTATTTTAGAGAAATCCAGTTTTTCTGGTTGTTTAAAAACTAAAAATACATAGCGGTGCAGACCCGTGCCTTTCGGTGGGCCTGAACCGATGTATTCGGATAGTACTTCACCCTTTCCTATGTTTGATCCTAGAATATTTCCAACTAGCCAGTGGTGCCACTCACGAAACTTAGGTTCTTCACGACTGGGAGCATCAGGATCCACCATAGCCAGTGTATAATATTCTGCTTCTTTAGCAGCCCATGAAACTGTAGGTTGATCTTTAACTTGAGTAGGAGTCAGTTCCTTGCCGGTCTCGACTACAGTACCATTAGGATATTTTATTGTCAGCATCTCGGCTGGTGCTATATTAATCACGTCGGGTATAATACATTGCTCTTTAAAAAGAGTTCGCAGATCAGTCATTTTATTAGCTTCTACTCCTTCAAATTCACTTAAAACGCCGATGGTGAATACACAAAGAGTAATAACTTTAAATCGGTTTTTTACGCAAAAGCTTGTGTAAAACTTTCCAAATGTCATATCAACAACTTTGACAAAGAATGTTGCTTAGTTACCAACCATTGACTGCAAGTCTATGAAGCACTGACCTCTAAATGCCTCACAGAATATAATATAATGAAGGCCTCTAATATGCGTATTTGTATGTGAGGTCTGCTATGAAGTAACAAACTTCAGCATTGTCTCTAGCTATAACATAATGTTTTTGGACGTGGCTAAAATCCGAACCAACGCCGCCATTTTATTTTTTTATTTATTTCACAAAACAAAATGCTTAGGTAGCAACAACAGCGCTCCCTGTGAACGTCATTCGAGCGCCTAAAGATCCTTAAAGCAGTGTATATTTTAACAATCTAAATAGTTTATGGTGTTTCTTTTACTAAATTTTCTGTAAAACATCGCAAGACTAAAACATGTAAAAGTGGCTTTATTTAAAAGTTTTGTATAGTTGTCTATGCTGTTACCGGAACTCAGATAAAAAATCTAAAATAATGTTTTGGTGATTACGTTCGGATACACCCGATACACCAGTGACAATAAATAAAAATATTCATACACATGCCGGACAAAAATATGAAAAAATCGGCGATTCTCTTTCCGTGTATTGACTCAAACTCATGAACTCAATGTAGCTCTAACAAATCTATGTAATCTGTCTGGAAAACGCAAGGGCGGGGTTTATTGCCACAGGTTTGTTAGAATATTATTTATTAGCGAGCTACTAAATATTGCGAGTGCATCCCCCCCGTTACTATTCACTCAGTTTGATGCACTAAAAAAGATTTCGTCCCAAAAGCAGGGTTTTCTAAAATGCTTCATCCTAACTACTCTCGTCATCTCTAGCCAGATGGATTAACATCCACAACCTCATTAGCACAGCCATGTGGGGTATGATGCGTGGGCAAAGACATTAAATTATTTACAATAGACGGCACATAGCGAACAACACCGTGATCCGATACTTGTTACCTAGGAGTAACAAGTCTCTCAGTCTAGCCTAGTATGGTACGCCTGCGCGTCAAGTCGCATTCGTGTCCATGAGTCTCCACCAAAAGAAAAATATTTTCTAAGGAAATATGCCGAGTTACGAAAATTTTGTAACGAAACCGTTGTAGAAAATTTTCTATTAGTTCCATGATTATGCCGCTCTAATTTTGCTATACTAAGCCAGATGGCGCCACTGAGACATGGGATCACAGTTTTTCTAGGACATTTCTTTGCATAGCCCCTCTATTGTATCTATCTTAAATCTCGTTGTGCGTGGGGGGATATCAGGGATATTCACCTGCATCATGCATGATAGAAGTCAGTGGGGATATGCAAAGGGATATTGTCTTGTCTCTTTCAAAAATCTTTGGTTCAAGACAACTATACTGTTCAAATGATGAAGCTTCGTTGTGACCTGTCTATGCCTTATTATTAGCCTTAGTTTGGGCTCTCCCGTATTATTATTATACTCTCTTTGCTTGGGCTTGAATTTAAGTAGTAGTCACACTACTATACCACTATAATATAGGTCAGTGAATAAGGGCCCGCCTAGGGTATTAGTGTTCTGTGAGTAAGGGTGCTTACATAAAGAAGCGGGTTGTCGGTCCCGGCTCCCGGTACAGGTCTGTGCAGGTTGATCTTTGGAAGGAAACGGTTACATGTTTTACCTGTTTCTTTATAAGTGAGCGCATAAGATAACATAGAAATTAATACCTGCACCAATCGGTACCGATCCCACCCGTACCGTAAACCTGCTTCTTTCTTCTTTATGTAAGCACCCTAACTGAGTAGTCAGCACAAACACACAATATTCTTTTTTTTAAATTATATTTAATAGTATCCTTAATTTTATCTATTGCATGCCTGAGGAGCTAGGGGCTAAACCACACATTCCACACAGTGGGTCCCAAACAGCAGCAAACGACCATGTGACGGCAGGACGAACTCGGACTCTTTCCACAAGGATTGGTGTATAACAGCACTGGATAATGATAAGTGGAAAAAGGGAAGGAGGACTTTGCCCTGCAGTGGAGCAGAAATGGCTGATGATAAATAAATAATAATAATTATAATTATCTATTTTAAGTCAGTCTATGTTACATTACCTATAATATTATTGTAGTTCTTAAATGTACAAATAATAGATATCTCTATAAATCTATAGGCTGTTGTAGGTAGCAATTACGAAGCGGTCCACACAGCAGTAGACCGCATAACTTGGAGACATGTTGTTTGTGGTCACGATACACAGCATTGAGGGAGTGACGAAGAGGAAGAAGAAAATGACATTGATTAGATGTGAGCAAATTCATTAAGTTTATTTTTTGACCATTTTGCCTTGGTTTATAACATCGAAACTATAAATGGGGCACACTGGACACATTACAACAATCTAGGGTTTTTGAACATTCACTATTTTGCTTTACTTCAGAGTCCTGAACCTGCTTTAAATTGATACTATCAACTATGTTGGGGTCGGCTTGCAGTCCTATAGATAGTATATAATATATTAATATATACTATCTATAGGTACTTGGAAGCTGGACGCAAAGCCTTAAGGTGGTGATAGTTTTAGAGCATTTTGAGCCATTCACGTCTTACATGAAGTATGTTTTTTTATTTAAATTTACGCAACAAAACTGATAATGGTCCAGAAAGGACTGATGGCAGTTATAGAATGGAAAAAAAAATTGCGGTTCATGTCCCACTACTGGGCAAAGACCTGTACTCTCTTTCTACCTCTCTCTGTCCAGAGCTGCCAAGGACCAATCTTTATGAAAGGAGTCCAGTCTTCGTCTGGGCCTGCTGCAATGTCGTTTGCCATTAAGAGCCTATACTACCTCAGCTAAAGTTCACTCTTTATCTCGCTCACACGATACTGCTCGCGGACTGTGTGAGAGCGAGACAGAGTGCGGTGCTGGGCGGAAGGCAGCGCCAATAGTTTAGGTATTTGCTTTTTACGGTGAAAATAAAGGTAATTCAAAAAAATTAAATAACATAAGACCTGCTTTATAGTTAGTTCAGTTAGTATGCAAAGTTTCATGATCTAATTTAAAGTATTTTTTTTATACCAGCAGTTTATTGTTCAATTTGGAGGTAACTTTGGAATTTTTTTCTATCGAGAAAATTTTATGGAATCGTGTTTTCGTCTAACATAGGACCTAGCATTAATCCTTAACTTTACCATATATTTATTTCAAAATTAATGCTGCGGTATTTTCGACATACCGAAGGATCATGTTAAGCCATTTGAGGTAGTATAGGCTCTTAATCAGGACCCACTGGGTCATAAGTTTGTTCATATTGATACTACAGTTATAAAAAATTTGGGCCCAAAACTTTTTATCACTTCTACGGCAATGTTAGTAGTAGCACAGAGGGCAGTGTATACCATGTCTGGATCTACTTCCTGCAGTAAAATGACACTTCTTAATAACTCATTTCGGACTGAGTTTAGAGATATGCATGTCAAATGAGTTTCGTTTGTTACAATATTTTGTACTAGAAAAACAAGATTTGGTTGATGGCTGCGAAAAAACAAAGAGACGCCAATTTCAGTCATTTAAGTAACACATAAGCTGTAATTTTACTGCAGCTAATTAATTATAAGTCTGACTATAGTTTCATTTCAATTAAACTAGCAAGTAGATCCAGACATGGTGGGTTTTGCATTTAAAATGCTTCAGTTTTTCAAGTCCAAGATGCAAAAGAGGTTTCCATTAGGATTTACTATGCAGATACCTTTGCTTAAATAGATGATTTCACACAGCTTTTATTCTAAGTATAAGTTTTTAGCTTCAGCCTGAGCCAACATGGCATCTGCAGTAAGGGGGGCCCGCAATTTCCTGCCAATGACATCAGCATCTAATTGCATTATGACTTCACGGGTATTTTTCAATTTTTTCATTATATCTTCCATTCGCCTTTGTTTTTCAGTTATCTCCACGAATAAGTCATCCAAATCTTTGCAGCTATCTTCTTCGATGTTAGGAATCGTGTTTTTAGGTTTAAAACGATAGTTAGAAACAGTTTCGACCTGTAAATTCAGTAATTTGTTCTCCATGAGTAACATTTTTTGGTCATATTCAATACAAGCTTTGCCGAATCGTTTTCGTGATTCGACGACTATATTCATGAGATTTTCGCACTTCGCTTCTAAATCAAGATCCTCGGAGTCTGTAATATGAAATGAAAACCATGATGGTGTGCATAGAAAGTGGAATTTTAATACATTTTGATTGTGAGCATTACAACTTACCCATTTCTATTTTTACACAGTTTCGTAAGAACTATGAATATTACAACAATGGAGGACAACTGCTTTTATTTATTTACATAAATGTATTTAATATTCTGAAGTCTTCGTGAACAAGCTAAAGAAAGATTATTTGAAATCAAAGGAATTTCAAAATAACAGCAATTCAGACAAAGCCGTCATCATCACTCATCACATCAGTGTCAAAGTCAATTTTGACCATTGAGATAGGAAAAATTTATATGTCAATGATTTTGACGGACACTCAAGTCAAATAAAAATGTATATTCTGTAGCGTTCCAAATATTTTCAAATAAAACAAAGTTTTTAGTTTTATTTCATCTCACTGTTGTTGAAAATATAAATATTATTAAAATTACAAGAACACAGAAACGTAGTTTCAAGATAAAATGTGTTTGTAAGTTAATCGCAAAGAGTAAAGTAACTAGGTTAATCGTCACTCAAAACAGAAAAGGGTAGAAATAATCGCTTGAACCTAGCTTCAACAATTATACTACGGTGTTACAATATGAACAGAATTTTTAATCATTTTCATAAACTCTTCCGGGCTCACCTGAAAGTATAAACAATAAAACACTATGATAATTACAAACAAATTGGCAAAATTCAAGGGAACTAAACATAATTTTTATTAATCAATCTATAACAATATTTATCTGAATGTATCTTACCAAGGCATCAAAATTTTTATCAGCATCGTCGATCATCTCGTCTATTTGTTCATCCGTCAGATCAATTTCAAGAATTTGTGTAACTTTTTTAAGATTTTCAAAACTTATGAAACCTGAAAAAAATTACAGTATAAAAAATAAGATTCCTATACATAATACTAACTTCCGCAGGCGGCTTCGCTCGCGAGGTATGTCGATAAAAACTATCCTGTGTCCTTCCCCGGGATGCAATCTATCTCTCTGCCAAATTTTATCGAAACCCGTTCAGTGGTTTAGGCGTGAAAAGGTAACATACAGACAGACAGAGTTACTTTCGAATTTATAATATTAGTATGAATTAAATTAATATGGATTCGCGTCTGCAGGTCATGGTAATGCTATTGCCGAAAGGCTCTATATTATTTTTTCAGCGTGAGAAATTAGATAATACCGCGGTCGTCCATGTCAAAAAGCCGAAAGCTTTTCATTATATCTCCATCGTTATCCTTTGACATGATCTTCCTCATGATAGCGGTTTCAAAATTCTCAAAGCTAAGTCTTCCTGTGTTCCCTTTGTCTACCGCATTCACCATCTTCTGCAACTCTTCCTTAGTGGGTTCATAACCTAAAAATAAAAAGGAGGGGTAAGTTCGGGTTGGTATGATTTAGCAAAGGCCGGGCGACAAAATTGAATGTATATTTTGCAGCCCGACTGTGCCGAATTATGCCGACACGAAAAAGTGTGTAGCACTAGCATGCCTTAGCTTTTCAGCTCTTACCTACATCTACAAACAAGACAGCTAAAAATGTTCAAATGACATGGAAAAAATATACTTCGCATTTTAAGCAAACCTGGAAGTATCATACGCCCGAGTCAGTATCAGCATATTGCCGTAAGATTTACCACAGAGATTTACGGCGATATGCGTATACAGTTACGATCTTATCATGCCAGCGGCGCCTCACGTTCGATTATAATTTCGGTACAAGCTTGCTACGAATTGAATGGCCAATCATTGTACCCAATTATTGTTCCGTTTATGTCCAATATCTGTCCAAGACCGATATACACATTGGTGTATTGGACACAAGACTACAACTTGTAGCCAATGTGCCCAATGTGAGGCGCCACCATCAGACATGAAGAAAAACCTTCTTTTATTGTTGGTCTGAGCTTTGCACCATAATTGCGCAACAAACTATCAATCTCAATCTAAATAATTTTGAAGGATATTGCTAATCAATTGCTTCATTTCATTTACTTAGATAACGCAATGAATGTTGGTGAACTGTCAATATGAAAGCCATTGCTACTGATAGTGTGTTACGACATGAAAGGTGTTCGGGAGTTTCGCATAAAATACGAAGTTTTCACTACTCCAAAGTTAGGTGGTATTCATCTTTGTACCTAGAGCTTTGATAGCAACTCGAAAGTCCTCCGCTTCAATTTTCCCTTCGCCTGTATAGTCGAGAAGGTTGAAAGCCTCGAGCAAATCACGTTGCTGAAAACAGTTTGAAAAAATTTGTAGCACACATCAGAAGAAACCAGGTCGGCGGTCAAAAAGCGCGTTGGGTTCACGATATGGTCAAATTCGCGGGAAACACCTGGATGAGGAATGCACGGAACCGGGAAGTGTGTCAAAAAAGGGGAGACCCAGCAGTGGGTGATTCCAGGCTGAAATGATGATGATCGTTACGCAATACAATAATTCGGTCAATAACAATTAATCAGTAAGGAAGAATTCGGTCTTCTAAAAGACTGCCCATTTTTTTGGGCATAGCCCCCACAAAGAAATATGTGGCTACCTGAGCTTCAGTAAATGCAAATTTCGCCTGAACCTCTTTTATAGTAGGTGGATGCTGCAACTCCTCAACTAAGTCTTCATCGGAAAATTCCGCAGTTCCAGATAAAGTCCTGACTTCCATTTTGAATTGATAATAAACTACGTGGCTATGCGCGACTAATATCGATATAAGAACCCTTTGGCAACCACCCCCTAAGTATTAGATCGATGAATAAAAGAGCTCATTGGTTGTTAAGAACACTGTTTTCATGCGGTGTTGCAATTTTTTCTAAACTATATTTAGGCGGATTTTTTGCGGCGGGGTTGATTTTTTATGAACCAAGTAAATCTCCATACAATGGGTGTCTGAAGATTGACGGCGTCGTCGCCCAGAGAGACATGGTGAGATGATCTGGAATTCTGGACGCGTACCGCGGGGGCTGGTTCGAGGTGGCGCGGGAAATGAATTCCTGGAAGGATTTGATTAGGCCTCAGGTGCCCAGCTGTGGAACAGTAATGGGCTACGAAAAAAAAAGAAAGTCTTATTGATATTTTCTTAATATCCTTGTTCCTTAAAGGCTGCAGCCTCCGCGACGGTGCTTCAGTGATACGGATATTTGACGCTGGCGTGTCGACTGCAGTTGCAGCCCCATCTCCGGCAGCCGCCGACAGGTTGACAACTGGCCAACTGCCGTTGACCGTTGCGACGGCTGCAGTTGACTACATCGTCAGCAAAGTGCTGCTGCTCAGTGCTCTGTAAGAGCCCTAATGAATTCAACATATAGGTACTAGACATCGACAATCTACCAAGTCTATACCAAGCACCAACGCCTCGATACAGGGCTTGGCTAAAAACCTTTAAGATAGAATACATAAATTGATTACCTGTTCTTTAGTAAGTATCAATCGAGCGCAAACAGTTTTTTCCTTCTTCTCGTCTTCTTCTTCTATATTTTGAACAGAACAGTAGGGTTCTTGACTAAACGAACATTCCTCATTCATTATTATACTTCTCTTCTTAGTCTGTGATCAAAGACTACAATATAATGCGGTGTCTGTGATTATGACTTACACCCAAAGACTACAATATAATGCGGTGCTTACACCGCATTATATTGTAGTCTTTGCACCGCATTATACTGTAGTCTTTGATTCTGACAGTCTATCACACAGAGTAGTGACCGAGTATTTTTTGAGTCTATAGCCGGGGATACACATGCCATTAATCGGGAAAGTAGCTGGCAAGAAAGTTACTGGCATGTACGAGTAACTGGCACACTGCAGATACATTTGCAAGTATTACTGTCATGCAAGTTGTGCCCTTGTATGGCAGTAATATCATCGCGTCGCACAAAAGTATGCTTTGGCAACCCCCGCGACCCTCCCTCCACGGGCATGCGAGTAAAATATCTAAAGTTGTGCTAGCTACTTGTATGCCAGTTACAGGCATGCCAGTTAGTTAGCGTATACACATGACAATAGCTGGCACGTGCAAGGAGCCGGTATGCTAGTGTGCAAGCTACTGGCATGTGTATCCCCGGCTTATTAAAAAGTGCTCTGTGATTATGTCTTGTGTCAACTCTCAATATCACAATACAACAATTTCTTTCGTCTTTCTTTCAACGGGCATGAAAAATTAAAAAAAAAGTGGACTTTTAAAATTGTATTTTGCACCGTTCAGTTTTGGTTTAAAAACGCCAACTTACAATTTTTTTTTTGCAATTTATATGGCAATACCTTAGTAACCGGACAGCCGCCATAATTATTTTGGTTAGAATTTGAGGTTATTTATTTGACCGACGCCGCTTCTGTTTTTCACCAAAGTAAGCTAATAAAACTACAAAAATGAAACTTGTAAGATTTTTAATGAAGCTGAGTCATGAAACAGTGACTATCGAATTGAAGAACGGCAGTGTTGTTCACGGAACGATAACCGGAGTAGATGTAGCAATGAACACACATTTGAAAGCCGTGAAGGTAACGCTAAAAAACAAAGAAGAATTGCAACTGGAAACTTTGAGTATTCGTGGGAACAATATTAGATATTACTTGCTGCCCGACAGCTTGCCTTTGGAGACGTTATTAATTGACGACACCCCTAAAGGCCGTGGAAAGAGGGAAGGCTTCCCTAGAGGCGGTGGTGGTGCGAGAGGCGGAAGGGGACGTGGTCGCGGAGGCCGAGGAGGACCTCGGGGAGGCCGTGGAGGCCGAGGCCGCGGGCGCCGTTAAGTGTTCTAGCTTTAAGTCTAAAATTTGTGATTACATTTACTATTTAAGGTCTGAAGTGTTTTATTTTTCGTCAATAAGTGTTTGGATGCAAGCAATAATGCTCTTACGAGTTGTATGAAGGCAAGGACAGTCATTAGTTAGTTATAGTAACTTAAAAACAAGCAATAAATTAACCTTTTTTGATGACTTGTCTTGAAAATTGTTGTGCCGGAACTTTTAAACTTATTTCGTTACTAAAGACATAAGGTACAACATATTTCAAATCGAAACTATTTGCTGACAGTCCCTGGTCATCAAAATATAAAAAAAAAAACATGAATCTTCTTAAATTCAGTGCACAAAACATTTTAGATGCAATAGTATTTACTCATAAGCATTTTCTACCTTTGTATTAATTGTATTCTTGTACTTAAGTTTATTATAAAGATGACCTAAGATTTAGTGTCCCTAGAATTGTGACATGCATTTCCCCGTCTCATGATCACATAGTATAATAGAAGTTCTGTTGATTGCTTTGGGTCTGGTTTATGTACAGTAAAAATGTTAATAGAAAGTGTTTTTCATAATGCATTATCGGAGTAGCGACGGGTATCACAGAAAGATGTGCCAATATAAGCATATTCCTTTAGGTAAACAATTTTCTATTTCCCATCAAACATTTTGAACTGTTATCAAGATGTAAATAAACTTGGTAGGAGTATGTATGCTACAAGATGTAAATAAACTTGGTATGCTGTTACATAAAAAAAAAAAATATTCATCTTTTAATTAATTAAGGATTGATTGATTGAATTTAATTTAGACCAACCTACATAGTGTCATTCCTTTTTCAATTTAATTATGCTTTGTTTAGCAGTAAAATGCTCTTTAATTTAATATCTAGCTGTGTGTCAAAGCATAAACAACACAAAATATCAAATCTTTTCTTTTTATCATTTTTAGTTGAGACTAAGGTAATTCAATACTTGGCTGTGTTTATGCCTACACCTTCTGGAATACCGGTGTAATTTTTTGTTGTTACACTAAAGGTGTTCCAACGATGTTTGTAGAGCATTTCATTAATAAACTAAGTTGACGATAAGGCCTTATAAAACTCAATCTAGTGTTGGTAAAAGTAATCCAAAACTTTAACTAAGTCTTAAAATATGTCTAGATGTAAGTCTGTATTGTGAACATACAAGAAATGATATGTTTTCCAAAATGTATACCTATTTGTTTTATTTGTAGTTTAGGGATCTATTAATTTTGATATTAACTATCACAGATGATTGTAATTGTAACAACCAGTCATGCCAAGGGGTATCATGTTACTCAGTTACTGGGTTGTGAAGATCAGGGGGCCTAAAAAGGCCAATTTGGCAGAATCAAAAAAGGATAACATTATGAATCACTGGTTTTGCGGGTTTGGATGACTATCGCCATCTACCGAGGAAAATACAAACTGAAGGTCGAAATGCAGAATCAGAAAAGGATGAATATTATGAATTTGTATTACATAACATTATATCACGCCACCAAGAAGGGTTAGGTAGAAAGGTGTACATCGACATTTCGCCGGTTTGTAATGAATTTTTAGTTCCCTATATAGCCGTCTACCAAAGTATGTTGGGCACACTGTACTAATTGGATTCGGATGACGAACGCTAGAGGGCGATGTCGTTAGAAGTGCCAAGAGCTAATCTGCCTTCGCGATTTATTTGCCAAAAAAGTAAACAAATATGATTAATGGAAAAATAACTTAAATTCCTACACAATAAAGTTCAGTTTACGCTACAACTTCAAACATTTTTATAATTTTCTAATAGTACTGGTATCTGAAATCAACTTAAATGGCATTGAAATAAAGTTGATATTTGTTTAACTTGAAATAGGGTGAGTATGTGCAGCACGTTACTACGCACTTTTACTAAATACGAAATAGTAACAACTTAACATAATATTGCGTTTGTATTCCAGAAGGGTCAGGCAGAGTCGCACGTCGCTCGTGACTGTACTATAGGTACAGTCATTAATATGTCAACACTTGGCCACATTCAATTTCGATTTTTTCGTGAAATAACGAATGCAACGTTGGAATACGACACTTTACCCAAACCTATGGGTTCGAAAATACGTTGTTCGTAATAACATAAAATTTCATTCAAAACTAAAGGAGAAAATCGTCTTTGAATAAAGCCAAGTGTATACATACTTATGCTCGTGACTGTACACCCACATTTCGCCAATTATGTTTAAGACCCATGTAATAGGCGATGGCGTGCATTGCAGTATGCCTACACGCAGAATTGGGTGTAGCATCAATCGGGCTCAAATCCAGTCTCCGGGTCTCCGGGCTGCTACTGAGAAATTCCAGATAAATCCGCGCGGGTGTGGGTGCGGGAACGCGCGCCCCAGTGTTTGTCAAAATATTAATATGGATGAAGAAAAATTATTTTTACTAGAAAAAAGCTCGAACTAGTTTGAGAACCCCGCTACCCGCGCGGGCCGCCCGCGCCTGCCCCGCGTCCACGCCGCGCACCCACTGCGGCCACTTGTATGAACAAGCTATGGCGTGAGTTGCCCACGCGCTGCCCGCGCCACTCACCAAGCCCGCGTGCTCACTATGGACACTCAAAGGAAGTTTATATTACATGTTCGAGTTCGCCGCGCCGCGCCCGCCCCGCGCCCGCTCTTCAGACGGGCCAAACACTAATAAAACCCTAATTAAGAACTTGATAGCAGATATAAACAAATGAGGTGGTGCACAAATTCCAAACTTCTTGCTTGGTCATGAGGTTATGGTGTGGCCTAGACGCAAGTGGTTATTTATGGTTGACAAAGTCATTGATTTGAGTCAAAATTCTAATAATTTAATTACTCCTAAAAACCCGTAAAATAATAAATGCAAGAAACATATTTATATGAAACTAACTTTAATTTGAGGGGAACTATACATTTCGTTAAAATTATTTGTGGTAAGTAATATTGTAACACCGTGTCCGTTTACTGTTTTTGTGATTTTTCTGCGTGATTAGCATAGATCGGAATAGGTAGAGCTGTTTTATGTACTTGCCATAGGTTAGAATAATATGGATATTCCCTTTTAGTTACGAAGTTAAGCTTAGTTTCGAAGTTACTGTTGGTAAAGAATTGAATTCTAGTGGCGCAGAAAGCGACAAAAACAGGTGCGTCACTCTAGCGACAATAAAATCCCGTAGTATCAGTCGGAATCCCGTGGAATATCCATATTAACATCAATGTTTGCGGTCAATGAACCTAAATAGCTCTAATACCTATTCCGATCACTGGTGATTAGTGTTGCCACACTTGATACTTACCGATCGAAACACCTCCACCTAACTATAATTCCGGGATTTCCGGGGCACCCAACTCGGGATTCGAACCGGGAACCTCAATCCAATGGGCTGTGCAACTATACATATAAGCTATAGTCACTTGATCAAAAGGGCCAGTTGGCATTAACGTTGCAAACTTTAGTTAGTATGGAGCTACGCTACGCTAACCAGTGAATGCTTACCGATAGAAATATTTTTGGGAGCATTATTTGCGAAATCGAAAGGCATCTAAACATACACCTTTCTAGACGCAAATCGACGAAAAGTGAATATTTGCTCTGCGAAAATCATCAGGCGTTAGTACAAACAACATCATCTGCCTAGCCTTTTCCCAACTATGTTGGGGTCGGCTTCCAGTCTAGCCGGATGCAGCTGATTACCAGTATTTCACATGGAGCGCCTGCCTAGCTGACCTCCACAACCCAGTTGCTGGGTAATACGATACCCCTTGGTAAGACTGGTTGTCAGACTTTCGGGCTTCTGACTACCCGTAACGACTGTCAAAGATCCACGAATGACAGCCGGGACCAACGTCTTAACGTGCTTTCCGAGGCACGGAGGGGTCTTGGTATGTATAGATAGTCACCCATCCACAGACCAACCGCGCCAAGCGTAGCATAACTCGATTGATTTGACCTGTGCGACTGTTATTATTTTTAGTACAAACAACACCAAATTCAAATTTTGTTATTTATTTGTTCACTTATGTGTAATGTAGTGGTACATGAATTCTTAATATTTATTTCTTATTTTTGCCATGATAAAGGTCTTAGTAACAGGTATACATAAGAACCCTCAAAATGCACAATACTTGATAGATTCGACTTGGGACGGTCCACACTGCCTCATACTTTTCTACTTTCAGTTGTAACGAGAAAATGCCTGCGTCAGTTAAAATCCAACAGAAGGCCAACATCATCATCAATGAACGTGATTCAGCAGTACAGACCGCGTTAACAGGTAGCACAGTGTACTCGCTGCCGAAGAGGACGTCGAACCGTGATATGGTGGATCTTGTGCTGATGATCATGGATGAGGACGGACCGATGCCAATGGTTAACATGAGACCGGCGAAGGTAGGTACAGACCATAGATATGAAAAAAAAAACGGGCAAGAGCGAGTCGGACTCGCGCACCGAGGGTTCCGTACCTACCCATCATGTTTTTATTTTTTCATGGGCGAGGCTTACATTCGTCAGGGAATTTTAACACTGTGCACTGCGGTGTAGACTATTGCTGTTTTAAGTCAGCGCCATCTCTAGACCGATAGTGGAACTAATATAAACTTCGTTTTTTTTTCCCTGTAATCTTTACATAAACTTCTATCATGTAGAATAATTTTAGATTTTTCTCTTTGCAAACTTCGGAGATAAGGGGGGGGGGGGGGGGGGGAACGATATATATTTTTTAAAAGTCGAAAACTGTACGGCGTAAAAAAAGGAAAAATGTTTGAGAAAGTGCAAACTGCGCTCTTTCATATGATAACCGTTTGTCCGTCCGTCTGTCTGTCACCAGGCTGTATCTCAAGAACCGCGATAGCTAATAGACAGTTGAAATTTTCACAAATTATGTATTTCCGTTGCCGCTATAACAACAAACACTAAAAAAAAAAGATATTGAACAACAAACGCGATTTTGTTGCCCAAACAACAAAATCGCGAACAAGAACAAATAAAATTATCTGTTCTGTGGTCTAGAACGTCCCAGAACACTTTTTTTCTGCACGCAGCAGGATTGACGTGTAAAAGTGTTTGGACAAGCCTACTTACAGAAATAAAATCCACCACATCACATTTTGTTTATTATTCAGAAAACGCGTAACGCAGTCGACCAGTTCTACGACGAACATCAAGTTCAGTACGAGACGAGGGGTCAGTCAGCCCGCGATCAGATCGAAAGGGTCCACACTCACAACAATGCCTTTCCGAAGATGTATGATGAGCTTGATAAGCGTCGGTCTATAGCACAGGTTTGTACCTAGTACCTTACGTAAGGGTTCCGTACCACAAGGCAAAAACGTAAAAAAAAACACGTTTGTTGTATGGGAGCCCCCCTTAAATATTCATTTTATTCTCTTTTTAGCATTTGTTGTTATAGCGGTAGGTAACAGAAATACATCGTCGCACAGGTCGATCGATCAGGTTAAGCTATGCTTGCCACGGGTGACCATCTTTACATACCGTGACCCCTCCGCCGTGCCTCGGAAAGCACGTTAAGCCGTTGGTCCCGGCTGTCATTCGTGAATCTTTGACAGTCGTTACGGGTAGTCAGAAGCCCGAAAGTCTGACAACCAGTCTTACCAAGTGGTATCGTATTACCCAGTAACTGGGTTGTGGAGGTCAGACAGGCAGTCGCTCCATGTAAATTACTGGTATTCAGCTGCATCCGGTTAGACTGGAAGGCGACCCCAATATAGTTGGGAAAAGGCTTGAGAAATACATCGTCTGTGAAAATTTCAACTGTCTAGCTATCACGGTTCATGAGATACACCCTGGTGACAGATGGACAGACGGACAGTGGAGTCTTAGTAATAGGGTCTCGTTTTTACCCTTTATGGGTACGGAACCCTAAAAACAAACAACCAATCCAATCCAAACCATCAAATCCAACCAACCAAGAAAAATAAAAAAAACAGTCAATTTCCATTAAGTTTCCATCAGATCAATAATGTTAAATGGTCGGGAGCTCGGGAGCTCTGGAGAGGTGAGGCAGGGGAAGATTGAGCTCACCTACGCTCTTCAATCTGTATATATCGATGGACTTGTTGCCGAGCTCAGCACCAACGCCACCAACATGGCGGCTGCAGCCGCCATGTTGACGAGCCGCGATGTTGTTGTTGTGGGACGAACGGGGCGGAACCCCCGCAAAGAGTTAATTTACTTTTTTCTTTTAACAGGTAGGGATGACTGGCTTGGGCGGGTGCCAAGCGGCGGCGTTAAAAACGGTATGTGTTCCTCCAAACTACCTTTTTTATTTTCTGACATTAATCAGGCTCGTGAACGCGTTCAAAGTGTTCGCTCAACGTCAAAACTATATACGCTTGAATACTCATGGTTGGATTACAGTATTTCTTTGTGTATACACTACAAATTTCGTCTTCTTCTTCGGTTAGGTGGCGACTGTAGCCAGCACAGAGCACGTAACCTTTTCAGAAGCACAATTTCGAAAATGCTACGTTAGTTTAAAGTTATGATGCGACTCAAAACAAAACAGGACAACTGTCATTTTTGACAGCGCTCACGGTGATATTATTTTAGGGCATGGTCGGTGTTATCGCAAGATGGCGCATGTCATGACGTTTCACGAGATATCGCTATCTCACTCACGCTAATTCGGAACGGGTATAACTGGTATAATATTAAGCACCTTCAAATTGATTACAGTGTAACTCAGAACGCACCCTCAGTTGCTCAATCAGTTTTCAGAAACCGGTGTTTGTCCTGTAGGTATTCCTTTTATGTTATTTACGAGTTTATTAAAGGAAAAAGCAGTGTTTATTGGTTATAAATTCTCACACTATATTAATATATCTATACATATAATTATATAAAATTCAAAGTCCTGACTGATAGATATATCAACGCACAGCCTAAACCGCTGGTCCTAGAGACATGAAATTCGGTGGGTGTGTTTGTGTGTTCCTAAAAAGGCCACTTTGGCAGAATCATAAAAGGATGACATTATGAATCATAATATGGATCTTTGAAAGTCGTTACTGGTAGTCAGAAGCCCGAAAATCTGACAACCAGTCTTACCAAGGGGTATCGTAATTACCCAGTAACTGGGTTGTGGAGGTCAGATAGGCAGTCGCTCCATGTAAAATACTGGTATTCAGCTGCATTCGGTTAGACTGGAAGCCGACCCCAACGTAGTTGGGAAAAGGCTAGGCAGGTGATGATTATGAATCATAATATGGCGAAGACAGTCCGTGTTTTTCTTTTTTTCGCTGCACTACGTAGGTATAATCAAAGAGATAAAAAAAAAATAACTAAAAATCCTTCACTAATGGGATTTGCTACGATTAACTTAACAGGTAACTGTCCATTATAATTCATAATGCTATCCTGTTATGATTCTGCCAAAGTGGCCTTTTTAGGTCCCCAGTTGTACACCTAACAGCCTAACAGCCCTAACAGCGGTTCTGCACTACATCCGATCCGAATCCGAGAAATGCCGGTCCGAAGTGACCATAGTCCTATTTCTATGAGGGGTTGCGCACTAGATCCGATCTCTAGCCGTCCCAATTTAGAACATTCCCAATTCGGGTTGAAGTCGGATCTTTAATTCGGATTCGGATCGGATGTAGTGCAGACAGAACCGCTCTAGTCCGAATTTAGAGCATTCCCAATTCGGGTTGAAGCCGGATCTTTAATTCGGATTCGGATCGGGTGTTGTGCAGACAGAACCGCTCTAGTCCGAATTTAGAAAATTCCCAATTCGGGTTGAAGTCGGATCTTTAATCCGGATTCGGATCGGATGTGGTCCAGACAGAACTGCTCTAGTCCGAATTTAGAACATTCCCAATTCGGGTTGAAGCCGGATCTTTAATTCGGATTCGGATCGGATGTTGTGCAGACAGAACCGCTCTAGTCCGAATTTAGAAAATTCCCAATTCGGGTTGAAGTCGGATCTTTAATCCGGATTCGGATCGGATGTGGTCCAGACAGAACTGCTCTAGTCCGAATTTAGAACATTCCCAATTCGGGTTGAAGTCGGATCTTTCATTCGGATTCGGATCGGATGTAGTGCAGAACCGCTCTAAGATTACCCTCTAATACAAAACTAAACTTACGAAACTTATGATTAGATTGCCACTTCGGAACGGATATGGTAATCCAAATTGTAGTTTTTTGTCAAGTGTTGTTAGGGCAAACTTTCAATCTGCTTTATTTCTAATTTTGACAATAAATATCAATTGATATTATCATCCATGCACATAAATCTCAATTGATATATGTATATCATGAGTCATTATCAATTGATATTTTATATGTCCTGATTCATGATTCACTGATATAATATATCAGCGAACCCTGGTTTTAAGACGCTGACAAGAGCCAAATAGGCTTGTCTCAAACAATTTTTTAGGCAAATCTATACAGTTTGTGACGGCGGAAAAAATATAAATGTTAATCTTGAACATATTTCCTAGCACTCTGTTGTTTTCAAAACACGTTTTTAAAAAGTTTTCTCGATACAAAAAAATGGTAAACTAACCTATCCAAAGACGGTCTACAGATCCGAATATTAATTTGGTCACTGTTCAAGCTGCTATTTGCAATGACTCAGGCAATCACAATGACAATGAGTTTCAGGTTTTAGCAGAAACCCTTCATGCCTACAATGTTCCCACTGCTGGGACGCAGACCTCCTCTCTGTGAGAGGGAGTGGGCCGTAAATCATCATGCGGGCCCAGTGCGGGTTGGTAGATGTCACACGTCTTCGAATTTTTATTTCTAGGACATGCCGGTTTCCTCACGATGTTTTCCGTCACCATTTTGAGAGCAGTGGTGATGAAATAATTTATACAAAGTAATGCGCCTGTCTGGGTTGGAACCTACGACCTTACAACTCGTAAGTCGCGGCCGTTACTACTTGGCCACCAATGCTCCTATTGCAAGAGACTCCTGCTGATATTTGCAAATTATTTATTTATATTTCAGACAACAAGATCCATGTTGTTAGTAAAATAATGCTTAAAAATATGTTAGTTCACACATAAACGCATACAATTTTTGAAGAACGGACAGTCATACCTGTCCGCAATCACACTCAGGATGCTGTGCTGTTGCTTATCACACGCACTCTGTGCAGCAGTGACGCCACTTTCTTGCGTAAGATCGCCGCGTAACCATCTGTGCGTGCCTCCCTGAACATGGCGGACGCGTTGCAAAACGGAGGGAGCCTCAGCAGCATCTTAAATGCGTTAATGTATTGGACCCGTAGAGCATTGACAGCCCTTTGCGTATGTACTGTCCACAGGCTGCTGGAGTAAAACGTCTGACATAAGGATTTTCCCCAAGGCCTACGCAGACCGGGACAGCATGGGAAGGGATTTAAATTTTTACTAATGAACATTCAAACGTATCGATAAAGAAATACGACATAAATTGCTATGCTTTAAAATGAAGCCATCGAAAGGGATTTCATTGCATGGCATTGAAAGACGCGCCACGGGCTCCCGCGGCGGGATGCCGTGGCGTCCTGCGGTAGGCAACGCCATGCCAAGGACCCCGGCGCTCGTTGTGACATACCGCGGGGTGAGGCGGCGGGGGTAGAGAAGCAGGGAAGCCGCTGAAATACCGCGGAATCTAAGCGGCTAGTGTGCGCTGACTGACGGCAAAATTCCTTGCCATGCCGTTCCGGTCTGCGTAGGCCTTAAATAACAAATTCTTTACCTCTCTTGCGCAGCGGATTTACCTGCGGGCCAGCACATTAGCCTTGACGGTCAACGCTCTGCGTTCCATTTCCATATCGCATTCGTCGTTCAAAGAGTCAGATCGTGACTACATGCCCCAGATATTTGAATTCACAGACGCTTCGCAGTTCAATCATACACAGCAAGAGGTGGAACCTTATCCATTCTCCTGCATCTAGGTCCTAGGAGCAAAAACCAAGCACTCGTTCTTTTTCACGTTATACTGCAAGCCGTGACTGGCAGTAACGACTCAAAACCTGTTTCAGGTTATTTCAGAATCCCTTCTTTTGACTCCGACTAATTCTCAACTTTTTATTTCAGACACAAGCAAAATCATCGAATGAAAATGTACCTGCTAAATTCGACCCGACGTGTCCAAAATGTATCAAACGTAAAAAACGACTCGAAGAAGAAGAACGGGAAAGAAGGGGATCGCTCTGTAAGAAATGTAGAGATGAGCTAAACCGAAAAGAATCGAAAAATAAAGTGGACCGGGTCACGAAAAATAAAATTCCGAAACCAAAAAAACAGCAGATTAGGTGTAGATCAACCAAGGCTTCAAAACCTTCAATCATTTGTTCGAATAAATGTTTTCAATGTTATCTTACTGCCGAAACAAAAACCGTCTCCACATCTAAATCTTGCGATAATTTATTACCACATGAGGTTACACCGCCGAAGTTGACGCCAAGTACCAACATTAAGGAAAACCAAGAAAAAAATGTTTCAAAGACTAAATCGTCGCACAAAAAAAGAATAAATAAGAAACCGCCATCTTTAAAATCTGTTGTAAATACGGGGAACCCGGAAACGGAAACTAGGCCGTCTGTGAGTAGTTACAATAGTTTTATGTCAACGGAACATGAACCAATGGTCGAGTGAGTTTTTTTTAAAGCTACGCCGACCGCACAGTAGCGCCCTCATCGTTTGTTTGGTTTGAGTATTAAACCAACCGGAGACGCCACGAGTACCTACTTATTTATGCCAATAAATCTGTCACTTTCATCGCGGGGGACGAGGGAACGCAATAATACACTAATGCAATTCGATCGCGTTGTTACGCACGCACACAAAACAAAAAACAAACACAAGCATAAACTATACGCACACATGTATATAACCGCTATGACCGGCGGTCTCGTACCTTTGGCAGCGGGGATCGCCTGACAATGGCGCCTCCAGTTGGTTTAATACTCAAAGTTTGTTTGGTTATGGTGCCACTGCGCGGTCGGCGTAGCCTTAATTGGAAATCGTGGGAACGTCATGTTTGTCTCTGTCAAAAATTTTAAGGTTAATCGTTTCGCGCCATTTCGAAGTGTGGCCATAGATAATGCTGGTTGTGTAATATTTTTGTAATAAAATGTCGGTGGTTATTTTATTTTTTATTTCGTTTGTACCTAAGTTGTATTTTAGTTCTTGACAGCGCAAGGAAGTGGTCCATTTCATCATCCAAGATTTTGATATTCAAAAGTTGAAATAAATGATTTGTTTTTACCTCTGAAGCGGAGGAGGAGGACATTGGACGGTCACTGGTCAGTAAAGCTAGGGTTTCCTAGTTTCCTAAGACCAACGTGACCGCCACATAGCGTCCGCAATTTACCGTCGAATGTCGTCACTGAAACGTTATTATGAAAGTAAGTTGTGTTTTCCTAAAGTCAAACCCTGGTGCCATGATTGTCACTGCGGCCGTTAAGTGGACGTATTCCACATTGGGCACCCGCTTAAATGGCACATGAGTGAAGCCTCGTATCCACTAGGCAACAATTGGCGCGCAACACGGGACGCTCAACATGTTCGGCAGCGTTGCACAACAGCGCGCGACGTTGCCAGCTGGAGCGCAATATGACATGCGGCTTGTTATTTGTTTCCGTGCAACATGCAGTTGAGCATCAAATGTTGTCGAGTGGAGACGTGACGATCGAGTACTCATTCGGGTAAAATTCGTAAAAGATCCATCAACCACACGGAGATCACTGAATATATTTTCTTTATTTTGTAAGTAATCTCTAACCCACCAACGTGTTTTTTTTTTCTTTTTGTTGCATTTTTCGATAAAATTATACCTAGCCACCGCCGCTGAAATCAACACTAGGTTCCTGCGGCGACATGTTGTCGACGACTGATTATGCGTATACAGACAACGTTGCTATACAAAAGTTCCGCGCTAACTTTCAACATTTTGTGCAACATGTCGCTCGCCAAATGTTGCCTAGTGGATACGAGGCTTGAATGTGCCGCTGTGTGTCAGGTGCATTCACTTAGGTGCCATTTAACGGGTGCCCAAAGTGGAATACGTCGTTAAGTGCCGGCCAGAGCTGTCCCAGAAAACCGTAGCATACTATCCTAGCACGAAAAACATAATGAGCTTTATACATACGTATAATATATATTTTTTTGCGGATGGTAAAGCATCAAATGACTCCTCCCGCTCTGGGTAGAGCGGAAGGGAGTGTCAGACTCTTACTGACTAAAACCCACCCGTGTTCCTTCCTTAGCCCTTTATGTTCCGGGGTAGCGGTATAAACCCTTTCGGACAATCCCGCTGGCCCGGTAGGCTTCGGCCCTACGAGGGCCCCTCCTCGATGCTGACATCTCTTTGAGGCGCGCGTGGAATACGACGCGCCGTCCGGCAGG